>CM038678.1:513001274-513621562 GCA_021605205.1 Aegilops longissima | reverse complement strand
TACTCATCTAATGCACAGGTAAATCTCAAACAAAATATCTAACCAGAAAGTTCAACTTAAGAACTCCGGTTTGCAAAAAGAATCAAATCAAACGAAGCAACGAAAGTCAAACGGTGAAAGAAAACAACTTCGTTTTACTAATCTAGATCTAAGTCAAATTTTACAGAAGCAAAAACTTGTTTAAGTTGGTTAAACGGATAGAGGGTTTCGAAATGAAACTCCAGGCGCTTGAATCGCCTGATTCCAATAAACGAGCGAAAAGTTATACTAAAACGAAAATCGGATCAGATATCGCGATCAGAAATAATCGCGGAAAAATCCGAGAAAAAGAAAAATGACGAACAGCTTAACGAATGAACGTTCGTTAACTGGATCTTAACGATGAACACGTTCGTTAAAACGAACGAACGAGCGAACGCTCGCTATTTAACCGAACCGAAAAAACCGATCTAATAAAAAAACGGAAACTAAAAAAAACAGCAAAAAACCGACGGAAAAACCGAACGGTTTTTCGAGAAAAACCGACGGCGCGGAAAACGAGGCAACCTCGGGCGCCATGGCCATGCAGCGCTAGGGTTAGGGTTTGGGGCGGGTGGGCTGGGCGGCGCGATTGGGGGTGGGGCGGGTCAAGGGCGGCTATTTAAAGGCTGCCCCGGGCGGAGTCCCGCTCGGGTACGGCCCGAAGTCGGTTCACGTTTTTTTTTATTTTTTTAAATTAATTCTGCGCAGAAAAACAAACAAAAGATATACTAAACGGACTCCAAAAATCCCGAAATAAATTTTCCCCGACATCTAAAATCAAGCCGGACAAGATGAACATTTATTTGGGGCCTAAATGCAATTTTGAAAAACGCACATTTTTCCTAAATTCAAATAAAAGGGCGAAAAACTCCAAAATAAAATCTTATTTGATTTTATTATTAAATCCTCAATATTTCTTTATTTTGGGAAAGTCATTTTATTCCCTCTCTCATATTTTTGTAATAGAAATAGTTGATGATAAAATAATTAAAATCAAATGATCCTATTCTCAAAATTTGAGAAAAACTCAAATATGAAAATAACGAAATCCCCAACTCTCTCCGTGGGTCCTTGAGTTGCGTAGAATTTCTAGGATCAAAACCCAAAGAAAATAAAATATGATATGCATTAATGATCTAATGTATAACATTCCAAATTGAAAATTTGGGATGTTACAAACCTACCCCCCTTAAGATGAATCTCGCTCTCGAGATTCGGGTTGGCTAGAAAATAGGTGAGGGTGGTCCTTTAGCAAATCTTCCTCTCGCTCCCAGGTGGCTTCATCCTTGGTGTGGTGGCTCCACTGAACTTTGCAAAACTTGATAACCTTGCTGCGGGTAACTCGGCTGGCAAACTCGAGAATCTTAACTGGTTTCTCCTCATAGGTCAAATCATTATTCAAGTGAATCGCTTCCAATGGCACTGTATCTCTTAGTGGTATATCAGCCATCTCCGCATGGCACTTCTTTAACTGGGAAACGTGGAATACATCATGAACTCCTGACAATCCTTCGGGCAATTCCAACTTGTAGGCCACTTCTCCCATACGTTCCAAAACACGATATGGTCCTACAAAACGTGGCGCTAACTTTCCCTTAACTCCAAAACACTTAATTCCTCGTAGTGGAGATACTCGAAGATATACTCGGTCTCCGACTTCGTAAACTGTCTCCTTGCGTTTAGAATCTGCATAGCTCTTCTGCCTGGATTGGGCTACCTTGAGCCTATCGCGAATCAACTTCACTTTCCGTTCAAACTCCTTAATCAAATCCGGTCCAAACAACTGGCGGTCTCCAACTTCATCCCACAACAACGGGGTCTTGCACCTCCTTCCGTACAAGGCTTCGAAAGGGGCCATTTTCAAACTGGATTGATAACTGTTGTTGTAAGAGAATCCCACATATGGCAAATTGTTGTCCCAACTAGATCCATAATCTAGTGCACAAGCTCGCAGCATATCCTCCAAAATTTGTTTGACTCTCACGGTCTGTCCATCTATCTGCGGATGGAAAGCTGTGCTAAACTCTAGCCTGGTACCCAAAGTTTCATGCAACTGATTCCAGAACTTTGAGGTGAATTGGGTTCCTCTATCAAATACGATACTCCTCGGAGCTCCATGTAAACATACAATCCTGGTCATGTATATCTTTGCCAACTTAGCACTAGTGTAAGTGGTCTTTACCGGGATGAAATGAGCTACCTTCGTCAACTGATCAACTATAACCCAAATCAAGTCATAGCCTGAACGAGTCCTGGGTAATCCCGTGATAAATTCCATGCCTAGTTTATCCCACTTCCATTCGGGTATCGACAATGGCTGTAACAATCCTGCTGGCTTCTGATTCTCTGCCTTTACTCTCTGACATACGTCACAAACTGCTACATATTCCGCAATATCTTTCTTCATTCCGGTCCACCAGAAAGTATCCTTCAAATCCAAATACATCTTGGTATTTCCTGGGTGAATCGAATATGGTGAATCACGTGCCTCTTGCAAAATCAACTTCCTGATCTCCGGGTCATTGGGCACATAAACCCGGTCTTCAAACCATAGGGTGTCATGCTCATCCTCATGAAATCCTTTAGCTTTTCCTTCGCTCATTTTCTCCTTTATAGAGGCAATCTCTTTGTCAGTCTTCTGAGCTTCTCTGATTCTATCCATCAAGGTTGACTGAATCTCCAATGCTGCTACATAGCCTCTCGGAACTATTCCAAACATAGCTCACGAAGATCCTCGACTAACTCCTTTGGTATTTATCCCGTAATTAGTGTATTGACATGGCTCTTACAGCTCAATGCATCAGCTACTACATTAGCCTTTCCGGGATGGTAATGCAATCTCATATCATAATCCTTGATGAGCTCCAACCATCTCCTTTGTCTGAGGTTTAACTCCTTCTGCGTGAAAATGTACATCAAACTCTTGTGATCCGTGTACACCTCACAATGATTTCCAATGAGGAAATGTCTCCATGTTTTCAATGCATGCACTACGGCTGCTAACTCCAAATCATGCGTGGCATAATTCAATTTCTGAGGTTTCAGTTGTCGTGAAGCATATGAAACAACTCTCCCCTCCTGCATGAGCACTGCTCCAAGTCCTCGACGTGAAGCGTCGCAATACACCTCATAATCTTTAGTCTGGTCTGGCAAAATCAACACTGGTGAGGTAACCAAACATTTCTTCAACTGCTGGAAACTAGCCTCACACTCCTCAGTCCATATAAACTCGGTATCCTTCTTCAGCAACTCCGTCATAGGCTTTGCAATCTTTGAGAAGTTCTCAACAAATCTCCGGTAGTATCCCGCGAGTCCAAGGAAACTACGGATCTCTCCAACTGTTGTTGATGCTTCCCAATTGGTCACAGTGATAACCTTTGTGGGGTCAACCGCTATTCCTTCTCCGGATATAACGTGTCCGAGGAACCCTACTTCCTTCAACCAAAACCCACATTTGCTGAACTTGGCATATAACTGATGTTCTCTGAGCTTCTCGAGTACCAAACGCAAATGTTCCTTATGTTCCTCTTCATTCTTTGAGTAAACCAGAATATCATCAATGAACACCACGACGAACTTATCCAAAAACTCCATAAACACCTTGTTCATCATGTTCATAAAATAAGCAGGTGCGTTAGTCAGACCAAATGACATAACGGTATACTCATACAACCCATATCTTGTGGTGAATACTGTCTTAGGTATATCCTGCTCTCGAATCTTCAACTGATGGTATCCTGACCGCAAACCAATCTCGGAAAACACTTTAGCTCCTTGCAACCGATCAAACAGATCATTGATCATCGGTAGTGGGTACTTGTTCTTGATCGTAACTTCGTTCAATCCACGATAATCAACAACCATTCTCAACGATCCATCCTTCTTTTCCACTAGAAGTACAGGTGATCCCCAAGGCGAAGAACTTGGGCGAATGTAACCTTTATCCAGTAACTCCTTAATCTGCTTCTTAATCTCCTCCAAATCCTTTGCGGGCATCTTGTATGGTCTCTTCGATATTGGCCCTGTGCCTGGCAAAAGCTCAATCAAAAACTCAATATCTCGATCCGGTGGCATGCCTGGCAACTCTTCTGGAAATACGTCAGGGAAATCCTTTACCACTGGTACTTCCTCCTGCACAACTCCTGATAAGGAATTTACTTGCATCCTATTTGGCACATGCCGGGATACATACTTGATCCTTCTTCCTTCTGGTGTCGTAAGCAAAATTGTCTTACTGGCGCAATCGATGTTTCCTCCATACACCGACAACCAATCCATACCAAGAATTACATCCAATCCTTGGGATTCCAGAATAATTAAATCCGTTGGGAAAATATGCCTTCCTATACTTAATGGCACTTGAAAACATCCTTGATTGGCCATATACTCCGCTCCTGGTGAGCTTACTAGCATAGGTGTTTTAAGAATCCTAGTGGGCAGGCTATACTTATCCACAAATCCCCTTGATATGTATGAATGCGATGCACCAGTATCAAAAAGAACGAGTGCGATAAATGACTTAACCAAAACTTACCTATTATCGCATCAGTGGGCTTCAACCTCCTCCACGCTAACGTGGTTCACCTGTCCCCTGTTGAAAGGGTTCGGCTTTTTTTCCAGAGCTTCCATTGCCATTCTGGCCTTCAGGACATTCATTGGCATAATGTCCGGTCTTCTGACACTTAAAGCAGGTGACTTGACTCAGATCTCTCTTGGCTGGGGTTGATGGGGTGGTACGGTTCTGGCCGTTGCTTCCTCCATTCCCATTACCATTCTTGGGGCCATTATGGTTGTGTGAAATACCTCCTCCATGGGTATGCTGAAAATGAACTCCCGGTTTAGGGGTAAAACGGGGCTTCTGCTGAGCTCCAGAATTGTACTTCCCCTGTCCATACTTCCTCTTGCGGTTTTCAATCTGCTGCTGCTTCCCCTCAATCATAAGAGCATGATCTACCAACTCCTGGTAGTTATTGAAGCTCGCTACCATCAACTGCATACTCAGCTCGTCATTCAGTCCTTCCAGAAACTTCTCTTGTTTAGCTGCATCCGTAGCAACGTCATCTAGGGCATAACGTGCTAGCTTACTAAAGTCATCCACATACTGGCCAACTGTTCGTCCTCCTTGGCGCAAGTTGCGAAACTCACGCTTCTTCATGGCGATAGCTCCTGCTGAAACATGGGCAGTACGGAAAGCTTGTTGAAACTGATCCCATGTGATAGTGTCTACAGGATAAGTGGCTGTAAATTCTCCCACCATGCTGCTGCGGGTCCTTCAAGCTGATGTGCGGCAAATTTCACCTTTTCCCCATCTGTACATCCTGCAGTGGTCAACTCCCTCCCTATCTTACGAAGCCAATCAGATGCCACTATTGGCTCGGTGCTATTGGAAAACACCGGCGGATTTAGCCTAAGAAAACGGGTTAAATGATCAACAGGTGGTGGTGGTGGTGGGTTGTTGTTGTTATTGTTGTTGTCGTTGTTCGGTTACGGACTAGCAATCGCATCAACGCATTCTCTTTCTTTGGATCAACTGAGTGAGCTCCGGTGGGAAATCAAATCCATTGTCACGTCTCGGAGGCATCTGAGGGTTTGTAGAAAAGACGAGGGTTAAGAATAGAATAAGGTATAAAGAGAAAACACTACCCAAATGCACATGATACAAATGCACACAAAATCACTTCATTCAATCAAGCAAGAGCATACAAACGGTCTATCTATCGTTACAAAAGTGCTTGGACTAAAACTAATCTTTAATGGGGGAAAAATTCTACTACTGTTATGGCGGTCAACTAGAAAAACTGCTCCGATGAAGATTCCATGATATCTGCTCCAGCTTCATCAACATAGTCATCATCACTATCGCCGGGATCCGAGTCGGTGTCGCCGATGATGATATAGTTATCCGGCAAGTGGATTCGCTATCTTCTCTTTTGGGTGCTGAACCTCCCATGAATACTTCAATCTTCTCCTTAAGGTCGCGGTTCTGTTTCACTAGAGCGACGATCTCCTCCATATAGTCTTCACGTGTAGCCTTGAGTTCTTCTTCTAGCTCCTTGATCTTGGTCATAGCCTTCAGAGATCCTCCATACCGCTTTGTCATCCGTTCTCTGGCGTTGGATGTGCTGGTTTAATTCCTGGATGTAAGCTGCGATTGATCTGTCCCTCCTAGTGCTAATCATCTCCCATTGCTCATCTCGGCGCCCACAAATCTGGTAGATAGTATTCTTTAGATCATTGTGGTAAACTTCTCCAATACGTCCCATGGCGATGTGGGCTGCCATACTCTTTCCTAGACTCCAAGTTGGTGCATCAAAGGAAAACTCTATGGGCTCCGTGACTGGTGCAAATGTCCTTCCTGGAATTTGAACTCGAATCATCCAGCGCTCCTCTTTGGGTAAAATGGCGTTGTAGGTCCCGGTGAAGCTTGGTACTCCTATGTTCAGATATCTAGTGACTTCCTTCAAGTGATACCCAAAGGGTGTATCTTCATCCGGTTGTGTGAACTTCTTCCTTGCATCCGCCATCCTAAAAGAATAGAAAAGATGAGGAGTCAGAAATGAGGAGAAAGAGTAGTGATCTACGGCTTTAGCTTAGTGGTCGTGTCCTCAACAATCGTGTGTGCTCGATACCATCTTTGTAGCGACCAGACCTCAAGCGATCGATCTCGTGCTCAAAAGCCATCCCTAGATCAAGAATGTCTTGACACCACACAAGACTTGGAGGATTTATAACAAAGTAGCAATCACACACTTATTACATCAAATGTCTCAAAAGAGAACTTATTAATATAAACATGGCTTAAGGCCATCTAATAACGATAACAGCGGAAGACTTGGAAGATAAGTGAGTCCATCAACTCCAACGGCATCACTGAGTATAGAACCACGACCTAAAAGCACCTTACTCGTCGTTCTAAAAATCTGCAACATGAAACGTTGCAGCCAAAAACGGTCACATGGAATATCTTGGCAATGTAACACATAGAGAGTAATGAAAGAATAAGCTATACTACATGCATATATGGCTGGTGGAAAGCTCTATGGTTACAGTTTTTGCGTAAAGCCAGTTTTTCCCTACTACAAAGGAATATATTTTATTTAACTATCATGGTGGTTGCTAAACATTGAGAATGGTTGACAGCATCCTCAATCCCAATTAAAATAAACATCATTAAAACCCAACAATATTTAATTTAAAAGTAACATGATGAGATTCACATGACATCCAAGTACTAGATACTCAAAACGTCCATAACCGGGGACACGACTAACCATGATTAATTTATACACTCTGCAGAGGTTTGCGCACTTTTCCCCACAAGACTCGATCGCCTCCGTTGGATTTCTCGCACTACATGATGTTTGAGAAACGAATGACCGAGACATAGTCTTTCAGAAGCGGTAGCACCTTACTATGGAGACCGGTACACCTACTTTCGCCTACATCTGCTAGTCTACCCTATAAGAGTTCACACGACTTAATCAACTATGCCAGAGCCCATAATGGCTTGTGGCTGCACACGGAAGTTTCTAGTGTGAATAATCTCATGATCCCTTTGGGCCTGGGTGGCGGTCCATAAAGAAAAAACAACAGGCAATCTTGGAATACCCAGGTACCTCAATCCACACAGATGTGTGTTTAAGTTGCCACCTTAGATAATCCCTTAGTTAACAATCTCACATCTGTCATGAATACACTAACCAATCCACGTCTACTAGCATAGCATGGCAATATAAGAAAACGTAGAAGTAACTCCCAAAGGTTTGATAGTAAAACAAGTAATAGGTACTACCTCAACTACTTCCCATCCCACAATTTAATTAGATCCTAATCATGCAATGTTTGAGGATTGATCTAATGCAATAAAACTGGGTAGTAGAAAAGGTATGATCAAAGTGTTACTTGCCTTGCTGATGATCCACGAAACCTAGAGACTTCGAGTAACAAAGGCGCACTCACGGGTATTCTATCGCAGACAAACGAACAAGCATACAATAAGTACTCATCTAATGCACATGTAAATCTCAAATAAAATATCTAACCAGAAAGTTCAACTTAAGAACTCCGGTTTGCAAAAAGGATCAAATCAAACAAAGCAACGAAAGTCAAACGGTGAAAGAAAACAACTTCGTTTTACTAATCTAGATCTAAGTCAAATTTTACAGAAGCAAAAACTTGTTTAAGTCAGTTAAATGGATAGAGGGTTTCGAAATGAAACTCCAGGCGCTTGAATCGCCTGATTCCGATAAACGAGCAAAAAGTTATACAAAAACGAAAATCGGATCAGAAATCGCGATCAGAAATAATCGCGAAAAAATCAGAGAAAAAGAAAAACGACGAACAGCTTAACGAACGAACGTTTGTTAACTAGATCTAAACGACGAACATGTTTGTTAAAATGAACGAACGAGCGAACGCTCGCTATTTAACCGAACCGAAAAAAAACCGATCTAATAAAAAACGGAAACTAAAAAAAACCGGCGAAAAACCGACGGAAAAACCGAACGGTTTATCGAGAAAAACCGGCGGCGCGGAAAATGAGGCAACCTCGGTAGCGGGTCGGCGACGGCGGCGGCGGCGGCTCCGGCGAGGTCATGAGGTAAGCGGCGGCAGCGGCGTCGTGGTGGCGCGGCGGCTAGGGTTAGGGTTTGGGGCGCGGGTGGGCTGGCGGCGCGGATTGGGCTGGGGCGGGTCGGGCGGCGGCTATTTAAAGGCTGCCCCGGGCGGAGTCCCGCTCGGGTACGGCCCGAAGTCGGTTCACATTTTTTTTATTTTTTTAAATTAGTTCCGCGCAGAAAAACAAACAAAACAAATACTAAACAGACTCCAAAAATCTCGAAATAAATTTTCCCCGACTTCTAAAATCAAGTCGGACAAGATGAACATTTATTTGGGGCCTAAATGCAATTTTGAAAAACGCACAATTTTCCTAAATTCAAATAAAAGGGCGAAAAACTCCAAAATAAAATCTTATTTGATTTTATTATTAAATCCTCAATATTTCTTTATTTTGGGAAAGTCATTTTATTCCCTCTCTCATATTTTTGTAATAGAAATAATTGATGATAAAATATTTAAAATCAAATGATCCTATTCTCAAAATTTGAGAAAAACTCAAATATGAAAATAACGAAGTCCCCAACTCTCTCCGTGGGTCCTTGAGTTGCATAGAATTTCTAGGATCAAAACCCAAAGCAAATAAAATATGATATGCATTGATGATCTAATGTATAACATTCCAAATTGAAAATTTGGGATGTTACATTCGTGTTCGGGGAGAAAAAATTCAGAGAGAAGGATTCATCGCGTTTTACGATACGGAGCCGCCGCCAAGCCCTAAACACTCTCGGAAGGGCTGATCTGGAGTCCGTTCGGGGCTCCGGAGAGGGGAATCCGTCGCCATCGTCATCATCAACCATCCTCCATCACCAATTTCATCCGTGCGTGAGTAATTCCATCGTAGGCTTGCCGGACGGTGATGGGTTGGATGAGATTTATCATGTAACCGAGTTATATGTGTTAGGGTTTGATCCCTAGTATCAACTATTTTCTGAGATTGATGTTGCTATGACTTTGCTATGCTTAATGCTTGTCACTAGGGCCCGAGTGCCATGATTTCAGATCTGAACCTATTATGTTTCCATGAATATATGTGAGTTCTTGATCCTATCTTGCAAGTCTATAGTCATGTAACGCCCCGGATTCGATGCGCCAGGTGTCTTTCAGTTATTCGCCGCCTTTGCCATGTCATTTGCTTGCGTGTTGCACTTTGCCATGTCATCATCTGCATTTTATCATGTCATCATGTGCATCTCATTTTGCATACGTGTTCGTCTCATGCATCCGAGCATTTTCCCCGTTGTCCGTTTTGCAATCCGGCACTCCTATGTCTCCCGGCGCCCCCTTTTACCTCTTTTCGTAAAGGGTGTTTAACGGTCTCGGAATGGACCGAGGTTTGTCAAGCGGCCTTGGTACAGCACCGGTAGACCGCCTGTCAAGTTTCGTGCCATTTGGAGGTCGTTTGATACTCCAACGGTTAACCGGGTAACCGTAAAAGCCTCCTTCTCTTTGCAACCCAACACCCTTTCAAAGTGGCCCAAAACCCAGCAAACTCCCTCCATGCTCTCGGTCGTTCGATCACGATCGTGTGGGCGAAAACCGCTCCTCATTTGGACTCTCCTAGCTCCCTCTACCTATATATTAGCCCCTCCACGAAATCTCTGCAAACCCTAGATCAAACTCCTTGCCGCCGCGGACAAAAATCCGGACAGCGGACATGTCCAGCCGCCACCACCGGCCGAACCAGAGGTCGCCACGTGGCCTCCGCCCGCCCGCCGCCCATGCCCGCCATGAACCCAGGCAGAGCCCGCCCGAACCCGCTTCGCCTCCGGCCCGTCCCTCGCGCCGCCCGTCCATGGCCGCCACCGCCCGCCCATGGCGGCGTCCTCGCCGGCCGCCGCCACCCTCGCCCGCCTCGCGCGGAGCCCTCCACTGGCCTCGTCGCGCCCACCCTGTCGCCCAAGGTCGCGCCAGCCTTGCCAGTCCCCCCGGCTCCGCCGTCCTTGCCGCCTCGGCCGCCCGCCGCCAGCTCTCTCCGGCTTCGCCGGCCCGCGCCTCCTCCTCCACCTCCGGCCAGATCCGTGGCCATGGAGGGCCGGATCTCGCCGATCCAACCCGCCGGCGCCTCTCTCCGTCCGTCCCCGCCATCTCCGGACCTCCCCGGCGATTTCCCCGTCTGCTCCGGCGATCTCCCCGGCGATCCTCGTAAACCGTGCAGACCCGAGGTTGACTTTTCCCCCTTCCCCGATTCTGCTAAGTCCCCAGTCTTTGTAATTTTCATGCCATATTCATCATGCCGTAACTCTGCATCCGTAGCTCCGTTTCGTGCGTGTAATATGTCAAATTGTTCGCCGCGACGAGTACATCATTTCATCTCATTGCATCATATTCATTTGAGGTCATCTTGATGCCTGAATCTTCGTTCCAAAAGTGCTATGTGATGTTAGTTTCAGATTGTTATCAGAACATGCACTTTTGTCATTTTTGCCATGATTGATGTGTGCACCCTATGAACTTGAGTCCTACATGTGTTTTGTAATATGCCATGCCATCTTTACAGGGGTGTATGCCATGTATTTTTGTGATCTCTATGGTGACTAGCACAAGCATGCAAACTAGGCTTCATGATGTTGCTGATTTCACCCCTTTGTTTCTTGATATTTTTATGCCATGTTAACTTGATGCTCTGAGAGAGATCCATGAATATTTTGAGATACTTCAGTAAGGATGTTTTGAACATATGGTTATGCTCTATCCATCCATGCCCTTGTTTGCAATTATGGAGTGCCATAGCTTGAGTCAATCAAGCTCTACTTTTGCTATAAAATGTTTCCTGGCAGATTGTTTACATGTTATTCAATTTTGTCAAGGTTGTTATAGTTGATCCGTGTATGCTATGATGTTGTTCTTGCCATTTATAGCTTCTATGCCATGTCTTCTTGATGGATGTATGCTTAGTTTATCATGTATTGCTCTGTGGTGAGTGATTCAAGCTCACCCACATGCCTACTTGTTATCTGTTTATGCCATGCTCCAGTTTTTCATTAAGTCTGTATCTGTTTATGTTTTTGCTATATTCACATGCTTGCAACTGTATTTTCTGATCCCTTTTGGCTTATGGTCACTAAGGGACTTTTGTTATATGCTTTGAGGAGATTCATGCCATGCTCTATTTTGACTTTATAGCTTGCTGTAACATGTTGTTTCATAGCTCTAAACATGTTAACCTGATGTTATTTCTGCCATGTCCTGTGAATTCTGCTAAGTCTGTGAAACTGTTATTATTTGCAATCTTGCCATGTCATTTTGAGAATGTTTTAGTCATTTCTGGAGATAGCTCAGTGTTCATGTTTTGTCATGCTTTACCCGTACTTCATGCCCATGCCTTTTGTTTTCACGTTGAGATGCTGTAGCATGTTGTTTTGGTGCTTGCAATATGCCTAGTTGCTGTTTTGGACAGATTGTTGTCATAACTTGTATAGGGTGTATGTGTTGAACCGTTGCTCCGTTTTGAGTGTGCTCTACATGAAACTTGCTTAGAATTGCATGTAGCTTCATATTACCATGTTGCATCCTTGTTTTAAGGTGTTTGCTTGATGTTTGGATGCATTTTGCATCAATGCCATGTTTAACTTGTTTTGCTCATATCTTCTAGGCCGTAGCTCCGAATTAAATGAACTTTATATGTAACTTGACTAGAATTTCGTGTAGATCATCGTGGTGCATCTTAACTTGCTGTTTAACAACTTGAACATAAGGTTTATTCATATCTGGACCAATTTCGAAATTTGCATATGAGGACTTACCGGAATTGTTCTATGTTGTTTCCGGCCTCATTTAAACTTGCTTTGATGTGTTGCTCTTGTTTGCATCATCTCTTGCCATGAGTAGCCTCATCTAGTTTTGTCATGCATCATGCTTGTTGTGCATCATGTCTTCTTTATGGTGGTGTTTACTATGTTGTGTGCTTCTTCTTGTTAGTTCCTGTTTCGTTACGATCGTGAGGATTCGTTCGTCTACGCTTGGTTCGGCTTCATCCGTTCGTCTTCTTCATGGACTCGTTCTTCTTCCTTGCGGGATTTCAGGCAAGATGACCGCTACCCTGGATCTCACTACTATCATTGCTATGCTAGTTGCTTCGTTCTATCGCTATGCTGCGCTACCTATCACTTGCTCCTCAAGCCTCCCAAATTGCCATGTCAGCCTCTAACCTTTTGCACCCTTCCTTGCAAACCGTTGTTTGGCTATGTTACCACTTTGCTCAGCCCCTCTTATAGCGTTGTTAGTTGTAGGTGAAGATGAAGTTTGTTCCTTGTTCGAACATGGAGTTGCTGTTCCTTGTTGGAACATGTTTACTTGTTGGGATATCACAATATATCTTATATTATTAATGCATCTATATACTTGGTAAAGGGTGGAAGGCTCGGCCTTATGCCTGGTGTTTTGTTCCACTCTTCCCGCCCTAGTTTCCGTCATATCGGTGTTATGTTCCCGGATTTTTGTGTCCCTAACGCGGTCGGGTGATTTATGGGACCCCCTTGACAGTTCGCTTTGAATAAGACTCCTCCAGCAAGGCCCAACCTTGGTTTTAAATTTGCCTCACCTAGCCTTTTTTTTCCCTTGGGAGTCGCGCTCTCAAGGGTCATCTTTATTTTACCCCGCCGGACCAGTGCTTCTCTAAGTGCTGGCCCAAACCGAGCGATGTCCGGCGCCCCCTGGGCAATCAGGGTCTATGCCAACCCGACGTCTTGCTCATCCGGTGTGCCTCGAGACCGAGATATGTGCAGCTCCTATCGATTTGTCGGCACATCCGGGCGGCTTTGCTGGTCTTGTTTTATTCTTGTCGAAATGTCTTGTAGCCGGATTCCAGACTGATCGGGTCTTCCCGGGAGAAGGAATATCCTTCATTGATCGCGAGAGCTTATCATGGGCTAAGTTGGGACACCCTGCAGGTATAAACTTTCGAGAGCCGTGCCAGCGGTTATGTGGCGATGGGAATTTGTTAATATCCGGTTGTAGTAAACTTGAAGCAAACTCTTCTAAAATACACCAACCGTAATGCGTGAACTCGTGAGTGTCTCTTTTCGGGTTGATCGAGAGGAGAACACGGTTTCTTGGGTTATGTCGGACGTAAGTAGGAGTTCGTGATCACTTCTTGATCATTACTAGTTGACGACCGTTCCTTTGTTTCTCTTCTCGCTCTCATTTGCGTATGTTAGCCACCATATATGCTTAGTCGCTGCTGCAACCTCACCACCTTACCCCTTCCTTTCCCTTTAAGCTTTGCTAGTCTTGATACCCATGGTAATGGGATTGCTGAGTCCTCGTGGCTCCTGATTACTACACCAATTGCAGGTACCAGATTATGCGATGATCATGGCGCGAGAGCGATGCTTGCTTGTCTTGAGTTCTTCTTACGCTTCTTCGATCGGGGATAGGTTCGGTCGGCAGCCCGGGCTAGCAGAGGTGGATGTCGTTTGAGCTTACATTTACGTTTCATCCGTAGTCGGATGTTGATCTTGTATATGATGTTGATGTATTCTTGTGGCATTTGTGCCTTATGTATGTATCCCCATCTATTATGTAATGTTGATGTAATGATATCCACCTTGCAAAAGCGTCTTCAAGATGCGCTTCTATCCTTGGTGGGACCTTCGAGTTCCTTTTGGATAGGGTCGCATCTTGGGCGTGACAAGTCACCTACTATGTGTTATGATCCAGCAACCCCGAAGTGACAATAATCGAGACCACTCCAGGTGATGACCGTAGTTTGAGGAGTTCATGTATTCACTATGTGTTAATGCTTTGGTCCGGTACTCTATTAAAAGGAGGCCTTAATATCCCTTAGTTTCCAATAGGACCCCGCTGCCAGGGGAGGGTAGGACAAAGATGTCATGCAAGTTCTTTTCCATAAGCACGTATGACTATATTCGGAATACATGCCTACATTACATTGATGAATTGGAGCTAGTTCTGTGTCACCCTATGTTATAAGCATTTGCATGAATAATCGCATCTGGCATAATTCTCTATCACCGATCCAATGCCTACGAGCTTTTCACATACTGTTTTCCGCTTATTTACTTTTCCGTTGTTACTGTTACCATCACTACAAAACCCAAAAATATTACTTTTGCTACTGTTACCATTACTATCATACTACTTTGCTAGTAAATACTTTGCTGCAGATACTAAGTTATCTAGGTGTGGTTGAATTGACAACTCAATTGCTAATACTTGACAATATTCTTTGGCTCCCCTTGTGTCGAATCAATAAATTTGGGTTGAATACTCTACCCTCGAAAACTGTTGCAATCCCCTATACTTGTGGGTTATCAAGACTATTTTCCGCGCCGTTGTTGAGAGCATAGCTCTATTCTTTGAGTCACTTGGGATTTATATCTGCTGATCACTATGAGGAACTTGAAAGATGAGAAACCAAAATTTATCCTTCAACTACGAGGGAGGTAAGGAACGCCATCTAGCTCTGCACTTGATTCACCTTCAGTTTTAAGTAAACTTGTGACACCTAAACCTGCTTCTGCTATTAATTCTTATATGTCGCATATTATTGATGATGCCACTTCTGCTATGCATGATACTTATGATGAAACTAGCTCTATGCCCGATAATACTGTGCCACTAGGTGAATTCCTTGATGAACAACTTGCTTGCTAGGGCTAGAGAGAATGAAATTATTGAAACTGATAATATTGATGAAAGTGATGATGAAGATTCTCCTCCTAGATATGAATTGCCTATTGTGCCTGAGGGTTATGTTATGGATGAAGAAATTGCTAGAGACTTTATTGCTTGCAATGATAGGAGCGATCTTAAGAAATTATTAACTAAGCTGAAAGAAAAATCTCTGAATGCTAGAATGAAATAGGATCCTGCTTATGCTACTTCACCTATCTTTGTTACTGATAAGGATTATGATTTCTCTGTCGATCCTGAGATAATTACTTTGGTTGAATCTGATCCTTTCTATGGCTATGAATCTGAAACTGTTGTGGCACATCTTACTAAATTAAATGATATAGCCACCCTATTCACTAATGATGAGAAAACTCGTTACTACTATATCCTTAAATTATTTCCGTTCTCATTAAAGGGTGATGATAAGACATGGTTTAATTCTTGTGATCCTGGTTGTGTGCGTAGTCCCCAGGATATGATTTATTACTTCTCTGCTAAATATTTCTCCGCTCATAAGAAACAAGCTGCTTTAAGGGAAATATATAATTTTGTGCAAATTGAAGAAGAGAGTCTCCCACAAGCTTGGAGGAGGCTTCTCTAGTTACTTAATGCTTTGCCTGATCATCCTCTCAAGAAAAATGAAATACTTGATATCTTTTATAATGGACTAATCGATGCTTCGAGAGACCACCTGGACAGTTGTGTTGGTTGTGTTTTCAGGGAAAGAACTGTCGATCAGGCTGAAATGCTATTGAATAATATTTGACTAATGAAAATAATTGGACAGTTCCGGAACCAACTCCTAGGCCAACTCCGAAGAAAAGGGGTGTTCTATTTCCCAGTCCTGAAGATATGCAAGAGGCAAATAAATCTATGAAAGAAAAAGGTATAAAAGCTGAAGATGTTAAGAATTTACCTCATGTTGAAGAAATACATGGTCTTAATTTACCGCCTGTTGAAGAAATACATGGTGTTGATAATCCGACACAGGTAGTAAAGGTAAATTCTCTCTATAGATATGATAAAGCTGAAATCCCTCCTACTAAGTTTGCTAGCCAATGCTTCGATGAGTTTGATAATTTTATGGTTAAGCAAGAAGATTTTAATGCTTATTTTTGTAGACAATTGAAACGCAATGCTTATATGATTGAACACTTGAGTGATTATATGTCTAGAGCTAAAGGAGAACTTAAACTCATTAGTAAACATGCTTCTATGGTTAACACTGTAACACCCCGAGGATCATGCTACACTAAACCACCATGATGATGCTAAGCTACTGCGAATTTCAATGATAATCATGTTGGGATAATATCTCATTTCAAATTCCTCTCTGAGAACAATTCAAAGTCACAATGCAAAATGAGTTTGCTCGAAACTTGCTAGAAAAATGTCCGTCATTTGACAAATATTCCATAACATTTATTTGTTAAGGAACACAACATCCCTCTTGTGCAAAGATGAGCTTTGGCAATTATAACCACATCATTTAAGCTTTTTTAATGCTATCCCTTTATGAAAAATTCAAATGAACTCCAAAATTGCACAAGCGTTTTGTGGCACTGCAGAATATTTCATAGTATTTTTGTGGCCAAGCTCCACTTTTATGCAAGGTCATTTGGTGGCTTGAATTATTGCAAAACTGTTGCTTTGTAAAATAAAACAAAAACAGAAAATACAAAGGCTTTTATAAGAAAAATAAAGAGAACCCCCCTCTCCTAGGCCTCACCCAGCTAGACTTAGATCAACCAGGCCGCCCAGCCCAACTTGCCCTCTCCTTCCTCCTCTGTTCACGAGAGGGGAGGTGGACGCCGGGCAGCCGCCCGTGGCCGCGATGGCCACGCGCCGGCCATCCACCGCGCCCCCGTTGACCTACAAAACGCCGCCCCGCACCCTGGTGAACCCTAAATCACCAATCCTCCCCTCTCTCGCTCGTCTCCACCGATCCTTCACGCCCGACGCCGTCGCCGAAGCGCCGTCGCCATTGACGCGGCCACCGGTCACCTCGAGCTGCGTTTGGAAGTCCAGCAGCTTCGCCGGGCTCGTCCTCATCTTCTCCGCCCACAGATCGACACCGGACTGCCCGCATCGTCGCCATCGCCTCTTCCCTTCTCGGTGGTCATCGGCGATCACCGAGCCACATGCCTCCTCTCAAGGCTCCCGAACCCGAGAGGCCTCCGTGTGCCTGCCCGTGAGCTCCGCCTCCCTCTCCCTCTCTCCCGTGCTCTTTCCAGCGCCGTAGCTAGCTGTCGCCGCCTCCGTGCCCTGCTACTTGCGCCGACGAGATCATGGCCGTCCTTGTGGTCGGCGCCGCCACCACGAGGCCACCGTTGTACTCCTGGAGCCCCGGGGCCCAACGAGCCTAAGCACGTGCCTCCCGTGCCCCCTAGCCGCTAGCCCGACCCCCTCATCTCCGGCCGCCGCCATGCCTCACCACCGATGGCACTCGGCCTCCCGCCGCCACCACCATGAGATCGGCGCTGCTGCTCCGCTCGTTCAACGCCCCTTCTGCGCGTGAAACGGTGGCCGTGGGCGAAATCCGGCGAGTCCGAGGCCTCCGCCGCGTTTTGGCGTCGCCGGCGTCAAGCCGCCACCACCGCCGACGTGGCCGACACAGGGCCACCCCTGTGGTCGCCGCCAGCCCATGGCCCGTTGACTGGGTTGACCCAGTCAACGTGCTGACTGGGCGTCTCTGTGACGCTGACGAGCGGGCCCTACCGCTTATTTCCAAATTAAGTGTTTTCATAATTAAAACAAATTAATTTAGTTAATTAGTCCATGACAGGTGGGGCCTTCCTGCTAAATAACTCTGTCTTAGTTAGTTTAAACTTTTATTAGTCTACTGTCCATGACAGGTGGGACCCACGGGTCAGTTTGACCTAGTCAGCCAGTCTGTTGACTGCTGACATCATCAGCACGTCATGCTGACATCATTTTTCCTTTTCTATTGATTTTAAATAATTCCAGGATCGTTTAAAACTTAGAAAATTCATATAAAATAATCAGAACTTTCGGATGAAAATGTTTTCTATATGAAAGTTGCTCGAAAAATCCAACGAATCCGAATCGTGGTCCGTTCATCTGTCACATGCTCCTAGCATGCTGAACATGGAACTTTCCCCTCCGGTCATCTGTTTGACATTAGTCCGAACAAGGAATACATTCGGTTGAATTCCCCTTCACCTATATCGTAGCCATATGATAGGTCACATCCGACACAGCTATTTGCCATGTTATACTCTGCGATGCTATGCCTGCTATATATTTACTGTTTCTTCCCCTCTTCCCTCCGGTAGACCCCGAGACCGATCTTGATGTCCTCGTGATCGACTACGTCGACGATGACCCCTCCTTGCGAGCAACCAGGCAAGCCCCCCCTTGATCACCGATATCGCCTACTCTTCTCTATACTGCTTGCATTAGAGTAGTATAGCATATTACTGTTTTCGAGATACTCCTATACCGCTGCATAGCTTTGTCCTTGTAACCATTTGTTACCTTACGCAATCCTATATGCTTAGTATAGGATGCTAGTACTTTCATCTGTGGCCCTACTTTCTTGTCCGTCTGTCAGCTATACTATCGGGCCGTGATCACTCGGGAGTGATCACGGGTATATACTATATACTTATACGTGATACATGTGAGACTAAAGTCGGGTCGATTGTTGGAGCACCCATGAGTGGATCTTTGAGGCGGAGCGACAGGCAGGTTGAGACCGCCTAGGAGAGAGGTGGGCACTGGCCTGTTCGGCGTTCATGTTACTTAACACGCTTAATGAGGTATTGGTATTTGATCGGGTTGGCTACGAGCTTATACGCACTAACCATCTACGCGGGAGTAGTTATGGGTATCCGGCGTTGTGGTATCGGCCAAGCACTTCAGACGTCGGCGACGGAGCGCGCTGCCGCCGGATTGGACAGAACGCTGTTAGGCTAGGTCTGCCTTCCGGCCGCCCTACATAACGTCTTGGTGTGTGCTCGAGGCGATGGGCCCGCACCCTGCGCTTTAGGTTTAGACCGGCGTGTTGGCCTCTCTGTTGTGCCTAGGTGGGGCTGCGGCGTGTTGATCTTCTGCGGCGGGCATGACCCCGAAAGTGTGTCCGCCAAATGGGATCAAGCGTCTTTGGGTAAGATGGTGCACCCTGCAGGGAAGTTAATCTATTCGAATAGCCGTGATCGTCGGTAACAAGATGACTTGGAGTTGTACCTTGAGCTTATGACAACTAGAACCGGATACTTGATAAAACACACCTTCCAAGTGCGGATACAACCGGTGGTCGCTCTCGCTCAGGGTTATGAGCAGGGGATTGCGGGTAGGATTATTGCTATATGATGTTACTTGGAGGACTTTCTTTTGTCCCTCCTACCTGTTGCAAGACAGTGTCGAGCGTAGTCTTCGTTAAGACTAACTATCCCCTCTTATTCTCGGCATTCTGCAGCTCAGTCCACCGATATGGCCTTTACACATATATCCATGCATATGTAGTGTAGCTCCTTGCTTGCAGTACTTTGGATGAGTACTCACGGTTGCCTTGTTCCCCTTTTCCCCTATCTCTACTCGATTGCTGCAATCGGGCGATGGAGCCGAGAGCGACGCCACCGCCTCGGCGACTACTACTCCGGAGGTGCCTACTACTACGTGCAGCCCGGCGACGACGACTGGAGTGACCTAGGAGGATCCCGGCGGGAGGCCTGCTCCTCTTCGATCTGTATCCCGTTTGTGCTAGCCATCTTATGGCAACTTGTTTAACTTATGTCCAGTACTCAGATATTGTTGCTTCCGCGACTCGTCTATGATCGAGCACTTGTATTCGAGCCCTCGAGGCCCCTGGCTTGTATTATGATGCTTGTATGACTTATTTTATTTGTAGAGTTGTGTTGTGATATCTTCCCGTGAGTCCTTGATCTTGATCGTACACATTTGCGTGCATGATTAGTGTACGATTGAATCGAGGGCGTCACAAGTTGGTATCAGAGCCGACTGCCTGTAGGAATCCCCCTTCCCAACTCCTTGGCCGAAGTCGAGTCTAGACATTGCAAAAACTTTTACTAACATGGCTGTGTGCCTTACGGGCCCACGTCGCCATCGGGTGGTATTAGGATCTTTTACTCCTCGATCTTTACTCTGGGATTCTGAACTCTCTTCTATTCGGGTTAAACGATTTTGCTAAAAACAAAACTAACTTTAGGTTCTCGCGAGTACTTTCTCCCGGAGAGCCCCTCACTTCAGATGATCGTCTGCTAATCAGAAGAATTCGGAGATACTCTTTGATATTCTCTCGAGACTTTGTGCCCATCACTTTTGCTATTCCCGACCACCGATAAATCCGTATGGAAAACTACTTACACTTGCCATTCATACGATCATCCCCCGTTGATCTTGTTATTATAAGATACCCCGAAGTTTTCTCTATTGTTCCGAGAATACTTTGTGCCTACTGCCTAGCAGTTCCTTGCCACATGAATACCCCTTCAAATAAATCCTAGCACTTGTCGAGTATCCGCTCATCCCCAGTTGTTCATGTGTTTCACAGAAGTCTTCAAAATACTATTCGATCTTCCGAAAATCCTCTGGAGCCTTTGGCTCTTGAAATTCTTGCTCGCTTGCATTATGGTTACTCCCATAAGTCTCGTAGTCTTATTGACATTCCTTGTCATTATCATTTTGAGTCTGTTGACTCAATATGTTTCTGAATACCATAATCATCATTGATCCTTATAAATTACCTTTCTGGCTGAGCTGCCGTTCTTTTAACTGGAATTGGTTCTCGACCAATCCAATTGTCGTTGATTGTACCCTAAGGCTATTCAACTTATCCATCCCTAATCAGAGCATTGCTTCTGATCCCTTGAATTGGGGATCATAATTCCTTTGCATTTGACAATTGAGTTAGTCAGTTGTTTCTATAATGTGATCTCCTTGCATTCTTCTACCTCTAGTTGAGTACTGATGCTCACGTCAGATCCCTTGTGGACCACCAGATCCTTTGTTGGATTTTATCTGACAACGCCCTTCATATTCAATAACCTTGTGAGCCTTTCCTCGATACATAATGCCTTTGGTAAATTGTATCCTCTGCTTTCTCAACCATGCTCGCCTTGAGCTTGAGTTAATTATTTCTAAAGATTACGGTATATGATTCCAAGAAGCCCTATGGGTTGAACATATGCCTTCACCAAACCGTATGAACCCAAAAGTTTTCACGAATCATACTCTTCTGGTGCTTCGCCAGATAAAATTTCAACACTACAACTTCTTTGAACGTGAGAAGTGAATGGAAGGTTGTGCATTGGAGAAGTGGGAGACGACCTTGAACTTTGTGTTCATGCCCATGGACACGATGGAGATCTTATCATTAAAGCTTCTCTTAAATTAATTATTCCTTTGGTATAAGCTCATCTTACATCTGGGATCTGGCCTTTTGCAATCGTGGTTCCGACCATGTTCCCTTTTAAATACCATTTCTCATGCAAGTTTTAGCACTTGTCTTCTGTAGAGCAATAACCCCCGTCCAGCCTCTACTTTGATATGTCATCGAGTATTACCCCCTGGTATCTCGAGATTATCATGGAACTGCATAACTTCTTATGAGTTCTTCATTAAGTGCTACCGTCCCCTGATTCAATTTATCACGGGCTCGGGTTGTTAAACACTCAAAGACACCGATAAGCTGAACCGAGTCCGCTTTTCGGTTCAACAACTCTTCCGTAGCTTCTATAAGTACGAGTTTGTACCCGACCACGCCATTCCTAGCCTGTTTGGCTATATCATTGTCGTGATGATTCTAACTGTGCTACCTGGTCCTTATTCTCGAGCACCAATTTGCGGCGATAGCTAAGCTTCGTCGATTTTCCTCGTCATACCCTTTCACCTTAAACAACAAGCTTGAGTTCGAGTTTGTGTCGAATCGCTGGTTCCAATAACCTCCTGCTTCATCATTCCTTTGACTTGATGTAAATGCGATTGACTACATCTGCATGAAATCTCTCGACAATTGTGTCGTGATCACACGATTCGAGCTCATCCAGGATATCAATTGAATTCATGATGAGAAATACCATCCTTGCCCTCGATGAATTGTATTATCTTCGACCACTTTATTGCCTTCCCACCAACACAAGCTTGTTCATGTTTGGTGTTATACCTTGAGTTCCTTGCTACCCAGCAATTGTTCTTCTTTACCTTGGAGTATTACCATCCTTTATGTCAAGAATGATCTGAGATTTGTTCCACCTCTTGAGGATTCTTGACATAGAAATACTTCTCACCATCACCCTTCTTTCTTGGTCCCCGTGTTAATACCATCAAGTGAGCGGTGTTGTTTGAGTTCGGACTTCTAGCAACCCTATTGCTTTGAAGTTAACGATCGAAAGTTCATTCTTAGGTTACTGATTATTGAATCACCCTTCGACATTGGTCGTGCAACCCAACCCATATTTGGCGCACCTTTCAACCAATGTTTAATTGTGTATGTTTTCCTCGAGCATACTTCCTTATATCATTTGAGTGACAAATGTTATCTCCTTGTTCACTTAATTGTGGAAATCCATCTTTGGGAATCTCGATGAATTACCGTTGAGTTCACCAGACACCTCCTTGTCCTCTCCTTGGGTTAATGATGGACTCTTGTTAACGGAAATCACTTCATAGTTCATTTCCCCGAGAATCTTACAATGTCATCTCGTCAACTCGCGTGGCACCTTTTCTTCTCAGGTATCCTAAGTCTGAGGTATCCTGACACCAATCGGATCTGAAACTCGGTCAGCTATGATGGTTGGGACAAATTTCCAAGAGTTACGATGTTGATCCTTTGATGACCCGGTAGCATGATGTCATGCCTAGCACCCCCCCCCCCGGGCTGGAGGACCTATCATTATAGTTTCCTTTTCAGCAAGGTTATCCGTTCATCCATGAGGAAATTGTAAGACTTATTCTACCAGTTATTCCTGATGAATCCTTCGTGATTCCAAGTCTGATCTTCACCTGAAGACCATGTCAATGCTATCTCGAAACATGTACGTGATACTCGATTTTCAACAAGAACATTGAAGCCCAATGCTAAATGTTTCTTGCTCAATTATCCGAACACCGTTGTATGGGTAATGTCATGAAATTTCTCTCCCTTACCTAAAGGGTTTTCTACATTATATCCTGTCATGGATATCATGCTCGCTTATCCTTGGGAGGATATACCTCTGAAATATGTGTTTAAACACATTTTCCTTTCCATTGTTCTTTAACCTAATGATCACATTTTCCTTTCCATGGGTCTGTTTGACCATCCTTGTGATATGTATAATCTAGCAAAGGTGATAATCCCCTTAGGTAAGCACCTCGTTGTACCATTACGTAAGTAAGACCCTATTACTATTGTTGGTGACATTCGGTAACCACCGATGGGCGAGAACCTTGCCTATTGGTCCGCCTCGTTCAGCGAAAGGGAAAATGGTTCTCTTAGTCCCTCGCCCTTGGTACCTATGTTGTTGCCGACATGACCCTCGAGACTCTCCTCGACATGCCTAGCTTACATGATCGTGCAAGATGTCACCAACCTTTCTACTTTTAACCACATGGTGGGCCCATAATCCACAGGTCACAGGATCGAAACCTGGCTCTCCTGTACACCCCCTGTTCCCAAAGTTATTCCTCCCGCGTGGACTCGTATGTAATTCACGGGCCACCGTCTTAGTGATCTATTCTGGTATCGGGGCGATACTTACTCTCGCTACTCTGAACCCCTTCTCACTCTGGTTCAAAGCTTGAGCAACTACCTACCCTTTGGAGCCTATTATGGTACCTTCGTACCTTACTCTCGGGGTATTTCATATGTTCAACTCGAGAGATAATTTTATACTAATTCATGGGTTAACCCCAGATTGTTTCCCATAAAAGCATTATGTCGTAGTGAGCTGCCCCTTATCTTTCGTAAGTACGATGGAGTTCGAAGAAATGATGACCAGTTTATCGGGTGCATCGGAATAAAGGATTGAAGACATCAGCGAAAGGATTAACTTCTTGAGAAGATCCGTTAGATTATCGTAACGAACTTTCCCTTACTCCCTCTTAAATCTCGGACGAAATTTCTTGTAGTGGAGGAGATTTGTAACACCCGAGGATCATGCTACACTAAACCACCATGATGATGCTAAGCTACTGCGAATTTCAATGATAATCATGTTGGGATAATATCTCATTTCAAATTCCTCTCTGAGAACAATTCAAAGTTACAATGCAAAATGAGTTTGCTCGAAACTTGCTAGAAAAATGTCCGTCATTTGACAAATATTCCATAACATTTATTTGTTAAGGAACACAACATCCCTCTTGTGCAAAGATGAGCTTTGGCAATTATAACCACGTCATTTAAGCTTTTTTTTAATGCTATCCCCTTTATGAAAAATTCAAATGAACTCCAAAATTGCACAAACGTTTTGTGGCACTGCAGAATATTTCATAGTATTTTTGTGGCCAAGCTCCACTTTTATGCAAGGTCATTTGGTGGCTTGAATTATTGCAAAACTGTTGCTGTAAAATAAAACAAAAACAGAAAATACAAAGGCTTTTATAAGAAAAATAAAAGAGAACCCCCCCCCCCTCTCCTAGGCCTCAGCCCAGCTAGCCTTAGACCAACCAGGCCGGCCCAGCCCAACTTGCCCCTCTCCTTCCTCCTCTGTTCACAGAGGGGAGGTGGACGCCAGGCAGCCGCCCGTGGCCGCGATGGCCACGCGCCGGCCATCCACCGCGCCCCCGTTGACCTACAAAACGCTGCCCCGCACCCTGGTGAACCCTAAATCACCAATCCTCCCCTCTCTCGCTCGTCCCCTCCGATCCTTCACGCCCGACGCCGTCGCCGAAGCGCCGTCGCCATTGACGCGGCCACCGGTCACCTCGAGCTGCGTTTGGAAGTCCAGCAGCTTCGCCGGGCTCGTCCTCATCTTCTCCGCCCACAGATCGACACCGGGAACTGCCGCATCGTCGCCATCGCCCTCTTCCCCTTCTCGGTGGTCACCGGCGATCACCGAGCCACATGCCTCCTCTGCGCTCCCGAACCCGAGAGGCCTCCGTGTGCTCGCCCCCGTGAGCTCCGCCTCCCTCTCCCTCTCTCCCGTGCTCTTTCCCGCGCCAGAGCTAGCTGCCGCCGCCTCCGTGCCCTGCTCGCCCCGACGAGATCATGGCCGTCCTTGTGGTCGGCGTCGCCGCCACCGAGGCCACCGTTGTACTCTGGAGCCCCGGGGGCCCAACGAGCCTAAGCACGTGCCTCCCGTGCCCCCTAGCCGCTAGCCCGATCCCCCTCATCTCCGGCGCCGCCATGCCTCACCACCGATGGCACTCCGGCCACTCCCGCCTGAGCCACCACCGCAGATCGGCGCTGCTGCTCCGCTCATTCAACGCCTTGCTGCGCGGAAGCGGTGGCCTGTGGGCGAAATCCGGCGAGGTCCGAGGCCTCCGCGCGTTTGGCATCGCCCGGCGTCAAGCCGCCGCCACCGCCGACGTGGCCGACCTGGGCCACCCCTAGGTCGCCGCCGGTGAGCCCATGGGCCCCGTTGATCGGGTTGACCCATCAGCGTCTTGACCGGGCGCTCAGGACGCTGGCGAGCGGGCCCTACCGCTTATTTCCAAATTAAGTGTTTTCATAATTAAAACTAATTAATTTAGTTAATTAGTCCATGACGGTGGGGCCTTCACGCTAAATAACTCTGTCTTAGTTAGTTTAAACTTTTATTAGTCTACTGTCCATGACAAGTGGGACCCACGGGTCAGTTTGACCTAGTCACCATCTGTTGATCGCGGCGTCATCAACTGCGTCATCTTGACATCATTTTCCTTTTCTATTGATTTTAAATAATTCCAGGATCGTTTAAAACTTAGAAAATTCATATAAAATAATCGTAACTCGGATGAAAATGTTTTCTACATGAAAGTTGCTCAGAAAAATCCAACGAATCCGAATACGTGGTCAGTTCATCTGTCACATGCTCCTAGCATGCTGAACATGGAACTTTCCCCTCCGGTCATCTGTTTGACATTAGTCCGGGCAGGAATACATTCCCGGTTGAATTCCCCCTTCACCTATATCGTGTAGCCATATGATAGGTCACATCCGACACAGCTATTTGCCATGTTATACTCTGCGATGCTATGCCTGCTTTATATTTACTGTTTCTTCCCCCTCTTCCCTCCGGTAGACCCCGAGACCGATGCTGATGTCCCTGTGATCGACTACGTCGACGATGACCCCTCCTTGCCAGAGCAACCAGGCAAGCCCCCCCCCCCCTTGATCACCAGATATCGCCTACTCTTCTCTATACTGCTTGCATTAGAGTAGTATAGCATGTTACTGTTTTCAGATACTCCTATCTTTGCTGCATAGCATGTCCTTGTAACCATTGTTACCTTACGCAATCCTATATGCTTAGTATAGGATGCTAGTACTTTCATCTGTGGCCCTACTTTCTTGTCCGTCTGCGTGCTATACTATCGGGCCGTGATCACTCGGGAGTGATCACGGTATATACTATATACTTATACGTGATACATGTGAGACTAAAGTCGGTCGGTGATGGAGCACCCATGAGTGGATCTTTGAGGCGGAGCGGCAGGCAGGTTGAGACCGCCTAGGAGAGAGGTGGGCCTGGCCTGTTCGGCGTCATTTACTTAACACGCTTAACGAGGTCTTGGTATTTGATCTGGGTTGGCTCTGAGCTTATACGCACTAACCATCTACGCGGGAGTAGTTATGAGTATCCCGCGTCGTGGTATCACCGGCACTTGCCGGACGTCGTGACGACGAGCGGCGCGCGGATTGGACTGGAACGCTCGTTAGGCTAGGTCTGCTTCGGCCGCCCTGCATAACGTCTTGGTGTGCTCGAGGCGATGGGCCCGGACCCTGCGCGCTTAGGTTTAGACCGCGTGTTGGCCTCTCTGTTGTGCCTAGGTGGGGCTGCGGCGTGTTGATCTTCTGCGGCGGGCATGACCCGGAAAGTGTGTCCGCCAAATGGGATCAAGCGTCTTTGGTAAGATCGTGCACCCTGCAGGAAGTTAATCTATTGAATAGCCGTGATCTTGATAACAGGGCGACTTGGAGTTGTACCTTGAGCTTATGACAACTAGAACCGGATACTTGATAAAACACACCCTTCCAAGTGCGACATACACCGGTGGTCGCTCTCGCTCGGGGTTATGAGCAGGGATTGCGGGTAGGATTATTGCTATATGATGTTACTTGGAGGACTTTCTTTGTCCCTCCTACCTGTTGCAAGACAGGTGTCGAGCGTAGTCTTCGTTAAGACTAGCTATCCCCTCTTATTCGGCATTCTGCAGCTTCAGTCCATGATATGGCCTTTACACATATATCCATGCATATGTAGTGTAGCTCCTTGCTTGTAGTACTTTGGATGAGTACTCACGGTTGCCTTGTTCCCCTTTTCCCCTATCTCTACTCGATTGCTGCAATCGGGCGATGGAGCCAGGAGCGACGCCACCGCCTCGGCGACTACTACTCGGAGGTGCCTACTACTACGCAGCAGCCGGCGGCGGCGACCGGTGAGTGACCTAGGAGGATCCCGGCGGGAGGCCTGCTCCTCTTCGATTTGTATCCCGGTTTGTGCTAGCCATCTTATGGCAACTTGTTTAACTTATGTACGTACTCAGATATTGTTGCTTCCGCGACTCGCGTCTATGATCGAGCACTTGTATTCGAGCCCTCGAGGCCCCGGCTTGTATTATGATGCTTGTATGACTTATTTTATTTGTAGAGTTGTGTTGTGATATTTTCCCGTGAGTCCTTGATCTTGATCGTACACATTTGCGTGCATGATTAGAGTACGATTGAATCGAGGGCGTCACAAACACTCAAGTAGAACAAGTACTTAAAGCTCAGAATGATTTGCTCAATGAATTAAATAGTAAGAAAAATGATAATACTATTAGAGTTATGACTAGAGGGGTTAAAATGACTCAGGAACCTTTGTATCCCGAAGGCCACCCTAAGAGAATTGAGCAATATTCTCATAGAACTAATATAGATGCACCTAGTCCTTCTAAGAAGAAGAAAAAGAAAAATGATAGGACTTTGCATGCTGCTAGTGAACCTGTTGTTGACACACCTGAGAATCCCGATGATATTTCTATTTCTGATGCTGAAACACAATTTGGTAATGAACATGAACCTAGTGATAATGTTAATGATGATGTTCATGTTGATGCTCAACCTAGCAATGATAATGATGTAGAGATTGAACCTGCTGTTGATCTTGATAACCCACAATCAAAGAATCAACGTTATGATAAGAGAGACTTTGTTGCTAGGAAGCACGGTAAAGAAAGAGAGCCATGGGTTCAGAAACCCATGCCTTTTCCTCCTAAACCATCCAAGAATAAGGATGATGAGGATTTTGAGCGCTTTGCTGAAATGATTAGACCTATCTTTTTGCGTATGCGTTTGACTGATATGCTTAAAATGAATCCTTATGACAAGTATATGAAGGATATTGTTACAAATAAAAGAAAGATACCGGAAGCTGAAATTTCCACCATGCTTGCTAATTATACTTTTAAGGGTGGAATACCAAAGAAACTTGGAGATCCAGGAGTACCAACTATACCGTGCTCCATTAAAAGAAACTATGTTAGAACTGCTTTATGTGATCTTGGAGCCGGTGTTAGTGTTATGCCTCTCTCTTTGTATCGTAGACTTGATTTAAATAAGTTGACACCTACTGAAAATCTTTGCAAATGGCCGATAAATCAACTGCTATACTTGTCGGTATTTGTGAGGACGTGCCTGTTGTGGTTGCAAATGTCACCATTTTAACGGACTTTGTCATTCTTGATATTCCCGAGGACGATAGTTTGTCTATTATTCTTGGAAGACCCTTTTTGAATACTGCAGGGGCTGTTATTGATTGCAACAAAGGCAATGTCACTTTTCATGTCAATGGTAATGAGCATACGATACACTTTCTGAGGAAACAACCTCAAGTCCACAATATCAATTCTATTGGAAAAACTTCAACTATTACTATTGGAGGTTTTGGAATTTCCTCTTCTGTCAAAAAGAGATATGATATTCTTATTGTTGGGTATGTGCATATCCCCGTTGAGGTAACATGGTGTTATTTGAAATTTCTCCGGTTCCATGTTATTCGGAATGGGTTTGTTAGCAAGACTTGATCAACCTTGTTAGTGGATTCCTTTTGATGAGCATGAGATGGATGAAGTTAGAAGGCACAACCTTCTGTACCCTCCTTTTACTTTCTGTTATTTAGATTAAGTAAAGCAAAAATAGTATATTCTATCAGTTTTCTGATTTATTCGTGCAATAAAAAATACCCCAAAAATAAAAGTTCTCCAAATGCCCCGAAAGTGGAACACGATTTTTTTGGAATATTTGAGAATATCTGGCACTAAGAACAGAGCAGGGAGAGCAAGCACCTGGCCATGACGGTCCAGGGCGCCCACACCCCCCATGGGCGCGCCCACCTGCCTCGTGGGCCCCTAGTGGCCCCTCTCCACTTATTCCTGCACCCACACACTTCTTCTTCCTCCCAAAAAAATCACCAGCCAGCTCAAGCACGAGTTCTAGCTCATCTTGCTGCCATTTTCGATCTCCTTGCTCAAAGCTCCATTCACAAAACTGCTTTGGGGGATTGTTCTTTGGTATGTGACTCCTCCAATGGTCCAATTAGTTTTTGCTCTAGTGCTTTATTCATTGCAAATTTTTGTTGCCTAGGTGACCCTGGTCTTGAGCTTGCATGTCAAATTTATATGGTCCCAAGTAGTTTTAATGTATGATATACTCTCTAAGCACTTGTGGGAGTAGTTGCTATTAATTTTGTTGAGTTTGGTTTACTTTATTTGAAGTTACTAAAAATTTCAGAAATTTTTCAGAGGAAGAAATATGTTCAGGAAAATGTACCAAGGTGGTTCTTCAAGGAAGCAAGGACCCAGGCCCGCAATATGCGATGCGGACGATGAACCACCGAGGGAAGCTCAAGTGTGGCCTTGTGAATGTCCGTCAGACGATTTCATGGTCCAAGCAGGAATTAAGGAGGAATTTGATGCATATGTGCGTAATGATGAACTCGAGGGCTTCATGCTAGATAAGTGCCCTCAATACTATCTCCTAACTGATTCCTTTGTGAGAAGGTTCAAATTTTCATCTTCACGTAATTCTCACACTGTCCTATTTGATATCTATGGCCAATCTTACACTATGGACTTAGAGGATTTTTTTGAGGAACTGGGACAGTGGGAGAGGCTCCCACTGTCATATATATTATATATTGCACACAATTACAAGGATTTAGTTACATCATGTACAAATGTCATCCCAACTACCTTTGTAGTGGGGTATAATCTAACTGAAGGGTGCAATTAATCAGAGGGTAGGGAGTCTAAAAGTAAGAAGATAAACTCTTTCTTATTGTCTTTAACCCTATATTGAAGTAGACTAAAATCCTCCTTGAATCTGCTCAGCCAAGAGTGATAGGATGGGTTTATATCTCTGAAAAATTTATTGTTCCTCTCATTCCAAATGCTCCAGGATGCTTGAAGAATGACCTCCATGAACAAAGGCCTGCCCCAATTGATTTTAGCTTGTTCTAGCCAGGACAGCCGAGTGGCTTGATCTCCAGGGTCTAGCCCAAAGGTTGCCCAGTAAGTTTTGCATATCTTGTAGTTCCTCCAGGGCTTGTGTAGAGAGTGGTAGAAAGAATGCTTCTTCCAGCGAGTTTATGGTCAAGAATTCTTTGACTGAGCAGTCTTCATTTTTTACATAAGAAAATGCCCTAGGTTGTGTGTCAGATAGAACTTCTTCCAACCACAAGTCTTTCCACATTAGTACGTTGTCCCCACATCTCATGTCCAGCTTTGAAATTCCTCTAAAAATGGGAGTTAGCTTGAGGATGTCCCTCCACCAGAATGATCCACATGGGTCAGAGGCATGTGGAATTTTATTGGTATAGTAGGTGGTCCAAAGCAATTCCACCCAAGGAAGGTCATGGCGATTGTAAAACTTGTGTAAATATTTAAGTAGCAGAGCATCACTTTGTGTCTTGAGATTTATGATTCCAAGCCCCCCACTCTTCTTTGGTCTGCACACTCTATCCCATGCAGCTAGTGAGTTGCATTTTTCACCTTGTTCTATCTTCTTTGTCCAGAGGCATCTCCTTCTTAGTTTATCCAACAGCTCAAGGATTCTAGTTGGGAATCTCGGAGTGCATAGTGCAAAAATTGTAAGTGAGGTGATGACCATGTTTAGTAAGGAAAGTTTGGAGCCATAAGACATCAATGATAATGTAGATGTGAGCCTTCTTTCCATGTTACAGACAATAGGCATTAGATCCTGGACCGAAGGTTTGGATGTCCCAAGAGGTAGTCCAAGGTATGTGAATGGCATTTTTCCGATTGTATAGCCAAAGATTTGAGCTATATCTTTACTTAATACCTCATCACAATTTATTGGTATCAATGTTGATTTATGGAAGTTGATTTTGAGACCAATTGAAGTGGCATAGTCAGTGAGAATATTCTTCATTGTTTGTGCTTGATCAGGGCATGCCGACATAATGATAAAGTGTCGTCAGCGTATTGAATGACAGGGTAATCAATTTGGTTTTGTCTAGGGAAAGGTAAGTGTAGCAATCCATGTCTGAAAGCATCATTAATGGCTGCTTGAAGGAGATCAGCATCAAGAAGAAAAATGAGAGGAGAGAGTGGATCACCCTGTCGAACACCACTTTTACAGATGAATTGTCTGCCCGGTACACCATTCAGGAGAACAGAAGATTTGCCAGTATAAAATAGAGATTTGATGCATAGAAGCCATTTATCATTGAATCCCATGTGTTTCATTATTTCTAACATTGCATCATGTTCAATGGTGTCAAATGCTTTGGCAAAGTCTAATTTAAGGAGTACAATCTTCTTCTTGGAATGCTGGCATTGGTGTATGTATTCAAAGGCCCAAGCGAGGCAATCTTGGATTGCTCTTCCCTTAATGAAACCATATTGATTCCTGTGTATAATATTCAGAATAATCTTTTGCGGACGATTGGCAAGTAGTTTTGTAATCACTTTGAGACAGCAGTTAAGGAGTGTAATAGGTCTGAAATCATTTAATGTAGCCGGGGAGGAAATTTTAGGAATCAAGGTAACGTATCCTTCATTGATGCTTTCCAGGTTTAAGGTACCAGCATGGAATTGATCACATAGTTTGTAGAAGTCCTCCTTAATAATGTGCCAGTAGGTCTTAAGAAATATACCTGTGAAACCATCAGGTCCTGGAGCTCGGTCTGCAGGCATTTCTTTAATGGCATTATCAATTTCCTCCCTGGAGAATGGAATTGTTAATTGGTCTAGGTCATTCCTTTTTTTGATTATATTTTCTAGGTTGAATTTCATTTGAAAAGCTCCTGAGGTTCCCAATCTCTGTTTGAAACTTTGGTAGATTAAAAGCTTCTTTTCCAATGTGGTCTTCTACTGTAGTGCCATTATCCAACTGAAGAGAGGGAATAGTATTCCTTCGATACCTCTCGGATGCCATTGCCTTGAAAAAATTTGGGTCCTCATCACCAAATTTAGCCCATCTTATGGTACATCTTGTCCTCCAATATTGTTTTTGGTAATCTGATAGACGGAGTAAATGATTTTTGAGAATTCTTCTGAAGTTCCTCTCTGGTGTAGTAAGAAGTCGTTTATTTTCCAATGAATCCAGTTCAACAAGTGTGGTATTAGAGTTAGCTATGGCAGTAACAAGTTTGGAAATGTGCTTACTCCATATTTTGAGCTCATATCTGAATGTTTTGAATTTCCTGGAGACAATTGTGGCATAGTTATCTGAGTGTACACTTTTGTTCCAAGAAGAAGCTACCAAATCCATAAAACCAGGGTGTTGGATCTAGTAAGACTCAAACCTAAAAAGATTACTTCTAGGGATGTCTGTTTCTATGGATATCACACAAGGTATGTGATCTGAGACTAGTTTAAAGAGTGGTTTTACAATGGTGTTGGGGTATGATGTGGTCCAATTGGTTGAAGTGAAAAACCAGTCTAACTGTTCAAGTAAGGGATCGTCCTGCATGTTACTCCAAGTAAAAGATCTTCCTTTTAGAGGAAGTTCAATCAGGCCCTGTGTATGGATGAAATCATTGAAAGTGATCATATAATTAATGTTTCCACCAAGTTTATTTCGATTAGTGGGGCTGCGGATGTAGTTGAAATCTCCCACTAGAAGCCAGTATTCATTGTTAGGTATATTAAGGTTGAGTAACCAGTTTGTGTAGTCAATTCTGGAATCACCTTGACAGGGACCATATATGTTAACCAGGGTCCACATTTGGGCAGATTGGGTGGATTTAAAGTGAATTACTAGGGCAAATTCGGATCCGGCTTGCCTGCTTCCTCTCCATGCTCCCAAACGTGCTCCCACTTCATCCTACGGTTGTCTTTTTTCCTTTTCTTTTTCTAATCTAATCATCTCCCCCCTGATTTTAAGGGGGTGGGGCCGGGCCTTATTTTGTTCCAATCAAATCAAGCCACGTACGCGGGAGCATGGATGGGCACACGTGAAGGGAGCAGGCAAGTCTCGTCCGGCAAATTCTTCCTCAATCAGCACTGTGCCAGTAAAGATAGCACTATTCCATATAGTTACAATACCACCTGATGCACCCCTTGAAGGGATGAAAGCAAACTTGTCAAAGCGTTTGGGGCAACAAGACTTAATATATGAATTATCAAAAGCAGACTTTTTTTGTTTCCTGTAAACAAACGACTGAGCAGCCACTAGTAGCAATAACATTCGATAGAGCCAAAAGTTTAGGGTCTGAGTTCATGCCCCGGATATTACAACACAAAACATTCCAGTTCGAAAGCAAGGCCATAAAAGCAAGGAAATAAAGCTTAAATTAAGAGGCAGAGGAAGAAGGGCCAGCCCCCTTGTCTGCCATGAGCACTTCTTTAGTTACTTCCTCCGGTGGCACAACACATTTCTGCACAGCAATGTTCTAAATTTGATCGACTGTCATGGGAGGTGGAATTTCACCCTCTTCAATCTGATCTTCAGTAATCTCAGTAATGACCACAACAGACACAACATTTGGGATGATTCTGGGCTTCACCTTGGAAGTTTTGGCCCTGCTGTCAGTTATTGCAGGCACCTTGAAACCGTCATACTTATTGGAGCGAGAGCTTCTACGCACATTGGCAACAGAGACTGGAGCTTTATTCTTACTACGTTTGCCTTGGGCCCCCACCCTTGAAGAGCCAGCCTGAACTTTAGTTATATCCCCTGCAACAGTATCTTGGACTTCAGAAGCTTCAGAGAAAGCCACAACCTGATTATCTGCAGGGAGTATCACTGTTTGGTTATCATCAGGAAGCGCCTGCACCTCCTCTTTGTCAATAGTCCAAAGCTGGACAGTCGAAGTAACTGTACCATCAGCTTCACCCTGAGAAATGCAAGAAGTAACCTGAACTGAACCTTCAAAATCAGAGAGGGACAATTGAATATCCAGCCTAGTTGGCCTAATTCCATATCCATGTGCCCAAGGGCCAATAGTGGCCAGAGTTGGCATGATGGATCTTGAGAGAAAATTAGTGATGGGCACATATGACAGGGGTTCAACAATTAGCATCCCATTCATGAACTCATTGTCAGCAGAGAAACTAATGTTCATACCAGCATTAGTGACAGAAATGCTGAGCTAAATCTGTGAGGTCTGGACCTCCTCTCTGGGAATCATCAGCTCATTGTGCTGCACTGATGGAGTAGCAGCATTATTAGCCAAGTTGAGAGAGCCATTCCTTTGCAGGGCCTGCAAAATACTAGCTGGTACAAGCACCAAAGCATCAGAGTCAGAATTTGAAGTGGAGCTGCTGTATGAAATGGAATCATTCCAAGCTGCATAAGGGCTGTCTTGCAGATTGTTGTTTGGCAAGATTCCATCCTGAACTTGCAGTCCCTCATTAGCCAACCACTCTTGGAAATTATAAAGGGCAGGTGGGGGGGAAGCTGGCCATTCACCCCATTGAGGATGTATTTCAATGTCAGCCTGGCCTGCAGCATTTCCCCCCACATCTTCTGCAACATTGTTGCCAGCACCTTGTTGCGTCATCCAATTATTGAGTTGCATCTGGTAAAGCTGTTCAGCATTGAGGCCTTCCCCATAGAGAGGGTGAGGGATGCCATCTGCAGGTGGTGGATCTTCTCCAGCAGGAGGAACTTCAGGCAAATGGGCGTTCCAATCAGATCTTCTCAACATTGTGACATAGACTGTCCAACACCAGCGATTTCCACCCAGCTGGCGGATCACCAAGCTCTTTGGCACCACCCTAAGGTGTATGACTTTGATACGGATTAGAACTAGATTTATGTCTCCTCTCGGATTGTGCCAATGTGTCAGACTACCAAAACCATCAACAGATCTATGCAGGTAATGATATGTTTGGTAATCTTGCGGAAAACCAATGTAAAGAATCCAAACATCCGGCCCAAAAGTAGTGAGCCGCATATTGAGTGCCTCGTCATGAGGAACAAAAGAAACTACAGTGTTTACATCCCCTTCTTCCTCAACATCAATCTCAAAGGTAGTACCCACCACATTGTCCCGCATCAGCGGGCTGGGAAATCCATATATAGCAATGCCTAGTGGATGATCATCTATTTAAGTCGGAGCAAAGTTGGATTCATGCAGTAGACCAGTGATTACCTGCCTCAGAGCAGCCTTGTGGTGGAACGGGACATGGTGGTTCACCTTGGCAATGGCCAGGAAGTCATGGTTGAGGGGAGGGACCGGCTGCACCCCCATGTCGCTGCGAACAATCCGATCGGTCAGCCCGAGCTCGATGGTCATCCCCGTAGGGATGTAGGGGACGACGTTGACAGGGTAGTTCCCCATTGTTGCAAGAGGAGGAGCTCTCGAGGAAGGCTGAGGGGGGGGGAGAGTGGAATGCGTAGTGGCATCAGTAATTGTTTTAGGCTTCCATATTAGTCTCTGCGCCTCTCTCCCCTTCCAACAGGAATGTGCCAGGTGTCCATATCGGCCATAGATACTGCATCGGATGGCTGTAAATTCCTCTGCTTTTTTATTGCGGTCAAGGTAGGTAATCAATGAGCTATGGCAAGTGGAAATCTAATTTTGATGTGACGCTGAGTTGATAACACAGGAGGCGTCAGACTGTTTTGCTATATGCCCTCGCTTAGGAATACAATCTTGGCCTTTATTTTTGTCTAAAATTGCATCATCTGGAGAGGGACGCTCCTTGGAAATCTCTTTGCGTTGCCACCACAGATAGGAACAATCCGCATTTCCACAATCATTAGGTAAGTGACCTAAAAGGTGGCAATATTGGCAAAATAATTTGGAAGGGCACAAATCCGAGAAGTGATCCGCAGAGAAGCAAATAATGCATGAGAATCTTTGCTTTAAATTATTTGAGCTGGTCTCAGAAGGCAAACGGTCTGGATCGGGCTTAGTGGGATTTACCTGGGCCGTCTGATTTTCAATAGCCTAGCATGTACAGTTAGGGCCAAGGTGGCCCAATTGTTTGCACCGCGAGCAAATGTTGGCTTTGTTACAAATGAATTCTGCAGACGGGACCGAGTCCAAGGCCCAAATTTTGGCAATTTGCGAGTCATCATATCCCGCCTGTCGGAAATCCATAATGTGTAGTAGGATACAAGTTGGAATGGAATCCCAATAAGAGGACCGATAATTATTGCCAATAAATGTAGATTGATGCTCTTGATTATCAGCATTAAATGCGGATTGGAAGTTACCAAAATGGATAGAATTATTGCCTTTGTTGTGCATGGAAATGTCCGATTGGAAACTACCAGAAACAACCTTTTCGGTATGAACCATAGTATGATCCTTTTGAATGTTTGAATCAAGTCCAACCACAGTACTTGAATGAGGAATAGAAAAACCAAATTTTGCAAGCTCCTTGGCAGAATTACTATGTTGATGATCATCACTAGGCAGAAAGTTAAACTTTGTCTTGATAGCCAAAGGAGAACGTAAAACCACCTCAGTAAGTTCTTGGTCAGAATGCCAATTTTGATCAGAATGAGAATTAAACCAAGCATTGTATCTATAAAGATTGAAATGACAAACGAAATCGGGCCAGACCCGGTCCTTAAGACCATAGATGAAATGACCAACTTTATTTGAGGCCACAGAGAAACGGAAATGTCTACCAGCAAGATGTTTGACCTTGAAACCCAGAGAGGATCCACCAATGCAACATTGTAGAGCAAGACCCACCGAATCAACCGAAAGGGGGAAGGAGGCAGAGGAGAAAGCCACCACTAGGAAGAACTCCTTTGCATCTCCAATGGGGGAGAAATGAACAGTAGTACCAAATCTTTTGCGCACATGTGTCTCCACCGCTTGGCCAGGGGAGAAATCCCAATGTAGAAGACCCTCCATTGATCTAGACTAGAGGTCACCATTGTTGGTGGGAGAGAGGAGCGGTGGGAGAGGTGGGAGAGGAGCCATCCATGAATTATCTTGATGCTAAATTTGGTGACTTAGAGGATTTTAATACTGCTTGCAAACTTCCACAATGGGGTAGTGCTAGTGAACCTCGCAAATCTGAGCTTAGAGATTTTCTTGCTAGTATTACAGTGGGGGAGTCTAGAGATATAACACAAGCTACCATAGGGAGCATTCATTTTCCTACTATGCATTATTTTGCTCTCTTCATAGGTAGGTGCATAAATGGTAAGGATGAAGCATGTCACATGTGTGTCCCTGACCTCAGTGTTCTCAGGAGTGCTGTATTAGGAGATAAACATTATAATTTGGGAGCCATTATTGCACGAAGGTTACATAATAATGGTTTAAGTGGAGACTTTTTTGGGGGAATTTATGCAACCCGTGTGGCTAATTTTCTAGGGATACCCATACATGAGAGTGATATGGAATTGCCTCCCACTTATCTAGGATATGAAGCTATGGTTCGCCATCAGGTTATCGAGAGGAATGAACAACCTCTCCAGTACTGACTAATGTTTGACAGGCGCAGTATTTTCCATGTTGCTCTCCCTGCGCCTACTTTCTTTGACTTTCAGACAAAAGGGAGATTTATTATAACCAGGGAGGAGGCGAATGAGTATAAGAGGAGGACGAAGACGGCTCGTCTCCAAGCGGCAGCTCATGAGGCAATAGCTGCTGCATCATAGTACGACCCCAGTTACAACTTTGGATATCCGCCAGGCCAGCCGTGGCAATAGACCAACTTAGGCCAAAAGCCTAAGCTTGGGGGAGTACGTATTTCTCACCGGCATTACATTTATGTTCACACACTCATGCTAGTTGTCGGTGCTCATACTTTTTCATTGTACTATCCATGCTAGTTTATTTTCCCTTTTTATGCTTTCTTCTTGTGTGTCTAACCTTAAGAAAAAACAAAAAAAAATTAGTTGTAGCTTTTAGCTAGTTTAATTTCCATGCTATAGTAGTAGTAATTAAAAGAAAACCCAAAAAGATTTCTTGTTCTTCTTTTGCTTGTTGGGAGCTTTCCCGTGTAAATAGTTTATTTCTTTTCTTTCCTTTGGGGGTCGATAGGAGAAGACCATAATGAAAATGTTGAAGTGGCTCTTATATACATTATTGTTGATTCAACCAAGATCATATATTACCTTGTCTTCTCCCTTGAATTGAATGCCTGCAGATTCCAGCTTAGTCCAATGCACGTGCACTGCTATTATTATACACATCGTTTGGTCGTGCAAGTGAAAGGCAATAATGATGCTTGATTGAGATGAGAGAAGCTGGTATGAACTCGACCTCTATTGTTTTTGTAAATATGATTAGTTCATCATTCCTGATTCAGCATATTATGAATAAACATATTTGCAATGACAATTAGAGATAATAGTTGCTTATGCCATGCTTAATTAGCTAGGAGTTTATAATGGTTTACCTTACGTGCCAACATGCTATTAAAATGATTGTGACGTGGTATGGTAGGGTGGTATCCTCCTTTGAATGATTCTAGTGACTCGACTTGGCACATGTTCACACATGTAGTTGAAACAAAATCAACATAGCCTCCACGATATTTATGTTCATGGTGGATTATATCCTACTCATGCTTGCACTCAATGTGAAAGTGCAACTATCCCTAGGTGGTTTTGGTAATTCCTAACAACATATAGCTCATTGAGCTAATGCTATTTCAAGATGAATATTTCAGGAAAGCTCAATGATTGGCATGGCATTGATGAGAAAAGTGGACCCCTCAAAATGCTAAGGACAAAAGGATTGGCTCAAGCTCAAAGCTCAAGACTCTACATTTTCTATTTTAGTGATCCAAGATCACATTGAGTCTATAGGAAAAGCCAATACTATCAAGGAGGGATGAGGTGTTGCTTAATGGCTTACTTGCTCAAAATGCTTAGTGATATGCTCCAAAGCACTCAACTACTTTCTCACATCCACATATGACCTAAACCAAAAGTCAAACTCGGCCCCACCGATTCTTTCTATCCGGCGCCACCGAGTTTAGATGTCATAGCCACTGCCACAAACCCTAGGCAAATCGGTCTCACCGATAGGGATCTCGGTCTCATCGAGATGGGATTGTAACAATCCCTCTGTTTCCCTTCGTAACGTTTCGGTCCCACCGAGATGAGCGATCGGTCCCACCGAGATTGCAATGTAAACTCTCTGTTTCCTTTTCGTAACATTTCGGTCTCACCGAAATGAGCGAACCGGTCCCACCGAGTTTACCTGACCAACTCTCTGGTTAGCTTATTACCAAAATCAGTCTCACCGAGTTTGTGTAATCGGTCTCACCTACGTTATGCCCTAACTCTAACCATATCGGTCCTATCGAGTTGCATGTCGGTCCCATCGAAAATCCTAACGGTCACTAGATTTGCTGAATCGGTCCGACCGAGTTTCTCAATTCGGTCCCACCGAGTTTGGCAAGTTGTGTGTAACAGTTAGATTTTGAGTGGAGGCTATATATACCCCTCCGCCTCCTCTTCATTCGTGGAGAGAGCCATCAGAACGAACCTACACTTCCAATACACATTTTCTGAGAGAGAACCACCTACACTTGTGTTGAGGCCAAGATATTCCATTCCTACCATATGAATCTTGATCTCTAGCCTTCCCCAAGTTGCTTTCCACTCAAATCTTCTTTCCACCAAATCCAAATCCTATGAGAGAGAGAGAGTTGAGTGTTGGGGAGACTATCATTTGAAGCACAAGAGCAAGGAGTTCATCATCAACACACCATTTGTTACTTCTTGGAGAGTGGTGTCCCCTAGATTGGCTAGGTGTCACTTGGGAGCCTCCGACAAGATTGTGGAGTTGAACCAAGGAGTTTGTAAGGGCAAGGAGATCGCCTACTTCGTGAAGATCTACCGCTAGTGAGGCAAGTCATTCGTGGACGACGGCCATGGTGGGATAGACAAGGTTGCTTATTCGTGGACCCTTCGTGGGTGGAGCCCTCCGTGGACTCGCGCAACTGTTACCCTTCGTGGGTTGAAGTCTCTATCAACGTGGATGTACGATAGCACCACCTATCGGAACCACGACAAAAACATCCTTGTCTCCAATTGCGTTTGAATTCTCCAAACCCTTCCCTTTTCATTCTTGCAAGTTGCATGCTTTACTTTCCGCTGTTCATATACTCTTTGCATGCTTGCTTGAATTGTGTTAAGATTGCTTGACTTGTGCTAAGTTAGCTAAAATCTTCAATAGACTAAAATTGGGAAAAAGTTAAGTTTTTATTTGGTCAAGTAGTCTAATCACCCCCTCTAGACATACTTTCGATCCTACAAGTGGTATAAGAGCTTTGGTCTCCATTTGCTTTGATTTCCATAGCTTTTAGTAGTCATAGCCTTGGTTTCACAACCTAGGAGAGTATGGCGTCTAGCGAGGGAGACTATCACCATAGAGGTCCTTACTTTGATGGTACTAATTTTGCTAGTTGGAAGCATAAGATGAAAATGCATATTCTTGGACATAACCCCGCCGTTTGGGCTATTGTTTGTATTGGTTTGCAAGGTGAATTCTTTGATGGGAGGGAACCGAACCGTGAAGCTACCGCAGAAGAGTTTAAGATGCTGAAATACAATGCTCAAGCTTGTGATATCCTCTTCAACGGATTGTGCCCTGAAGAATTCAACAAAATCAGCCGTCTTGAGAATGCAAAGGAAATTTGGGATACTTTGATTGATATGCACGAAGGTACCGACTCCGTCAAGGAATCCAAGTTGGATGTGCTTCAGAGTCAGCTTGACAAGTTCAAAATGAAGGATGGTGAAGGTGTCGCTGAAATGTACTCTAGGCTTGCTCTTATCACAAATGAGATTGCTGGCTTAGCAAGTGAAGAGATGACCGAAAAATTCATCATCAAGAAGATCCTAAGAGCTTTGGATGGAAAATATGATACCTTATGCACATTGATCCAAATGATGCCAAATTACAAAGATCTCAAGCAAACGGAAGTCATTGGAAGAATTGTTGCTCATGAGATGTCACTCAAGGATAAGGAGGAACTTCACAACAAGTCAAGTGGTGCTTACAAAGCCTCATGTGAAGCTCCCACATCATCAAATGAGAAACAAACCTTCAATGAATAATTGAGCCTAATGGTGAAGAACTTCAACAAGTTTTACAAGAGTAGAAGCAAAGAGAGAAGCTCCAAGTCAAGGTCCTACAATGACAAAAGATCTTCTAGTCGAGAGCGTAATTGCTACAATTGTGGAAGACTCGGACACTATTCGAATGAGTGTACGGCTCCCTACAAAAGAAGAGAAGAATCACCTAAGAGGAGAAGTAGAAGAGAAGAATCACCACCAAGAGAGAGGAGGAGTAGAGATGATCGTTATGAACGAAGAACATCCCGGAGAAGCAAGGATACAGAACGGAAGGAAAAGTCATCAAGGAGCTACACAAAACGAAGACATCAAGATCATGTTGATGAATGGGTATCCGGTTCCGACTCCGACAATCACTCCGAGAGAAGCTATCACTCCGATTCCGAATATACTCAAGATGAAGGTGTTGCCGGTCTAGCACTTGTGTCAACCAACTCCTACGACATATTTGATTCACCAAATGAAGGAATTGGAAGATGCTTCATGGCCCAAGGTCCAAAGGTAACACACCCCGAGTATGTTGAATTCAATAGTGATGAAGATGACTTGTTAGGTGATGATGATTTACTTGTTGACAACTCTAGTGGTGAATACTATGATGAAACGTCAATTAATCATGCTAATAAAGATAAAATGAATGACAATGATAAGGAGAAGATTGAGCTTCTAACTAAAGAACTAAACACTCTTAAGTTAGCTCATGAAACTATCTTAGAAGATCATCGAGAACTTTTAGGGACTCATGAGAAGTTATGCTTTGAAAAGCTCAACCTTGAGCAAGAGCATGAATTCTTAAAGGCAATCAATGATGATCTTCGTAAGAAAAGTTCTTCTTACATTGCCAAGCGTTTACTCTTATCCACTTACATGCCTCAAGTCAAGACTAGTAACAAGAACAAGAAAGATTCTTCCTCTAGCAGTAACAATAATCATGCTAAATCCAATATTGTTGCTTCTAGTAGTTCTCTTGATTCCACTAATGATTCTCTTAGACAAGTTACACTTGAGCAAGAAAATAGCATATTGAAGGGAATTATAGAGAAAGGTGTTTACAAGAGCCTTGCCGGGAGTAAGCAATTCAAGGAAATTGTAGACAAGCAAGGAAGGCACCGGAAGAACCAAGGTGTTGGTTTTGAACGAAAGTTCAATGCCAACGGAGTTGAGTGGGAAGAAGATCAATACCCCAAGACGAAGTTTGTTCCTCAACATGAGAAGTATGATCCTACTTCTTTCAAATGGACACAAGCTCAAGATGATATTCCACCACAAGACCACAAGCAAAAAGGCAAGGATAAGATTCAAGAGGAAATTGATGCATTTGAAGAAGCACCTAAGGCCTTGGTCAAGTGGGTTCCCAAGACTACATCAAGTTCTGCTTCATCAAGTACAACTACAACTCCGAGGATTCCCATCAAGATGGTGTGGATCCAAAAGAAGAAGAACTAGAGAGTTCTTGAGGGTGACTCCGCCAACATACTTCACTCTTATCATTTTGGCAAGAAAAAGTGCAATCAACTTCCACATCTTGCACTAGCTCAAGGAGTCACAAACCCTCTTGTTGGTAAGACAAGGGACAAGGTAACTTAATGCTTTCATAGACACCATCTTGTGTGTGCATCACTCTATGTCTATGGATATCCTTGTTTGTTCCTTGTGGGACTAACCCGTGTAGGTATTGAAAGTGCAACTCACTCCAAAGGATTGCTCCAAATGATCTACATCAACATTGAGCATGCACATCTTCAACACCTACATGAAGTCATCGTCGACAAAACCCAAGGTTAGTTCATCCCTCTTAGGGGGGATCTCTCATCTAGGGGGAGCTTTACTCTAGGAATTAAGCTAAAGCAACTCTAATGGTGTGAATACAACAATGCTTTATATAAAAGTGGTAACCCCACTTGTGCTTAAACGATGAGTATGACCTATGATCAAATGTTGTCATTTGACTCCTAAGTCAATATACTCATATATAGATGACCTAGTCATCGCCAATTGCTTGATAGATGCTAGAATTGTTTGTGCATGCTTTGCCACATATTTCATTTGCCATTTTATTGTGTGAGCATGTTGGTTGCATTATTTACTCATTCAAGGACATCCACTTGTTGTTTTGATTGATTGGTTTCCTTTTCTTTTGCCAAGTGGATGGACAAGAATGCCTAAGAACCTTCTCTAGCTATCTATGCTCTTCTCGTCTCAAACTCTATTCATGCTACATCACAAAGTTTGATAAAGTCAGATTCGAACCACTCTGTGTGAGGAGCACTCGGAGTCCCCGATTCGTCATAGACTTAAACTTCCAAAACTTGTTTGTGCATTTCGGTCTGACCGATTCATCCATTTCGGTCATACCGAGATCACTAAGTCGATCTAGGTTTTCAATCTCGGTGCAACCGATTTGAAATTTTCGGTCACACTGAGTTGCAGTAACTGCTTGCAGTTATGCATCTCGGTGCCACCGAGTTGTTCCACTCGGTCACACCGACAGGGTCAGGCTATATATATCCCCGGGCCAAAATTTGGAAAATTTTCCGAACTCCTTCGCCTGCGCTCAGCCTACTCTGCCTCCTTGGGTCTCCGGATTGTCCTCCTCGTCACTAGTTGCCTCCTGCCACTGGTCTCCGCCGCCGTCAACGGGAATTGCCTCCACCGTTGCCGCTGTAGCAAGTCCATCGCCGAACTAGGGTATGGACTTGATCTTTGTGCTACTCCTAACTCCGATTCCCTAGCACATTGTTTTGCCGTTAATCTTGCCACGATTGAGATCATCTTATCCACCAAAAACACTCCGTGGATTAGATGTGAATTGAGAATTTAGGGTTAGGTTTCCGCCGAAACCATCTCGGACCCACCGAGTTGTAGAACTCAATTCCACCGATTCGGCTAAGGCCATTGCACATGTGATTCTCGGTCTGACCGAGAATTGCAAATCGGTGTGACCGAGTTCAGGACCTTGTGAAATCCTAGCAGTCTCGGTGCCACCAAACTGTGACTCGGTCCGACCGAGTTCACTAGTTTAGGTTCCAACAACTACTTCTGTATCATCGAGTTTACAAATCGGTAGATCCGAAATGCTTTCTGTGGAAAACTAAAACTAAGTTTTTGACTCATTCTTTTGCAAAAACCTCTGCACTTTGTGATGCTCATCCACTCTATCTCATCAATAATCTATTCACAGGGTCAGTTGTTAGAGATTGCATCATGTCAGATCAGAGTGATAGTCAGAACAAGTCTGAGGAGCAAGTTCACCTGAGTGAGGGCACTAGTCCCTCTAGCAGCTATGATGAAGGCAGTAGGAGCACTCCAAGCAACTTGCCAAAGGCTGCCACAAGGGCCAGCAAGAAGAGAACCTCAGATTCTGAGGATGAGGACTATGTGGCTGATGAGGAAGAGGCCACTTCACAGAAGAAAGTTCTGAAAAAGGAATATGGCATAGCTGCTGCAACTAAGCCATGTCTGAAGACCAAGATGCCAGCAAGAAGACAGCCCATGTCAAAGGCAAGGAAAGTTTCCACAGGAGAGACAATATAGTTCACTCTTGAGCCCAAGGGAACAAGAGATGGGAAGAAGAAGAAAGAAAGGGTCAAGAAGACCACTGCCAGAGTTATTGTGAAGGCCTCAATGATGGAAGAGGAAGAGGAAGAGGTTGCTGCACCAGCACCTAAAGCCCAGAAGCTCATGGGACATGCTATAAGAACAGGGCCTGCTCCATCTAAGCCCAAAGAAGCTACCAAGCCAGCTGCTCCAAAACCCAAAACTGCACCCGAGAGAAGCACCAGGAACATCCCAACAGCAGAGAAGAACAAGGTCCCAGTGCCTGAAGTTGCTATGGAAGAAGATGATGAGTCACATGTCTTGGGAAAGTTGAAGCCAAAAATTCCAGATCACAATGATGCTCATCCAGTGGCTGAGAACATGAAAATCAGGAAGGACTCAGGATTGAGACTATGGAGAGAGTCAGATCCATATGCCATTGGGAGAAGGACTGCTGTGGACTATAGATTTCACACCAAGGAACAACAGGACTTCTATGAGACAATCCTGCTTGACAAGAAGCCAATAGTGTGTGACATGAGATGGGTCAACTGGGAGTACATCAAGGAGAATGAGGAGCACTATCCTAGAGTCTATGATAATTTCAAGGCTTGTGGAGTTGATGAGTTTGTGGCTCAGAAGCTCACAAAGTGGAATGATGAGCTTATCATGCAGTTCTACTCCACAACTCACTTCTACCCAGATGGAAGGATTATCTGGATGTCTGAAGGTACTAGGTACCAGTCAACAGTTGCAGAATGGGCTCAATTGATCAATGCTCCTGAGGAGAGTGAGGATGACTTGGATGTCTATGCCAAGAAGAATAAGGATCACAACTCCATGGCTAGCATGTACAAGGAGATTCCTGATGCAGACCTTGAGACTCACCAATTTGGTTCAGTGAAACACTTGGTGTCAGGCCTGCCTACAATTAACTAGATCCTCAGGCACACTCTTCTATCCAAGTCAGGTGATCACCGAATGATCAGAGGACACTCCATCAACTTGCTGCATATATTTGATGTCCCACAGAAGTTCAAGGTCATGAGCCTAATTGTGGAAACCATAAAGAGGACAGCTGCAGATCAGAAGATAAGTTGTGGGTATGCCCCACAGATTCAGGAGCTGATCAACTCCAAGATGGGCACTGGCACATATCTGCTGGACAAGGAGCACCTGCCCATCTACCCAGACTTTTTGGACAACACTGTTGTTATGAATGAAAATGAGCCATCTTCTGTGCAAGCACAAGCAAAGAGGGAGAAAGCAAAGACTGAAAAGGCTGCAAAGATGCCAACCATGGATGAGGCATCTCAGTATCTTCTGAAGAGCAAGCAAGATCAGCTTGGCTACTTAATTGCCTCCACTCTGAGGATTGAGAAGGGATTGGCCACCCTGACTCAAAACCACGAGAGCTTGGAGAGCTTGGAGAGGATGTGAAGGTCACTGAGATACAGTCAGTTGTTGAGCAACTTCAGGATGACATGCAGGAGAGGAAGGGCAAGACTACTACTGATGCTTTTGCCAGAGTGCCCAGGAGCCAGAGATCAGCTGCTATGCCTGTTACAAACACCAGTGCCACTTCATCTGCACCAACTACAGCTTTTGTGCAACCAGCTCCAGCACCTACTCCACCAGCTCCATCCACATCAACTGAAGTCTTCGTCCAAGGAGCTATCTCTACACCACCACCTGAAGACCAAGCCTGAGAGTTGATTTAGTGCTATGCATTTTCTATGAACTTTTTGGTAACTTGTTGCCAAAGGGGGAGAAAAATGTATAGATCATAGGCTTCGAGAGAGAGTGTTGGTTTTGTTCTCTCTTGTTTTGGTGGTTGAACTTTATTTGCTTGTTTGAGATACTTTATTTGCTTTTGTGAGATACTTGGATGATCATGTGTTTGATCATATGCTACCTTAATGCTTGTTGGATGACATTATCCTTTTATCTCTATATGATCATTCACTTTGCTTGGTGATGAATGCATGTATTTAATTATTATCATTTTGAGCGCTCCACCAAGATGTATGTGACATGGAAGAGTAACTCATGATCCCAACTCATTGTGCATTTGCAGTCCAAAGCAAATCTTAATCTATGCACACATTTAGGGGGAGCTCTTGCATTTCACATACTTCTCAAAGCGACAATGTTTTTCAATCTTATTATCATTTGTCGAAGCTTTGATCTATATGTTGTCATCAATTACCAAAAAGGGGGAGACTGAAAGTGCAACTATCCCTAGGTGGTTTTGGTAATTCCTAACAACATATAGCTCATTGAGCTAATGCTATTTCAAGATGAATATTTCAGGAAATCTCAATGATTGGCATGGCATTGATGAGAAAAGTGGACCCCTCAAAATGCTAAGGAAAAAAAGGATTGGCTCAAGCTCAAAGCTCAAGACTCTACATTTTCTATTTTAGTGATCCAAGATCACATTGAGTCTATAGGAAAAGCCAATACTCACTACAAAAAAAATACACTTCCGTGATGATACGTGTTTGTCACAGTAGGTCGCATTTTTTGTCATGCATGTACATCCATGACAAATTTATGACAGAATCAAGATAGTCATACCTGTGCTATCATAGAAGTGTTCCATGACATTACCAAAATTATCATCATGGAAGTGTCCACTTCCATGACGATAAATCGCGCGTCACAGAAGTGCTTTCGTCAAGGGTGACCGACACGTGGCATCCACCATAAGGAACATTGTTAAGCTATCGGGTCGGGTTTTGGTTCCGATAATCCATTAACAGCACCGACCAATGGGGATTTTCCACGTGTAAAATCATCATTGGCTGGAGGAAACACGTGTCGACTCATCGTTGGTACAAATGTCATCCACTCATTGGACAGAAGGCGCCTATGATACGTCGACACGTGGCACATCTGTAACACCCCGGATTCGATGCGCCAGGTGTCCGCCAGTTATTCGCCGCCGTTGCCATGTCATTTGCTTGTGTGTTGCATTTTATCATGTCATCATGTGCATCTCATTTTGCATACGTGTTCGTCTCATGCATCCGAGCATTTTCCCCATTGTCGGTTTTGCAATCCGACACTCCTATGTCATCCGGCGTCCCTGTTTTGTCTCTCGTTGTGAGCGGGTGTTAAACGTTCCCGGAATGACCCGAGGTTTGCAAAGCGGCCTTGGTATAGCACCTATAGACCGCCTGTCAAGTTTCGTGCCATTTGGAGTCCGTTTGATACTCCAACGGTTAACCGGGTAACTGTAAAAGCCTCTTTTGTCTTGCAGCCCAACACCCCCCCAAAGTGGCCCAAAACCCATCCAAACCCCCCCCCCCACCCCCATGCCCTCCGCCGTTCGATCACGATCGTGTGGGCGAAAACCGCTCCTCATTTGGACTCTCCTAGCTCCCAGAAACTATAAATATGCCCCCCCCCTGAAAATTCGCGGATGAATCCCTCCAAACCCTAGTCTCCTCCTCCCTCTCGCCCGGCGGACATGTCCACGCTGCCGCCGGACGAAACCCGCCGCCGCCCGCAGCTGGTGGCACGCCGCCACTGTCCCGCCAAGGCCCGCCAGTCAGATCCGCCCGCCTGGGCTGGGCTGCGCCTGGCCGCCCATAGCGCCTGAAGCGCCGAGCGTCGCCCGCCTGCGGATCCGCCGCCGCCATCTCCGCCTCCCCTCGGCGCGCTGCGCCGCTGTCCTCCGCCGCTGCCGGCCGCTGCCGCGTCGCGCCACCTCCGCCGCTTCGACGCGCGCCGCCAGTTTCGCCTCCTCGCTGCTAAGCTCGCCGTCGTCGCCGCCGGCAGCCCGATCAAGCGCCAGCGCGCCGCGCTGCTCCGCTCGCCGCCATGCCGTCTCTTCCTCGCCTCCGGCGGGAGCTGGCCGCCGTCGTCCGGATCCGACGGATCCAGCCGCCCACCGGACCTCCCCGACCTCCCTGCTCGTCGCCGGAATCTTCGGCCACCGCCTCGGCTTCCACGCCCTCGCCGGAGCTCGCCGGAGCCGGATCCGCAGCAGGGTGGACGAGATCCACCGGCCCCTCCATCCAAACGGCCTCCCTGCGCCCCGGATCCCCTCATCCCGCACCATCCCGTCCCGGGTTGAATTTTTCGCGAGGGTATATTTCGCCTGTCCCTGATATTTGCATATTTTTATCTCATGTTCATCGCATCATAACTCCATGCATACTGCTCCGTTTCGTGCGTGTAATATGTCAAAATGTTCTTTGTGAGATGCTCTACATTTCATTCCACTGCACCATGTTCATTTGAGCTCATTTTGATGCCTGAATCATCGTTGCAAGAGTGCTATATGATGTTAATCTGCTGAAACTGTTATAACTTGCTGATTTGTCATTTTTGTTGCATTTTGTGTTTGCATCCTATGAGCATGAGCTATACATGTGTTTTGAACTATATCATGCCATCTTTACAGGGGTGCAATCCATCTATTTTTGTGAGTTGTGTAGTGAGTGCATCAAGCTTGTTAAGTAGGGTACTTGTTGTTACTGTTTTGCTAGGCTGAATCTATTATTTTGTGATGCTATGTAAACCTTCTGCTACAAGTCATTCTATGCATAATCTGGAGATATTCACTAAGGATGTTTTGTTATACGTGTCATGCTATATACATTCATGCCCCAGGTTGCATTTATAGCTTGTTGTAGCTTGTTGTAATCTTGCTCTCAAGTTGCTAAATAATATTGCTGTTAGCCTGTCAACATTATGTTCAGTTTTGCCATGTGTTTTGCTAGTGATCTATGCACTTTATGAACTTGTTCTTGTCATGCGTAGCTTCATAAATATGTCTTATTACTGCTGGTTGCCTTTCCATGCCATTTAATGCTCTGTGGTGAGTGATACATGCTCACCAACATGCCTACTTATTGTTGTTCCTGCCATGTATGAATCTGTCATATAACTTGCTATGTTTACATGGGTGCCATTATATCTTCTGATCCTTTTTGGCTCATGGTCATTAAAGGACTTTTGTTCTATGCAATTAGTAGATTAATGTCATTCCTTCGTTTGCCACGTTAAGTTCCTGTAACATGTTGTTTGATAGCTCTAAACATTGCAACCTGATGTTATTTCTGCAAAGTCTGAAACTATTATTATTTGGAATCTTGCCATGTCTTTTTGAGCATGTTCTAGTGATTTCTGGAGATATCTCAGTGTTCATGTTTTATCATGCTGTACCAGTACATCATGTCCATGCCTTTTTTTTCTTATGTTGGGGTGCGGTAGCATGTTGTTTTGGTGCTTGCAATATGCCTAGTTGCTGTTTTTGACAGCTTGTCCTTTAAACTTTTATGGTGTGTATGTGTTGAACCGTTGCTCCGTTTTGAGTGTGCTCTATATGAAACTTGCTTGATTTTGAATGTAGTTTCATATTATCATGTTGCTTCCTTGTTTTGAGGTGTTTGCTTGATGTTTGTATGCATTTTGCATCAATGCCATGCTTATCTTGTTTTGCTCATATCTTCTAGGCCGTAGCTCCGAATTAAATGAACTTTATATGTAACTTGACTAGAATCTCGTGTAGATCATCTTGGTGCATCTTAACTTGCTGTTTAAAAACTTGAACATAAAGTTTATTCAGATCTGGACTAATTTCGAAATTTGCATATGGGGACTTACCGGAATTGTTCTATGTTGTTTCCGGCCTCATTTAAACTTGCCTTGATGTGTTGCTCTTGTTTGCATCATCTCTTGCCATGAGTAGCTTCATGTAGCCTTGTCATGCATCATACTTGGTTGAGCGTCATGCCTTGTTCATGCGTGGTGTGTTTACCATGTTGTGTGCTTCTTCTCGATAGTTCCTGCTTAGCTTGCATCATGAGGATTCGCTTCGCTCACGCTTGGTTCGTCTTCGTGGCTTCATCTTCTTCATGGACTCGTTCTTCTTCCTAGCGGGATTTCAGGAAAGATGACCATCACCTTGGATCTCATTACTATCATTGCTATGTTAGTTGCTTCGCTCTACCGCTATGCTGCATTACCTATCACCTGTTTATCAAGCCTCCCAAATTGCCATGTCAGCCTCTAACCTTTTCACCCTTCCTAGCAAACCATTGTTTAGCTATGTTACCGCTTTTGCTCAGCCCCTCTTATAGCGTTGCTAGCTGCAGGTGAAGATGAAGATTGCTCCATGTTGGATTATGTTTATGTTGGGATATCACAATATCTCTTATATTATTAATGCATCTATATACCTGGTAAAGGGTGGAAGGCTCGGCCTTATGCCTGGTATTTTGTTCCACTCTTGCCGCCCTAGTTTCCGTCATATCGGTATTATGTTCCCGGATTTTGCGTCCCTAACGCGGTTGGGTGATTTATGGGACCCCCTTGACAGTTCGCTTTGAATAAAACTCCTCCAGCAAGGCCCAACCTTGGTTTCACATTTGCCTCACCTAGCCCTTTTTTCCTTGGGAGTTGCGCTCCCGAGGGTCATCTTATTTACCCCCCGGCGGTGCTCGTCGTGAGTGCTGGTCCAAATCGACCGCCGGTGTACCAGGGCAACTCGATCGCCACCGAAGTTTGGACAATCCGGTGTGCCTTGAGAACGAGATATGTGCAGCTCCTATCAGGATTTGTCGGCACATTCGGGCGGCTTTGCTGGTCTTGTTTTACCATTGTCGAAATGTCTTGTAAACCGGGATTCCGAGTCTGATCGGGTCTTCCTAGGAGAAGGAATATCCTTCGTTGATCGCGAGAGCTTATCATGGGCTAAGTTGGGACACCCCTGCAGGGTATAAACTTCCGAGAGCCGTGCCCGCGGTTAAGTGGCAGATGGGAATTTGTTAATATCCGGTTGTAGTAAACTTGAAGTAAACTCTTCTAAAATACACCAACCGTGTGCGTAACCGTGATGGTCTCTTTTCGGCGGAGTCCGGGAAGTGAACACGGTTTTGGGTTATGTTTGACGTAAGTAGGAGTTCAGGATCACTTCTTGATCATTGCTAGTTTCACGACCGTTCTGCTTGCTCTCTTCTCGCTCTTATTTGCGTTATGTTAGCCACCATATATGCTTAGTCGCTGTTGCAACCTCACCACTTCACCCCATCCTTTCCCTTTAAGCTTTGCTAGTCTTGATACCCATGGTAATGGGATTGCTGAGTCCTCGTGGCTCACAGATTACTACACAATAGTTGCAGGTACAGGTTATGCGATGATCATGACGCGAGAGCGATGTTCGCTTGTTTTGGAGTTCTTCTTCTACTTCTTCTTCGATCAGGGGATAGGTTCCAGGTCGGCAGCCTGGGCTAGCAGGGTAGATGTTGTTTGAGTTTCTGTTTGTGTTTCATCCGTATTCGGATGATGCTCTTACGTGTTGTGATGTTGTATTCGTGTGGCATTGTATGCCTTTTGTATGTATCCCCATCTATTATGTAATGTTGATGTAATGATATCCACCTTGCTAAAACGTTTCAATATGCGGTTCTATCCTTGGTGGGACCTTCGAGTCTCTTTAGGATAGTATCGCATATTGGGCGTGACAACATCCCAACAGAGGCCCATTCCTGTGAAAAGGCCGGCCCGTTTGACTTGGTCAAAAGGTGGTGGGCCGGCCCATGGAAAGCCTGTTAACGGTGTGTTCGCATATAGCCCATTTACAGCCAGCTAACCCAAGGCCCGTTACGCCCTATTCGAAGTAGGCCCAGTAGCGTCATCTGGGCCATCCAATATGATTCCAGCCTGTTTTCACTTCTGGCCCATGTATGGCCCATGACGTCTTTCGGCCGATATGAGGCCGTATGTAAATCTTGGCCTATTAACGGCCCGTGGTGAAACTGGCCCACAATGAACAGTGTATCACTTTACACCCATTAACGGCCCATGGTGAAACTGGCCCGTAATGAACAGTATATCACTTTATACCCATTAAGGGCCCGTTATTCAATTGGGCCGTTTCCAGCAAATGTTATCTTTCGGCCTTCTAAGAGCCCATTTATTCTTGGGCTCATTTCCAGCATTCATTTACTTACGGCCCATTCTTGTCATTTTCGCTTGTGGGCCAAATTCAGCTCAGGGTTACATCGCCCGCTTGTGGTCCGTTAATCGCTTGGGCGTTTTCATAGCGTCATCAACACGGCCTATTAACAATGGCCCGTTATGGTCATATGGCCCGTATAAGGCCCATTGATGATACGACCCGTAGAAGGCCCATTGTTTCTATGGCCCGTAGAAGGCCCATTGTTTCTACGGCCCGTAGAAGGCCCATTGTTTCTACGGCCCGTAGAAGGTCTACTGTTTCTACGGCCCGTAGAAGGCCCACTATTTCTACGGTCTGTAGGAGGCCCAGTGTCACTACAGTAAATATTATCCCATGGTTATTGTGGCCTAGTTTTAAAAAGAACTGCACTGACTACAAGCAAACAAATAAACAAGACAACAAGGAAATAAATAAGCAAGCAACTTATGCTAGGCTATCACGGCTGTTACACATATTACATCCACTGGGCATCAAAGTTCGCCACCAGTGCAAATATAGGGAACAAACCAGCATATCATATACACTAGTTGTCTAAGTTGGCGACCAGCGCAAATAAACACCGCAGCAAAACAAATCCAGAACTGAAACAACTTCAGAAGATCTCAATAAACAATATCATGGGTACCCATAATGCTGGCAAGATGCTTAGCAAGCTTATTAACTTTCTCTTGTTTGGCGCTTAAATCCTCCAAATAGCTTGTTGTTGCACCAAAAATATGCATCTGAATTCTGCAGGACTTCCTCGGTCCTTCACTTCCTGTCGCAAAGACATCTCGATCGATGTCTTTCAACTTGAAGTTGAGACTCAAGAAGACGAACTGATTCAGCAGCAAGTTCAAGAGCTTGTGCCAGCAGATAGTGGCTAGTAACTCGAACACTACATCAAGACAGGACTTTTGGGTTCCCTTGTCATCGTCAAGATAGTTTTTATCAGCTTTCTTGGAGACCAACAGGATGTCTCACTATCTTGAACCTTATCTGCATTACTTCCTTTACCATTGGATAACGCGACATCGTTCTCCAATATTTTGTCCGCATTCTAAAAGAGAAACAAGCGTACACATCACATGTTTACTATGTTGTATATGAAACTCATTTTGGTAAATGAGTTTAGTAGTAAAGTGGACAGGATAACAACATGAAACAAACATATATCTATGTACCATGGTCACTTTATGGTCTATATCATTCTAGTTTTGTTGCCAAATCAAGATAGAGACACAGTTCAAATAATATTTGTTCAAGACAAAGCGAATAGACAGAATATAAGTGTGGGTAACTATAGAGCAATAACAACACTTGTAATGTGCATGACATGAGAACATAACTGTTTATTCAATTGAAACTGAAATCAACATAGAGCAGGTTACAACAGCAAACCAGTTAAAGAAACAGGTTTAAAACATACCTGTTGCACCATTGGAGTTTCAATTCCATCCTTCAATTTTGAAAATAGTTGGTATGAGTAAATACAATAATGCAAGAGCAAAGGAGTATGAACCATAGCTATAAAACCTGGCCTGAGAACAAATCTTCTTCTCCTTTAAGCGTTGAGTTGGGATTCGGAGTGGTGGTCCTCGTGCTTTGGGCACTGCAGTTCCCTTACTAACCGCTCGTGTTTGGGTGCTCTGTGGTGGAGACGGTGTTGTGTCAACTGGAACTGGGTTACTATCTGCCGGGGTTGGGGTTAGAAGGGGTGTAGCTGGTTCTCTGTCCAACTGGGTAGGGGTACAATCTGCAAGAGTCTAGGTTATGTGTGGTGGATCTGGTCCTTGGGCAAGTACAACCGTGGTTCTATCTGCATCAACTGGTAGCACTATATCTTCTGAAGACCGTGTTGTTACTCCCTTAGATACTGCCATCACGCTCTCCAATTCAAATGGCTGATAAACAAGAAAAGTAATTGAAAGTATTGTATGATAGACAGGTGCAATGTATAGTGGGGAATAAAAGAGGGCATGAAATAATTCATATTTATGTTGTCTAACCAAAAAGGATAGCATGACACAATTTCACATATATGATGGCTAAATAAACAGGATATCATGACACAATTTCACATTATGATGGCTAACTAAAATAGATGGAAAGACATAGTTCAAAATATGAGACTATGTAAACAGGATGACATGACATAACTATATAATGTGTTTATTAAATAGGTTGGCATGCCATAATTCACATACATTCATGGATAGAATGCCATAATTCTAAATATGATGATTGTAAACACTAAATGAATGAGATGATATAACTATATGATGTCTTTATTAAATGGGTTGCCATGCCATAATTCGGATAGATGATGTGTATGTACTATGTAAACATGATGGCATGATATAATTCAAATATATGATTTATATAGTAAGCAAGTAAGCAGATGACAATCTATATATGATGTAAAAACTAAGCAATGCAAGACAACATGCATGACATGGGTAATATAACCCTGCCAAGTTTGAGCATAGACCTCGGGAAATAGGACTGGTCATCGGTCTCTAATCCTCCTCCGAGGAGCTCTCAGAGCAACAAGATGTCTGCTTCAGCAGTAGCATTGTCTCTCAATACCTTGTTTTCACTCCAGATACTTCCATCACCGCTTCAAATGGCTGATGCACAGAAGAGTAGTTGAATATACAAACGTTGTCGACAAATGGAACACGTAATACAAAAAATGATAGCATGATATAATTCACATACATGATGATTGGCTAAACAGCATGGCATTGCATAATTCACATATATAATGCCTTTGCAACAAGATAGCATTGTATAATTCACATATATAATGTCTTGCAACAAGATGGCAATGCATAATTCACATATATGGTAATTAGACACCTGAACAGTGGCATTCACACAAAGCATGTCTAAACTAATCAAATGGCATAGCAATGCGAGACACCATACGCACGATATGAGCAACATAACCCTGCCAAGTTAGAGCATACACCTCGGGGGATAGGACTGGTCATCTGTCTCTCAATCCTCCTCTAAGGAGCTATCTCAGAATCAGCGAGATATGCGCTTCGTCAGATAGCATAGTATGCTCAGAAGACCTTGTTTTCACTCCAGAATTTGCCATCACCATGTCAAATGGCTGATGCACACGAAGAGCAGTTGAATGTACTAACATTGTTGACAAATGTAATATGTAACAGAAAAAATGATGGCCTGATATAATTTACATATAAGATGACTGGCTAAGCAGGATGTCATTGCAAAATTCACATATATGATGCCTGGCTAAACAAGGTGGCGTTGCATAATTCACATAAATGATGAATAAACTAAACAGATGGCATTCGCACAAAGGAAGTCTAAACTAAGCAGATGACATGTTTGATGTATAAAGTAAGTAATGCAAGACACCATATGCATGATATAACCAACACCAGCATGCCAAGTTAGAGCGAAGACCTTAGGGGGTAAATAGGAGTTATCTTCTCCTTCTGAATCCCCCTCAGAACAGATATCTTCCTCTCGATTACAATCCGAAATGCGTGAAGGGGGGCTACCTTTGCGCCTACCATGGAGCGACGTCTGCATGAAATTATATTGCCACCCAAGGCTCGTCTCTTTTGCTCTACATGTTCAGTTCCATTGTTTACAATAACTGTCATGCATAGGAATAAAACATAGTGAGATTATGTAAGGAGTGCATGCAGAAATCCAGAGTGATGGTAGAAACATGTGGATAGACCCAAAACCAATAATAGCAGGCAGATAATGGCTTCGGTTGATAAATACAGATAATGGCTTCTTTACTGCTTGTTTCCCACCCAACATGAAACTCATAGTAGACACCGGAGATTAACCAGATAGTAGATAGATACTATTGATAGCGGCCCCGATATGTACCCCACAACCATTTAAAAACTCAAGTTTGACCATTAGTTTGGAGCTGACTCAGAGTCTAATCGGTGAATAGGACGATAAAGTAGCATGTAATATTAACTTATTAAGTGATGCATAACGTAAGCAGACACGAAAGAGTGCGACCTTTCTTGCGGACCCGTGTAGTCCTCGAGGTCATCTGCTTGGTTGATGATGGTAATGAAGTTTTCATGGCTGCCAGCGGCGGGGAAGAAGATCTGAGGCGGCGAAAGACAGTCTGGAGGCCGGATCCCTGCTGTGCTGGACCCTTCTGTCGTTGGAGCAGCCGAGCTCGGGTGGACGACGGCGCAGTAGGAGCGGGACAAACCACGCAAGGTATTCTTTGACTACTATCTGTAAGAGAAGTAATTCTGTAAGGGCTCATTTGAATTGGAGGATTCCAACAATGCAGGGATAGGAAATAGACAGGAATAGGATAGGAATGCACGTGCAAAACAGAGAATTTAAAAACACAGGATTTCTGCCAATCTGGGTGTTTGATTCACAACAATTGGAAGATCACAGGATGCAAAGAAGCATGGTGAGATTAAGTCGAACCACAAGAAAATGTACGGTTATAATGCTATTATTCTACTATCTCTTAGTCTTGTGCTTCATGAATAGGAATTTGAAAAGGAGGACAAGTGAAAATTAAAATTCCTACATTTTTTCTTTCAAGGAGACACTAAAGGAACAAATCCGTGTGCTCAGTGGACAATATATATAACATGTAGAGCAAAAAAGAGATGCAACAAGTGTACAACCTCTTTAGCGAAGCCATGTCGATCTCAGCGTGATTGGGTTGGCCGGTGAGGATGCTCCGGCCGACTTTGTTGTCGAAGGAGGGGAAGAAGATCTTAGGCGTCTGGAGATGGAGCCCGAGGTACTGCTCCGCTGTGATGGAGGGTTTCTTCGTTGGAGCAGCTCCGGTGAGTTGTACGACGCCGAGGCTGAAGCAGGACAAGAGAGACAACGAACAACGTTAACCTGAGTGGAATTCTAATAGCATCTCCAATACATGACGTCAAATACATAACCACAAAGTGCTAGATGTAAAATACATCAGCCGCTCATCTCTGAACTTAACTGTCGAAACTGAACTTAACTGTCTAAACTGAACTTAACTGTCAAAAGTGAACCTAACTGTCGAAACTGAATTTTGTTTTAAACCGAACACACTAGCAAGGTGAGGCTACACGTCGGTCGATGACTTTTCCATCTCTGGTGGGTCGATTTTGCAGCCGTTGGATACGAAATCAAGGGCCTGCGGTTCATCTTCAACCTCCACCCCACGAGCCGCCAGACCACCACCGCCAAATAGCAGCCCCGCTGCCATGACGGCGGTGCGCCGCCTCGCCCGCCCAGCACTCCCCACCGCCGTCCGCCGCCGCCTCGGCCATCCCTCTAGGCCCCCATGTGCCGAGCTTTTTCTCCAGCGATCCCCATGCCACCACCCCGCCAATGCCCCGCCACCGCCGGTGACCACTGCCCCATCCTGAACCCTAAGATAGATAGTGGGGTACCTCTCCGGCGAGCCCCCCTCCCCGCTACGGCTGGTTCTTCCTTCACCCCGGCGAGCCCACCCTGTGAAAATCGACTGACCCAAAATTCGATTCAGTCGACTGAAGTGTAGCCAAATCGGAGCAGCATCGCAAGCAAGAGCAAGATCGAGAGCAGCAGCGCGAGCAAGAGCAATAGCAAGAGCAGACCAGGCAGGGGACCGAGAGCAAGAGCAGAGCAGCAGCGCGAGCGAGAGATAAAGCAGCACCAGCTCCTACTGATGTGGACGTCGCCGCCGAGGGAGCGATGCTGTGGAGGAAGTGGCCGGCGAAGCCGCCGTGGATGGAGCCGCGTCGTGTCGGCTCGGGACCGAGCGCCGGCAGCACTGTGAGATCGAATCAAGAAGAAAATGCGGCGATTAGTGTACAACCTCTTTGGTGGCGTCGATTAGGCCGCAGCTTCATCCGAGGAAACGGTGATGATGATGCTCTTCCGGTGGTGTAGGTGAAGACGGCGGTGTGGGAATGGAGGTGGCGCGAAAGACGAGGGGAATGTCGGGGCAGCTCCTTGGAGGTGGAGGACGGGGTGGCTGAACCGGCGGGACGATGAGATCAACGACGGATCCTCATCTGGTACGGTGGATGAGGGACGTCGAGCTGTTGTTGTGGACGACATCGTCGGGGAAGAGGCTCCGGCTGGGTGGCGGACGGAGCAGGGTGTGGGGTTTCGTCGCGGGTTTTCGCGGCCTCGGTGTCTGAATGGGTGGGCGGATGGGATGGCAGTGGGGAACCATGGCTTAGAGCGCTTGTCCTAAATGTGGGGTAAGTTACGAAAGTACCCCCACCGATTTGAGGCGGTTCTTTCGGTTCAGGGTACCACGGGCATTTCGCGTGTCGGGATTTCACAGAGGTGGGAGTTTTCACGCGTTGTAATTTTGGAATAGCAAGGCGCGGGTTGAGATGGAGGAGTTGTCGAGCACAACGAGACAAACATATATCTTAAATATTTCGGGCTAACAAGGCGCTGGTTGAAATTTCCGGACAAGCCTAACGTGTATTGTACCAAATCAATGCGCACTACAAATGTCATTCAAAAATTTGAATTCATGTTATGTTCAATTAAAATATTTCGCTACGTGTATAATGCATGCAACCTACTACTCAAATGAACATTTTAGTGCATTCCAAACGTATATACTACCGCTTCAATATGAACTAAATTTGAATAAGATCTACAGTAATGATTGTTGTGAAGTCAAAGCATTTGAATTCGTTTCTCTGTTTTAATAAGATCTACAATCATCATTATTGTCAAATTAAACCATCGTTTGTGCATTATCTTCACATCACACCACATGATTGGTCTCGAGTTACATATGAACTATGTGTACTATATGAACTCGAACTAGATTTTTGAATCCACTTTATTTTGATTTCAAATCACATTACATTTCTAGCTCTAGCTAGATCTTCATAATCTAAACCATGTCTCATATGTATAATGTGTTTATCACATTATGTATGGTGCCCCGCCCCCTACGCCTACAAGTATTTAGATGTAATTTGCAAACACCACACATTACCACAAATTCAAATAAAATGTGAGAATGTTCGATATATAGTATTGTTTAGATTGCTCGATATTTAGTTGTAAGCTGCAAATGCCGCACATTATCACAAATTCAAATAAAATGTGAGATTGTTTGATGTATATTATGGTTTAGATTGTTCGGCATTTAGCTGTGAGTTGCAAACGCCATGCATTATCACATTGTGGTATAACATGTTCACAACACGTGTATCACCGCTATATTCATGCATGCAATGTTTAAAACACTATGATCTCCTATTCAAATATATGAATCCGCTTTCATATCAAATTATGATCTTAGTCTCTTACACCCACACAATCCTCTAACCTTTGTAGCTACCACTAACTTTCTCTCGTGCATGCACACGCCCTCCTCGCCCTCCCCCTCCCTCGGCATTCTATCCACCGGGCACATTCATTTTTTTCTTTAGGTCATTTTCCCAGAGTCTCCACAACTCCTTTCCGACACACACCGATCGATAAACCTCTCCAGCGATGCCTGCCTACAGCATACACACAGCTTCAATCTCCTCTCCTCCTTTATGTGTCCTTGCCTCGTGTCTCTAATATGGTCAGACACACGTGTAAACTCTCGCCCCTCTTTTCATCGATCTCACAACCGCACACTCCTCCCCCTATCTAGCTAGTAGTTGGGCCTCTCGCACCACCTCCTAGCTCCATTCTCGCTGTCTATTCGTCTCGCTGGGCCTTATTTGCCTCTAACAAATGGACGTACACCGACCGATCTCTCGCTATACATATAGCCAGCTAGGTCCTTATAACTCGTATTTACCCACACAACAATTGATCTACCGATCTATTTAGGTTTGCTTACCAAACACATGGTTCCCCTTCATCATCCATGGATGCGTCCCGACAGATCTATCACGCACAGGCACACACAGAAACACATCCCCACTCTTATTGATAACATTGTAGTTCCACCCTCAGTTTGTCTAGTAGGCCTCTCCCAACATCTCCGAGAAGCAACTCCATCACCCATCCAGCACTCTACCCCTCTCCCTCCCTCTCCTTCCCTCTCTCTCTCCTCTCTCTCTCTCCGTCCCATCATATTTCCCGTCCTTCAGTTATGTATGGATGTCGACCGATCTCCCTCAAGACATAGCTGGGTCTCTCCTTCTCAACACATATACGAGTCGTTCTACCTCTATAGTTAGGCCTCTGCCTACCCCTATCCCCACCCCCTTCCCCCCACACACACTGATGCATCAAGCGCTCTAGTCATGTCTCCCTGCCACACACAAACTTGACATGTGCCCTCTAACGTTCCGTAGGCCAGTCGCCCTATATCTTTGACTTGCACACACACACACACACACACACACACACACACACACACACACACACACACACACACACACACACAATTCGATGGCTCTCTTCATTGATCTCGCACCCACCCACTTGATCCGCTCTTCGACTCTATCGATAGCTATGAACCCTCCCTCTCTTCTCGTGGATTGCCCGACCCTCTATGTATGATATGGATAGGCCTCCATTTCACACAAATTGCATGCAAAATTTTGTTTGAGATGTCATCGACACATATTCCCACAAATAATTCACGAAATCAACCCCCACCCCACCCCGACCCCCACCACAAAACAAAAAACACTCACGAACGCGGTTTGTATCTCTCACACACACCCACGTAGGCGGGGGACGTGCACGAAGAGAAGAGGCGCATGCACGGCGCATGTACTCCCGTCTCTTTCCCAACCACACCCGCGCGGGTACACGGTGGATCTCATTTCTGTAAGAAAAAGGCAGCCCACGTGGTAATTTGGCACGTGTACTGGTTGTCCACTTGGTGCAGGGAGGATCGTCTATCACGGGTGAACAAACAAATTGTGACTTGATGCTTTATGTTAAATTAAAAAAGAGGCAAACCATGTGGGGCCTACCTTAGAGGAAAGGCTCTATACACTGGAGTACTTTTGATGTGTCCCGTCAACTCGCAGAACGAGGAGAAGCTTGCTTAGTACGCCGTCTCCCCCGCCCACGGGCGCGGTGGCTCGCAGGATGAGGTGAAGCTTGCTCCTCCCTCGCCCATGCGCGCGGTGGCTCGCAGGACGAGGAGAAAAAATTACTACTCCCTCCGTTTACTCCTCGTCCCTACTACCTCGGTTATAGAGATTATATCATACTATTTGGAATATATATGTCCTTTAGTAGATTTCAATATGAACTAATAGTACATACTCCAAACGCTGATGTATATAGACGTATTTTAGAGTGTACATTCACTCATTTTGCTCCGTATGTACTAGCACTCTCCCTCGCCCCTCGACCCTCGCCCACGTGGTGGACGTGTAGCAATTCATTCGGTCTCATATAGCCAGAACGATATATACTGCACTACCATTATTGCTTGACTTCCCGAAGAGGCGAAGAGCCAATCACAAGGTTAATATTTTGGAGATGCCAAGCGCAAGGTTATAGGAGAACGAGTAGTAGGTGCCACGTCATTTATAAATAAATTTTTTTCTTCAGTGGCACGTACGCAATATGATAGGTTCATATGGAGAGAAAAGGAAACCCCTCCACTATATACATAGTCGACGGGCCAGCCTACACGGTTGCTTGCTGGGGTTGCTCTCTTCACACTCTCTCGCACAAAACGACTGTGGCCACATCTCTAACATCCCGGCGGATCACGTCCGCTTGGGGAAGGGGTGGATGCTTAGTGTAGATGCAGTGGCCGTCGCCGACGGCGAAAACCTACTGTCGGCACGTCCCGATCAGGGGTTCCCGCCGTTCTCTCTCACAAAGCCGGTGAGGTTGCTTTCGTCCCTTGCTCACTGCCGCGACGTGGGCAGTTGCCGCCTCCCGCCGCCCTCCTCAAGGTTGAGCTACATCCTCGGTACAACTCCCTTTACAGCCGGCTTGCACCACTGCTCCAGCTGCCCACATCACTCCCTGTGGATATTTCTCTACTTCTTTGCCCCGCACATACCTGATACCTCTACTGGCTTCTACGTACTGTATTTGTGATGAGTTTATGTCTCATCAACTAGTCCTAGTAATCTTATTGTAATCATGCTTCTTCAATTTCTTTGCCACAGGGATGCTCATCTCGATTTTGGTGAAACTGCACAAAATGATCTGATGGTCAAAAGGTTGCAAACTTCATTTATTAGGAAGCTCGAACGTTGCCAGCAAATTGAAGCCTGGTCAGGGTTCACGGTTCAAGGGCTAGGGACTGCATGGATTGTTTTTTTTCTTTAGCTGCCTCTGTTCTAAAATAAGTGTCAACTTTAGTAGTAGTACAATTTTGTACTAAAGTTTGCACAAATTTGAGACACTTATTTTGGAACGGAGGGAGTACATATTTGCTATGATATGTCAATCATTGAGATGCAATAGCATGCATGTTAAGTCTCCTTTGTATTTGATGAAATGTTGCAACGGGCAACCTTGAACGCAAGATACATGTAACAGGAGCTGGAAGCTTCATAGCATTGTACAAATTTATCTCGCTAGTAAATTACAGTACGTACTAGTACTATACTAGTACTTCCTCTGTTCCTAAATATAAGTCTTTGTAGAGATTTCACCATTAACCACATGCGGATGTATATAGATGCATTTTAAGTGTAGATTCCTTCATTTTGTTCCGTATGTAGTTCACCTAGTGGAATCTCTACAAAGACTTATCTACTAGTAATAGCTAGCCCCCACTACTAGGAATTCTCTATCCTCTTCTTGAGCCACATCATCAAAATTGACATAGCCGTTAGATGAAGTAAATCAGTCATAATAGTCGTCTGATCTAGATGTTGAGAGGCTCCGCACTAAGCCACATGCAAGCATGCAGAAATACCGTGGCACATGCATGTGAGTGGGTTTTAAATCACATCAACATGTTTGCATGCAAGCATGCACCGGTAGCACGCATGTAAGTGAGCTTTTAAGTCCCATTAACATGTCAAAAAGAAAATTATAATCCCATTATGCAGTAGGAGTTGGCTGATCTTTTTTCCTTGCATGGGATGATCTAAATGATGATGGGAGTTTATTTAGTTTGGCTACCGCATTTGTCATGCGGTTATAGATTTTTTTTAGTTCTATAAAATCGATAATTTTGCGCAGAGAGATATACCCCTGTTCCGCGGCAACCCACGGGGACTCATCTAGTAAGATTTAGGAACGGAGGGAGTACTATGTAAAGAGTTAGGTGTCGCACGGTGATAGTGTGAGGTGGGCCATGTAATCACTGAGCATGCGTGTTTTCACTGCTCTTGCACTCCTCCGCTGTAAGAATTGAGAAAATTGTAATCTACTACTCCTTTCGCCGAAAGCGTGGGACATCCAGCAGTCCTACCACCTGGTAATAAAGACCAATGAGCCGTCAAATCACATAGACCCAACAGTAAGTTGGATGGACGAAGCAACCATCACTCTTGCGCCAGTGAGAGGTCGCGTCCGCTTTGCCCGGGCATGAATGCAGCACCGATTCTTTAGAGCGGCGCTGACCGCTTTGGCGGGAAGCCTTGCTGCGATGGAGGGCTTTGGGTGGGCCAAGCTGGTCGAGAGGCGGGCGTGGCAGCTGTCCGCATGTCCCTACCGGACATGCCCGGAAACAAGAGGATGCACCGAATCTCGCGGCTAAAATCATACACTACACACCATATCTCTGTAGGAGTAGGTCGATCTGTCGCACTCTCTAACACACACATGTTGTTAAACACACACACGCACACGCACGCACCTTGGTCCCGTTGCACCTTCTAACCTAGACGGAGGGAGAGTAAGTATACGAGATACGGTGGCACACTGACTTAAGTCGAATACAAGTGCCCAAAATTTGTGTGCATGTTATAATAAGGATTCACTTAAAATAGTACGTGAGCGAACAGAGGGATCAATTGGACAGTGTTCCCGAGCAGTAGCGAGATGTGTGAGGTAGTAAGATACACTGCTGGCGCTTTTAATTTTTCTTACTAATTTGTTTGTTTCACCCTGTGACTGGTGGGACCCAACGTACTACGTGGAGAGAGGTAAGGTGACTAAGGCTACATTATTTCTGCACCACTGTGGATAGTCTTACCACCAAAGCCACATGACATGATTATGATTGAAATCCTAATGACTCCCACACACACACACACACACACACAAAATAGGGCATGCCTGTCACACGAATGCAGGAATGTATAAAAGGTTATTTTCCTCTCGTTGAACATAACGGGAGGGTTGTGTAGCTAGTTAGCCTGTTCGCTTGAGGTCTCGGGTTCGATAACTACACTTGAGCATAATTTTTGCCAGGAGGATTCTTTGACTGGTCAAAATGTTTTCTAGGGTTTGCACGCTTCACACTCTCTCTCATGTATATATATACACGCTGGAGCCTCAGCGCTTGCAGTTGCTCTCTTCACACTCTCTCGCCCTCTCCCGCTGGAGCCTCAGCGCTTGTAGTTGCTCTCTTCACACTCTCTCGCCCTCCCCAGATCTAAACAAGACTTCGTTGGCCTCTATCTCCCCTCACTGCTGCTCAAAGAGCCGGCAGGATGCGTCCGCCGAGAAGGGAAGGAGGCTTAACGCTGTCGCCGTCGGTGAGGGAGGGAATCCACTACCGGCGCCGCTATTCACTTTCCACCCAGCGGCGGCGCGGGAGGGCCTCCGACCCCTTCTTCTTCGCAGCCGTCCCGTAGCCCACAGAACCACGCCCCTAGAACCTTAAGGTATATTTTACTTACTCCACATGCATTGCTCTAGCTGCATGTATACCATGAATCTAGGACGTGGTTCAAAGAGGAAATGAGTGGGGGAAAGTAGTGGGAAAAGTTGTATATAGCATGAATCTAGGACGTGGTTCAAAGAGGAAATGAAGGGGGAAAGTTGTATAGCATGAATCTAGGACGTGGTTTAAAGAGGAAAGGAATGGGGGAAAGTAGTGGGGAAAGTTGTATCGCATAAATCTAGGACGTGGTTCAAAGAGGAAAGGAAGGGGCGAAAGTACTAGTTCAAAAAGGAAAGCAAGGGACAAGGCTGTAGAGTTTCAGCAGGACTAGATTTGTTGCGCTCACATAGGGAAAGGTTTCTAAAGATAACAAAACTGGGACCAACACAAATATGCTCCTTGGTTGTTTGTTCTTTGTTGCAACAGACTGTACATGACCACAGTACATCGGTAGATGCACATGGTGCTGGTCGCCCACCGTCCCTGCAACTCATTAGCTGTTGTTAATCTAAGGCCCTGTTTGGTTAAAACTCCCTTGTCCCTACCGCTTGGTTCCAGGGACTAAACATGGACTAGAGGTTATTAAATGACATGATAAAAGACCATGTTACCCCTAGTAATGAACTTATAGAAACAAGGTGCGATGCGTGGCGGGGCAATCGTTGAAAAAGTCCCAAAAGACTCCTCGGGTCTTCTTTCTTTAGTCCCAAATGCCCACTTTTAGTCCCGAAAAGTCCCTCCTGTTTGGTTTAGATGTGACTGACACGGAGTTTTTTTAGTCCCTACACCAAAATGTCCCTGTAAACAAACACCCTCTAATAATGCCGCTGGAAATCGATGCAATGCCACAGTTAAAAGCAAATTACATGTTTAACGAATTTTATTTTTAATATAATCTCTATGTTAATATTAATCAATGCCATCGTTTGAGAAATGCTACCGTCTTGCTTTCTTTCCCATTTAGATAAGGAAGATTCTTCTTTTTGTTGGCTTCTATGTCATCCACCGTTATTGACCACTAATTGTTTCCTTTGCACCTATGTGTAAACAGGGTTATCTACTTCACTTCGTTTCCATTGTGACCTTTTGTTGCACTGCATAAAACACTTTTGTTTTAAGAGTGTTTTGTGCAGTTCAACCAAAATGTCACACCGACAACGTTGCTTGATTGCTTGATCTTAGTGGAACTGCACAAGAGGAGATCTTACTTCCTATCCGTTAAGGAGAATTTGGTTCAGATCTTCTTCTTGTGAGTTGTTTGAATTCCACATCATGAGAGGTCAGTACTAGCCTTCTTTCACATGATTCTGCAGTGTGCTTTCATATGTTGTGCTACTTGTACGATAATGTTGCTTGATTTTAGTGAACTGCACAAATGGAGACAAGACTTCCAATCAGATGTGCAACCGTAATATCCCATTGAGGTAAGATAAGGATATTTCACAACTGCTGGCCTGTATTTTGCCAGTTTCATCAGAAAATTAAGTTTAGTACTATACTTGTGCTCCCTAATTGACATGCCAAATCTTACATTGAAGGCGAAGCTTGTCTGTTATTGAATCAAGTGATGAAGGGGAAGAACAAGCGGAAGAAAAACAAAAGTCAACTCCCGGTGCTGTAATGAAGCACTGGAACTATGATGACACAAGTAATGATATAGTTTTGCATCTTAATTTATTGCTATGGCTGGAACGAGCAATTGTTTTGCCACTGATTTGATGCCATACGTAATTATCTCTACTTGTGCAAACAGGGATCTTCTTTGAAGATACCATATATTTTAGTGGAACTGCACAAGAAGATGGTGGAAACATTAAACTACTCGAGGAGTATATAGTAAGCATGGCCACCCCCGTAGATAGCAACAGATGGTTCCAGAGAAGTGCTTCATCTGTATGCTCTACACAATCAGCCTCCTGACAAATGTTGGTACTCACCCACTGATTTCATCCATATGATTGAGCTTTGTCATCTCTATTGGTGTTGTGCTACTGTTTAGATACTGTCATGAAAAAGTGGTATTGTCCTTGAGAAGTGCTTCATCTATGTTGTTTTAAATATTTCCTTTCCTTTTTTCGAGCAAACAGGATCATCTTCCTCTCAAGAAGAATATGGAGTACGTGAAGTGACTAGTTCCGATTATGCCAGATGAAGAAGCCCTGTCTATCTTCTCATCGAAGGAGCAGTTGAAGGATGGTTACATTACTCCCCACAAGACCAAACTAACTTCAGCTCGGAAGGACCGACAAATCTCCATTTTTTGCTGTGATGCTTGAGTACAATGTTGTTCTAGGATTCTTTCCGTGAGTTCCATTTTTCTAAAAGTGTGCTCTACATGGACCATGTATGTGCTGTTGAAACTGTCAATTCATAGTACAGTTTGCTTTATACTAATCACTTTTTTGTATTTGTGCAAACAGGGGTGCTCAGCTTGATTTCAACGGGAACTGCACAAAATGTTCATGAATACATCGAATCATTCATTTCCACCACAAGAAAGGAGGTGCCTAAAATTTCAAGGCGTTGCAACAGATAAGGGCGAAATCATACAAGCTACGTGAGAATTTGGTTGATTTTGGTGGAACTGCACAAAAAGAACAACTGGTTTATTTAGCACGAGGTGCCATGTCAATGTACGAATTGATGGCAAACCCTGTCCATTCCACAATCGTAGGCATTTGATATTTTGGAATGGGACAACCTTGTCAAATTTTGCTCATTGATTTTAGCAAGATATGTGTTTGATATTTTCGAATGGGACGCGCTTTGTTGTCAGAAGTGGCGATCAATTTTTTCTTTATTCTTTAGTTGTGAAGTAAATATTGCCTCTGACATGTGAGTCGCTGAGATGCATAATCATCGATTGTTTTGAATGTTCTCTATGAATTGCCAGGCATGTGTGTTTGATTGCAATGTATAGAAACGCTAAAAAGCTGCTCAAACTCTTTGTACTCCTTCTGTTCCTTTTTACTTCACACATTGTGAAAGTGCATACTTTTTTGTATAAGATTGGTCAAAGTAGAGATACTTTGACTGCAGATAAAACTTGTATGCAGACTAGAAAGGACCGGAGGGAGTACATATGAAACTGCTGCAAATGTGGTGATCACCCTGGGAATAATGCTAGTACGTATTGTTTTGCATGTTCATGCAATGCCAGTGATACATGAATTCAAACTAATCGAAATAAATTCATTCATACACGGTCGGATTTCATTACATTTCATACATTCTTCAACTAAAAAGGGGTGTTTGTGGCCGCATGCATCTCCCAGATGCAGAGGCCGGGGGTCATCCTCCTTTTCGAAAAAAATAAAAGGGGTGCTACTGGAGGTATAATTAATTAACCGGTTACCCACATGTGTCCCAGGCCGGCGAACAGAAGCTTGAAGACTTAATCGCAGTTCGCCATGTGAATCGACATGTGGCATGTTGGGCCCACGTGTCGATCAGCCAACTACACCAGCAGCTAAGTAGAAGTAGCGTTTTTCTCCAAAGACAGCTCTCCGACTCCACGCCGCCGCCAAGAAGCTAACCGGCCGTCAATGGTCAACCCGCCTAGCTTGGCTTCAACCGGAGGGTAGCAGTGGATGGCCTTACTTGGACCAGGCGGCGGCGACCTACCGTGTTCTACTCTTCCTTGTTTTCGTGGTGGCGCAGCCTCGTTGGCAGCAGGCGGGCCTCGGCGGAGCCGGGCGATGTCCTCTCGTCTCGTTGCCGCGGCGGCGCCTCAGCGGAGCGGTGGAAATCCTCCCCCACGTTGCCGGCAGGGTGGGGCCTCGGCTGAGCCGGCGATGTCCTCTGCCTCGTTGTTGGCGGGCGGGGCCTTGGCGGAACCAGCGGTGTCCTCTGCCTCGTTGTTGGCGCCGCGGGGCCTCGGCGGAGCAGGTGTCGCGATGCCGGCGAGCGGGACTCGCCGAGCCGGCATTGTCCTCTGCCTCATCCTCGGTCTCGCCAAACACCGCCTCACCCGCTTCATCGCCCTCTTTGCTAGCCTCCTTGTAGGCGGCCGCAGCCTCCGCCACCCGCATGCAGTACCGCCAGCGCTCGAGGCGGCCCTTGCGGGCGGAGCGGTACGAGTCGAGCAGCGCCTCCTGCTCCGCCCGCTCCGCGGCGATCTGCTCCTCCGCCTGCAGGTGCTCTTGGAGGAGATTGTGGTTGTAGGCGGCGTCGGCCTGCGCCTCCCGGAACTACTCCTCACACATCGGCCTCACCCTGTCCATATATTGGGCACGGGCCTCGCCGATGGTCATGGTGCAATGCACCGGCGAGGATGGCGCGGAGGAGGGGGTTGGCGCCGGATCGTCGACTACCATGTTCTCCATTAGGGCGTCGTCATCCTCCGGCTGCCTGCCGCCAGCCGGTCGGTAGCAATGGCTGCCATCTCCTTGTGGTCCGTCGTCCGCCAGATCAAGAGCGCTGGAGCGCGAGGAAGCCATGGTGGCAGTAGTGGTGTGGACAGGAGAAAGGGGACGGATGCGGATGACTGCGGCTATGGCCGGCGCAGCAGTTTATATAGCAATGGTGGGCAGGCGGAGGGACGGACGTGTGGCGCAGGAGTAGCCGCCTCGGCAACCGCGTATCATTAATGTGTGCGGCAGATGGACGGACGGACGACACTTGTGTCGTTTGAAGGTGGAGCAATCGCCTGCACCGGGAAGTGGGGCGAACGGCGCTGACTGTTTCGGGCGGAAAGCGCGCGCGGGTGAGGAGATGACTTTACTTGGATAGGATGACAATGGGGACCCACCAGGTCCATAGCCTCACGTACACAAATGCCTCCTTTCCGGTTTATAGGGCTTATCTCAAAATTTTAGTTTTTCCATTTTATAAGGCTCAATTTGGTTGCTTTCCATCACATGTTCAGATTCGAAGGTGCATTAAATCATTGCATGCAATTATTAAGAGAAAATTAACCAATGCATGTACTTTATGCATGCATGCATTGCAATTAGTGCATTGATAAACATAATTTTTTGAGGATAACAACAACATTAATTAGGTGCTTTTGCAAAACTACAAAAAGTATTCCACCACTCGCCATCTACCTTGATTGGTGAGATTTTTGAATTGAGCATTATAAACCGAAAAGGAGGGAGTAGTCAATAAACGAGAGAATTGCACAAGAAGCGGCCGATACCGGGACCAAGCAGCTCGAGCAAAGATTTGTGTTTTTGAGGTGTGAGCACTGCAGAGTTTTTCGATGTTTACCCCAGATATTAATTTTTCTCCTCTGAACAACAACGAAAACATCGCTGCAGGTATTAATTGGGCGGGCTGTGGCCCGTCTAGCCCACGCCAGATATTCAACCCAGATACTAATTTTTTTCAAGCTGAAAATGGCTAGCCCAGCTATACTTTTTTTTAGGAATACCCAGGCAAGGTCAAGTTGTTATTCTCCGCCCCGCTGGGCTACAATTCTTTCCTAGGAGGGATGCATTAGGCTTAACAAGAAAATGGTCTTTAAGAAATAATAAATGGGATGTAATTATAAAAACTGGGTAGTAACTATAAAAAAATGCACCAAACAGTGATTACTTTATAAAATATTATTTTTGGAATATTGAAAAATTCAATTTCATTAATTGTTGCGAGCGCAATGTTTCATTGGATTTTTACGTAATACAAATTTATATTGAAATTGTATTTAATCTGACTAGAAATTTCAGGATAAAAATATTCGGATCCCATCAAAATGTGGGAAATTTTATAGAATTCTGTTTTGAACGGTTGGTTGAAATGGGCTGTACTTTTAACAAACTGTAAATGGGCTGTTGTAAATTCCATTAGAATTCAAAAATGGGTTACACATTCTTACAAATCTCAAATGGGCTATAAGTTCTCTGCCACACACTTCTGGCCTTACTAAGTTGACGCGTCCCCTAAAAAAACAGAGTTGACACGTATGCAAGGCTTTGTCAACTTATAGTCAACACACGGTTCTAGCAGCAGTGGCCGTTGGATGTCCATCCAACGGATGCCGTGCTTCTTCTTCAATCTCGGATATTCTAGCTTCATCCGCCCAAAAAATGATTCCTCCCCCTGACATATGGGGCACACCGTTTCGGAAGCTGACCTATGGGCCTAATAAGTTGACGTACCAAGGGCATTGTCAACTTAGTCAATATAAACGATTCTAGCTGCAGTGACCGTACGATGTCCATCCAACGGCCGTCGTGCTTCTTCAACCTCTGGACTTCTTGCTCCAGCCACCCGAAGCAGCGCCGGTCGTGCCGCCTGCTCCTGCCTCCCGTGGCTGGTTGTGCTGTCGCGGAGGCCTCACCGCCCCTACTACTCCCACCGCTAGCCAGGCCATCCCTCCACTCACCCACACCCCCTGTTATTCTGCAGCGACGGCAGCGCAGCTGAACCAGTGAACCCTCGTACTCCTCTCCGCGTGTGCATCCACTGCCGCGTCTTCCCCGGCTCCACGTCGTCCCCTTCGTAGGCCTCGCTGTCGTCCACCGCCGTGGTGCTCTCGGCGCGGCGTGGTCAACATGGTTAAGAAACGACTTCCATCGGACGTGGACTGTACGTGGAGAGGATGACAGCTGGGTCCACGACAGCCACAAGGAAGTGCCTCCTTATTACGCGAAAAATAATTATTCCTCCACCTGACAGCGGGGACCCACCGGACGGGCTACCGATTTCGCGAAAAAATGATTCGCCGACCGCCGGGACCCACGAGCTACATCTTCGCACGCAAGGAAGTGCGTCCCGAAATAAAATGATTCGCCGACCGCTAGGACCCACTAGCTACATCTTCGCACGCAAGGAAGTGCGTCCAAAAAAACGATTCGCCCCATTGCTGGGACCCACTAGCTACACCTTCGCACGCAAGGAAGTGCGTCCGGCAAAAAACGATTAGCCCCACGGCTGCCGGGACCCAACAGTTACACCTTCGCACGCAAGGAAGTGCGTCCGGCAAAAAAAAAAAAACAAAACGATTCGCCCCTAACTGCGGGACCCACCAGCTACATCTTCGCAGTAAGGAAGTGCTCGATACCGACCCACCTGGTCAAAGCGTATGTAGCATTGTCATTCGGTCGACGGTACGCACATACCGGTCGATGTAGAGGCGCGCACGTGTCGTAGTAGAGGCGCCGCACGTTTAGAGTAGAGGCGCCCCACGTAGCATGTACACGCACGCATGCGCGAGGGTGCAAGAAAGAAAATACGCCACGCACGTACATACGGGCAGGTCTCATACGCCTACTCGCGCGATACGCACATGGCTGGGTCGAACGGAGAAACAACGCCGTCGCCGTGTTCATGGGGAGCCAACCAGCTGGGTCGAATGGAATGCGTGGTCGTGTTCATCGGGAGGGCTTGGACGGAAAAGGCGATGGAACGAGGCTCAGCGCATCGCAGACAACGGAGGAAACGGACCTCCACGCTCGGAACGGGTCCCGTTGATCGGGAGGGTGTGGCGATCGCAAAACGGAGGAAATGACCTCCTACGGTCAAAACGGTGGTCCCGTTGATCGGGAGGGTGTGGCGTATCGCAAAAGCGGAGGAAACGGACCTCCTACGGTCAAACGGGGTCCCGTTGATCGGGAGGGTGTGGCGTCACGAACGGAGGAAACGGACCTCCTACGGTCGAAACGGGGGTCCTGTTGATCGGGAGGGGTGTGGCGTACCACAAAACGGGACTCCACGGGATACTGTTCATCTCCACCGTCGACCTCCTCCAGCCTCCACGGGCTACCGTCGACCTCCTCCAGCCTCTACGGCCTCCTGCTCATCCAGCCTCCACCGCCGCTTCTCCACCACCATCGCTCAACCACCCTCCATGGACACCCCTCCACCGCTCATCGCTCATCCAGCCCTCCACACCACGGGTCCTGCTCAACCACCCTCCACAGCCACCCCTCCATCATCTATCGCTCATCCAGCCTCCACACCATGGGGTCCTGTTCATCCGAGGCAACGCCACCGCCATCGCTCATCCAACCCCGCAACGCCATCGCTCATCCAATCGATCGGCTTCGCTTAGCGGCAGAGCGGCGAATCGCCCATCGGGTTCAAGAACAGCCATCGATCGATCGCTCGGGTTCGATAACGCATAACCTGTAGTGCAATCGCCGGGTTCGCTAGAGCCCAACGCCTCGCCGGGATCGATTAGAGCTAACGCCGCACACACACGCCAGTCGCAGTATGAGAAAGCAGCGCATCGCTCGGCCCCCGACCTCCCACCGTAACCGGTAACTCCCCAAAATTTTCCTACCCCTCGCTTCTACCATGGTTTTTTCCGTCATGGACGGCCCAAAGAATGTCATGCAGCTGCGTCTCCGGCCCGCCCAGGAAGAAAAGCCCATTTTTTGTCATAATTTTTTGTCATAGAAGTACGATCCCACCACATCTATGATGATACCGGGTTCTGTCACAATTATCGTCATAGAAGTGTCATATGTATGACAGAAAAAAAATGTTCGGCCCAAAATGTCACGAATGTGTCTTTTTTTTGTGGTGACTATCATGGAGGGATGAGGTGTTGCTTAATGGCCTACTTGCTCAAAATGCTTAGTGATATGCTCCAAAGCCCTCAAATACTTTCTTACATCCACATATAAACTAAAGCAAAAGTCAAACTCGGCCCCATCGATTCTTTCTATCCGGCGCCACCGAGTTCAGATGTCATAGCCACTGCCACAAACCCTAGGCAAATCGGTCTCACCGATAGGGATCTCGATCTCACCGAGATGGGATTGTAATCTCTTTGTTTACCTTCGTAACATTTCGGTCCCACCAAGATGAGCGATCGGTCCCACCAAGATTGCAATGTAAACTCTCTGTTTCCTTTTCGTAACATTTCGGTCTCACCGAAATGAGCGAAACGGTCCCACCGAGTTTACCTGACCAACTCTCTGGTTAGCTTATTACCAAAATCAGTCTCACCGAGTTTGTGTAATCGGTCTCACCTACGTTATGCCCTAACCCTAACCATATCGGTCCTACCGAGTTGCATGTCGGTCCCACCAAAAATCCTAACGGTCACTCGATTTGCTGAATCGGTCCGACCGAGTTTCTCAATTCGGTCCCACCGAGTTTGGCAAGTTGTGTGTAACGGTTAGATTTTGAGTGGAGGCTATATATACCCCTCCACCTCCTCTTCATTCGTGGAGAGAGCCATCAGAACGAACCTACACTTCCAATACACATTTTCTGAGAGAGAACCACCTACACTTGTGTTGAGGCCACGATATTCCGTTCCTACCATATGAATCTTGATCTCTAGCCTTCCCCAAGTTGCTTTCCACTCAAATCTTCTTTCCACCAAATCCAAATCCTATGAGAGAGAGTTGAGTGTTGGGGAGACTATCATTTGAAGCACAAGAGCAAGGAGTTCATCATCAACACACCATTTGTTACTTCTTGGAGAGTGGTGTCTCCTAGATTGGCTAGGTGTCACTTGGGAGCCTCCGACAAGATTGTGGAGTTGAACCAAGGAGTTTGGAAGGGCAAGGAGATCGCCTACTTCGTGAAGATCTACCGCTACTGAGGCAAGTCCTTTGTGGGAGACGACCATGGTGGGATAGACAAGGTTGCTTCCTCATGGACCCTTCGTGGGTGGAGCCCTCCGTGGACTCGCGCAACTGTTACCCTTTGTGGGTTGAAGTCTCCATCAACGTGGATGTACGATAGCACAACCTATCGGAACCACGACAAAAACATCCTTGTCTCCAATTGCGTTTGAATTCTCCAAACCCTTCCCTTTTCATTCTTGCAAGTTGCATGCTTTACTTTCCGCTGCTCATATACTCTTTGCATGCTTGCTTGAATTGTGTTAAGATTGCTTGACTTGTGCTAAGTTAGCTAAAATCTGCCAAAGACTAAAATTGGGAAAAATTTAAGTTTTTATTTGGTCAAGTAGTCTAATCACCCCCCCCTCTAGACATACTTTCGATCCTACAAGTGGTATCAGAGCTTTGGTCTCCATTTGCTTTGATTTCCATAGCTTTTGGTACTCATAGCCTTGGTTTCACAACCTAGGAGAGTATGTCGTCTAGTGAGGGAAACTATCACCGTAGAGGTCCTTACTTTGATGGTACTAATTTTGCTAGTTGGAAGCATAAGATGAAAATGCATATTCTTGGACATAACCCCGCCGTTTGGTCTATTGTTTGTATTGGTCCTACAATGACAAAAGATCTTCTAGTCGAGAGCGTAATTGCTACAATTGTGGAAGACTCGGACACTATTCCAATGAGTGTACGGCTCCCTACAAAAGAAGAGAAGAATCACCTAAGAGGAGAAGTCGAAGAGAAGAATCACCACCAAGAGAGAGGAGGAGTAGAGATGATCGTTATGAACAAAGAACATCCCAGAGAAGCAAGGATACGGAAAGGAAGGAAAAGTCATCAAGGAGCTACACAAAACGAAGACATCAAGCTCATGTTGATGAATGGGTATCCGGTTCTGACTCCGACAATCACTCCGAGAGAAGCTATCACTCCGATTCCGAATATACTCAAGATGAAAGAGCTAGCGAGATCCATCTTGTTATATCATATTATGATTGTTTTGAGAAAGTGTTGTCATCCGAGATTTATTAATATTGCTCGCTAGTTGATTATGCCATTGATATGAGTAAACATGAGACCTAAGTGTTATTGTGAATATGGTTAGTCATAATCTTTGCTAAAAACTTGAATGTTGGCTTTACATATTTACAACAACAAGAGCAAACAGAATTTGTAAAAGTTTTTATTTATCACTTTCAGTTTATCAACTGAATTTCTTGAGGGCAAGCAAAGGTTTAAGCTTGGGGGAGTTGATACGCCTCCGTCGTATCTACTTTTCCAAACACTTTTACCCTTGTTTTGGACTCTAACTTGCATGATTTGAATGGAACTAACCCGGACTGACGCTATTTTCAGCAGAATTGCCATGGTGTTATTTTTGTGCAGAAACAAAAGTTCTCGGAATGACCTGAAACTTCACGGAGATTATTTTTGGAAATAATAAAAAATACTGGCGAAAGAATCAATGCCAGGCGACCCACACCCTTTCCACGAGGGTGGGGGGCGCGCCTGCCCCCCTAGGCGCGCCCCCGTGCCTTGTGGGCCCCTTGGAGCTCCACCGACCTCAACTCCAACTCTATATATTCGTGTTCGGGGAGAAAAAATAGAGAGAAGGATTCATCGCGTTTTACAATACGGAGCCGCCGCCAAGGCCTAAACTCTCTCGGGAGGGCTGGTCTGGAGTCTGTTCGGGGCTCCGAAGAGGGGAATCCGTCGCCATCGTCATCATCAACCATCCTCCATCACCAATTTCATGATGCTCACCGCCGTGCGTGAGTAATTCCATCGTAGGCTTGCTGGATGGTGATGGGTTGGATGAGATTTATCATGTAATCGAGTTAGATTTGTTAGGATATTAACCTAGTATCCACTATGTTCTGAGATTGATGTTGCTATGACTTTGCTATGCTTAATGCTTGTCACTAGGGCCCGAGTGCCATGATTTCAGATCGGAACCTATTATGTTTCCATGAATATATGTGATTTCTTGATCCTATCTTGCAAGTCTATAGTCACCTACTATGTGTTATGATCCAGCAACCCCGAAGTGACAATAACCGGGACCACTTCCGGTGATGACCGTAGTTTGAGGAGTTCATGTATTCACTATGTGTTAATGCTTTGGTCCGGTACTCTATTAAAAGGAGGCCTTAATATCCCTTAGTTTCCAATAGGACCCCGTTGCCACGGGAGGGTAGGACAAAAGATGCCATGCAAGTTCTTTTCCATAAGCACGTATGACTATATTCGGAATACATGCCTACATTACATTGATGAATTGGAGCTAGTTCTGTGTTACCCTATGTTATAACTGTTGCATGAATAATCCCATCCGGCATAATTCTCTATCACCGATCCAATGCCTACGAGCTTTTCACATATTGTTTTCCGATTATTATTTTTCCGTTGTTACTGTTACCATCACTACAAAACCCAAAAATATTACTTTTGCTACTATTACCGTTACTATCATACTACTTTGCTGCAGATACTAAGTTATCCAGGTGTGGTTGAATTGACAACTCAACTGCTAATACTTGAGAATATTCTTACGCTCCCCTTGTGTAAAATCAATAAATTTGGGTTGAATACTCTACCCTCGAAAAATGTTGCGATCCCCTATATTTGTGGGTTATCAATGCTCAACGCTGGAACCAAATAACAATTATTCAGGTCTAATACTAATCCCGAAGGTAGATGTAGAGGTAGCGTGCCGACCGCAATCACATCGACTTTGGAACCATTTCCCACGCACATCGTCACCTCGTCCTTTGCCAATCTTCGCTAATCAGTAGTCCTGCTTCGAGTTGCAAATATTAGCAATGTAACCAAGATCAAATACCTGTGCTCTGCGAGAATTAGTAAGGTACACATCAATAACATGTATATCACATATACCTTTGTTCACCTTGCCATCCTTCTTATCCGCCAAATACTTGGGACAGTTCTGCTTCTAGTGACCAGTCTGCTTGCACTAGAAGCACTCAGTCTCAGGCTTGGGTCCTGACCTGGGTTTCTTCTCCTGAACAGTAACTTGTTTGCCGTTCTTCTTGAAGTTCCCCTTCTTCTTCCCTTTGCCCTTTTCTCTTGAAACTGGTGGTCTTGTTGACCATCAACACTTGATGCTCCTTCTTGATTTCTACCTTCGCAGCCTTTAGCATTGCGAAGAGCTCGGGAATCATCTTATCCATCCCTTGCATGTTATAGTTCATCACGAAGCTCTTGTAGCTTGGTGGCAATGATTGCAGAATCCTGTCAATAACACTATCATCTGGAAGATTAACTCCCAGTTGAATCAAGTGATTGTTATACCCAGACATTCTGAGTATATGCTCACTGACAGAACTATTCTCCTCCATCTTGCAGCTGTAGAACTTATTGGAGACTTCATATCTCTCAATCCGGGCATTTGCTTGAAATATTAACTTCAACTCCTGGAACATCTCATATGCTCCATGACGTTCAAAACATTGTTGAAGTCCCGGTTCCAAGCCGTAAAGCATGGCACACTGAACTATCGAGTAGTCATCACCTTTGCTCTGCCAGACGTTCATAACATCTGGTGTTGCTCCTGCAGCAGGTTTGGATAATCCTCAAGTTACGGACCCAGTCCGTATAATTGCTACCATCATATTTCAACTTTGCTTTCTCAAGGAACGCATTAAAATTCAACGAAACAACAACACGGGCCATCTATCTACAACAACATAGACATGCAAAATACTATTAGGTACTAAGTTCATGATAAATTAAAGTTCAGTTAATCAAATTATTAAAGAACTCTCACTTAGATAGACATCCCTCTAATCATCTAAGTGATCACGTGATCCATATCAACTAAACATGTCCGATCATCACGTGAGATGGAGTAGTTTTCAATGGTGACATCACTATGTTGATCATATCTACTATATGATTCACGCTCGACCTTTCGGTCTCCAGTGTTCCGAGGCCATATCTGCATATGCTAGGCTCGTCAAGTTTAACCCGAGTATTCTGCATGTGCAAAACTGGCTCGCACCCGTTGTATGTGAACGTAGAGCTTATGGCACCCGATCATCATGTGGTGTCTCAGCACGACAAACTTTCGCAACGGTGCATACTCAGGGAGAACACTTGTACCTTGAAATTTAGTGATAGATCATCTTATAGTGCTACCGTCGATCTAAGCAAAATAAGATGCATAAAAGATAACCATCACATGCAATCAATATAAGTAATATGATATGGCCATCATCATCTTGTGCTTGTGATCTCCATCTCCGAAGCACCGTCATGATCACCATCATCACCGGCGCGACACCTTGATCTCCATCGTAGCATTGTTGTCGTCTCGCCAACTATTGCTTCTACGACTATCGCCACCGCTTAATGATAAAGTAAAGCAATTACAGGGCGATTGCATTGCATACAATAAAGCGACAACCATATGGCTCATGCCAGTTGCCGATAACTCGGTTACAAAACATGATCATCTCATACAATAAAATATAGCATCATGTCTTGACCATATCACATCATAACATGCCCTGCAAAAACAAGTTAGACGTCCTCTACTTTGTTGTTGCAAGTTTTACGTGGCTGCTACGGGCTGAGCAAGAACCGTTCTTACCTACGCATCAAAACCGCAACGATAGTTTGTAAAGTTAGTGATGTTTTAACCTTCTCAAGGACCGAGCGTAGTCACACTCAATTCAACTAAAGTTGGAGAAGTTGTCACTCGCTAGTCACCTGTGTGCAAAGTACGGCGGTAAAACCAGCCTCGCGTAAGCGTACGCGTAATGTCGGTCCGGGCCGCTTCATCCAACAATACCGCCGAACCTAAGTATGACATGCTGGTAAGAAGTATGACTTGTATCGCCCACAACTCACTTGTGTTCTACTCGTGCATATAACATCTACGCATAAAACCTGGCTCGGATGCCACTGTTGGGGAATGTAGTAATTTCAAAAAAAAAATCCTACGCACACACAAGATCATGGTGATGCATAGCAACGAGAGGGGAGAGGGTGTCCACGTACCCTTGAAGACCGAAAGCGGAAGCGTTAGCACAACGCGGATGGTGTAGTCATACGTCTTCATGATCCGACCGATCCAAGTACCGAATGCACGGCACCTCTGAGTTCAGCACACGTTCAACTCGATGACGTCCCGCGAGCTCCGATCTAGCAGAGCTTCGTCGGAGAGTTTCGTCAGCACGACGGCGTGATGACGGTGATGATGATGCTATCGATGCACGGCTTCGCCTAAGCACAGCTACGATATTATCGAGGTGGATTTTGGTGGAGGGGGGCATCGCACACGGCTAAGAGATCAATGATCAATTGTTGTGTCTCCAAGGGGTGCCCCCTCCCTGTATATAAAGGAGTGGAGGAGGGGGAGGAGGCCGGCCTCCCTAGGCGCGCCCCATGAGGGGTCCTACTCCCACCGGGAGTAGGACTCCCCCCTTCCGAGTAGGAGTGGGAGAAGGGAAGGAAGGGAGAGAGGAAAAGAAGGAAAAAAGGGGGGCACCACCCCCCTCCTTGTCCAATTCGGACTAGAGGGGGAGGGGGTGTGCGGATGCCCAGGCCGCCCCTCCTATTCTCCCACTAAGGCCCATGAGGCCCGATAACTCCCTGGGGTCCGTAACCCCGGTACTCCGGTATATGCTCAAAACCTCCCGGAACCCTTCCGGTGTCCAAACATAGTCGTCCAATATATCGATCTTTACGTCTCGACCATTTCAAGGCTCCTCGTCATGTCCGTGATCATATCCGGGACTCCGAACTACCTTCGGTACATCAAAACACCAAAACTCATAATACCGATTGTCACAGAACTTTAAGCGTGCGGGCCCTACGGGTTCGAGAACAATGTAGACATGACTGAAACACGTCTCCGGTCAATAACCAATAATGGAACCTGGATGCTCATATTGGCTCCTACATATTCTACGAAGATCTTTATCGGCCGAACCACATAACAACATACGTTGTTCCCTTTGTCATCAATATGTTACTTGCCTGAGACTCGATCGTCGGTATCTCAATACCTAGTTCAATCTCATTACTGGCAAGTCTCTTTACTCGTTCTGTAATACATCATCCCGCAACTAACTCAGTTACAATGCTTGCAAGGCTTATAGTGATGTGCACTCCCGAGTGGGCCCAGAGATACCTCTCCCACAATCAGAGTGACAAATCCTAATCTCGATATATGCCAACTCAACAAGTACCTTCGAGACACCGAGAGCACCTTTATAATCACCCATTACGCTGTGACGCTTGGTAGCACACAAAGTGTTCCTCCGATTCGGAGTTGCATAATCTCATAGTCATAGGAACATGTATAAGTCATGAAGAAAGCAATAGCAACATACTGAACGATCAAGTGCTAAGCTAACGGAATGGGTCAAGTGAATCACATCATTCTCCTAATGATGTGATCCCGTTTATCAAATGACAACTCATGTCTATGGTTAGGAAACATAACCATCTTTGATGAACGAGCTAGTCAAGTAGAGGCATACTAGTGACACTCTGTTTGTCTATGTATTCACACATGTATCATGTTTTCGGTGAATACAATTCTAGCATGAATAATAAACATTTATCATGATATATGGAAATAAATAATAACTTTATTCTTGCCTAAAGGGCATATTTCCTTGACATATCACATCACAAAATGCCCTGCAAAAACAAGTTAGACGTCCTCTACTTTGTCGTTGCAAGTTTTACGTGGCTGCTACGGGCAGGGCAAGAACTGTTCTTACCTACGCATCAAAACCACAACGATTTTTTGTCAAGTGTGTTGTTTTAACCTTCAACAAGGACCGGGCGTAGTTACACTCGATTCAACTAAAGTTGGAGAAACTGACACCCGCCAGTCAACTATGTGCAAAGCACGTTGGTAGAACCAGTCTTGCGTAAGCGTACGCGTAATGTCCGTCCGGGCCGCTTCATCCAACAATACCGCCGAATGAAAGTATGACATGCTGGTAAGCAGTATGACTATTATCGCCCACAATTCTTTGTCTTCTACTCGTGCATATAACATCTACGCATAGACCTGGTTCGGATGCCACTGTTGGGGAACGTAGTAATTTCAAAAAAAATCCTACGCACACGCACGATCCATCTATGTGATGCATAGCAACGAGAGGGGAGAGTGATGTCCACGTACCCTCGTAGACCGAAAGCGGAAGCGTTATGACAACGCGGTTGATGTAGTCGTACGTCTTCACGATTCGACCGATCCTAGCACGGAAAGTACAGCACCTCCGCGATCTACACACGTTCAGCTCGATGACGTCCCACGAACTCTAGATCCGGCTGAGGTCAAGGGAGAGTTTCGTCAGCACGACGACATGATGACAGTGATGATGAACTTACCGACGCGGGCTTCTCCTAAGCACAACAACGATATGACCGAGGTGGAAATCTATGGAGGGGGGCACCACACACGGCTAAACAATCAACTTGTGTGTCTTGGGGTGCCCCCTGCCCCCGTATATAAAGGAGCAAGAGGGAGGCCGGCTGGCCCTCCTTGGCGCGCCCCCAAGAGGGGAATCCTACTAGGCCTCCAAGTCATAGTAGGTTTCCACCAAAAGGGAGAGAGGGGGAAGGAAGGAGAGGGAGAGGGAGAGGGAGAAGGAAAGGGGGCGCCGCCCCCCTTCCTAGTCCAATTCGGACTCAAGGGGGAGGGGGCACGCGGCCTGCCCTGGCCGCCCCTCTCTCTCTCCACTAAGGCCCATCGAGGCCCATTAGTTCCCCCGGGGGTTCCGATAACCCTCCGGCACTCCGGTTTTATCTGAAACTTCTCCGAAACACTTCCGGTGTCTGAATATAGTCGTCCAATATATCAATATTTATGTCTCGACCATTTCGAGACTCCTCGTCATGTCCGTGATCACATCCGGGACTCCAAACAACCTTCGGTACATCAAAACACATAAACTCATAATATCGATCGTCGTCGAACGTTAAGCGTGCGGACCCTACGGGTTCGAGAACTATGTAGACATAACCGAGACTCATCTCCGGTCAATAACCAACAGCAGAACCTGGATGCTCATATTGGTTCCTACATATTCTACGAAGATCTTTATCGGTCAAACCGCATAACAGCATACGTTGTTCCCTTTGTCAACGGTATGTTACTTGCCCGAGATTCGATCGTCGGTATCTCAATACCTAGTTCAATCTCGTTACCGGCAAGTCTCTTTACTCGTTCAGTAATGTATCATCCCGTAACTAACTCATTAGTCACATTGCTTGCAAGGCTTATAGTGATGTGCATTACCGAGAGGGCCCAGAGATACCTCTCCGACAATCGGAGTGACAAATCCTAATCTTGATCTATGCCAACTCAACAAACATCATCGGAGACACGTGTAGAGCATCTTTATAATCACCTGGTTACGTTGTGACGTTTCATAGCACACTAAGTGTTCCTTCGGTATTCGGGAGTTGCATAATCTCATAGTCATAGGAACATGTATAAGTCATGAAGAGAGCAATAGCAACAAAATAAACGATCAAGTGCTATGCTAACAGAATGGGTCAAGTCAATCACATCATTCTCTAATGATGTGATCCCGTTAATCAAATGACAACTGATGTCTATGGCTAGGAAACTTAACCATCTTTGATTCAACGAGCTAGTCAAGAAGAGGCATACTAGTGACACTCTGTTAGTCTATGTATTCACATATGTACTAAGTTTCCGGTTAATACAATTCTAGCATGAATAATAAACATTTATCATGATATAAGGAAATATAAATAACAACTTTATTATTGCCACTAGGGCATATTTCCGTCACCCTATGCCATGTTCTTTGTTAGTATTTCAAAACATATTATGTCCCTGCTCTCCTTTCTCTATCTAAAATATCCAGTATGTCATCCTTATGGTCACATCACCGAAAAAGTCTGTGAGAGATGTTATACAACAATAGTGATTATTTATTGTGAATTTCATCAGCATTCAAATACAGAGAAAACTACAGGTTTCTGATACGTCTCCAATGTATCTACTTTTCCAAACTCTTTTGCCCTTGTTTTGGACTAACTTGCACGGTTTGAATGGAACTAACCCGGACTGACGTTGTTTTCAGCAGAATTGCCATGGTGTTATTTTTGTGCAGAATAAAAAGTTCTCAGAATGACATAAAAATCAACGGAGATTATTTTTGGAATTAATAAAAAATATTGGCGAAAGAATCAGCAGCAAGGGCCCACACCCTAGACACAAGGGTGGGGGACGCGCCCTCCGACCTTGTGGGCCCCCTAGACCTCCACCGACCTCAACTCCAACTCCATATATTCACTTTCGGGGAGATAAAAATTAGAGAGAAGGATTCAACGTGTTTTACGATACGGAGCCGCCGCCAAGCCCTGTTCTTCCTTAGGAGGGTAGATCTAGAGTCCGTTCGGGGCTTCGGAGAGGGGAATCCGTCGCCATCGTCATCATCAACCATCTGAAGGAAATATGCCCTAGAGGCAATAATAAAGTTATTATTTATTTCCTTATATCATGATAAATGTTTATTATTCATGCTAGAATTGTATTAACCGGAAACATAATACATGTGTGAATACATAGACAAACAGAGTGTCACTAGTATGCCTCTACTTGACTAGCTCGTTAATCGAAGATGGTTTTGTTTCCTAACCATAGACATGAGTTGTCATTTGATTAACGAGATCACATCATTAGGAGAATGATCTGATTGACTTGACCCATTCCGTTAGCCTAGCACTTGATCGCTTAGTATGTTGCTATTGCTTTCTTCATGACTTATACATGTTCCTGTAACTATGAGATTATGCAACTCCGCTTACGGAGGAACACTTTGGTACTACCAAACGTCACAACGTAATCGGGTGATTATAAAGGAGTACTACAGGTGTCTCCAAAGGTACATGTTGGGTTGGCGATTTCGAGATTAGGTTTTGTCACTCGATTGTCGGAGAGGTATCTCGGGCCTTCTCGGTAATACACATCATATAAGCCTTGCAAGCATTGCAACTAATAAGTTAGTTGCGAGATGATGTATTACGGAACGAGTAAAGAGACTTGCGGTAACGAGATTGAACTAGGTATTGATACCGACGATCGAATCTCGGGCAAGTAACATACCGATGACAAAGGGAACAAAATATGTTGTTATGCGGTTTGACCGATAAAGATCTTCAGAGAATATGTAGGAGCCAATATGGGCATCCAGGTTCCGCTTATTGGTTATTGACCAAGAATAGTTCTAGGTCATGTCTACATAGTTCTCGAACCCGTAGGGTCCGCACGCTTAAGGTTTCGATGATGCTTATATTATGAGTTTATGAGTTTTGATGTACGGAAGGAGTTCGAGTCTCGGATGAGATCGGGACATGACGAGGAGTCTCGAAATGGTCGAGACATAAAGATCGATAAATTGGACGACTATATTCGGAGTTCGGAAAGGTTCCTAGTGATTCGGGTATTTTTCGGAGTACCGGAGAGTTACGGGAATTCGCCGGGGAGTATATGGGCCTTATTGGGCCATACGGGAATAGAGGAGAGAGGCCAAAAGGGAGGAGGCCTGCGCCCCCCCTCTGGTCCGAATTGGACTAGGGGCGCAGCCCCCCTTTCCTTCTCCCTCTCCCCCTCTTTCCCCCTCTCCTACTCCAACAAGGGAGGTGGAATCCTACTAGGACTAGGGAGTCCTAGTAGGACTCCACACTTGGCGCGCCCCTCCTAGGGCCGGCCTCCTCCCCCCTTGCTCCTTTATATACGGGGGCATGGGGGCACCCCATAACACACAAGTTGATCTACGGATCGTTCCTTAGCCGTGGCGGTGCCCCCTCCACCATATTCCACTTCGGTCATATCGTCATGAGCTTAGGCGAAGCCCCGCGCCGATAGAGTCATATCGTCGCGGAGCTTAGGCGAAGCCCTGCATCGGTGGAGCATCATCATCGCCTGCACGCAGTCGTCTTGAAACTCATCCCGACACCCTCGCTGGATCGGAGCCCGGGATCGCCATCGAGCTGAACGTGTGCTAAACTCGGAGGTGCCGTACGCTCGGTACTTGGATCGGTCGGATCATGAAGACGCACGACTACATCAACAGCGTTGTTATAACGCTTCCGCTTACGGTCTACGAGGGTACGTGGACATACACTCTCCCCTCTTGTTGCTATGCCATCACCAAGATCTTGCGTGTGCGTAGGAATTTTTTGAAATTACTACGCTCCCCAACAAAGGCATCCGAGCCAGGTTTTATGCGTTGATGTCATATGCACGAGTAGAACACAAGTGAGTTGTGGGCGATATAAGTCATACCGCTTACCAAAGCATGTCATACTTTGGTTCAGCGGTATTGTGAGATGAAGCGCCCGGACCGACATTACGCAGACGCTTACGCGAGACTGGTTTCACCGCTTGAGCACTCGTTGCTTAAAGGTGACCGCGGTGTCTGTCTCTCTCACTTTAGTTGAACTGAGTGTGGCTACGCCCGGTCCTTGCGAAGGTTAAAACAGCACCAACTTGACAAATTATCGTTGTGGTTTTGATGCGTGGTAAGAACGGTTCTTGCTCAGCCCGTAGCAGCCACGTAAAACTTGCAACAACAAAGTAGAGGACGCCTAACTTGTTTTTGCAGGCATGTTGTGATGTGATATGGTCAAGACGTGATGCTATCTTTTATTGTATGAGATGATCATGTTTTGTAACCGAAGTTATCGGCAATCGGCAGAGCCATATGGTTGTCGCTTATTGTATGAAAAGCAAACGCCATGTAATTGCTTTACTTTATCACTAAGCGGTAGCGATAGTCGTAGAAGAAATAGTTGGCGAGACGACAACGATGCTACGATGGAGATCAAGATGTCGCGCCGGTGACGATGGTGATCACAACGGTGCTTCGAAGATGGAGATCACAAGCACAAGATGATGATGGCCATATCATATCACTTATATTGATTGCATGTGATGTTTATCCTTTATGCATCTTATCTTGCTTTGATTGACGGTAGCATTATAAGATGATCTCTCACTAAAATTATCAAGAAGTGTTCTCCCGAGTATGCACCGTTGCTAAAGTTCAGAGTGCCCGGACACCACGTGATGATCGGGTGTGATAAGCTCTCGTCCATCTACAACGGGTGCAAGCCAGTTTTGCACACGCAGAATACTCGAGTTAAACTTGACGAGCCTAGCATATGCGAGATATGGCCTCGAAACACGGAGACCGAAAGGTCGAGCGTGAATCATATAGTAGATATGATCAACATAGTGATGTTCACCATTGAAAACTACTCCATCTCACGTGATGATCGGTTATGGTTTAGTTGATTTGGATCACGTGATCACTTAGATGACTAGAGAGATGTCTATCTAAGTGGGAGTTCTTAAGTAATATGATTAATTGAACTTAAATTTGTCATGAACTTAGTCCTGGTAGTATTTTGCAAATTATGTTGTAGATCAATAGCTTGCGTTGTTGCTTTCATATGTTTATTTTGATATGTTCCTAGAGAAAATTGTGTTGAAATATGTTAGTAGCAATGATGTGGATTGGATCCGTGATCTGAGGTTTATCCTCATTGCTGCACAGAAGAATTATGTCCTTGATGCACCGCTAGGTGACAGACCTATTGCAGGAGCAGATGCAGATGTTATGAACGTTTGGCTAGCTCAATATGATGACTACTTGATAGTTTAGTGCACCATACTTAACGGCTTAGAATCGGGACTTCAAAGACGTTTTGAACGTCATGGACCATATGAGATGTTCCAGGAATTGAAGTTAATATTTCAAGCAAATACCCGAGTTGAGAGATATGAAGTCTCCAACAAGTTCTGTAGCTAAAAGATGGAGGAGAATCGCTCAACTAGTGAGCATATGCTCAGATTGTCTGAGTACTTCAATCGCTTGAATCAAGTGGGAGTTAATCTTCCAGATAAGATAGTGATTGACAGAATTCTCTAGTCACCATCACTAAGTTAGTATAACTTCGTGATGAACTATAGTATGCAAGGGATGACGAAAAAGATTCTCGAGCTCTTCGCGATGCTAAAATCGGCGAAGGTAGAAATCAAGAAAAACATCAAGTGTTGATGGTTGACAAGACCACTAGTCTCAAGGAAAAGGGCAAAGGGAAGAAGGGGAACTTCAAAAGGAACGGCAAGCAAGTTGCTGCTCGAGTGAAGAAGTCCAAGTCTGGACCTAAGGCTGAGACTAAGTACTTTTGCTGCAATGGAACTGGTCACTGGAAACGGAACTACCCCTGAATATTTGGTGGATAAGAAGGATGGCAAAGTGAACAAGGTTATATTTGATATACAGGTTATTGATGTGTGCCTTACTAGTGTTTATAGTAGCCCCTGAGTATTTGATACTTGTTCGGTTGCTAAGATTAGTAACTCGAAACAGGAGTTACAGAATAAAACAGAGACTAGTTGAAGGGGAAGTGACGATGAGTGTTGGAAGTAGTTCCAAGATTGATATGATCATCATCGCACACTCCCTATACTTTCGGGATTAGTGTTAAACCTAAATAAATGTTATTTGGTGTTTGCGTTGAGCATGAATATGATTTAATCATGTTTATTGCAAAACGATTATTCATTTAAAGTCAAAGAATAATTGTTGTTCTGTTTACATGAATAAAACCTTCAATGGTCATACACCCAATGAAAATAGTTTTCAAAAACGGTTATTCATTTAAAATCAGAGAATAATTGTTGTTCTGTTTAAATGAATAAAACCTTCAATGGTCATACACCCAATGAAAATAGTTTGTTGGATCACGATAGTAGTGATACACATATTCATAATATTGATGCCAAAAGATGCAAAGTTAATAATGATAGTGCAACTTATTTGTGGCACTACCGCTTGGGTCATATCGATTATAAAGCGCATGAAGAAACTCCATGCCGATGGGTTTTGGAATCACTTGATTATGAATCATTTGATTCTTGCGAACCGTGCCTTTTTGGCAAGATGACTGAAACTCCGTTGTTCGGAACAATGGAACGAGATACTGACTTATTGGAAATAATACATACCGATGTATGCGATCCAATGAGTGTTGATGCTCGTGGCAAGTATTTTCTGACCTTCACAAGATGATTTGAGCAGATATGGGTATATCTTCTTGATGAAACATAAGTCTGAATAGTTGAAAAGTTCAAAGAATTTCAGAGTGAAGTAGAAAATCATCGTAACAAGAAAATAAAGTTTCTGTGATCTGATCGTGGAGATGAATATTTGAGTTACGAGTTTGGTCTTCAATTAAAACAAAGTGGAATAGTTTCACAGCTCACGCCACCTGGAACACCACAACGTTATGGTGTGTCCGAACGTCGTAACCGTACTTTATTTTGATATGGTGCGATCTATGATGTCTCTTACTGATTTACCAATATCATTTTGGGGTTATGCATTAGAGACAGCTGCATTCACGTTAAAAGGGCACAATCTAAATCCGTTGAGATGACACCGTATGAACTATGGTTTAGTAGTAAACCTAAGCTGTCGTTTCTTAAAAGTTTGGAGTTGTGATGCTTATGTGAAAAGTTTTCACCTGATAAGCTCGAACCCAAATCGGAGAAGTGCGTCTTCATAGAATACCCAAAGGTAACTATTGGGTACACCTTCTATCACAGATTCAAAGGCAAGTTTTTCGTTGCTAAGATGGATCCTTTCTAGAGAAGAAGTTTCTCTCAAAAGAAGTGAGTGGGAGGAAAGTAGAACTTGATGAGGAAATTGTACCTTCTCCCTTATTGGAAAGTAGTTCATCACAGAAATCAGTTCCAGTGATTCCTACACCAATTAGTGAGGAAGTTAATGATGATGATCATGAAACTTCAGATCAAGTTGCTACCAGACCTCGTAGGTATTCCAGAGTAAAATCCGCACCAGAGTGGTACGGTAATCGTGTTCTGGAGGTCATGTTACTTGACCATGACGAACCTACAAACTATGAGGAAGCGATGATGAGCCAGATTCCTCAAAATGGTTTGAGACCATGAAATCTGAGATATGATCCATGTATGAGAACAAAGTATGGACTTTGATGGATTTGCCGATGATCGGCAAACCATAGAAAATAAATGGATCTTCAAGAAGAAGACCGACGACGATAGTAATGTTATCATCACAAAGCTCGACTTGTTGCAAAAGGTTTTCGACAAGTTCAAGGAGTTGACTACGATGAGACCTTCTCACCCGTAGCGATGCTTAAGTCTGTCCGAATCATGTTAGCAATCGCCGCATTTTATGATTATGAAATCTGGCAAATGGATGTCAAAACTACATTCTTTAATGGATTTATTAAAGAAGAGTTGTATATGATGCAACCAGAAGGTTTTATCAATCCTAAAGGAGCTAACAAAATGTGCAAGCTTCAGCGATCCATCTATGGACTGGTGCAAGCATCTCGAGTTGGAATAAACGCTTTGATAGTGTGATCAAAGCATATGGTTTTATATGAGACTTTTGGAGAAGCCTCAGTATTTGCAAGAAAGTGAGTGGGAGCACTACAGCCTTTCTCGATAAGTATATGTGAATGACATATTGTTGATCGGAAATAATGTAGAATTATTCGAAAAGCATAAAGGAGTGTTTGAAAGAAGTTTTTCAAAGAAAGACCTCAGTGAAGCTGCTTACATATTGAGCATCAAGATCTATAGAGATAGATCAAGACGCTTGATAAGTTTTTCAATGAATACATACCTTGACAAGATTTTGAAGTAGTTCAAAATGGAACAGTCAAAGAAAGAGTTCTTGCCTGTGTTACAAGGTGTGAGATTGAGTAAGACTCAAAACCCGACCACGGCGGAAGATAGAAAGAGAATGAAAGTCATTCCCTATGCATCAGCCATAGGTTCTATAAAGTATGTCATGTTGTGTACTGATCTATTGCATACCCTACCACTAAGCTTGGCAAGGGAGTGCAATAGTGATCTAGGAGTAGATCAATGGACAGCGGTCAAAATTATCCTTAGTAGAATAAGGATATGTTTCTCGATTATGGAAGTGAAAAAGGTTCGTCGTAAAGGGTTACGTCGATGCAAGTTTTAACACTAATCCAGATGACTCTAAGTCTCAATCTGGATACATATTGAAAGTGGGAGCAATTAGCTAGAGTAGCTCCGTGCGAGCATTGTAGATATAGAAATTTGCAAAATACTTACGGTTCGAATGTGACAGACCCGCTGACTAAAATTATCTCACAAGCAAAACATGATCACACCTTAGTACTCTTTGGGTGTTAATCACATAGCGATGTGAACTAGATTATTGACTCTAGTAAACCCTTTGGGTGTTGGTCACATGTCGATGTGAACTATGGGTGTTAACCACATATAGATGTGAACTATTGATGTTAAATCACATGGCGATGTGAACTAGATTATTGACTCTAGTGCAAGTGGGAGATCAAGGAAATATGCCCTAGAGGCAATAATAAAGTTATTATTTATTTCCTTATATCATGATAAATGTTTATTATTCATGCTAGAATTGTATTAACCGGAAACATAATACATGTGTGAATACATAGACAAACAGAGTGTCACTAGTATGCCTCTACTTGACTAGCTCGTTAATCGAAGATGGTTATGTTTCCTAACCATAGACATGAGTTGTCATTTGATTAACGGTATCACATCATTAGGAGAATGATCTGATTGACTTGACCCATTCCGTTAGCCTAGCACTTGATCGTTTAGTATGTTGCTATTGCTTTCTTCATGACTTATACATGTTCCTGTAACTATGAGATTATGCAACTCCGCTTACGGAGGAACACTTTGGTACTACCAAACGTCACAACGTAATCGGGTGATTATAAAGGAGTACTACAGGTGTCTCCAAAGGTACATGTTGGGTTGGCGATTTGAGATTAGGTTTTGTCACTCCGATTGTCGGAGAGGTATCTCTGGGCCTTCTCGGTAATACACATCATATAAGCCTTGCAAGCATTGCAACTAATAAGTTAGTTGCGAGATGATGTATTACTGAACGACTAAAGAGACTTGCCGTAACGAGATTGAACTAGGTATTGGATACCGACGATCGAATCTCGGGCAAGTAACATACCGATGACAAAGGAACAAAGTATGTTGTTATGCGGTTTGACCGATAAAGATCTTCAGAGAATATGTAGGAGCCAATATGGGCATCCAGGTTCCGCTATTGGTTATTGACCAAGAATAGTTCTAGGTCATGTCTACATAGTTCTCGAACCCGTAGGGTCCGCACGCTTAAGGTTTCGATGATGCTTATATTATGAGTTTATGAGTTTTGATGTACCAAGGAGTTCGAGTCCCGGATGAGATCGGGGACATGACGAGGAGTCTCGAAATGGTCGAGACGTAAATATCGATATATTGACGACTATATTCGAGTTCGGAAAGGTTCCGAGTGATTCGGTATTTTTCGAGTACCGAGAGTTACGGAATTCGCCGGGAGTATATGGGCCTTATTGGGCCATACGGGAATAGAGGAGAGAGGCCAAAGGGAGGAGGCCTCGCCCCCCTCTGGTCCGACTGGACTAGGGCGCAGCCCCCTTTCCTTCTCCCTCTCCCCCGCTTCCCCCTCTCCTACTCCAACAAGGAGGTGGAATCCTACTAGGACTAGGGAGTCCTAGTAGGACTCCACACTTGGCGCGCCTCCTAGGGCCGGCCTCCTCCCCCTTGCTCCTTTATATCACGGGGCAGGGGCACCCCATAACACACAAGTTGATCTACGGATCGTTCCTTAGCCGTGTGTGGTGCCCCTCCACCATATTCCACTTCGGTCATATCGTCATGAGCTTAGGCGAAGCCCTGCGCCGAGAGAGTCATATCGTCAGAGAGCTTAGGCGAAGCCCTGCGTCGGTGGAGCATCATCATCGCCACCACGCCGTCGTCTTGACGAAACTCATCCCGACACCCTCTTTGGATCGGAGTCCGGGATCGCCATCGAGCTGAACGTGTGCTGAACTCGGAGGTGCCGTGACGCTCGGTACTTGGATCGGTCGGATCGTGAAGACGTCGACTACATCAACCGCGTTGTTATAACGCTTCCGCTTACGGTCTACGAGGGTACGTGGACATACACTCTCCCCTCTCGTTGCTATGCCATCACCAAGATCTTGCGTGTGCGTAGGAATTTTTTTGAAATTACTACGTTCCCCAACACCATCCTCCATCACCAATTGCATGATGCTCACCGCCGTGTTTGAGTAATTCCATTGTAGGCTTGCTGGACCGTGATGGGCTGGATGATATTTACCATGTAATCGAGTTAGTTTTGTTAGGGTTTGATCCCTAGTATCCACTATGTTCTAAGATTGATGTTGCTATGACTTTGCTATGCTTAATGCTTGTCACTAGGGCTTGAGTGCCATGAACTCAGATCTGAACCCTTTATGTTTTCACGAATATATTTGTGTTCTTGATCCGATATTGCAAGTTATAGTCACCTATTACATGTTATGATCCGGCAACCCCGGAGTAACAATAGTCGGGGCCACTCCTGGTGACGACCGTAGTTTGAGGAGTTCATGTATTCAATAAGTGGTAATGCTTTGGTCCGGTACTCTATTAAAAGGGGGACTTAATATCCCTTAGTTTCCAATAGGACCCCCCTACCACGGGAGGGTAGGACAAAAGATGTCATGCAAGTTCTTTTCCGTAAGCACGTATGACTATATTCGGAATACATGCCTACATTATATTGATGAACTGGAGCTAGTTCTGTGTCACTGATACGTCTCCAATGTATCTATAATTTTTTATTGCTCCATGCTATTATATATTCTGTTTTGGATGTTTAATGGGCTTATTTATACACTTATATATTTTTTTTGGGACAAACCTATTAACCCAAGGCCCAGTGCAAATTGTTGTTTTTTTGCCTATTTTAGTGTTTCACACAAAAAGAATATCAAACGGTGTCCAAACGGAATGAAACCTTCGGGAGCGTGATTTTTGGAACAAACGTGATCCAGAGGACTTGGAGTGGACGTCAAGCAATCAACAAGGAGGCCACGAGGCAGGGGGCGTGCCCTCCACCCTCGTGGGCCCCTCGTGGCTCCACCGACCTACTTCTTCCTCCTATATGTACCTACGTACCCCGAAACCATCGAGGAGCACCACGAAAACCTAATTCCACCGCCGCAACCTTCTGTATCTGTGAGATCCCATCTTGGGGCCTTTTCCGGCGCTCCGCCGGAGGGGGCATAGATCACGGAGGGCTTCTACATCAACACCATAGCCTCTCCGATGATGTGTGATTAGTTTACCACAGACCTTCGGGTCCATAGTTATTAGCTAGATGGCTTCTTCTCTCTGTTTGGATCTCAATACAAAGTTCTCCTCGATCTTCTTGGAGATATATTTGATGTAACTCTTCTTGCGGTGTGTTTGTCGAGATCCGATGAATTGTGGGTTTATGATCAAGATTATCTATGAACAATATTTGAATCTTCTCTGAATTCTTTTATGTATGATTGGTTATCTTTGCAAGTCTCTTCGAATTATCAGTTTGGTTTGGCATACTAGATTGATCTTTCTTGCAATGGGAGAAGTGCTTAGCTTTGGGTTCAATCATGCGGTGCTCGATCCCAGTGACAGTACGGGAAACGACACGTATTGTATTGTTGCCATCGAGGATAAAAAGATGGGGTTTATATCATATTGCTTGAGTTTATCCCTCTACATCATGTCATCTTACCTAATGTGTTACTCTATTCTTATGAACTTAATACTCTAGATGCATGCTGGATAGCGGTCGATGTGTGGAGTAATAGAAGTAGATGCAGGCAGGAGTCGGTCTACTTGTCACGGACGTGATGCCTATATACATGATCATGCCTAGATATTCTCATAATTATGCACTTTTCTATCAATTGCTTGACAGTAATTTGTTCACCCACCGTAATACTTATGCTATCTTGAGAGAAGCCACTAGTGAAACCTATGGCCCCCGGGTCTATTTTCCATCATATAAGTTTCCAATCTATTTTTACTTTGCAATCTTTACTTTCAATCTTTATCATAAAAATACCAAAAATATTATCATCTCTATCAGATCTCACTTTTGCAAGTGGTCGTGAAGGGATTGACAACCCCTTTATCGTGTTGGTTGCAAGGTTCTTATTTGTTTGTGTAGGTACGAGGGACTTGCGTGTGGCCTCCTACTAGATTGATACATTGGTTCTCAAAAACTGAGGGAAATACTTACGCTACTTTGTTGCATCACCCTTTCCTCTTCAAGGGAAAAACCAACGCATGCTCAAGAGGTAGCAAGAAGGATTTCTGGTGCCATTGTCGGGGAGGTGTGCACCAAGTCAAGTCAAGATTTGATTTCCCGTCAACGAGCCATTTATGGCGCCGTTGCCGGGGAGGCTTACACCAAGACAAGTCAAGATTTGATCTCCCGACAACGAGCCATTTCTGGCACCGTTGCCGGGGAGCTGTGCACCAAGTCAACTCAAGATTTGATTTCCCGTCAATGAGCCATTTTTGGCGCCGTTGCCGGGAAGTCTACGCACAAGTCAAGACATACAAAGTACCCATCACAAACTCTTATCCCCCGCATTACATTATTTGCCATTTGCCTCTCGTTTTCCTCTCCCCCACTTCACCCTTGCCGATTTATTCGCCCTCTCTTTCCGTTCGCCTCTTTTTTGCTTGCTTCTTGTTGTCTGTTTGCCCTAATGGCTCTGCCTAAAAACGTTGACCCTTACTGTTGGGGATATTACTACTGGGCGTAAATCGGCCAGGAGAGGCCGGGTTAACTTCATCAGTAGTTCATCGTACCTGAAGCCCATGAAGACAGACGGTGACTTGTATAAAGGCCCAGGGCCCGGAACCAGTTTAAGGCGTGTAGACATAAACCGGCATTAATATGTAACTTGTATTGTAAGGTAGAAAGAGCAGAGACCGTGTCGGGCACGTTTATGAGCCGGCCTCGGGATTCTCTAAACCGATGGGCGTCAACCCATGTATATAAGGGGACGACCCGGCAGCGGTTCAGGGACAAGACAACAACTCGAGACTCAGGCAAAGCGTATTCGCTCCCTGGTCACCAAAACACCATCAATTCCATCACAACTAGACGTAGGCTTTTACCTTCATCGTAAGGGGCCGAACTAGTATAAAACTCTCTTGCGTCCCTTGTCTGCTTTAACCCCTTCAAGCTAACCCATAGCGATGGCTCCACGACTAAGTCCTTTCATGAGGACATCTTCCGTGACAAAACCACGACAGTTGATGCCCTCCATGGGGCTATTGCACGATGGTTTCAAGTTCTTAGAGGGCAGCTTCGAAGGACTCAAGGGTTATGCTGTGGGCCAGATGCCCAAGAATCATCGCGGCAAGCTCTACATCGACGATGCGGGATGGGGCCCCGAGGCCGGCTCAATCGAGTACGGGTACCGGGTCCCCTTTGGTGGCATACATGTTTTCATTGGCAAGATCGGCGAAGCGGGCCCTGAGCCGGACATCTGCACCGACCTCGTCGAAACGGTTCAGCGTGCGAGATCTGCCCGGATCAAGCATGTCATGAAGCGTGCCTTCGTGGGAGTCATCCATGGAGGGGAATCTGAGGATAGATCGGAATCTGGTGGTGAAACCATCGTTTATTCCGGCGACGAGTCATCAACTGGAGAGACCGAGTCACTATATCAGTTACAAGATGGCCGGATAGGGGGCTACTCCGATGGCGACAGTATTCCAGACCCCTGTGATCTGCCAAACCGGGTTGCGATCTTTATGGCCGGTACGCAACCAGCGCTTCACTCTTCAACCGCAGCGGTGGTGATCTCCGGATCGGCAGCGGCAACGGCAGCCGGGGCAGGAGGCCATGTGCGACCACCGGCTCAAGTTCTATCCGATTTATTTGACGCATTGGCAACGCTGATGGTGGAGGTTAACCCGGCGGATCAGGAAGCACACAATGCAAAAATTGCAAAGGTGAAAGATCATATCACCCAGGCCAAGGCCGATTTGGCAGCTGGGGATACCACGATGGCCATGGAGTGGGCCGCTTTGGATGCACAGGCTTACCGGCTTATGCTGGATCAGAGTGCGTCGCACGAAGTCCTGAAAAGGAGGCACCGATCTCGTTTGACGCCGGTTTATGACGCTAGGAACCTCTTTAACACCCCAGGGGTAGGGACCAGTAATCCGCCAGTGGTAAACCGGGCGGAGGCACCTGGGGAGGGGCGTCGGTTCAGCCACGTTTGGTGGATCCACCTCGTCAGAACAACATTGTAGCGCCACATGTCCCAACACCACCGGGTCATTACTCTAACCCGATGGACAACATTGTTGCTGCCGCTTCATGGCTGGCGGCCATCCCGATCGAAGGCGATTCTCCGACGGCGGTCGAGAGCGTCGGGTTAAGGAGCTTCTTCAGAAAGCCCTGGTTCAGCAGGAGGCTTATTCATATAGCCGCGATCGGATTCATTCCACTCCCCGTCCAAGCCGGAGTTACAGCAGGCGTATGGATGAACCGGCAGTGTCAAGCAATGCGCGGAACCGTGAACCGCCCCATGGCGATAACCCGGCGGGTGGTGCCGGTGATGCTCAGGAGGTGGTGGACCGGGCTCGGGCACGCAGAGAGGCCGAGTTAGCGGCACAACACGAGGCTCGCCTGCTTACTCCGGTTCGTCCAACCACATTGATGGAGCCAGGAGTTACCTCTAGTTCTTTGGGGGTGCCGTGTATCGTTCCAGCGTTGTGCAACGTGCGCCTGCCCAAGGATTTCAAAGGCCCGCGTAAGGTGCCGAATTGCACTGCCGATTTATCCCCTGAGACATGGGTCGAAAGCTATGAGATGGCCATGGAGATGTGGATGAGGATGATGCGGCATGTGCGAAATACTTCACCATGATGCTTGAAGGGACGGCCCGCACTTGGCTAAAGAGCTTACCAGCTAACTCTATCAGGTCATGGGCCGAGTTGAGAGCCCGGTTTATCCAGAATTTCAAGGATACATGTAAGCAGCCTATGTCGATTGTGGACTTAACTGCTTGTGTCCAGGAGGAAGGGGAGTCAAAAACCCATTGGGTGCGCTGGGTCTCGAAAATTTTGCATTCATCGGACCGCATCAATGCTGATACCGCAGTTCTGGCATTGGAAGGCAATTGCTGGTTTGAACCCCTAAAGTTGAAATTGGGACGGCTCAAACGCCATTGTAATGACATGGGAACCCTCATGGCTGCTCTCGTGAAGTATGCCGACTCTGATAGTACCAAGCATCCCGAGTCTGATGATGATAAGGCAAGGAAGGAAAAAAACAGCGGCAACGCCAAGCAGCAGCACCACAACTCGGCGGGTCATGGAAACGGCGGCAAACGTAAAGCAGATCACAGCTTGGACTTTGTGGCTAATACCAGCACACAGGACAAGGGCCACCGGCGTAAGGGTAAACCGCGCCAGCGTGGTGGAGCACCAAGCCCTAACCCGGACCGCCTATCTTATCTATTGAACCAGCCTTGCCCAAAACATGGGACGAAGGAGATTCCGTCCACGCACCTCTGGAAATATTGCTACATCATGCAAGAATTCAAAAATTCTAATTCGTTCCGGTATGATAATGGGCCGGGTGGCGGTTCGGGCCACGGGTCTCATGGGTCGGGTTATGGTGGAGGAAATTCGTTCAGCTTCCATGGTAATCGTGGGTGGACATAACAATCAAGGTGTCAGGGCAACCAAGGTGGTTACAATCATCGTAATAATCAGCAACAACAACAGCAGTCGGGTTACCAGAGCAACCCGAAGCAGTTAAATAGTGGGCAGTATCATGTCTTCACCACTAGCTTAGACAAGCGTGACCAAAATCTTCATAAGAGGGCAGTGAACTCCGTTGAACCGGCGGTGCCCCGTTATTTGCGTTGGTCTGAGCAGCCAATCGTATGGAGTAGAGAAGATCATCCACCCCAGGTTGATAATCCGGGTCATCTGGCACTAGTGGTGGCACCTCAAGTGGGAGGTTATAAGTTCACTAAGGTACTCATGGATGGAGGGAGTAGTATCAATATCCTTTATTATGAAACTTTCCGTTGCATGGGGTTAACAGATAAAAATCTCAAACCGTCCAATACGGTGTTCCATGGTGTGGTGCCTGGTAAATCGGCATATCCTGTTGGCAAGATAGCGCTGGAGGTGGCTTTTCGAGATGAGCATGACTCGAGATCAGAAACTCTGACCTTTGAAGTGGTGAAAATCAGAAGTCAGTATCATGCCCTGTTTGGCCGGCCGACTTATGCTAAGTTTATGGCTCGGCCTTGTTATGTTTACCTACAACTCAAGATGCCGGGTCACAAGGGAACTATAACCGTGCATGGGAGCCGCAAGATTGCTCTGGAGTGTGAAGAAGGTGATGCGGCTTATGCTGAGTCGGTTTGTGCGACAGAAGAGTTGAAGTTTTATAAAGACAATGTTGATCCGGTAGATATGACTTTATTGAAGAAGCCAACTATAGAGCATGATCTGGCCCTGAAGTTTAAATCGGCTGATGAGACTAAGCCTGTTGACTTCGTGCCTGGCGATTCGTCCAAGCAGTTTAGCATCAGCGCTAACTTGGATCCGATATAGGAAAGCGCGCTCATCAAGTTCATCCGTGAGAATCGGGACATCTTTGCATGGAAGCCTTCTGACATGCCAGGTGTACTGAGAGAACTTGCTGAGCACACTCTTAATGTTGATCCCAAGTATAAACCAGTCAAGCAGTTTCTTCGCCGGTTCAATGAAGAAAGACGCAAGGCTATTGGAGAAGAAGTGGCCAGGCTCTTGGCGGCTGGATTTATCGTTGAAGTATTCCATCCTGAGTGGTTGGCTAATCCGGTGCTTGTCCTTAAGAAGAATGGCACTTGGCATATGTGTGTGGACTACACAGATCTCAACAAAGCTTGTCCAGCAGATCCTTTTTCCCTCCCCCATATTGATCAAATTACTGATGCTACGGGGGGTTGCAAGCGTTTAAGCTTTTTGGATGCATATTTTGGTTATCATCAGATCAAAATGGCAGTTAAGGACCAGGAGAAGACGGCCTTCATAACTCCCTTTGGAGCCTTCTGCTATGTGTCCATGCCCTTTGGGCTCAAGAGTGCCCAGGCAACTTATCAATGGTGTGTTCAGAATTGCCTTCATAAACAGATCGGCCGCAATGTTCATGCCTATGTGGATGATACAGTGGTGAAATCAAGAAAGAAGGAGACATTGGTTGATGACTTGAAGGAAACTTTCGATAACCTACGGGTTTACAAAATGATGCTTAATCCGGCCAAGTGCGTCTTTGGTGTGCGTGCAGGCAAGCTCTTGGGTTTTTTGGTGTCTAACAAGGGCATTGAGGCTAATCCGGAAAAGATCACAGCTATCACATCCTTGGCCAAACCAAGGTGTATCAATGATGTTCAATGCTTGGCAGGCCGGATTGCCGCGTTGAGCCGGTTTATCAGTCGCCTTGGCGAGAAGGCCATCCCTTTATATCAGATGTTGAAGAAAACGGATAACTTCGTCTGGAGTGACGCCGCCAATGAAGCGTTTGAGGACTTAAAGCGGCAACTGGCTAATCCGCCTGTTCTTGCTGCTCCGGTTGACAAAGAGCCATTGTTGCTATACGTGGCAGCTAACGCTCGGGTTGTTAGTGTGGCTATTGTGGTGGAGCGCAAAGAGACAGGAAAGGAATATGCAGTTCAGCGGCCGGTTTACTATATCAGTGAAGTACTTATTGAGTCCAAGCAGAGGTGTCCGCATTGGCAAAAGTTGGTGTATGGAGTTTTTATGGCAAGCCGGAAGCTTAAGAAGTATTTCCAGGGTCATCCCATCATGGTGGTTAGTTCTGCTCCATTGGGGGACATCATCCAGAACAGAGAAGCAACTGGCCGGATTGCTAAATGGGCTATCGAGCTTGGGCCTCATGGGTTGAAATACATACCCCGGACGGCGACCAAATCTCAGGCACTTGTGGATTTCATCAATGATTGGACCGAATTACAAGCGCCAGAAGAGAAGCCGGATCATACTTATTGGACTATTCATTTTGATGGGTCCAGGCAATTGGAGGGCTTGGGGGCTGGAGTCGTATTAACTTCCCCACGAGGTGATAAGTTTTGTTATGTTCTCCGTTTAATGTTCCCTTGCACTAACAATGCAGCTGAATATGAGGCCTTACTCCATGGTCTTCAGATGGCTAAGGAGATGAACTTAAGCCGAGTTAAGTGCTTCGGTGACTCGGATCTGGTGGCTCAACAGGTGTCCGACACTTGGGATTCCAAGGACCCACTCATGGCATCATATCGTCATGAGATGGATATTGTTGCAGGTCACTTTAAAGGTTATCAGGTGGATCATGTGGACCGGCGGAAGAATGAAGCGGCGGATGCTTTAAGCCGCCTGGGTTCCCAATGTAAACCGGTTCCGCCTAATGTCTTCTTGGATGTTCTGCATAATCCGTCTGTCAAGCTCCCTGGTGAAGAAGATTTGGCTATTCCTGATCCGGAAGCTCAGTTGGTGGCGGCTCTTCATGTTATCCCGAATTGGACGGTTCCATATCTGGCGTATATGAACCGGGGCGAGTTACCAGAGGATGAGACTTTGGCCAGGCAGATAATCCGGCGGTCCAAGTCCATGACCATTATCAATGGAGAGTTGCATCATTGCAGTGTGACAGGGGTGTTTCAACGCTGTGTGTCTCCTGAATAAGGCTGTGAAATTTTGTGTGAGATTCATGAAGGAGACTGTGGTCACCACGCCGGTTCAAAATCTTTGGTGGCCAAGGCGTTTCGTCATGGTTTTTATTGGTTGACAGCTCATGCTGATGCCGAGCTTGGTCAAAAGATGTGATGGCTGTCAGAAATTCTCAAGGCGTGCTCATGTACCGGCTCAAGAATTAAGGATGATCCCAATCACCTGGTCGTTTGCGACTTGGGGGCTGGATATGGTTGGGCCTTTCAAGAGGTCCAACGACAAGAAGGGCCACCTTTTGGTGGCGGTTGATAAGTTCACGAAGTGGGTGGAGGCAGAGCCAGTTAGCAAGTGTGATGCAGCCACGGCGGTTCAATTCATCAAAAAGGTGATCTTCCGGTTTGGTTTTCCACACAGCATTATAATAGACAATGGTACCAATCTGTCAAAGGGTGCCATGAAGGAGTTCTGTCAACGTGAACACATCCGGCTTGATGTATCATCAGTGGCTCAACCCCAGTCCAATGGTCAAGCAAAGAGGGCCAATCAAGAGATCTTGAGAGGCATCAAACCCCGGCTTATGGTTCCTTTGCAACGGACGCTGGGTTGTTGGGTTGAGGATCTACCTTCAGTATTATGGAGCATCAATACCACGCCCAACAGATCGACAGGATACACACCGTTCTTCATGGTTTATGGAGCGGAAGCGGTTCTTCCTAGTGACATCCATCATGACTCACCTCGTGTAGCGGCATATGTTGAAGCTGACAACGAGAAGGCACGGCAGGAAGCTCTTGACCTGTTAGATGAGGAACGCGACATAGAGGCAGCCCGTTCGGTGATTTATCAGCAAGATCTGCGTCGTTATCATAGCCGCCGGGTTAGAACCAGAACCTTTCAAGAAGGAGATTTGGTGCTTCGGCTCATCCAGGATCAGACGGATATGCACAAGCTATCCCCCCCTTGGGAAGGACCCTTTGTGGTCAGCAAGAATCTACACAACGGGTCGTACTACCTAATCGATGTTCGAGAGCGCAAAGACTCACGTAAATCGGAGGAGGAGACCAACCAGCTGTGGAATATTGCTCATCTTCGGCCTTACTATACTTGAGCCATAGGCTCTGCTTATGTACATATTATGACAATGTATATATTATGATCAATATAATAAATCGGAACCTCAGCTAAAGCGGGGTATCTGTTGTTTTCTCACATCATGTGTGGTTACATGGATTTTCTGTTTATAAAGCGGCGTCCGGTTTACCCCTTGATTTAGCTTTTCAAAGCTTTGTATCACATCACTTGGGGGCTTGGTCGTATCCGAACCATACTACACCTCTTGATCGGCGCAATGCCACAGCATCACTTGGGGGCTTGGTCGTATCCGAACCACAGTCACACCTCTTGATCGGCTCAACGCCAAAACCGGGGCCAAAGAGAGTGTTGTAACAGACAATAGCTCAAACATAGGAACCCACTGAGCACAGCTCAAAACGTTACTTGGGGATTCTTTGCTATCGCAATGAACTTAGAATCTACACTTGTAATGGGCTATCAAGCCATGGCTTGGAAGCCTGGTGTATACACCTAAAACCCCGGCTTAACCTGCCTCTTTAAGTAAGTCACGCCGCCCAGGTAAACCTGGTATGACCCTTCGAACTTTGACAAGTTACTCTAAAATACAGACCCTGAACTTGTCAAGTTAAAACGATGATTAGTTAAGGATTGTGGACCATATTAAAAGGCTTTGCAAAAATGGTTTAACTCAGTGGCCTGGCAGCCCATGAAAAGCCTCGAATTTGGGGCCTGGCAGCCCGTGAAAAGCCTCGACTACAACGGTTTTATTTGCCTTTGGTTGAGTTTTGCTCTCTTTTGTTAAGATTTATAATGTTTTCTAAACCGGCGTTATAACTCGGTTAGACTGTCAATTACAAGTTGACAGTACACGATCAAATCATAATCCGGAGACTATCAGCCCGGTCTGGTTTTGAATCGAAGTCCTAGTATGGAATAAACCGGTGTTTATCATAACCCGGAACGGTTTTTATTACAAACCGGCATCATTTAACAGGAGTTACTTCTCCTCCAGAGTTGCGCTATGACCCTCACTACAACGTTGGTTAGCCAACCTTATGCCTAAAAGTCACAGGTATTACATATATTTCCATGGTTGGTTATGTTTTACAACCTTGGTTACAAACCTTGGTCATATATATATTGGATATCATGACCCGCTCGGTGGTAAACCGCCAGGGTGTTTTGAGTTTTTTATCTACAGACACAACTTGAATAAATGGCTATGGATTATGAATATCATATCTTAAGCATGTCAGATTAAGCAAGCACCAGTTGCAGATAAAAGTGCACGAAGGCATACCAGCCCAAGTATTTTAACTAGCATATTACAAGGCGTTTCAGTGCCCAAAAGGATAAGTGTTTTCTCAAATACATGTTGCAGCATGTAGAAGATTAAACCGGCCTCCGGTTCATGATTGGTCACCAGCTTGGACTGACGGTTGCGGATCATCTCGTGCCGGTTCAACTTCCTCTTCTCTACCCAGTGGCTAGAAATCAACAGTTTCCCAGTCGATCCCAGTTAGGGCTTGGAATACAGCTTCATCACTTATCACCATCGACGGTTCAATGTCAGGGGCATAAGTGTGCTTACAGATTGGCAGGATAAGACTTTGCGCTTCTGGAATTGGTGCAACAACCCTTTTGTTATTGTCATCATAACTCGCCTGGTAGTATGAAAGATCCGCTTCTTCAACCAGTTGACAAGCCAATGGGCGTACTTCCTGGTTTATGATACGGAGATCGTCATTGCTAAATTATGTTCCGTCTTCCTTCAAACTGGGATAACCTTGGGCTGCTTCCACTGGATCAAAGTCAGGCACACACGCTTTTGCCCGGGTCAGTGCGGCCAAAGCGCCTGTTCTAGCAGCAGACATTTTTAGCTCATCTACCCGGGTAGGAAGCATAGATAACCTTTCTAAGGTATCCATGATCAAAGTAGGAGGAGGATTGTTGTGTGAAGCGGTGTAGATGATCCGCTTGGCACCGGTATACAACTGCTCTATCGATGTATAGGCCGCTTTCAACTTATTCTGTACGTCAGAGCCAAGATGGCTAATACGAGTTCCTGCATCATTACAGGAATTAGTAAACCAGCAATGCAGGAAAGGATATGTTGAAATCATGAATTCAAGTATGTTTACCAAATACAGCAGCAGTCATGGCATGAATTTGCCGCTTTACGCCAGTCAGTTCATCAACCACCAGTTTACGAGCAGCTTCCGCATCTTCGGCCTTTTTTATCAAAGCGGATTTTTCAGTCTCCCAACCCGCCCGCTCTTTCTTGAAGTCTTCTTTCAATTTCTCCATAGCGCCTAGAGCGCTGGTCAATTCTTCCTTCGCTTTGGAAGTTTCAGCTTGTTGGGACTTGAGGTTCTCTTGCAGATCAGCGGTTTGGCTTTCTTTCTTCCTCAGTTCAGCCTATAAAGAGATAGATATATAATGAGTCGACATCACATATTTGAAGTACCAAGCATATAACAAGTTATACCCTTAATACTTGGGGGCTATTGCATATTTGCTCTTTATCAGAAATTTCTACAAAGTCCCAAGCACAATACAGGTATTAAGCTTGGCACTTGGGGGCTAATGTGTATTTGCTCATAAATTGCTGATATGGGAATTCCTCTACAAAGTCCCGGTTCATCTTTCTAAAGTTGAACCGGCCCTTGGGGACTACAATAGTGAAGTTGAAGATGCATTGTCACAAACATCAAATTGTTACTAAGTCCCGGTTTAGATTGGTGTCTTAAACCGTCATTTAGGGGCTACTGGAAGCTACTGAACTACAATAGAATATCATATACGAGAAAAACACTTATGAAGTTATCTCATATCGCTCCTTCATCATATTTACCAAACCGGCTTCATAATCACGGCTGGTGTACAGACGGTTCAGGAAACCAGAGTGAAGATCTTGAACATTCAGATGAGCATAATTTGACAAATCAGCATTCCATTTGCCTTTGCCAATTGCAGAGAATTCATCCTTGGCACTATGCTTTGACAAGGCGACAGGATTGCCCGGAGTGGTATGGCCAGTGCCAGTGATCATAACGTCATCATCTTTTTCCTCAGCAGCCCTTGCTGGAGTTGGCGGTTTGTCAGTATCTTTTACTGGACTGACTGGTTTGTCAGTCCGGATAGGGCTGGTTGGCTAGTCAGCATGGCATGTGGTGTCAACTTCTACTTGCTCAGAAACAAAGTCATGATCTTGAGGCGGTGGGTCATTTAGTATGGCATCAGTGTTGGTCTCTTCAAGATCTGGAGTTTTCTCCGGATCAACAGCCACGTCTTCATCAGTCGGTTTATTCAACCGAGCCTTCTTGCTTGGTCTGGGCTTAGCACTGGTAAAAGAAAAACATGAAGGTCAGTATAGCGTATAAAACACATGTCAAGGATAAAGCAAGTGTATAGCTCACCCAAGAACCGTTTTGAGGGGTGGAAGTTTGGTGGCTGACGACTCACCAGAAGATGAGTGAGAAGTACCCTGATAATTTGAACCAGATGGATTAAGAGGTTGACGAAAACAACCCGCTTTGGGGCGTGAAGTGTCAAGGGGGTAAGAGACCTCTGATCGGTGTTTCCGAACCGGAGTGTTCGGTAAACTGGCAGAGGTAACTACCTGGCCGCTATGCCGGGTTGTGCGGCGAGCCTCGTGCTGTTGTGTCTTCACAAGAAAGTTTGGATCCAAGTAAGCAAGAGGATGAGAAAATTTTAACTTTCCGGTTTGCTCGACGGAATTTTAGTGTTGGCAAAGGATTTGAATCGGAGGAAAGAACGATTACCTCTACAGCATCGGCTTGGCTGCCTTCAGCGTCGACCTGACAATAATCATCATCAATAAGGCGTACGAAAAATGATCCAAGAGAGTCAAGTTCTACCTGTAAATCCCGGTTGCCTGCATCATCATCAGCTGGTGGATCGGAGGATGCAGTAGTCCTTTTCTTGGCAGGTTTTTTAATGACCTTGGTCTTTGGACGAACTGGCTTGACCGGTTTATCTTGCGGCTTCGCCGGTTTGTCTTGTGGTGGTTTCTTGTTCCAGAATGGATCATCACCCTATCAAGAAACAATAACACTTTCAAAGAATATTTGGACAGAAGCAACTTTAGGTAAAAAGATTATATGATTCTTACAGCGGGCGGTTTGTTGAAAGTGCAGAAAGGGAGTAGTCCGGTTTGGGCGCAGACAGCCTCCGGTTCGTTCAGCATCTTCTTTATAGCCTCAGTAACTTCCGCATCTGTAAGCTAAATGTCAATGTGTCGTTGAGCATCCTTTAAACTCCCTGTGTATTCACACATCAAACCGGAGCGCCGTCTTAAGGGCAGAATACTCCAGCTTATCCAGCAGCGAGCAAAATCCACTCCTATCAAACCATTTGCCATGAAGGCTCTATGCTTTGATAGCTGAGGGGCATACTTGGACCTTTCTTTTGCAGTCAGCCTCTAAGGGAAAGGATGTGTGTTGCTCAGGCGTTCAGGGCGGTAACCCGGCAGGGGGTTTTCATCATGTGGAGATGTATCCTTGCAGTAAAACCAGGTCTGGTTCCACTCCTTGGGGTGACTGTGAAGCTTGGGGTGAGGAAAAGTGACTTCTTTCCTTTTCTGAACCGCCATTCCACCCAATTCAGTGTTGGGTCCATCTGTGAATTCTGTGCGACGGTTTAAGTGAAAGAAATCCTAAACAGTTCTACTGTAGGTTCCTCTTGTAGGTAAACCTCACAAAAAACTTGGAAGTGGCAGATATTGGTCACAGAATTTCGACCGATGTCTTGAGGGCACAGTTGAAAGTTGTCCAGTACATCCCAAATTTTTTTTGAACCGGGAGGACTTGTCACGACCGTTTTTTCAATAGAAATATTTATTGAACAACCGACCCATGAAATCCAATATGAGGATAAATCCTCCATATCGGTAGACAAAACTTTGATACAAGAAGCCAGTAGCATTACAATATTACAAGGGTCGGACTAAAGATGCCCAACCAATTATTACAACACGCCAATAATTATACATGATGGCGGATATGGCACAAGGTGTAGGGTGGAAATACTACTGACTTGGAGTATGCGTGCTTGGTGGAATAACACGGGTGGTGGTTAATAAGTCTCTTCAGATGGCGGCTCATCGGCGTCCGAGGTGAGGCTCGATGAATTTATTTGGGTAGCGGAAGCGGATATTTTACAAGGACTAATCCAGGGTCGCATACGAGACTGACCGATTCCTCTAGGCGTCGGACTCGCTATCGAACTCTTCATCCAAGAGATCGCCGTCGACAAGATCTCGCCAAATCAACAAGCCGGTGAGTACTATGAAAGTACTACTTAAGACAGTTCGGACAAAAGATATAATGAATGAATCCATGAATGCGACATGGTTAATCTTAACAATGCCCAATTAAAGCAGTAGCAAAATAATTAAGAAGGGAGTCGGCGGTAGTCCGCTCGAAAACCCAAAGAAGGCAAACTCAAAACCGATCGGTTATGCAAGCGGCGCCTCGAAGGGTGAATAAATAAGAAAAACATTGCGATCGGGCGTCGGCGACGCCTCATAAAGGGCTTATATTGAAATAAAAATGCATGTGCCGCATGATCGGACGTCATGCGACATCACGAAAAGGGCTTATAATAAAATAAATAACATCAATGTCGCAGATTGGACGTCGGCGACATCACGTAAAGGGCTTATAATAAAATAAATAACAGCAATGTCATGATCGGACGTCCGAGCGACATCACGTAAAGGGCTTATAATAAAATAAATAACATCAATGCCGCAATCGGACGTCGGCGATATCACGAAAAGGGCTTACAATAAAATAAATAACATCAATGCATGATCGGACGTCGGCGACATCACGAAAGGGCTTATAATAAAATAAATAACAGCAATGCCGCAGTCGGACGTCAGAGCGACATCGCAGAAAGGGCTTATAATGAAAGTAATAACAATGCCGCAGTCGGACGTCTGAGCGACATCACAGAAAGGGCTTATATCACAAAGATATAGCACTCATAATAAATATTCAACACATGAACATAAACGGGTTAGTCCATCCACAAGAATAAACATTCAACCGGACTTAGTACTCATGTGATTCACCGGAGTATCTGTCACCAAGACTGACACTTGTTAGGATAAGATAATACAGAACTAAGACATAGATAAGATGATTCGAGGATTTATGACTCTGCAGAGTTTGTACTAAAATTTACCCACAGCCAACGGATTTCCGTAGTCCTGAAGCACTAGTTCTGTTTATGGTATTTCAGAAGAAACACAGCTAACCAGTACACACCCATCCTACCTCACGACGCCAGGAATCACCCTAGACATCGTCCAAGAAAAACTTTTGAGACGGGGAGATCACAATCTCGGATAGCATGGGATCAAATTTATATTCGCGCTCTAAGGGTGCCCCCTCTCGGTCCCAACCGAAACACCCATGCCCCCGACCGGATGGTGGCTTTAATCCAGGCCATGGAACCATCATCACGGCCTCTCCAATTGGTGCGTACCAGAAAGCGGTTTGCAACTTACTAAGCCATATCCCTTGCGGAAAACATGTGGTAGTACGGGAAGGAAATGGATGGGAACCGAATCGATCTGGTTGACACTCAAGTCAAATAGTATGGCATAAGACGGCATGCTACAACACTGCCATCTTACCCATCCTCATGCCAACACATGGCCGTGTACATTCACATCCAACACGTATGGATTATCGAACTCACTTGCCTCAACTTTGCATGAAAAATAACATTCATCGCTATGCTCACAAACATTCCATGAAACTACTTAACACAAACCTGCCAGAACACTCATCATATCAAAAGTTCAAACATGCTTGCCTGGTTTAGAGTAGTCGGAGCCTAGCTCGGTGAAGTTTGCGGTCCCGTCACCTCCTTCGGTATCTACGGTATAAAGAAAACATACGCGCTAACGTAAATACCGTGAGGTGCACAAAAATTACTCCAAATATTTTTCAAATAAATCTGATAACAAACTAGACAAAATTTTAAAGAGGACAGAAAAAGAATCAATCAAAAATACTTTTCTGATTAAAAGTTATAAGAGTTTTGGTCCAAGGACCCATCTGTAATGAAACAGAAAGTTTCCAGGGGGTTCTGCGGAAAAGTCCAGATAACGTTTCGTTTAAAAGAAACGGTGAGAGATCGACAAAGCGGCTCCACCCGTCAGGTTTGAATTTTCAAACGAGGGAAAACAGAGCGCGACGGCGCCGAGAGGTGTGGTGGTCGCCGGCGGCGATCCACGACGAGGTAAGGTGATCGGGGTGTACCTTCATGATCAGTGCGCCCTTCCGCTCCTGTGGGTGGTGGCAGAGGTCGTCGGCGAGCACCTCGTCGACGGCGGCCCTTGCTCCGGCGGATGGCGGTTCGGACGGTCGTGGATCTCGCCGGAGAGAGCTGCGGGGCCAAAATTGAGGTGGGGGTTATCCTACTAGAGGTGGTACGAGGCTACGGGCGAAAGTAGGGCGGCGGAGGAGTTCTCGCCGGAGAGAACGATGCGAGCCCGAGGCGGACGGAGGTGGCGGAGTCGAGGAAGAAAGGCCCTCGAGGCCCCTCCAGTGGCTAAGCGGGTCCGTGAGGTGGTGGAGTCGTGCGGGGCGAGAGCAAGCTCGGGGTGCTATATATAGCCGGCCCGAGTCGGTTGCCGTGAACGGATAAGTCCGGTGAGTTGATTATGGTGGCGCTATGGCTGGACGGTTGGCTTAGGAGCTTGAGCATCGCCTAGGAGGAGTATTGGAGCCGTTCCCGTGTCCAACTCAGCACGGAGGGCTGGTTCTGATCGCCCTTGACGGAACGGCCGTCGGCCCGTCGGCCCGCCAGAGCGCTGCTTCTGCGCGTGCCAAGCCACGGCGACGGTGCCGCATGCGTCAGCGCTGGCAAGGAGGTGGCCACGCGGAGCCACCAGGGCGCTTAGGCGGTGCCGCGGCGCGTTGCGCGCAGTTTTTCCCCTATCGCCGTTCACGGTGGTGCAGCCGCCCGCAAAACCTGTGGCCTTGAGCAGGCGAGGCGCCACCGACGCCGGAACGTGCCAAGCGCTCGTGTGAAGCTCCGGACAAGAGGGATAGGCTGTGAGCAACGTGCCAAGGGCACTGTGGACTCATGATTGAAGTTACTGACGGAGATCGACACTGAACTTCTGAATTTTCTGAAAGTGAACAGCATTAGTGCATGCAAGGTGTTCGACAGAATGATCTAGGCATGTAGGGATTTTTCCTTGAGATGGTTTTTGGTGGAGGGGCTTCTCTTTGCATCTAGAGGCTGCCTGAATATTTGTGGAATTTTTGGAGTAATGTAGATATGAATTTCACCAAATTTGGCAAATCTGGTCCAAACTTGCAGGGACTATAATTTGAAATTTTTGAGCAGAAAGAGGAGGATCTTGATAGCTCTAGGTTGTGGGTACCAAGGACTATCCAAGGGAGTTGGTTTGAGGTCAAAATTCAAATGCATTAAGGTACTTGCTTTGCAAATTACCTAGGCTCAAAATAATAGACAGAAAAGATTTGGGAGAGATATAATTGAAATAAAAATTCAGAAGAGAGTTGAACTAGTAGAGATAGAGTGTTTGGATTTCCCAAAGTGGAAGGAGATATATTTGGGAAGATTTTACCATGTGGTGTATGGCCAAATCATGAATGATTTCAAATATGGGAGAGAATGAAAAACCCTTAGAGTTCCTATTTGAAAGAAAATAAACTTCAAAGATTTTTTCTTGAATCCTTGAGGAGAGAGTAATCAGAGGAAAAATTTAAAAACCAAACACCAGAGTTGAAGGAGATGCAAAACTAAAATATTTGCCAGAGGGAAAAAGCTTTTGATAGAGATTTTTGGAAGGGTTTTGGTGACCTCCTTCAAATCCAACAAAATTTTGAAGAAAACCAAAGGAAAAATTTTGGAGTGTCACAACACCTACCCCCTTAGGAAAAATCTCGTCCCCGAGATTCCAGTTGATCCTCAAATAATTGTGGGTGCTCCGCTCGAAGGAAATCCTCTCTTTCCCAAGTGGCTTCACTTTCGGTGTGGTTGCTCCACTGAACTTTGAAGAACTTGATGGTTTTCTGTCGGGTTCTCCTTTCTGACTCCTCCAAGATTTTTATCGGATGCTCCCGATACGTAAGGTCTGGTTGCACGTCAATGTTTTTATGGGGTACTTCTTTCTCTGGGTTGCTTACGCACTTCCTCAATTGGGAGACGTGGAATACGTCGTGGATGTCGGATAATTCTTCGGGTAAGTCTAGCTGGTAGGCCACCGTGCCTCTTCGTGCTACTATGCAGAAAGGTCCGATGAATCTTGGTGCTAGCTTCCCTTTAATCTTGAATCGGTGCAGGCCTCTCATGGGTGATACTCGTAGGTACACAAATTCATCGGGTTCAAAATGGACTCCATGATGCTTCTGATCGTAGTAACTCTTTTGTCGACTTTGGGCTGTCTTGAGTCGGTCCTTAATTACCTGGACTTTATCTTCAGCCTCTTTGAGCACGTCTGGGCCGAAGATATGACTGTCTCTGGTTTCCGACCAATTTAGCGGGGTACGACATCTTCGTCCATACAGAACTTCAAATGGTGCCATTTGCAGGCTGGACTGATAGCTGTTGTTATATCGAATTCTGCGTATGTAAGCTCTCCTCCCAACTGGTCCCATAGGTGAGGACACATGCTCTCAAAGATATCTTCTAGAATCTGGTTTACTCGCTCAGTCGCCCATCATGTCAGGGATGGTATGCGTCTTGAATGCCACTGAGTTCGAGAGCTTGTTGTAAGTGATCCCAAAACCGGGAGGCAATTGAGTGCCTCTGTCCGAGATTATTTTCTTTGGGACTCCATGTAGGCAAGCGATCTGGGAGAGGTAGAGCCTAGCAAGCTTCGAGTGGTGTGTGTTGTCTTCACGGGATGAAGTGAGCTACTTTAGTCGATCTATCTGTGATTACCCATATGGCATCATGTCCGTGTCGCGACCGAGGTAGTCCAACAATAAAATCCATTCCAATCTCGTCCCATTTCCACTCGGGTATCTTATTCGGTTGCAATAGCCGGCCGGTTTCGGTGCTCGGCCTTGATCGTTGACAAGAGTCACAACATGCAATAAGCGTGGCTATGTCTCTTTTATACCATGCCACCAAAATGTTTCAAAGATCTTTGTACATTTTGTTCCTCCGGGATGGATTGAATATGGAGCGGTGTGGCCTTCAGCCAGGATTTGCTGTTTAAGGTCATGGATATTTGGTACGTAAAGCCTATTCCCGTACCACAATATTCCTTGCTCATCCATACTGAATTCTGAGGCCTTGCCCAATTTCGTCTTACGGTTTATGCCTTCAATGCTGGGGTGTCTACGTTGAGCCTATTTAACCTTCTCTATCAGGGTAGGCTGAAATTCTAAGTTTGACACAGTGCCTTCGATGACCACCATCAGATTGAGCTTTGCGAATTCCTGCTGGAATTCGGGTCTTAAGTCTGGCATGCTGTCGTTGTCCGGACTGGGGTTCCGACTCAAAGTATCTGCTACAACATTTGCTTTGCCTGGGTGGTAGTGGATCCCAACATCATAATCCTTTACCAATTCCAACCAGCGTCGTTGCGTAAATTTAGTTCTGGTTGTGTAAAAATATACTTGAGGCTTTTGTGGTCCGTGTATATTTCACAACGATTACCCAGTAAAAAGTGTGTCCATTCCTTGAGTGCATGTATAACTGCTGCTAATTCCAGGTCATGGGTAGGGTAATTTTCCTCATGCTTGCGAAGTTGTCTGGAAACATATGCGACAACCTTGCCCTCTAAAATCAATACGCACCCGAGGCCCTTTCGAGATGCGTCACAAAATACCTCAAAAATTTTGTGTATATCTGGCACAATTAGTATGGGTGCTGTCGTCAGTTTCCTCTTCAGTTCTTGGAAAATTTTCTCGCAAGCTTCCGTCCATTCAAACTTCCTGTCTTTCTTGAGTAGTTGTGTCATTGGCTTTGCTATGGTGGAGAATCCTTCAATAAATCTTCGGTAGTATCCTGCCATACCCAAGAAATTCGTACATCCGTCCACTGGCTGGCGGCTTCCATAAATCTGGCCTTGACTTTTCCGGGTCTCTGGCGATACCTTCTTGAGTCGATCGTGGCCCGAAAACATACTTGCTTTAGCCAAAATTCACACTCGCTGAATTTAGCGTACAACCGATGTTTCTGAGTTCTCCTAGTACAATCCGGAGATGTTCAGCGTGTTCTTACGGTGTTTTGGAGTATACCGAATATCATCGATAAATACCACAACAAACTTATCCATAAACTTCATGGATACTTTGTTCATGAGGTGAACAAAATATGTGGGGTGTTTGTTAGTCCGAATGGCATCACGGTGAACTCGCATAAATCCGATCACGGAGGTGAAAGCGGTCTTGGGAATATCCTCGGTTCGTACTTTCAGTTGATGATATCCCGATCTCAAGTCAATCTTTGAGAACACCTTGGCCTTAGCGAGTTGATCGAATAAATCATTTATTCGCGGCATCGGATATTTGTTCTTGATTGTGACCATGTTTAGCGCTCGATACTCTATGCACAATCTCAGTGTTCCATCCTTCTTTTTGGCGAATAAAATTGGTGAACCCCAAGGTGAGGAACTGGCTCGTATGTACCCTTTTTCCAACAGTTCCTTTATTTGCTTCTTTAGTTCCACCAATTCAGATGGTGCCATTCTGTATGGTTTCTTGTATATGGGGGCGGTTCCGGGTGCTAGCTCAATGCTGAATTCAATCTCTCTATCTGGTGGCATGCCTGGTAGTTCTTCGGGGAATACATCTGGAAATTCACACACTACTGGCACTTTGCTCAATTCAGAAATATCTACCTTGTTCAATCTCGGTTGCGGCATATTTTTCTTTCCTTGGCTGAAACCTTTATGGTCTTCCCGTGGTGATGGGTGAGAATTACGGTCCTGTTGAAGCAGTCAATAAAACCTTTGTTGGTGGTTAACCAATCCATCCCTAAGATGACATCCAGTCCTTTATTTTCCAATACGATAAGATTTATGTCGAACTTCAACCCTTCAAACTCGATAACCACATCCGGCAATAATTCGGGTAACTTGCTTGATTCGGGGGACTTGACGATCATAGATTTTCCCAAGGGAAGCAGCGAAAAATTATTTTGCAAAGCAAAACTTTTCAAACGAACGAGTGAGAAGCTCGAAATCAAACAAAACCATGGCAGGTATTGTGTTGACGGAAGCGTCTGAGTACGATATCTGGGGCATTTTGTGCTTCCTCTTTGGTCACGTGGTTCGGATGACCCTTCCTGTGGTTGTTATTTGGGTTGAAATTGTTGCGCTTTGGTGCGAATTATTGCCTCCGTTGTTCGGCTTTGGGGCGAGTTCCTTGGCTTGGGGCACCGCTTGCATAGTGCCCTTCTTCTCCTAAGCGTAACAGGTAACGCTTGGGCGGTATGTGAACTCCTTGTACCTTGCGTGTAAATTCTTGATTGAGCGCGAGACGTTTGTCGTGGGTTTGGGTGTCCAATTTTTCTGAACATCTGTCTTGCTGCGGTGGTTGCGGGTGTGTTTAGACTGGTCCCTCTTCCGCTTGTGAAAATCTTCTAAGCTGCGTCTCTCATTTTCCAAGGTAATGGCCTTATCCACCAGCGTCTTAAAATCTGGAAATGTGTGTACGACCAATTGACATTTAAGCGCGGGTGTCAGACCGTCTAGGAACTTCTCCATCTTTTTGTTTTCTGACATACGTTCCTCGTTGGCGTGGCGAGACAAAGGAGTAAACTGATGTTGTATTCGACCTTTATCATTGTTCTTTGCTTGAGGTCATCAAATTCTCTCTTTTTGATCTTCATAAGACTCTTAGGAATATGTGCCCCACAAAAACCTTCTTTAAATTCCTCCCATGATATATTATTTTCATTGGGGTGCCTGTGTAGGAAATTTTCCCACCACGATGCGGCTGCTCCAGTGAGATAGTGCGGAGCATAAAGCACCTTCCCAAGGTCTGAACACTGGGCGCTAATTAATTTTCTCTCCATGTCTCGAAGCCAGTCCTCGGCTTCCAGAGGTTTGTTAGTGTGAGAAAATGTTTGGGGACGCGTCTTCTGTAGCTCGGATAACTTGGATTGCTGCTGATACTGTCCGCGGTGATTCCCCATATTGATGACTTGGTTCAGTATTTCCTGATGTTGCTGCTGACTTTGTTCATAAAGACGGCACATCTGGGAAAGTTCCGTTTCACTGTCCTGTTGACTTGTCTGTCCCTGTGTGAAATTGTTGCCTGGGGGTGTGCCATAATTTTCCTCTGTCGGAGTTGGCATGGAGCGCGTCCAAGGACGAGACATAATTTAATCTGGGAATATATTTCGAAACACTCATAAGAAAGTGGAAAAAGGTCGCAAAAATTAAGTCCATAAACGCATAAGGATGGCAAATAAATTAAAAGCCCAAGATTTTTAGGAAAACAAGTCGATTGCGCACGAAGAAGGATTGCTCATTACATATCTTACACGCAAGCAGTAATTATACAATACATCACTCAGGTTATGCGTACATGAATCCTGACATGTTATTTAGTCTAGTGCACTCCTCCAGATCCTACATGATGCGCAAACAAACTACTTCTCACATCCTATATAAACATATCGTACAAGACAGTATATCGCAAGGCGGCTAAGCGCACTTAGTCGGAGATGGTAAGGATTTCCCTTGGCCTGCCAAGGGTGAGGCGTAGGGAGGCTGGGGACTCAACCTCCTCCTCAGAGATAGACTCCAAACGAGAGGTGCTGCGCGGAGTTGGTGGAGCAGTTGCCCTGTGTGGGACAACTCGGATCTGAGCGGGCACGAGGGGTGGTGCAGAACGAACCGGAGTAGGTGCAATGACATGGTTGAATTCCTCCGTGGTAGGCAGGCGACGAGTAGCGGTGCGGGCAGTAGGAGCGGACGATGCTGATGACGAGACGAAAGTCAGTGGCGGTGCGGCGCGCAGGAGCTCCCTCATGTTGGCGGCACAGCCATGGATTGAGCCCATGCGGGCAGCTACAAAGTCGTCCACCAAATTGTCGAAGGCTGCCTCCAAAGCCCGGAGATACTCGATGAGCATCTCAAAAGCTTCGCCCCGTTCTCCTCTGGGGCAAGAGAACGCGTAGTGGTAGGTGTATGGCACGTGACATGGCAGGTAGCGGTAGCGACGAGTCTTCATCGAAGGAAGGATATCCCTAAGACGAGCTATCGCCTCACGGGCTGCCATCTGCAGTGCATGCTTCTCTGTGGGCATGGCTCTCCCCACGAACCGGTAACGCTCAACTCGTCCTCTCTTGAATTCCACCGCGGCTTGGTGCATGGTTAGACGGTCATTGACCTTGTCTTTGAGAGAGAGAAGATCTGCGCGCATCTCAGCCCCATCGCGACTTGGACGATGAAGGAGAGAAGCTTGACAAACCCATCGGGCATGTTGGCGAACATCTGCGACTCGCAGTCGTTGCTGGCCATCTACAAAAGTAGGCAAAAATCCTGAGTAGTCAAATCATAAATTTATGCTGACTGTCAGAAATTGACTACATTTGTAAAAATAATAAATATCTCTATAACCGATTAGCGATCTCACCTAGTGGCTTCCTACAGTCAGCCTGGCTCTGGTACCAAGCTTGTCACGACCGGTTTTTCAATAGAAATATTTATTGAACAACCGACCCATGAAATCCAATATGAGGATAAATCCTCCATATCGGTAGACAAAACTTTGATACAAGAAGCCAGTAGCATTACAATATTACAAGGGTCGGACTAAAGATGCCCAACCAATTATTACAACACGCCAATAATTATACATGATGGCGGATATGGCACAAGGTGTAGGGTGGAAATACTACTGACTTGGAGTATGCGTGGTTGGTGGAATAACACAGTGTGGTGGATAATAAGTCTACTGCACTGGTGGCTCATCGAGCGTCGAGGTGAGGCTCGATGAATTTATTTGGGTAGCGGAAGCGGATATTTTACAAGGACTAATCCAGGGTCGCATGAGACCGATCGATTCCTCTAGGCGTCGGACTCGCTATCGAACTCTTCATCCAAGAGATCGCCTTCGTCAGCATCTGGCCAAATCAACAAGCCAGGTGAGTACTATGAAAGTACTCGCAAGACAGTTCGGACAAAAGATATAATGAATGAATGCATGAATGCGACATGGTTAATCTTAACAATGCCCAATTAAAGCAGTAGCAAAATAATTAAGAAGGGAGTCGGCGGTAGTCCGCTCGAAAACCCAAAGAAGGCAAACTCAAAACCGATCGAGTGTCTGAAGCGACGCCTCGAAGGGTGAATAAATAAGAAAAACATTGTTGCGATCGGGCGTCTGAGCGACGCCTCATAAAGGGATTATATTGAAATAAAATGCATGCGTGCATGATCGGACGTCGAGCGACATCACGAAAGGGCTTATAATAAAATAAATAACATCAATGCATGATCGGACGTCTGAGCGACATCACAGAAAGGGCTTATAATAAAAATAAATAACAGCAATGCCACAGTCGGACGTCTGAGCGACATCTCAGAAAGGGCTTATAATAAAAATAAATAACATCAATGCCGCAGTCGGACATCTGAGCGACATCACAGAAAGGGCTTACAATAAAAATAAATAACATCAATGCCGCAGTCGGACGTCTGAGCGGCATCACAGAAAGGGCTTATAATAAAAATAAATAACAGCAATGCCGCAGTCGGACGTGTGAGCGACATCACAGAAAGGGCTTATAATGAAAGTAATAACAATGCCGCAGTCGGACGTCTGAGCGACATCACAGAAAGGGCTTATATCACAAAGATATAGCACTCATAATAAATATTCAACACATGAACATAAACGGGTTAGTCCATCCACAAGAATAAACATTCAACCGGACTTAGTACTCATGTGATTCACCGGAGTATCTGTCACCAAGACTGACACTTGTTAGGATAAGATAATACAGAACTAAGACATAGATAAGATGATTCAAGGATTTATGACTCTGCAGAGTTTGTACTAAAATTTACCCACAGCCAACGGATTTCCGTAGTCCTAAAGGACTAGTTCCGTTTATAGTATTTCAGAAGAAACACAGCTAACCAGTACACACCCATCCTACCTCACGACGCCAGGAATCACCCTAGACATCGTCCAAGAAAAACTTTTGAGATGGGGAGATCACAATCTCGGATAGCATGGGATCAAATTTATATTCGCGCGCTCTAAGGGGTGCCCCCCTCTCGGTCCCAACCGGAAACACCCATGCCCCCTGACCGGATGGTGGCTTTAATCCAGGCCATGGAACCATCATCACGGCCTCTCCAATTGGTGTGTACCAGAAAGCGGTTTGCAACTTACTAAGCCATATCCCTTATGGAAAACATGTGGTAGTACGGAAGGAAATGGATGGGAACCGAATCGATCGGGTTGACATCAAGTCAAATAGTATGGCATAAGACGGCATGCTACAACACTGCCATCTTACCCATCCTCATGCCAACACATGGCCGTGTACATTCACATCCAACACGTATGGATTATCGAACTCACTTGCCTCAACTTTGCATGAAAAATAACATTCATCGGTATGCTCACAAACATTCCATGAAACTACTTAACGCAAACCTGCCAGAACACTCATCATATCAAAAGTTCAAACATGCTTGCCTGGTTTAGAGTAGTCGGAGCCTAGCTCGGTGAAGTTTGCGGTCCCGTCACCTCCTTCGGTATCTACGGTATAAAGAAAACATACGCGCTAACGTAAATACCGTGAGGTGCACAAAAATTACTCCAAATATTTTTCAAATAAATCTGATAACAAACTGGACAAAATTTTAAAGAGAACAGAAAAAGAATCAATCAAAAATACTTTTCTGATTAAAAGTTATAAGAGTTTTGGTCCAAGGACCCATCTGTAATGAAACAGAAAGTTTCCAGGGGGTTCTGCGGAAAAGTCCAGATAACGTTTCGTTTAAAAGAAACGGCTGAGAGACTGACAGGCGGGCTCCACCCGTCAGGTTTGAATTTTCAAACGAGGGAAAACAGAGCGCGACGACCCCGAGAGGTGCGGTGGTCGCCGACGGCGATCCACGGCGAGGTAAGGTGATCGGGGTGTACCTTCGTGATCAGTTCGCCCTTCCGCGCCTGTGGGTGGTGGCAGAGGTCGTCGGCGAGCACCTCGTCGATGGCGGCCCTTGCTCCGGCGGATGGCGGTTCGGACGGTCATGGATCTCGCCGGAGAGAGCTGCGGGGCCAAAATTGAGGTGGGGGTTATCCTACTAAAGGTGGTACGAGGCTACGGGCGAAAGTAGGGCGGCGGAGGAGTTCTCACCAGAGAGAACGATGCCGGAGCCCGAGGCGGACGGAGGTGGCCGGAGTCGAGGAAGAAAGGCCCCTCGAGGCCCGTCCAGTGGCTAGGCGGGGTCTGGTGAGGTGGTGGAGTCGTGCGGAGGCGAGAGCAAGCTCGGGGTGCTATATATAGCCGGCCCGAGTCGGTTGCCGTGAACGGATAAGTCCGGCGAGTTGATTATGGCGGCACTGTGGCTGGACGGTCGGCTTAGGAGCTTGAGCATCGCCTAGGAGGAGTATTGGAGCCGTTCCCGTGTCCAACTCAGCACGGGAGGGCTGGTTACGGTCTGCCCTCGACGGAATGGCCGCACGGCCCGTCGGCGGTAGAGAGCGCGCTCTGCGCGTGCCAAGCCACGGCGACGGTGCCGCATGCGTGCGCTGGCAAGGAGGTAGCCACGCGGAGCCACCAGGACGCTTGGGCGGCACCGAACGGCGTTGCACCGCAGTTTTGCCCCTTGTCGCCGTTACGGTGGTGCAGCCGCCGCAAAGCACGCCGCCGCAGGCGGGCCAGGGCGCCACCGACGCCAGGAACGTGCCAAGCGCTCGTGTGAAGCTCCGGACAAGAGGGATAGGCTGCGAGCAATGTGCCAAGGGCACTGTGGACTCGTGTTGAAGTTCTTGACGGAGATCGACACTCGAACTTGAATTTTCGAAAGTGAACAGCATTAGTGCATGCAAGGTGTTCGACAGAATGATCTAGGCATGTAGGGATTTTTCCTTGAGATGGTTTTTGGTGGAGGGGCTTCTCTTTGCATCTAGAGGCTGCCTGAATATTTGTGGAATTTTTGGAGTAATGTAGATATGAATTTCACCAAATTTGGCAAATCTGGTCCAAACTTGCAGGGACTATAATTTGAAATTTTTGAACAGAAGAGGAGTGGATCTTGATAGCTCTAGGTTGTGGGTACCAAGGACTAGCCAAGGGAGTTGGTTTGAGGTCAAAATTCAAATGCATTAAGGTACTTGCTTTGCAAATTACCTAGGCTCAAAATAATAGACAGAAAAGATTTGGGAGAGATATAATTGAAATAAAAATTCAGAAGAGAGTTGAACTAGTAGAGATAGAGTGTTTGGATTTCCCAAAGTGGAAGGAGATATATTTGGGAAGATTTTACCATGTGGTGTATGGCCAAATCATGAATGATTTCAAATATGGGAGAGAACGAAAAACCCTTAGAGTTCCTTTTTGAAAGGAAATAAACTTCAAAGATTTTTTCTTGAATCCTTGAGGAGAGAGTAATCAGAGGAAAAATTTAAAAACCAAACACCAGAGTTGAAGGAGATGCAAAACTAAAATATTTGCCAGAGGGAAAAAGCTTTTGATAGAGATTTCTGGAAGGGTTTTGGTGACCTCCTTCAAATCCAACAAAATTTTGAAGAAAACCAAAGGAAAAATTTTGGAGTGTCACAGGACTGAAACCCCGGCCTAGGTGATCAGCAAACACAACTACCTCTCCATCCTTGGGTGCAGGAGGATTTTCTGGGCCAGGGACCCTCCAGTGGATGACATCTTTCTTCGCTAAAACGCCCATTTTAACGAAGTTGTTTAAATGTTCTTCAGTCACTCGAGAAGGGGCCCAATTGCATTCATAAACTTGCTTGGCCATGGCAATGAAAATCTGAAACATTATTGCTGCCGGTTTAAGATTTACAAGTGGACAACTATACAGTGATATAAAGGTGCAAGCATATTATTAAACCGAGCATTGGTTGTTTGTAAACCGGAGTTTACTGATGGAGACATTATAATGGTGAAGTACAATTGGCGGTTCAACAGGGGACTAATGGTATCTACTAGGTTGTCATTTCTTCTAATAATTAAACTGCCTAATCTGATATTGAAGATACAAAAAGTCTAAAAGATGCATAAGTGAAGGAAAAATAGGTTTCACAAGTTGGCATTATAATTTTGGATCTACCGCATGTCAGAAAATGGGAATATATTCAGACCTAAATATTGGTACCGAGGCAGTTGATGAAGGTTCAGATGGGATCTACTACTTGAACGGGACACGTGGATGGAGATAAAGGTTACGGCTATCATTATACAGAGTAAATATCAAAGTTTGAATCAAAGAGCTATTACCAAAACAATGAACACCGATGAACATCGACGAACACCGAAACCCTAGAGACAGATCTATGGGGGAGGAACAGAGAACTTACCGATGCTGATGAAAAAGCGGGGAGGCGCCGCGGTTCTCTGGTACGTTCAAGGTGATGCAGCAGCCGGAGTTGAGGCAGAAGCGACGGTCGACGGTGGCGGCGGAGCTCCAGAGGTTGGGCAGCGCAAGGAAGAAGAAGAGATGAAGAGGTACAGGGGGGAAAATGGAAAGACCCCCTGGCCCTATTTATAAAGGCAAAAGATAAGTGTCAGGCGCAAAAATTGAGGAGTCTGAAATTTGGATATGAGGCGGAGCTGTCGCCTCGATTGTCGGAGGCTCATTAAGGAGGATGGGTAATATATCATTTTAAATAACAGATGATCTCATGGCGGTTTACCACAGTTCTGGAAAGTGACGTCACGGCGGTTTACAAATTATGTGAAGATATTGAAGAAGAAATTTTCTTAAGTGCCGAGGATTGACATGAACCAGTTCAAATCAATCTGGGGCCTAATGTTGGGGATATTACTACTGGGCGTAAACCGGCCAGGAGAGGCCGGGTTAACTTCATCAGTAGTTCATCGTACCTGAAGCCCATGAAGACAGACGGTGACTTGTATAAAGGCCCAGGGCCCAGAACCGGTTTAAGTCCTGTAGACATAAACCGGCATTAATATGTAACTTGTATTGTAAGGTAGAAAGAGCAGAGACCGAGCCGGACACGTTTATGAGCCGGCCTCGGGATTCTCTAAACCGACGGGCGTCAACCCATGTATATAAGGGGACGACCCGGCGGCGGTTCAGGGACAAGACAACAACTCGAGACTCAGGCAAATGGTATTCGCTCCCTGGTCATTGAAACCCCATCAATTCCATCACAACTAGACGTAGGATTTTACCTTCATCGTAAGGGGCCGAACTAGTATAAAACTCTCTTGCGTCCCTTGTCCGCTTTAACCCCTTCAAGATAACCCGTAGCGATGGCTCCATGACTAAGTCCTTTCATGAGGACATCTGCCGTGACAAAACCACGACACTTACCTTAAAAGGTTGGAAGAGATTGAAAACAACGTCAGAAGCTTTATGTCTTTGCAATTTGAGCATAATAATTTCTTTAGAAACGAGCTTAAAGAACAAAAAAGCTTTATGGGGTTCATGAATAAAGAGCTTGATGATATGTCTAAGGAATTTTATGGCTTGAGATCTCAGTTTGCTCATCTTGAAAAATTAATAGCCCAAATTTCGGATAAGCAGGCCACCTTAGTCAATAAGATGGCCGCTAAACCGGAAGATTTGGAGGGTAGTAAAGATGAAGATCTAAAAGTAATTGATGTGTCCCCTATTGAATATTTGTTTTGCAATATGAATCTTGATAATGATGGGACTGGAGATGAGTCAACGTTAGTTAAAAGGCGTCCCAATGATTCAGAGTTTTTAGATCTTGATAAAAGTGGGATGGAAGAGGTCAAAACTTTAGATAGCAATGAACCCACTATTTTGGATTTCAAGGAATTTAATTATGATAATTGTTCTTTAATAGATTGTATTTCCTTGTTGCAATCCGTGCTAAATTCTCCGCATGCTTATAGTCAAAATAAGGCTTTTACTAAACATATTGTTGATGCTTTAATGCAATCTTATGAAGAAAAGCTTGAATTGGAAGTTTTATCCCTAGAAAACTTTATGATGAGTGGGAATCTACTATTAAAATTAAAATTAAAGATCATGAATGTTATGCTTTGTGTGATTTGGGTGCTAGTGTTTCCACGATTCCAAAAACTTTGTGTGATATGTTAGGTTTCCATGAATTTGATGATTGTTCTTTAAACTTGCACCTTGAGGATTACACCATTAAGGAACCTATGGGAAGAATTAATGATGTTCTTATTGTTGAAAATAGGAATTGCGTGCCCGTAGATTTCATTGTTCTTGATATAGATTGCAATCCTTCATGTCCTATTATTCTTGTTAGACCTTTCCTTAAAACGATTGGTGCAATTATTGATATGAAGGAAGGAAATATTAAATTCCAATTTCCGTTAAGGAAAGGCATGGAACACTTTCCTAGAAAGAAAATAAAATTACCTTATGAATCTATTATGAGAGCTACTTATGGATTGCATGCCAAAGATGGCAAGACCTAGATCTATCCTTGCCTTTATGCCTAGCTAGGGGCGTTAAACGATAGCGCTTGTTGGGAGGCAACCCAATTTCATTTTAGTTTTTTGCTTTTTTGGTTCTGTTAAGTAATAAATAATCCATCTAGCTTTTGTTTAGATGTGGTTTTGTGTTTTAACTAGTGTTTGTGCCAAGTAGAACCTTTGGGAAGACTTGGGGAAAGTCTTTGCGATCTTGCTGTAAAAAACAAAAAATTTAGCGCTCACGAGATTAGCTACAACCTTTTACTGGAGAGTTCTATTTAGTTGATTCTTTTTGAAGATGATTAATAGATAAATTCCTCACGTCCATCAATTTATTTTAGAATTTTTGGAGTTCCAGAAGTTTGCGTTAGTTACAGATTACTACAGACTGTTCTGTTTTTGACAGATTCTGTTTTTTGTGTGTTGTTTTCTTATTTTGATGAATCAATGGCTAGTAATGGAGTTTATGAACCATAGAAAATTTGGAATACAGTAGGTTTAGCACCAATATAAATAAATAATGAGTTCATTACAGTACCTTGAAGTGGTGTTTTGTTTTCTTTAACGCTAGAGACTCACGAGATTTTCTCATTAAGTTTTGTGTTGTGAAGTTTTCAAGTTTTGGGTAAAGATTTGATGGATTATGGAACAAGGAGTGGCAAGAGCCCAAGCTTGGGGATTCCTAAGGCACCCCAAGGTAAAATCCAAGGACAACCAGAAGCCTAAGCTTGGGGATGCCCCGGAAGGCATCCCCTCTTTTGTCTTCGTCCATTGGTAACTTTACTTGGAGCTATATTTTTATTCACCACATGATATGTGTTTTGCTTGGAGCGTCTTGTATGATTTGAGTCTTTGCTTTTTAGTTCTCCACAATCATCCTTACTATACACACCTTTTGAGAGAGACACACATTATTCAGAATTTATTAGAATACTCTATGTGCTTCACTTATATCTTTTGAGCTAAACAATTTTCCTCTATGTGCTTCACTTATATTTTTTAGAGCACGGTGGTGGTTATATTTTATATAATTCACTTATATTATTTTGAGAGTGCTTTAGAAAAGCATGGTAATTTTCTTTGGTTATAAAATTAGTCCTAATATGATAGGCATCCAAGATAAAAACTTTTAAGTGCATTGAATACTAAGAGAAGTTTGATACTTGATAGTTGTTTTGAGATATAAAGGTGGTAATATTAAAGTTGTGCTAGTTGAGTAGTTGTGAATTTGAGAAATACTTGTGTTGAAGTTTGCAAGTCCCGTTGCATGCACGTATGGTAAACGTTATGTAACAAATTTCAAACATGAGGTGTTCTTTGATTGTCATCCTTATGAGTGGCGGTCGGGGACGAGCGATGGTCTTCTCCTACCAATCTATCCCCCTAGGAGCATGCGTATAGTGCTTGGTTTTTGATGACTTGTAGATTTTTGCAATAAGTATGTGAGTCCTTTATGACTAATGTTGAGTCCATGGATTATACACACTCTCAACCTTCCATCATTGCTAGCCTCTTCGGTACCGTGTATTGCCCTTTCTCACCTTGAGAGTTGGTGCAAACTTTGCCGGTGCATCCAAACCCCGTGATATGATACGCTCTATCACGCATAAACCTCCCTATATCTTCCTCAAAACAGCAACCATACCTACCTATTATGGCATTTCCATAGCCATTCCGAGATATATTGCCATGCAACTTTCCACCGTTCCGTTTATTATGACACGCAACATCATTGTCATATTTCTTTGCATGATCAAGTAGTTGACATCGTATTCGTGGCAAAACCACCTTTATAATTCTTTCATACATGTCACTCTTGATTCATTGCATATCTCGGTACACCGCCGGAGGCATTCATATAGAGTCATATTTTGTTCTAAGTATCGAGCTGTAATCATTGAGTTGTAAATAAATAGAAGTGTGATGATCATCATTAATAGAGCATTGTCCCAAAAAAAAGAGAAAGGCCAAAATAATAATAAAAAAGGGACAATGCTACTATCCTTTTTTCCACACTTGTGCTTCAAAGTAGCACCATGATCTTTATGATAGAGAGTCTCTTGTTTAGTCACTTTCATATACTAGTGGGAATTTTTCATTATAGAACTTGGCTTGTATATTCCAACAATGGGCTTCCTCAAATGCCCTAGGTCTTCGTGAGCAAGCAATTTGGATGCACACCCACTTAGTTTATTTTGTTGAGCTTTCATACATTTATAGCTCTAGTGCATCTGTTGCATGGCAATCCCTACTCCTTGCATTGACATCAATTGATGGGCATCTCCCTAGCCCGTTGATTAGCCACGTCAATGTGAGACTTTCTCTTTTTTTTGTCTTCTCCACACAACCCCCATCATCATTGTTCTATTCCACTCATAGTGCTATATCCATGGCTCACGCTCATGTATTGCGTGAAAGTTGAAAAAAATTTGAGATTACTAAAGTATGAAACAATTGCTTGGCTTGTCATCGGGGTTGTGCAAGATGAGAGCATTCTTGTGTGACGAAGATGAAGCATGGACAAACTATATGATTTTGTAGGGTTGAACTTTATATGGCTATGTAATTTTGAGAAGACATAATTGCTTGGTTAGTATGCTTGAAGTATTTTTTTTATGTTAATATTAAAATTTTATCTTGAATCTTTCGGATCTGAACATTCATGCCAAAATAAATAAAATTACATTGAAGAATATGCTAAGTAGCATTCCACATCAAAAATTCTGTTTTTATCATTTACCTACTCGAGGACGAGCAGGAATTAAGCTTGGGGATGCTTCATACGTCTCCAATGTATCTATAATTTTTTATTGCTCCATGATATTAAATATTCTGTTTTGGATGTTTAATGGGCTTATTTATACACTTCTATATTATTTTTGGGACTAACCTATTAACCCAAGGCCCAGTGCAAATTGTTGTTTTTTTGCCTATTTCAGTGATTCGCAGAAAAAGAATATCAAACGGAGTCCAAACGGAATGAAACCTTTGGGAGCGTGATTTTTAGAACAAACGTCATCCAGAGGACTTGGAGTGGACGTCAAGAAATCAACAAGGAGGCCACGGGGCAGGGGGCGCGCCTACCCCCTGGGCGCGCCCTCCACCCTCGTGGGCCCCTCGTGCCTCCACCGACCTACTTCTTCCTCCTATATATACCTACGTACCCCGAAACCATCGAGGAGCACCACGAGAACCTAATTCCACCGCCGCAACCTTCTGTACCCGTGAGATCCCATCTTGGGGCCTTTTCCGGCGCTCCGCCGGAGGGAGCAATGATCATGGAGGGCTTCTACATCAACACCATAGCCTCTTCGATGATGTGTGAGTAGTTAACCACAGACCTTCGGGTCCATAGTTATTAGCTAGATGGCTTCTTCTCTCTCTTTGGATATCAATACAAAGTTCTCCTCGATATTCTTGGAGATCTATTCGATGTAACTCTTTTTGCGGTGTGTTTGACGAGATCCGATGAATTGTGGGTTTATGATCAAGATTATCTATGAACAACATTTGGATCTTCTCTGAATTCTTTTATGTATGATTGGTTATCTTTGCAAGTCTCTTTGAATTATTAGTTTGGTTTGGCCTACTAGATTGATCTTTCTTGCAATGGGAGAAGTGCTTAGCTTTGGGTTCAATCATGCGGTGCTCGATCCAGTGTGATGGGGAAACGACATGTATTCTATTGTTGCCATCGAGGATAAAAGATGGGGTTTATATCATATTGCTTGAGTTTATCCCTCTACATCATGTCATCTTACCTAATCGTTACTCTATTCTTATGAACTTAATACTCTAGATGCATCTTTGGATAGCGATCGATGTGTGGAATAATAGTAGTAGATGCAGGCAGAGTCGGTCTACTTGTCACGGACGTGATGCCTATATACATGATCATGCCTAGATATTCTCATAATTATGCACTTTTTATCAATTGCTTGACAGTAATTTGTTCACCCAATGTAATACTTATGCTATCTTGAGAGAAGCCACTAGTGAAACCTATGGCCCCCGGGTCTATTTTCCATCATATAAGTTTCCAATCTATTTTTACTTTGCAATCTTTAATTTCAATCTTTATCATAAAAATACCAAAAATATTATCATCTCTATCAGATCTCACTTTTGCAAGTGGTCGTGAAGGGATTGACAACCCCTTTATCGTGTTGGTTGCAAGGTTCTTATTTGTTTGTGTAGCTACGAGGGACTTGCGTGTGGCCTCCTACTGGATTGATACCTTGGTTTTCAAAAACTGAGGGAAATACTTACGCTACTTTGCTGCATCACCCTTTCCTCTGGAAAAACCAACGCATGCTCAAGTGGTAGCAGTCACCCTATGTTATAACCGTTGCATGATGAATGCCATCCGACGTAATTTTCCATCATTGATCCATTGCCTACGAGCTTTTCACATATTGATCCTTGCTTCGTTACTTTTCCATTTCCACTCTTCCAATTGCTACAAAACTGCTACTGTTACTTTTGCCACCGTTACCACTACTTCCATACTACTTTGCTACTAAATACTTTGCTGCGGATATTAAGTCTTTCAGGTGTGGTTGAATTGACAACTCAGCTGCTAATACTCAAGAATATTCTTTGGCTCCCCTTGTGTCGAATCAATAAATTTGGCTTGAATACTCTACCCTCGAAAACGGTTGTGATCCCCTATACTTGTGGGTTATGAAGACCTTTTTTGGCGCCGTTGTCGGGGAGCATAGCTCTATTCTCTGAGTCACTTGGGATTTTTATTTGTTGATCACTATGAGGAATCTGAAAGATTAAAGAACCAAGATTTTTCCCTCAACTACGAGGGGAGGTATGGAACTGCCATCTAGCTCTGCACTTGATTCTCCTTCTGTTTTGAGTAAAATTGCGACACCTACACCTGATATTGATTCTGATATGTCCCATGTTATTGATGATGCCACTTCTACTATGAATGATGCTTATGATACTAATTTTGTATTTGATGATACTGTACCACTAGGTGAATTTCTTGATGAACAACTTGCTAGGGTTAGAGAGAATGAAATTACTAACACTGATGATATTATTGAAGATTATTATTATGATTCTCCCCCTAGATATGAATTGCCTGTTGTTCCTGAGGGTTATGTTATGGATGAAGAAACTGCTAGAGACTTCTTTGCTTGTAATGGTAGAGAGGATCTTAAGAAATTATTAGTTAAAGCTGAAAGAAAAATCCTTGAATGCTAGAATGAAATATGATCCCGCTTTTGCTACTTCACATATCTTTGTTACTGATAAGGATTATGAATTCTCTGTTGATCCTGAGTTAATTACTTTGGTTGAATTTGATCCTTTTCATGGTTATGAATCTGAAACTATTGTTGCACATCTTACTAAATTAAATGATATAGCCACCATATTTTCTCATGGGGAAAAATTCTCTATTAATATATTCTTAAATTGTTTCCTTTCTCATTAAAGGGTGATGCTAAGATATGGTTTAATTCTCTTGCTCCTGGTTGTGTGCGTAGTCCCCAGGATATGATATATTACTTCTCTGCAAAATATTTCCCCGCTCATAAGAAACAAGCTGCTTTAAGGGAAATATATAATTTTGTGCAAATTGAAGAAGAGAGTCTCCCACAAGCTTGGGGAAGGCTTCTCCAATTACTTAATGCTTTGCCTGATCATCCTCTCATGAAAAATGAAATACTAGATATCTTTTATAATGGACTAACCGATGCTTCCAGAGACCACCTGGATAGTTGTGTTGGTTGTGTTTTCTACGGAGAGAGTTTACCTCTACTACCTGTGTCGGGTTATCAAGACCATGTATTTCTTCAATAGGTGGCAGATTTTTAACATCTTTAGCTTTAATACCTTTTTCTTTCATAAATTTCTTTGCCTCTTGCATATTTTCAGGACTAAGAAATTGAATACCCCTTTTCTTCGGAGTTGGTTCAGGAAGTGTCCAATCATTTCATTACTCAATATATTATTGTTAAACAAGAAAATTTCAATGCTTATGCTAGTAGACAATTGAAACATAATGCTTACATGCTTGATCACTTGAGTAATTATATGAATAGTACTGTTAACAATCTTAAGCTTATTAGTAAACATGCTTCCATGGTTACAACTCAAGTAGAACAAGTACTTAAAGCTTAAAATGATTTGCTTAATGAGTTTAATAATAAGAAAAATGATAATGCTTTTAGGGTTATGACTAGAGGTGGTAAAATGACCCAGGAACCTTTGTATCCTGAGGGCCATCCTAAGAGAGTTGAGCAGGATTCTCAGAAAACTAATACTGATACACCTAGTCCTCGTAATGAAAAGAAAAAGAAAACTGATAGGACTTTGCATGCTAGTGAACCTGCTATGGTCACACCTGAGAATCCCAATGATATTTCTATTTCTGATCCTGAGACACAATCTGGTGATGAACATGAACCTAGTGACAATGTTAATGATGATGTTCATGTTGATGCTCAACCTAGCAACGATAATGATGTAGAGATTGAACCTGTTGTTGATCTTGATAGCCCACAATCAAAGAATCAATGTTATGATTGTTGGGGGACGCAGTAATTTCAAAAAAAAACTACGATCACGCAAGATCTATCTAGGAGATGCATAGCAATGAGCGGGGAGAGTGTGTCCACGTACCCTCGTAGACCTAAAGCGGAAGCGTTTAGTAATGCGGTTGATGTAGTCGAACTTCTTCGCGATCCAACCGATCCAAGTACCGAACTTACAGCACCTCCGTGTTCAGCACACGTTCAGCTCGATGACGTCCCTCGTATTCTTGATCCAGTTGAGGCTGAGGGAGAGTTCTGCCAGCACGATGGCGTGGCGACGGTGATGTTGATGTTACCGGCGCAGGGCTTCGCCTAAGCACTACGACGATATGATCGAGGTGTGTAACTGTGGAGGGGGCACCGCACACGGCTAAAAGATCAACTTGTGTGTTCTAGGGTGCCCCCTCCCTCGTATATAAAGGAGGGAGAGGGAGAGGCAGCCGGTCCTAGGGGGCGCGCCAAGGTGTGGAGTCCTACTAGGACTCCCTAGTCCTAGTAGGACTCCACCTCCCACACGGAGTAGGAAAGGGGGAAGGGAGAAGGAGAAAAAAAGGGGGGTGGACCCCTTCTCCTAGTCCTAATCGGCCTCCTACCCAAGGGGGGCGCACTAGCCCCTTGTGTGCTGGTGTGCTTCCCTCTTATGGCCCATAAGGCCCATAACTTCTCCCGGGGGGTTCCGGTAACCTCCCGGTACTCCGGAAAATACCCGACCTTCTCCGGAACATTCTGATGTCCGAATATAGCGTTCCAATATATCAATCTTTATGTTTCGACCATTTCGAGACTCCTTGTCATGTCTGTGATATCATCCGGGACTCCGAACAAACTTCGGTTCATCAAATCACATAACTCATAATACAAATCATCATCGAACGTTAAGCGTGCGGACCCTATGGGTTCGAGAACTATGTAGACATGACCGAGACACATCTCCACTCAATAACCAATAGAGGAACCTAGATTCTCATATTGTCTCCTACATATTCTACGAAGATCTTTATCAGTCAAACCGCATAACAACATACGTTGTTCCCTTTGTCATCGGTATGTTACTTGCCCGAGATTCGATCGTCGGTATCATCATACCTAGTTCAATCTCGTTACCGGCAAGTCTCTTTACTCGTTCTGTAATGTATCATCATGCAACTAACTATTTAGTCACATTGCTTGCAAGGCTTATAGTGATGTGCATTACCGAGAGGGCCTAGAGATACCTCTCCGAAACTCGGAGTGACAAATCTTAATCTTGATCTATGCCAACCCAACAAATACCTTCGGAGACACCTGTAGAGCATCTTTATAATCACCCATTTACGTTGTGACATTTGATAGTAGACAAAGTGTTCCTCCGGTATTCGGGAGTTGCATAATCTCATAGTCTGAGGAACATGTATAAGTCATGAAGAAAGCAGTAGCAATGAAACGATAATGATCATAATGCTAAGCTAACGAATGGGTCTTGTCCATCACATCATTCTCCTAATGATGTGATCCCGTTCACCAAATGACAACACATGTCTATGGTTAGTAAACATAACCATCTTTGATAAACGAGCTAGTCAAGTAAAGGCATACTAGGGACACTTATGTTTTGTCTATGTATTCACACATGTACTAAGTTTTCGGTTAATACAATTCTAACATGAATAATAAACATTTATCATGAAATAAGGAAATAAATAATAACTTTATTATTGCCTCTAGGGCATATTTGTTCTAGTGGTCCAATTAGTTTTTGTTCTAGTGCTTTATTCATTGCAAATTTTTGCTGTTGTGGCGACCATGTTCTTGAGCTTGCATGTCAAATTTTTATGCTCCAAAGTTGTTTTGATGCATGATATAGCTTCTAGGAACTTGTAGGAGTAGTTACTATCAATTTGGTTGAGTTTGGTTCACCTTTATTTTGAGTCACTAAAAATTTCAGAAATTTCCACAGGAAGAAAATGTTGAGGAGATTGTTGAGTGGCTCTCATATGCATTACTGTTGATCTAGCAAAGAGCCCATATTACCTTGTCTTCTCCTTTGAATAAATGTTTGCAGATTCCAGCTTAGTCCAATGCACGTGCACTATTATTATTATCCACACCGCTCGGTCGTGCAAGTGAAAGGCAATAATGACGATATATGATGAAATGATTGAGATGAGGAAAAGCTGGTATGAACTCGACCTATCTTGTTTTTGTAAATATGATTAGTTCATCGTTCCTGATTCAGCCTATTATGAATGAAACATGATTGCAATGACAATTAGAGATTATATTTACTAATGCCATGCTTAATTAGCTAGCAGTTTATAATGGTTTACCTTGCATGCCAACATGGAAATTAAAATGATTGTGATGTAGTACGATAGGATGGTATCCTCCTTTGAATGATTCGAGTGGCTTGACTTGGCACATGTTCACGTATGTAGTTGAAACAAAATCAACATAGCCTCTACGATATTTATGTTCATGGTAATTTATATCCTACTCATGCTTGCATTCAATGTTGGTTAATCTCAATGCATGTTTATGACTATTGTCACTGTCTAGTTGGTCGCTTCCCAATATCTTCTAGCCTTCACTTGTACTAAGCGGGAATACTGCTTGTGCATCCACTTTCATAAACCCCAAAGTTGTTCCATATGAGTCCACCATACCTTCCTATATGCGGTATTTACCTCTAAACCTTCCAATGATAATCTGTTTTGTATGCTCGAATAGCTCATGTACCAACTAGGACTGTCAATATCTTCCATGCTAGGTGGGTTATTCTCACGATGAGTGGACTCCGCTCATCATTCACAAGAAAATGGCTGGTAACCGGGATGCCCAGTCCCATGCTCAAAGCAAACCAAATAAAAATAATTGCAAAAAAAACTCCCACATGACTGTTGTTAGTTGGATGGTACCTGTTGTTTCGGACCAGCCGTGGAGTGTGCTTAATGGTGGTGGGGGAGTATAAACTTTACCATTCTGTTTAGGAACCGCCTATAATGTATGTAGCATGGAAGATACCGAGATCTCTTAGTTGTTATGTTGACAATGAAAGCATGCCCCTCAAAATATTATTCAATCTCTATTTCAAAACTCGAGCTCTGGCACCTCTGCAAATCCCTGCTTCCCTTTGTGAAGGGCCTATCTATTTAATTTTATTGCTGAGTCACCATCCTCTTATAAAAGCACCAGTTAGAGAGCACCACTGTCATGTGTATGCATTGTTATTAATTTATATTGAGTATGACTGTGATTGGATCTCTTTTACCATGAATTACAATGTCTAGTCAGTCCTTGATGTTCAGGGGTGCTCTGCATTTATGTTTTTCGGTCTCAGAAAGGGCTAACGAGATACCATCTTGTTACATCATATAATGATTGTTTTGAAGAAGTGCTGTCATCCAGGATTTATTATTATTGCTCGCTAGTTGATTATGCCATTGATATGAGTAAATGTGAGACCTAAACGTTATTGTTGTGAATATGGTTAGTTCATAATCTTTGCTGAAAACCTGAATGTTGGCTTTACATATTTGCAACAACAAGATCAAACAGAGTTTGTAAAAGTTTTTCTTTATCACTTTCATTTTCTCAACTGAATTGCTTGAGGACAAGCATGAAGGAAATATGCCCTAGAGGCAATAATAAAGTTGTTATTTTTATTTCCTTATATCATGATAAATTTTTATTATTCATGCTAGAATTGTATTAACCGGAAACTTAGTACATGTGTGAATACATAGACAAACAGATTGTCCCTAGTATGCCTCTACGTGACTAGCTCGTTAATCAAAGATGGTTACGTTTCCTAGCCATAGACATGTGTTGTCATTTGATGAACGGGATCACATCATTAGAGAATGATGTGATGGACAAGACCCATCCGTTAGCTTAGCACTATGATCGTTTAGTTTATTGCTATTCCTTTCTTCATGACTTATACATGTTCCTCTGACTATGAGATTATGCAACTCCCGAATACCGGAGGAACACTTAGTGTGCTATCAAATGTCACAACGTAACTGGGTGATTATAAAGATGATCTACAGGTGTCTCCGATGGTGTTTGTTGAGTTGGCATAGATCGAGATTAGGATTTTCACTCCGTGTATCGCAGAGGTACCTCTGGGCCCTCTCGGTAATGATCATCACTATAAGCCTTGCAAGCAATGTGACTAATGAGTTAGTTGCGGGATGATGCATTATGTAACGAGTAAAGAGACTTGCCGGTAACGAGATTGAACTAGGTATGAGGATATCGACGATCGAATCTCGGGCAAGTAACATACCGATGACAAAGGGAACAACGTATGTTGTTATGCGGTTTGACCAACAAAGATCTTCGGAGAATATGTAGGAGCCAATATGGGCATCTAGGTTCTGCTATTGGTTATTGACCGGAGATGTATCTTGGTCATGTCTACATAGTTCTCGAACCCGTAGGGTCCGCACGCTTAACGTTAGATGACGATTTATATTATGAGTTATGTGATTTGATGACCGAAGTTTGTTCGGAGTCCCGGATGAGATCACGGACATGACGAGGAGTCTCGAAATGGTCGAGAGGTAAATATTCATATATTGGAAGGCTATATTCGGACATTGGAAAGGTTCCGAGTGATTCGGGTATTTTTCGGAGTACCAGGGAGTTACGGGAATTCACCAGGAGAAGTAATGGGCCTTATTGGGCTTTAGTGGAGAGAGGGGAGAAGGGCCAAGAGGTGGCACGCGCCTCCCCCCTTCCCAAACCGAATTGGACAAGGGGTGGGGCACAGCCCCCCCCGTTCCTTCTCCCTCTCCCTCTCTTTCCTTCTCTCCTACTCCGAATAGGAAAGAGGAGGGGAATCCTACTTGGACTGGGGAGTCCTAGTAGGATTCCCCACACCTCCTCCCTCCCTCCTTTATATATGGGGGAGGGGAGCACCCCAAAGGCACCCAAGATTTGTCCCAGCCGTGTGCGGTGCTCCCCTCCACAGTTACACACCTCGGTCATATCGTCATAGTGTTTAGGCGAAGCCCTGCGCCGGTAACTTCATCATCACCATCGACACGTCGTCGTGCTGACGGAACTCTCCCTCGGCCTCAACTGGATCAAGAGTACGAGGGACGTCATTCAGCTAAACATGTGCTGAACTCGGAGGTGCCGTATGTTCGGTACTTGGATCGGTTGGATCGCGAAGACGTTCGACTACATCAACCGCGTTACTTAACGCTTCCGCTTTCGGTCTACGAGGGTACGTGTACACACTCTCCCCGCTCGTTGCTATGCATCACCTAGATAGATCTTGCGTGATCGTAGGAAAATTTTGAAATACTACATTCCCCAACAGTGGCATCCGAGCTAGGTCTATGCGTAGATGTTATATGCACGAGTAGAACATAAAGAGTTGTGGGCGATAATGGTCATACTGCTTACCAGCATGTCATACTTTGATTCGGCGGTATCGTTGGATGAAGCGGCCTAGACCGACATTACATGACCGCGTTCATGAGACTGGTTCTACCGCCGTGCTTTTCACATAGGTGGCTAGTGGGTGTCTATTTCTCCAACTTTAGTTGAATCTAGTGTGACTACGCCCGGTCCTTGTTGAAGGTTAAAACAACACACTTGACGAAAAATCGTTGTGGTTTTGATGCGTAGGTAAGAAAGGTTCTTGCTAGAAGCCTGTAGCAGCCACATAATACCTGCAACAACAAAGTAGAGGACGTCTAACTTGTTTTTGCAGGGCTTGCTGTGATGTGATATGGTCAAGACGTGATGATATATAATTTGTTGTATGAGATGACCATGTTTTGTAACAGTTGTCAGCAACCGGCAGGAGCCATATGGTTGTCGCTTTATTGTATGAAATGCAATCGCCATGTAATTGCTTTACTTTATCACTATGCGGTAGTGATAGTCATATAAGCAATAGTTGGCGAGAAGACAACGATGCTTCGATGGAGATCAAGGTGTCAAGCCGGTGACGATGGTGATCATGACGTTGCTTTGGAGATGGATATCAAAGGCACAAGATGATGATGGCCATATCATATCACTTATTTTGATTGCATGTGATGTTTATCCTTTATGCATCTTATTTTGCTTAGTTCGGCGGTAGCATTATAAGATGATCTCTCACTAAATTTCAAGGTATAAGTGTTCTCCACGAGTATGCACCGTTCGATGAGTTCTTCGTGCGAGACACCACGTGATGATCGGGTGTGATAAGCTCTACGTTCACATACAACGGGTGCAAGCCAGTTTTGCACACGCAGAATACTCGGGTTAAACTTAACGAGCCTAGCATATGCAGATATGGCCTCGGAACACTGAGACCGAAAGGTCGAGCGTGAATCATATAGTAGATATGATCAACATAATGATGTTCACCATTGAAAACTACTCCATCTCACGTGATGATCGGACATGGTTTAGTTGATATGGATCACGGGATCATTTAGATGACTAGAGGGATGTCTATCTAAGTGTGAGTTCTTAAGTAATATGATTAAATTGAACTTTAATTTATCATGAAGTTAGTCCTGATAGTATTTGCATAACTATGTTGTAGATCAATAGCTTGCGATGTAGCTCCCCGTTTATTTTCGATATGTTCCTAGAGAAAAATAAGTTGAAAGATGATAGTAGCAATGATGCAGACTTGGTCCGTGATCAGAGGATTATCCTCATTGCTGCACAGAAGAATTATGTCCTTGATGCACCGCAAGGTGACAGACCTATTGCAGGAGCAGATACAGACGTTATGAACGTTTGACAAAGCTCGGTATGATGACTACTTGATAGTTTAGTGCACCATGCTTTACGGCTTAGAACCGGGATTTCAAAAACGTTTTGAACACCACGAAGCATACAAGATGTTCCAAGAGCTGGAATTCGTATTTCAGACTCATGCCCGAGTCGAGAGGTGTGAGACCTCTGACAAAGTACTTAGCCTACAAGATGGAGGAGAATAGCTCAACTAGTGAGCATGTGCTCAAAATGTCTGAGTACTACAATAACTTGAATCAAGTGGGAGTTAATCTTCCAGATAAGATAGTGATCGACAGAGTTCTCTAGTCACTATCACCAAGTTACTAGAACTCCGTGATGAACTATAATATGCAAGGGATAACGGAAACGATTCCCAAGCTCTTCGCGATGCTGAAATCGGGGAAGGTAGAAATCAAGAAAAAGCATCAAGTGTTGATGGTTGACAAGAACGCTAGTTTCAAGTAAAAGGGCAGGGGAAAGAAAGGGAACTTCAAGAAATAATGGCAAGCAAGTTGCCACTCCCATAAAGAAGCCCAAAGCTAGACCCAAGCCTGAAACTGAGTGCTTCTAATGCAAAGGAAATGGTCACTGGAAGTGGAACTGCCCTAGATACTGGGCGGATAAGAAGGATGGCAAAGTGAACAAAGGTATATTGGATATACATGTTATTGATTTGTACTTTACTAGTGTTTATAGCAACCCCTCGGTATTTGATACTGGTTCAGTTGCTAAGAGTAGTAACTCGAAATGGGAGTTGAAAAATAAACAGAGACTAGTTAAGGGCGAGTTGATGATGTGTGTTGGAAGTGATTCCAAGGTAGATAAGATCACCATCGCACACTCCCTTTACCTTCGGGATTAGTGTTGAACCTAAAATAAATATTATTTGGTGTTCGCGTTGAGCATGAATATGATTGGATCATGTTTATTGCAATAGGTTATTCATTTAAGTCAAAGAATAATTTTTGTTCTATTTACATGAATAAAACCTTCTATGGTCATACAGTCAATATAAATGGTTTATTGAATCTCGGTCGTAGTGATACACATATTCATAATATTGAAGCCAAAAGATGCAAACTTAATAATGATAGTGCAACTTATTTGTGGCACTGCCGTTTAGGTCATATTGGTGTAAAGCGCATGAAGAAACTCCATGCTGATGGGTTTTTGGAATCACTTGATTATGAATCACTTGATGCTTGCGAATCATGCCTCATGGGCAAGATGACTAAGACTCCGTTGTCCGGAACAATGGAGCAAGCAACTGACTTATTGGAAATAATACATACTGATGTATGCAGTCCGATGAGTGTTGAGGCTCGCGGTGGGTATCATTATTTTCTGACCTTCACAGATGATTTGAGCAGATATGGGTGTATCTACTTGATGAAACATAAGTCTGAAACATTTGAAAAGTTCAAAGAATTTCAGAGTGAAGTGAAAAATCATTGTAACAAGAAAATAAAGTTTCTACGATCTGATCGTGGAAACGAATATTTGAGTTACGAGTTTGGTCTTCATTTGAAACAATATGGAATAGTTTCGCAACTCACGCCACCTGGAACACCACAGCGTAATGGTGTGTCCGAGCGTCATAACCGTACTTTATTAGATATGGTGCGATCTATGATGTCTCTTACAGATTTACCACTATCATTTTGGGGTTATGCATTAGAGACAGTTGCATTCACGTTAAATAGGGCACCATCTAAATCCATTGAGACGACCCCATATGAACTCTGGTTTGGCAAGAAACCTAAGCTCTCGTTTCTTAAAGTTTGGGGTTGCGATGCTTATGTGAAAAAGCTTCAACCTGATAAGCTCGAACCCAAATCGGAGAAGTGCGTCTTCATAGGATACCCAAAAGAAACTGTTGGGTACACCTTCTATCACAGATCCGAAGGCAAGATTTTTGTTGCTAAGAATGGATCCTTTCTAGAGAAGGAGTTTCTCTCGAAAGAAGTGAGTGGGAGGAAAGTAGAACTTGATGAGGTAACTGTACCTGCTCCCTAATTGGAAAGTAGTTCATCACAGAAATCAGTTCCAATGATTCCTACACCAATTAGTGAGGAAGCTAATGATGATGATCATGAAACTTTAGATCAAGTTACTACCGAACCTCGTGGTCAACCAGAGTAAGATCCGCACCAAGAGTGGTACGGTAATCCTGTTCTAGAGGTCATGTTACTTGACCATGACGAACCTATGAACTATGAGGAAGCGATGATGAGCCCAGATTCCGCAAAATGGCTTGAGGCCATGAAATTTGAGATAGGATCCATGTATGAGAACAAAGTATGGACTTTGGTTGACTTGCGCGATGATCGGCAAGCCATAGAGAATAAAATGGATCTTCAAGAGGAAGACGGACGCTGATAGTAGTGTTACTATCTACAAAGCTCGAATTTTCGCAAAAATGTTTTCGACAAGTTGAAGGTGTTGACCACAATGAGATTTTCTCACTTGTATCGATGCTTAAAAGTCTGTCCGAATCATGTTAGCAATTGCCGCATTGTATGAAATTTGGCAAATGGATGTCAAACATGCATTCCTTAATGGATTTCTTAAAGAAGAGTTGTATATGATGCAACCAGAAGGTTTTGTCGATCCTAAAGGTACTAACAAAGTGTGCAAAGCTCCAGCGATCCATCTATGGACTGGTGCAAGCATCTCGGAGTTGGAATATACGCTTTGATAAAGTGATCAAAGCATATGGTTTTATACATGCTTATGGTGAAGCCTGTATTTACAAGAAAGTGAGTGGGAGCACTATAACCTTTCTGATAAGTATATGTGAATGACAGATTGTTGATCGGAAATGATGTAGAATTTTTCTGGAAAGCATAAATGAGTGTTTGAAAGGAGTTTTTCAAAGAAAGACCTCGATGAAGCTGCTTACATATTGAGCATCAAGATTTATAGAGATAGATCAAGACGCTTGATAAGTTTTTTCAATGAGTACATACCTTGACAAGATTTTGAAGTAGTCCAAAATGGAACAGTCAAAGAAGGAGTTCTTTCCTGTGTCGAAAGGTGTGAAGTTGAGTAAAGACTCAAAATCCGACCACGGTAAAAAATAGAAAGACAATGAAAAGTCATTCCCTATGCCTCAGTCATAGGTTCTATGAAATATGCTATGTTGTGTACCAGACCTATTGTGTACCTCACCATGAGTTTGGCAAGAGGGTACTATAGTGATCCAGGAGTGGATCACTGGACAGTGGTCAAAATTATCCTTACTGGAATAAGGATATGTTTCTCGGTTATGGAGGTGACAAAAAGTTCGTCGTAAAGGGTTACGTTGATGCAAGTATTGACACCGGTCCGGATGACTCTAAGTCTCAATCTAGATACATATTGAAAGTGGGAGCAAATAGCTAGAGTCGCTCCATGCAGAGCATTGTAGACATAGAAATTTGCAAAATACATACGGGTCTGAATGTGGCAGATCCATTGACTAAACTTCTCTCACAAGCAAAACATGATCACACCTTAGTACTCTTTGGGTGTTAATCACATAGCGATGTGAACTAGATTATTGACTCTAGTAAACCCTTTGGGTATTGGTCACATGGCGATGTGAACTATAGAGTGTTAAATCACATGACGATGTGAACTATTGGTGTTAAATCACATGGCGATGTGAATTAGATTATTGACTCTAGTGCAAGTGCGAGACTGAAGGAAATATGCCCTAGAGGTAATAATAAAGTTCTTATTTATATTTCCTTATATCATGATAAATGTTTATTATTAATGCTAGAATTGTATTAACCGGAAACTTAGTACATGTGTGAATACATAGACAAACAGAGTGTCCCTAGTATGCCTCTACTTGACTAGCTCGTTAATCAAAGATGGTTACGTTTCCTAGCCATAGACATGTGTTGTCATTTGATGAACGGGATCACATCATCAGAGAATGATGTGATGGACAAGACCCATCCGCTAGCTTAGCACTATGATCGTTTAGTTTATTGTTATTGCTTTCTTCATGACTTATACATGTTCCTCTGACTATGAGATTATGCAACTCCCGAATACCGGAGGAACACTTAGTGTGCTATCAAACGTCACAACGTAACTAGGTGATTATAAAGATGCTCTACAGGTGTCTCCGATGGTGTTTGTTGAGTTGGCATAGATCGAGATTAGGATTTGTCACTCCGTGTATCGCAGAGGTACCTCTAGTCCCTCTCGGTAATGATCATCACTATAAGCCTTGCAAGCAATGTGACTAATGAGTTAGTTGCGGGATGATGCATTACGGAACGAGTAAAGAGACTTGCCGGGAACTAGATTGAACTAGGTATGAGGATACCGACGATCGAATCTCGGGCAAGTAACATACCGATGACAAAGGGAACAACGTATGTTGTTATGCGATTTGACTGATAAAGATCTTCGCGGAATATGTAGGAGCCAATATGAGCATCCAGGTTCTGCTATTGGTTATTGACCGAAGATGTGTCTCGGTCATGTCTACATAGTTCTCGAGCCCATAGGGTCCGCACGCTTAACGTTCGATGACGCTTTGTATTATGAGTTATGTGATTTGATGACCGAAGTTTGTTAGGAGTCCCGGATGAGATCACGCACATGACGAGGAGTCTCGAAATGGTCAAGAGGTAAAGATTCATATATTGGAAGGCTATATTCGGACATCGGAAAGGTTCCGAGTGATTCGGGTATTTTTCGGAGTACCGGGGAGTTACGGGAATTCACCGGGAGAAGTAATGGGCCTTATTAGGCTTTAGTGGAGAGAGGGGAGAAGGGCCAAGAGGTGGCACGCGCCTCCCCCCTGCCCAAACCGAATTGGACAAGGGGTGGGGGCGCAGCCCCCCCTTCCTTCTCCCTCCCCCTCTCTTTCCTTCTCTCCTACTCCGAATAGGAAAGAGGAGGGGAATCGTACTTGGGCTGGGGAGTCCTAGTAGGATTCCCCACACCTGGCACGCCCCCCTTGGGACGGCCACCTCCTCCCTCCCTCCTTTATATCCGGGGGAGGGGAGCACCCTAAAGGCACCCAAGATTTGTCCTAGCCGTGTGCGGTGCCCCCCTCCACAGTTACACACCTCGGTCATATCATCGTAGTCCTTAGGCGAAGCCCTGCACCGGTAACTTCATCATCACCGTCGCCACGTCGTCGTGCTGACGGAACTCTCCCTCGGCCTCAACTGGATCAAGAGTACGAGGGACGTCATCAAGCTGAACATGTGTTGAACACGGAGGTGCCGTACGTTCGGTACTTGGATCGATTGGATCGCGAAGACGTTCGACTACATCAACCGCGTTACTTAATGCTTCCGCTTTCAGTCTACGAGGGTACGTGGACACACTCACCCCGCTCGTTGCTATGCATCACCTAGATAGATCTAGCATGATTGTAGGAAATATTTTAAATACTATGTTCCCCAACAAAGCAAAGGAATAAGGTTGGGGGAGTTGATACGTCTCCAACGTATCTAATTTTCCAAACTCTTTTGCCCTTGTTTTGGACTCTAACTTGCATGATTTGAATGGAACTAACCCGGACTGACGTTGTTTTCAGCAAAATTGCCATGGTGTTATTTTTGTGCAAAATAAAAAGTTCTCAGAATGACCTGAAAATCAACGGAGATTATTTTTGGAAGTAATAAAAAATATTGGCGAAAGAATCAGCAGCAGGGGGCCCACACCCTAGCCACGAGGATGGGGGGCGCACCCTCCGACCTTGTGGGCCCCTGGACCTCCACCGACCTCAACTCCAACTCCATATATTCACTTTCGGGAGAGAGAAAAATCAGAGAGAAGGATTCATCGCGTTTTACAATACGGAGCCGCCACCAAGCCCTGTTCTTCCTCAGGAGGGCAGATTTGGAGTCCGTTCGGGGCTCCGGAGAGGGGAATCCGTCGCCATCGTCATCATCAATCATCCTCCATCACCAATTTCATGATGCTCACCGCCATGTGTGAGTAATTCCATCATAGGCTTGCCGGACCGTGATGAGTTGGATGAGATTTACCATGTAATCGAGTTAGTTTTGTTAGGGTTTGATCCCTAGTATCCACTATGTTCTAAGATTGATGTTGCTATGACTTTGCTATGTTTAATGCTTGTCACTAGGGCCCGAGTGCCATGAACTCAGATCTGAACCCTTTATGTTTTCATGAATATATTTGTGTTCTTGATCCGATATTGCAAGTTATAGTCACCTACTATGTGTTATGATCCGGCAACCCTGGAGTGACAATAGTCGAGACCACTCCCGGTGACGACCGTAGTTTGAGGAGTTCATGTATTCACTAAGTGCTAATGCTTTGGTCTGGTACTCTATTAAAAGGAGGCCTTAATATCCCTTAGTTTCCAATAGGACCCCGCTGCCACGGGAGGGTAGGACAAAAGATGTCATGCAAGTTCTTTTCCATAAGCATGTATGACTATATTCGGAATACATGCCTACATTATATTGATGAACTGGAGCTAGTTCTGTGTCCCCCTATGTTATAACCGTTGCATCATGAATGCCATCCAACATAATTATCCATCATTGATCCATTGCCTACGAGCTTTTCACATATTAATCTTTGCTTCGTTTCTTTTCCGTTGCCACTATTACAATTGCTACAAAACTGCTACTGTTACTTTTGCCACCGTTACCGCAACTTCCATACTACTTTACTACTAAATACTTTGCTGCAGATATTAAGTCTTTCAGGTGTGGTTGAACTGACAACTCAGCTGCTAATACTCAAGAGTATTCTTTGGCTCCCCTTGTGTTGAATAAATAAATTTGGCTTGAATACTCTACCCTCGAAAACTGTTGCGATCCCCTATACTTGTGGGTTATCAGTTTCTAAAAATAAGATGTTTATGAAAGACTCTTTTTCCTAAAACTTTTTAAAAAAATTCAATCATTAATGGCAAATAGATTGATTTCCCCCTCCTTCTACCATGAACATTCAGTTTCCAAAATTGTTTGTATATGTGGAAAGCATGAGACTTCACATTTTAGACAATTCTCTAGCAAAGGTATTTTTGTGTGTCTTTTGTTTCAAAATTGGACATGAGTTTTGCCATTTGATGGCTTAGATAGATGATTTGTATGATCTATTGTTCTATTCAAATGGCACGAGTGGTTGCACCATGTAGGCAACTAGGCATTCGACCAGAAACAAAGCTGGGATAATTTATTGAGATTTTAATTGCCTTGGAGCTTCTGCTTAACTTGATCTCAGGCTGCATAACCCACAAGTGGAAAAGCATGTTATACAACATCTCATTTTCAACTAAGGTTAGTCGATGATAACAACGAGGCACAACCCTTTATGGCTTTTCAATGACTATAGCAAAATGCAATGTCTTTCTAAGAATCGAAAATAAAGTCGTTTACTTGCTTATTATCTTGTCTGGGGTACATACATGTAATAGGAAAGCAAGGACCTATTATGCTTGATCCGAAGTCATCAACTTTTGACCCAAAGGAGAAAGTATGGAAAAGGTTCCCACCAGAAGGCTCAAAATACACCCCTCCACGGAGTTCTTGTGATCTTAGATGGAAAGATGACTGCCTACAAGTATTCTGGTTGGTCATCACTTCAGTGTCTAGATTAAGGTGTATCTATCATCAGTTACAATTCACATGCAATTTTTCTCATGAAATGAATTGCAAGACATTGTGCAAGTTGTTCAAGGTTGATGCAGCAGATTGTATGCTATTCCTTTGTGGGGACCAGGCTCTCCGAGGGCCCTCATCCCCTGGTAAGAGTGGAAACTTCTTTTATCTCACGAGAAATTATCATTACATGAGAAAGACGATGAAGAAATAGGGAATAAAGGTTTGTGCTTTGTTGTTGTCTCATTCTAAATGTTTTCTGAACTTCAAAGACACTATAAAGTTTATACAGAATGCAGGGAACACTTTTTGTCGTGTAGATATTTCTGAAGATGTTATTTCATGATCTTTGCTCATCTAGAGCAACATATCTCCTTTGCCCAATGATTATTGTCCAAAACCTATCATGTTATTTTCTATCTACAGGTACTATGTTGCCTATTCAGGGACCTCACCTTCATGAGACTAGCAAGGGGTAGATGTTAGAAAGGAGAGATGAGGTGAGTTTCTAAAGTTCACCATCCAATCCAGGCATCGAAGTTGAGCATTATCCTGTTAAATTACTTTTACAGAAGTAAACCGGTTAGTATCTTACTGAATAACTATGAACTAGCTACATTTTTTGATGCAGTAATCTTTGTGCCCAGGCTCTGATCTATGTGCCCTTTGTGGTCGGCTTGAAGACACTGACCATATCCTTTTTAGATGCGACCCAGATTCTGTTTTCTGGTGCTGCGTTCGCTCCATTATGAACGTTCAGTGGGATCCTCTCTCTTTTCATGAGCCAAGGGCCCTAGCTGGGAGCTTCTTTGGGCAAGTTAAGCATATCTTTTGGTCTGGGTTTTCGGCATGTGTTAGGTGATGTGGACCACTAGGGTCAAATTTACGATTAAGCACATTTTTTCCTAACAAACCTGTTGACCCGTTATTCAAACTTGTTTCTCTCCTACAGTTGTGAAAATCATTGATGAAGGAGCAACCCAGACCAAATAAACAATGGCGGAGCTAGCGGAGAATCAAAGAGGGGGCCAAAGAGAAAATATACATCTTTAGGTGTGCCAAATGACTGCAATCAATTTAATTTAAGGATCTCATTTTTTTCCTTTAGAAAATACGCTACGGCTGGGGGGCCGCGGCCCCCTCAGCATTGCATGTAGCTCTGACACTATTTATAAAGTCAGACAAAAGCCTTTTGTCAAAAAAATATACATAAAATATCACTCTGGTCGTTCGCAAATGCCACCCTAGCTGGCGACCATTCGCTAGCTAGCTGGGTCCTAGTACTATGTACGTGTAGGGTCTTGGAGACATGAACGTTGCCTAGCTAGAACCTTATCTGTTGATCCATGAATTGATTGATAATGTTAGAAAGGATAGAGAGGGAATGATGGAATTGATGGATGTTGTATTGAGCCTCACGGGCGAGCATATATAAAAATACATACTTGGAAGGCAAGAAGTCTCTCTTAGATATAAGATAGAAGATGGATTATAAATTTTAGACTACCAAATACTTCTTCCGTTTTAAAATAAGTGGCTCAACTTTGTATTAGTTTATTTTTAATGGAGGAGGACCCCCGGCCTCTGCATCTGGACGATGCATGCAGCCACTTTATTAATTATTCACATAAGACCTTACAAAATCATACAACAGTAAGTCGAAGCCACCGTCTAGGCAACAAAAGTGTCGCTACTCCTATCCAAATGATGAAGGGATGCTGATAGTCTGGGCCTAATACCAAACAGACATCGCAGCCATACCTAATATCTAAGACCTGAGGTCCCAACCAGGACGCCTGCCGGGTATGGGCACCCACAGGTCCGGCGAGCTCCTCAACCAGGACGCCTGCCGGGTATGAGGCCGCCGCAGCCACCTGCCACCAATCCATCTTCAGAGTTGTACTACTGCATGAACCTTGCCCGGTCTAGCTACCGCCGACGCCACCACGACGCCAGACAGCGTCGACCTCCTACGCGAGTCCATCATCGCACATCAGACGCCTAATCTCCAAAGCCCCGTGCCATCGAGATCCGACACCATCAATGTGTGTGATGAAGCACCGCTCTTCCTCTTGTCATCTCCACCCATCACTTGCTCCAAAACGATGCCCCCGTGAGGGAAAGCGCTACTAAGAACACCATCATCGTCCGATCCGGGAAAACCAGATCTAGGGTTTCCCCCGGAGCAGCCCGAGCCTGATGAAGCAAACTACAACGACGATGTCTCGACAAGGGAACGACATCTAAGACGCCGCCATCGTCTGCCATGACCGTAGTCAGCGCGATTTTCATCGGCAGTTGCTCCATCAGATGTGCGCCGCCAGCGTCGATGATCCCTTCAAACGGAGTAAGCTCCAAAACGATGCCCTGAATAAGGGTTACGACGCAAAAGCACCGCCATCGCTCGATCCCAAGGAGATCTAGGGTTTCCCCCGGAGTTGCCCGCGCTGTCAAGGACCAAACAAGGGAAGAATCTCTGCAGATCCGCCCAGCTGCCGACGAGCCGCACCCACCACCACGCCGACGACAATCCAGTGACCAAGGCCGAACCCAGATCCGGATGTGCTGCCGCGAACACATCTGGTCACGCCGTCGCCGTCCCTGGCGACCGCGACGCACCAGACCATGAAGCCGCCTACCGCGGGGGAAGAGAACCGCCGAAGCGCCGCCACCACCCGCCGTGGCGTCCGGCCCGGCGCCACGCTTTGGCCCGGGGGCGCCGGCCCGCGCCAGCCCCACGAGCGGGAGGACCACGAGTCCCCGCCATCGCCGGCAACAGCAAGGCTTCGCCTAGCCGTGCCCTTGGGCGGCGGCAAGGGAGGAGGAGGAGGAGATGTGGAGACCGGCGGCGATGCGATCTGGGAGCCACCCCGCCGCGCGGGGGGCGACGCCGGGGGCACGCGATGGGAGTTGTACTACGCGATGGGTAAAAAATGACAAACACCATCGTCTCGTTAGGAAGCTGATACCATCGCCAGTAAAGTGTTTAACGCTATAGAGCGTCATGGGCTGCTGCCTTTTAGCACTAATAATACTCTGATTATGTAAAAGTTGGAAGCGATATTGCGATAAGACCAGGAGTAAGATAATCCGAGAAGACAGAAAGCCTTGTCGCTGTAGACACAGCAATCAGTCAGTTAACCACTGGATTCCACAGTCATGATACGTGACGGAATCGTTCCTTTGATGGCTTTTAGAGTTATCCATTTGACCATTTGCAAATGTTTGTCTGTTTCTTGCTAACGTCCACGCCAGGGTGGTGGTACGCCCCTTCTAACTGGCGGGGGGAAGCAGCTCACGCAACAGTGAAAAAAACGTTGATTTCCACCAGTCCCTGTTAATTACTTCCTCCGTTTCAAATCTTAGTTCAATTATCATCTCGCACGTTACCATCGGCGTCAGCTAACAATGTCGAAAATGCAGTAAGATTCACCGGTACTTCACGCTTACAACTCAACGGTATACAACTCTATATTAGTTTCTCTAAGAAGAAATATCTTCAGATCGACATCTTTAAATCAACACAATTAAATACAACTCCTTCACGGACCTCCCTCCATGCGGACGATGCCGTGATTTTTGTCGTGCCCATTTAAGAGGATATTTAGGCGGTGTCCAACATCTTGGGGCTTCTTCAACAACAATTCGTAAATTTTATCTTGCATCCGTTCGGGGGTAGGGGAATCAGTCCCCAGACACGGATGCGGGGGGACGCCATCCAACTGTAGTTGCATACATTTTAACAACGGCTCGAACCAACTGAAGAAAATTCGTGCAAACACGTCTGGATTTCATATAAACATGACAGATTTCATATAAATCGAAAGAAAAATTTACATTTTAAACATATTTTGACTACAAAGGTAAAACTATGTGCACGTACGGTCGCATGGAGCTACACTCTCATGACACGGATGCACTACACTAGTCTACGGCCGGCCGCGGCAGATCCAATGTGAAGCGGCGCACTCTACAGCGGCATGAATGCGAGTAGCTGGCGACGGAAGGGAAGCACGTGCGGGAGGGGGAGGGGTTTTTGGTGAGTCAGGCGGTCAGAAGCGTACGTGAGAGTGGTCCAGACTACCGCAAGCCCCCTCCCCCCCTCCCCCCCTCCCCACACACACGTTCGTGGACCGATACAGGCCCACGTTGGATGGCTTCCCTTGTCTAGACAATACGGTCCGGACGGATGCAAGAGGTTTGAGGGTCGGCGTTGGAGATGCCCTTACAAAGCTTTGTAGAGATAACTGGCATGGTCACTAACATCGAGAAAACTACTACTGCGCCCATCCATTGCGGTGGCTTGGACCTCGATGATATCATGCAGAGCCTACCAGCGGTGCATTCGTCCTTCCCTACGCGCTACCTCGGACTGCACCTCTCGATCAAGCGCCTCAAGAAGATACACCTCCAATACCTGGAGGACCAAGTTGCCAGACTACCTCCTTGGCAGGGGAAGCATTGCATAGCGGCGGGCCACACCGCCTTGGTCTAATCTATCCACACCACCATCGTGATTTACCACATCACGGCCCTAGTCATTCCTATGGAGGTTCTATTGGCCATTGATAAGATCCGTAGGGCTTTTCTTTGGGCTGGCTCAGGCGAGGTTTCCGGCAGCAAATGCAAGATTAGCTGGGCTTTGGTGTGTCGGCCTTTAAACCTTGGAGGCCTCGGGATTTTGAACCTGCAGAAGTTTCCCCGCCCCTTCACCTCTGTTGGCCAGGGCTTGAATGGGAAGCGCCGGAGAGAACTTGGGTGGGCACCAGGAGCCCGTGCGATTCTGTGGGCATGGATTTGTTCCACATGCTCATGAAGGTCACCATTGGTGATGGCAGAAAAGCGAGCTTCTGGGAGTCGGCATGGTTAGATGGAATGAGGCAAAAGCACATTGCACCTCTTATCTACGATATATTCAGAAGCAAGAAATGGTGCATGAGAAAGGCATGCCAAATGACGCTTGGGTTGATAAGGTCCAGAGAGTGAAGAAATTCTGAATGGGCTCATGTGGCGCATATTCAGAATTTCTTCACTCTCTGGACCAAGGTGTCCCAGCAGACCCTCCACGATGACCTCCCAGGCTCCATCACTTGGAAGCTAACCACCTCAGGTCACTACTCGGCGGCATCGACCTATAAGGGGCAATTTCTTAGCACTACGACAATGAGCTTCAAGGGCATCGTATGAAAAATTTGGGCGCCGCCGAAGTGCAAGTTTTTTGCGTGGTTAATTGTGCAAAACCGCGTTCGTACGGATGATCGTCTGGTGAGGCGTGGATGGCCAAATTGTGGGAACTGCCCATCCTGCAACTAGGTGCCTGAGTCGGCTGCGCACATCCTATTTGAATGCAAATTCTCCAGGAGGGTGTGGGGTTCGGTCCAAGACCGACTACAACTTCAAGGGTTTAATCCAAATGCGTTGAAAGGGTTCCAGAATGTCGAATCATAGTGGTTTGCCATCATTCATGACGGGCTTGGCCGCCAGAAGGCCATGGCTTCTCTTATCATGCTAGTGGCGTGGGAGCTTTGGAATGTGAGGATCTTCAACAACAAGTTTGTGCCGTCGTCCATAGCCATGTCCAGGATACATTGTGAGGCGAAGAATTAGGGGCTTGCGGGCTCAACCCATTTGTGTAAAGTAATACCGAGAGACTAGGCTTTAGTGAGACCGGTTCTCGCCCTCGGACGCATTTTCTAAAATCTTTCTTAATAGATGAATACGAGAAGTCTTTAGCCCTTGAAAAAAATAACAACTCAATATACTTGATGACCATCTCTCTTCCAGTATTTGCAAAAACAAGTTATTTGTAGCTAAGCGAAGAAAAGCATCATCCATCAATCCAAGCAATAGAAAACGGTCCTCACACAATTTCTTAAAAATATTTCTCCCTACTTTCTTATATTAATAAAGTCACATAACCACACAATATATGGTATTGAGAAAAATGCCTAGAAGCTAGTAAAAATGAAAAGCACGACAAAGCCCACTAAGAACACTGAAAAGGAACAAAAGTGCACTACTAAGCGCCTACCGCATGCCGTCAAGAAGAAGCACGAGATACGTCGTCACGACCAATATACATGCACACTCATCTACGAAGACCACAAGCGGGTTACAATGCAAATCGCCACCGCCGCTGAATTTGCCGAAACTGACAAAGGTCTTCACACTAAGTATAGGAGGGGGGCGTCACCACTGACGTCAATGTGCAACCTTTCGCTCTGCCCCTCCTACGCCCACGTCGTTGGGACATGCACAAACCCACCATGACAGAGAGATCACCACGAAGGAACAGGACTGATAACCCACAAGTATAGGGGATCGCAACAGTTTTCGAGGGTAGAGTATTCAACCCAAATTTATTGATTCGACACAAGGGGAGCCAAAGAATATTCTCAAGTATTAGCAACTGAGTTGTCAATTCAGCCACACCTGGATAACTTAGTATCTGCAGCAAAGTATTTAGCAGCAAAGTAATACGATAGTAGTGGTAATGGTAATAAAAGGTAACGGTAGCAAAAGTAATATTTTTGGTATTTTGTAGTGATTGTAACAATAGCAACGGGAAAGTAAATAAGCGAGAACCAATATAGGAAAAGCTCGTAGGCATTGGATCGGTGATGGATAATTATGCCAGATGCGGTTCATCATGTAACAATCATAACATAGGGTGACACAGAACTAGCTCCAATTCATCAATGTAATGTAGGCATATATTCCGAATATAGTCATATGTGCTTATGGAAAAGAACTTGCATGACAACTTTTGTCCTACCCTCCCGTGGCAGCGGGGTCCTATTGGAAACTAAGGTATATTAAGGCCTCTTTTAATAGAGAACCGGAACAAAGCATTAGCACAAAGTGAATACATGAACTCCTCAAACTATGCTCATCACCGGGAGTGGTCCCTATTATTGTCACTTCGGGGTTGCCGGATCATAACACATAGTAGGTGACTATAGACTTGCAAGATAGGATCAAGAACACACATATATTCATGAAAACATAATAGGTTCAGATCTGAAATCATGGCACTCGGGCCCTAGTGACAAGCATCAAACATAGCAAAGTCATAGCAACATCAATCTCAGAACATAGTGGATACTAGGGATCAAACCCTAACAAAACTAACTCGATTACATGATAGATCTCATCCAACCCATCACCGTCCAGCAAGCCTACGATGGAATTACTCACGCGCGGCGGTGAGCATCATGAAATTGGTGATGGAGGATGGTTGATGATGACGACGGGGACGAATTCCCCTCTCCGGAGCCCCGAACGGACTCTAGATCAGCCCTCCCGAGAGGTTTTAGGGCTTGGCGGCGGCTCCATATCGTAAAACACGATGAATTCTTCTCCTTGATTTTTTCTCCTCGAAAGCAAATATATAGAGTTGGAGTTGGCGTCGGAGGAGGTCCAGGGGGCCCACGAGGTAGGGGGGCGTGCCCAGCGCGCCCCCACCCTCGTGGACAGGGTGTGGGCCCCCTGGTCTTCATCTTTTGCAACGATTTTTATTATTTTTAACTAGACGCTCCGTGGAGTTTCAGGTCATTTCGAGAACTTTTGTTTCGGCACATAAATAACACCATGGCAATTCTGCTGAAAACAGCGTCAGTCCGGGTTAGTTCCATTCAAATCATGCAAATTAGAGTCCGAAACAAGGGCAAACGTGTTTGGAAAAGTAGATACGACGGAGACGTATCAACTCCCCCAAGCTTAAACCTTTGCTTGTCCTCAAGCAATTCAGTTGATAAACTGAAAGTGATAAAGAAAAACTTTTACAAACTCTGTTTGCTCTTGTTGTTGTAAATATGTGAAGCCAGTATTCAAGTTTTCAGCAAAGATCATGACTAACCACATTTTCAATAACTCCTAGGTCTCATGTTTACTCATATCAATAGCATAATCAACTAGCAAGCCATAATGATAAATCTCGGATGACAACACTTTCTCAAAACAATCATAATATGATATAACAAGATGGTATCATGCTAGCCCTTTCTGAGACCGCAAAACATAAATGCAGAGCACCTTTAAAGATCAAGGACTGACTAGACATTGTAATTCATGGTAAAAGAGATCCAATCATAGTCATACCCAATATAAATTAATAGCAATGAATGCAAATGACAGATGTGCTCTCAAGCTAGTGCTTTTAATAAGAGGGTGATGACTCAACATAAAAGTAAATAGATAGGCCCTTCGCAGAGGGAAGCAGGGATTTGTAGAGATGCCAGAGCTCGGTTTTGAAATAGAGATAAATAATATTTTGAGCGGCATACTTTCATTGTCAACATAAAAACTAAGAGATGGCGATATATTCCATGCTACACACATTATAGGCGGTTCCCAAACAGAATGGTAAAGTTTATACTCCCCCTCCACCAACAAGCATCAATCCATGGCTTGCTCGAAACAACGAGTGCCTCCAACTAACAAGAGTCCCGGAGGAGTTTTGTTTGCAATTAATTTGATTTAGTTTGCATAAAGCATGGGACTGGGCATCCCGGTGACCAGCCATTTTCTCGTGAGTGAGGAGCGGAGTCCACTCCTCTTGAGAATAACCCGCCTAACATGGAAGATAAGGGCAGCCCTAGTTGATACATGAGCTATTCGAGCATACAAAACAGAATGTTTATTTGAAGGTTTAGAGTTTGGCACATACAAATTTACTTGGAACGGCAGGTAAATACCGCATATAGGAAGGTATAGTGGACTCATAGGAATAATTTTGGGGTTTAAGGATTGATGCACAAGCAGATTCCGCTTAGTACAAGTGAACGCTAGCAAAAGACTGGAAGCGACCAACTAGAGAGCGACAACAGTCATGAACATGCATTAAAATTAATAAACATTGGATGCAAGCATGAGTAGGATATAATCCACCATGAACATAAATATCGTGAAGGCTATGTTGATTTGTTTCAACTACATGTGTGAACATGTGCCAAGTCGAGTCACTTAAATCATTCAAAGGAGGATACCACCCCATCATACCACATCACAACCATTTTAATAGCATGTTGGCACGTAAGGTAAACCATTATAACTCGTAGCTAATCAAGCATGGCACGAGCAACTATGATCTCTAATTGACATTGCAAACATGTTTATTCATAATAAGCTAAATCAAGAACGATGAACTCATCATATTTACAAAAACAAGAGAGGTCGAGTTCATACCAGCTTTTCTCATCTCAGCCAGTCCATCATATATCATCATAATTGCATTTCACTTGCACGACCGAACGATGTGAATAATAATAAGAGTGCACGTGCATTGGACTAAGCTGGAATCTGCGAGCATTCAATAAACAGGAAAGACAAGGCAATATGGGCTCTTGGTTAATTCAACAATAATGCATATAAGAGCCACTTCAACAATTTAATCATGGTCTTCTCCTATCGACCGCCAAAGGAAAGAAAAGAAATAAAACTATTTACACGGGAAAACTTCCAACAAGCAAAAGAAGAACGGGAAATGTTTTTGGGTTTTCTTTTAATTATTACTACAGCAAGAAAAGTAAACTAACTAAAAGCTATCACTAATTTTTTTTTGTTTTTCTTAAAGTTTATTAAACACACGAGAAGAAAGTAAGAAAAAGGAAATAAACTAGCATGGATATTACAGTGAAAAAGTATGAGCACCGACATCTAGCAATGAGTGTATGAACATAAATGTAATGTCGGTGGGCAATACATATTCCCCCAAGCTTAGGATTTTGGCCTAAGTTGGTTTATTGCCAAGGATGGCCTGCCGGATATCCGTAGATGTAGCTGGGTCGATCGGATGAAGAGGACTCGATCGCCATCGGTGGCAGCCACCTCCGGATCCCAAAAGTAATCAGACTGTCGTGGAGGCTCAAATTGGGGTTCCGGCTCCGGGGCTGGTGTAGGATTCCGGTAGGCTTGAATGGCATCCCACGAAACGAGATACGGACCTTCAGACAAATTAAACAAGGAAGGAGTAGGCAAGGTAATAGTCTCAGGATGATGTTTATCAAAGAACAATTTGTATTTAAGCTCCCCTTCCCTGCTCTTAACAATAAAGTCATGCGCTAGCATACTCTTATAATCTAAATAAGCACTGGGCAACAATTTTTCTTATTTCTCATAGAGCCTAATAGGTATGTTAAAATATGCAGCTAGGCATGAAGCATAAATACCTCCAAAGATGGGGCCCTTAGTACGGTTCAGACTTAACCGTTTAGCAACAATTCCTCCCATACTAACAGTGTTATCGCAGAATAAACCATGGAACAAAATGATAATATCAGGAACACTAAGGTTTCCACAGTTTCCGCGACCAATCAAGCAACGACTAGCAAATATGGCAAAGTAGCATAAAACAGGAAAATGTATGCTAGTGATTCTTGCATCGGAAACCTTCCTGGTTTCTCCCACAGTGATGGTGTCAATAAATTCCTCCACATCTTTACGGTGTGGTTCATCTAAAGTACCCTCAAAGGGTATTTTGCAAACCTCGCAAAATTCAGCTAATGGCATCTTCTTAACAACATCATATAAATGAAACTCTACTGAAGGAGGTGATTTCTTAGGAAAACAGTAGAAGTTTTGCACAAAAGTATTAGCGAGTAAGAGATACTGATGACGTTGGTCGCGGAGGAAGTCGGTGAAGCCAGCATTCTCAGCCAATGAATAGAAATCATCATAAATCCCGGCTGCTCTCAAGAAATCATCGGAAGGCCATTCACACGGCCGGACCTCCGCGGTACGACGCAAATTAAATTTGGGCCTCTGTGCCTCTTCATTTTGCTTTTCCTTCGAGCTTCGTCTCGACGAGCCCCTCAAAATTCTCTTCATCATTTTCTGAAATATTCTGAAATTTTTAGTAACTTCAAACAAAAGCGAACCAAACTCAATAAAATTAATAGCAACTACTCCTACAAGTGCCTAGAGGATATATCATGCATTAGAACTACTTGAAATCATATAAATTTGACATGCAAGCTCAAGAACATGGTCACCTAGGCAGCACAAATTTGCAATGAATAAAGCACTAGAGCAAAAAACTAATTGGACCAATGGAGGAGTCACATACCAAGGAACAATCCCCTCAAGCAGTTTTGTGAGAAGTGCTTTGAGCAAGGAGATTGAAAATCACAGCAAAGTGAGCTAGAACTCGTGCTTGAGCTGGATATTGGTGTTTGTGGGAGGAAGAAGCACTGTATGGGTGCAGGAATAAGTGGAGGAGGGCCACCGTGGGTCCATGAGGCAGGGGGCGCGCCCTGGGGGGTAGGTCGCGCCCTACACCCTCGTGGCCAGGTGGTTGACCCCCCTGCTGTGTTCTAAGTTCCATAAATCCTCAAATATTCTAGAAAAAAAATCATATTTCATTTTCAAGGCATTTGGAGAACTTTTATTTTTGGGGTATTTTTATATTGCACAGATAAACCAGAAAACAGACAGAAAAATACTATTTTTGCTTTATTTCAACTAAATTTTAGAAAGTATAAAGAGGGTACAGAAGGTTGTGCCTTCTAGTTTCATCCATCTCATGCTCATCAAAAGGAATCCACTAACAAGGTTGATCAGGTCTTGTTAACAAACTCATTCCGAATAACATGGAACCGGAGAAATTTCGAATAACACTATGTTACCTCAACGGCGATATGCACATCCCCTATAATAAAAATATCATATTTCTTCTTGACAGTAGGAAGAGGAAATTCAAAACCTCCAAATATAATTGATGGAATTTTTCCAATAGAGTTGATACTATGAACTTGAGCTTGTTTCCTCGGAAAGTGTATCGTGTGCTCATTACCGTTAACATGAAAAGTTACATTGCCTTTGTTGCAATCAATAACAGCACCTGCTGTATTCAAAAAAGGTCTTCCAAGAATAATAGACATACTATCGTCCTCGGGAATATCAAGAATAACAAAGTCTGTTAAAATAGGAACGTTTGCAACCACAATAGGCACATCCTCACAAATACCGACAGGTACAGCAGTTGATTTATCAGCCATTTGCAAAGATATTTCAGTAGGTGTAAACTTATTCAAATCAAGTCTACGATATAAAGAGAGAGGCATAACACTAACACCGGCTCCAAGATCACATAAAGCAGTTTTAACATAGCTTCTTTTAATGGAGCATGGTATAGTAGGTACTCCTGGATCTCCGAGTTTCTTAGGTATTCCACCCTTAAAAGTATAATTAGCGAGCATGGTGGAAATTTCAGCTTCCGGTATCTTTCTTTTATTAGTAACAATATCTTTCTTTTATTAGTAACAATATCTTTCATATACTTAGCATAAGGAGCATATCAGTCAAACGCATACGCAAAAAGATAGGACTAATCATTTCAGCAAAGCGCTCAAAATCCTAATCATCCTTTTTCTTGGATGGTTTGGGAGGAAAAGGCATGGGTTTCTGAACCCATGGTTCTCTTTCTTTACCATGTTTCCTAGCAACAAAATCTCTCTTATCATAACGTTGATTCTTTGATTGTGGGTTATCAAGATCAACAGCAGGTTCAATTTCTACATCCTTATCATTAGTAGGTTGAGCATCATTATGAACATCATCATTAACATTTTCATTAGGTTCATGTTCATTACCAGATTGTGTTTCAGCATCAGACATAGAGATATCATTGGGATTCTCAGGTGGTTCAGCAATAGGTTCACTAGAAGTTTGCAAAGTCCTATCATTTTTCTTTTTCTTCCTTTTAGAAGAACTAGGTATATCAATATTATTTCTCTGAGAATCTTGCTCAATTCTCTTAGGGTGGCTGAGGGAGTCCTGGATTAGGGGGTGTCCGGATAGCCGAACTATCATCTTTGGCCGGACTCCTAGACTATGAAGATACAAGATTGAAGACTTCGTCCCGTATCCGGATGGGACTTTCCTTGGCGTGGAAGGCAAGCTTGGCGATACAGATATGTAGATATCCTACCATTGTAACCGACTCTATGTAACCCTAGCCCTATCCGGTGTCTATATAAACCGGAGGGTTTTAGTCCGTAGGACGAACAACAATCATACCATAGGCTAGCTTCTAGGGTTTAGCCTCTCTGATCTCGTGGTAGATCTACTCTTGTACTACCCATATCATCAATATTAATCAAGCAGGAGTAGGGTATTACCTCCATCGAGAGGGCCCGAACCTAGGTAAAAACATCGTGTACCTTGTCTCCTGTTACCATCCGCCTAGACGCACGCTTTGGGACCCCCTACCCGAGATCCGCGGTTTGACACCGACATTGGTGCTTTCATTGAGAGTTCCTCCGTGTCGTCACCTATAGGCCCGATGGCTCCTTCGATCATCAACGACGCGTCCAGGTGAGACTTTTCTCCCGGACAGATCTTCGATTTGGCGGCTTTGCATCAAGGGCAATTCACTTGGCCATCCGAGCAGATCGAAAACTACGCCCCTGCCATCGGTCAGATTTGGAAGCTTGAACTATACGGTCGATGTCCGCGGAGACTTGATCTTCGACGGATTCGAGCCACAGCCAACCGCGCCGCACTGTCTCGATGGTTACGATCTAGCTCTGCCGCCGAACAGTGCCCTGGAGGCCGCACCAGTGCCCGCTCCGACCCTTTATCCGGAGCCGGTTTCGCCGATCGAGGATGGTTGGTTGGACACTGCCTCGGGGGCTACGATCTCAACGGCGATTGAGCCGAACTCCATCCCTGTCCTTTGCGAAGACCTTGACTCCAGGGTGCCGGACTCCTCTCTGGACTCCGAACCCTCCGCGCCCCTGCCAATCGAATCCGATTGGGCGCCGGTCATGGAGTTCACCGCCGCGGACATCTTTCAGCACTCGCCCTTTGGCGACATCTTGAATTCACTAAAGTCTCTCTCTTTATCAGGAGAGCCCTGGCCGGACTACGGTCAGGAAGGTTGGGATGCGGACGGCGAAGAAATTCAACGCCCACCCACCACCCACTTTGTAGCCACTGTCGATGATTTAACCGACATGCTCGACTTTGACTCCGAAGACATCGACGGTATGGACGACGATGCCGGAGACGACCAAGAACTAGCGCCTACAGGGCACTGGAAGGCCACCTTGTCATACGACATATACATGGTGGACATCCCAAAAGATGGGAACGGCGATGGAAAAGCGGAGGATGACCCCTCCAAGAAACAGCCCAAGCGTCGGCATCAGCGGCGCCGCTCTAAATCCCGCCACAGCAAAAATGGTGATTCCGGCACGGGAGATAATAACACACCAGACAGTGCCGAAGACAACCCCCTCCAGCAAGATTCAGCACAGGAGGAGGGAGAAGCAAGTCCGCACGACGGTCTGCGCAGAAAGAGAGGTAGAGGACGATAATTATCGCCCCTTCAAGACGAGGCAAGCCTCGACGACGGCAATTTGTCGTGCTGAGGATCCCGCCAACAGAGCGCGTTTCAAACGCAGGCTTATGGCCACGGCAAGCAGCCTCAAGAAAAGCAGCAGCAGCTTAGAGTGACCAAGACTTGCTAGTCGACAGATGGATCAAGTCCTTGCAGCCAAGAGTATGAACTCGAATGCCGCTCCAAGAGATACCCCAAACACAGGCTGCTACCCCAATTAGAGGAAGCAGCACCCAAACCTACATCACCAGTGCATGAAGCGCCAACCGCCACCCGTGGTCGCGACGGAGAGGCCTCTAGACCCTCCATTCAAGCCGCACTCCGGCGTCGCCGAAAAGTACCAAGGCACGGGAAGCGCGCCGCACTGCAAGACATATTGGAGGACAAGGCAAGGCAAACAAGATCGATCTACGGATCGCTGGGCGCCCGACGACACGTGATGATAACCGCCACGCCGGATACAAAAACTCCGCCGGGCGAACACGATGAACAAAGCTCATATGAGCTACGTCGTGATATAGCCCAACTGAGCGCGCCAGACACCCACTATGCTTCACAGATGAAGTAATGGATCATCAAATCCTCGAGGGCTTCAAACCCGTAAACATCGAATCATACGATGGTACCACAGATCCTGCGGTTTGGATCGAGGACTATCTCCTCCATATCCACATGGCCCGCGGTGATGATCTACATGCCATCAAATACCTCCCACTCAAGCTTAAAGGACCAGCTCGGCATTGGCTCAACAGCTTGCCGCCAGAATCAATTGGTTGTTGGGAGGACCTGAAGCCGCATTCCTTGATAACTTCCAGGCACATATGTGCGACCACCGACGCCAATGACCTCAGCCACATGATTCAGCAGCCCGTAAGAATCGGCGGACAATTCTCGACACGGTTCCTAACCAAGAAAAATCAAATCGTTGATCGTCCGGATGCAGAGGCCCTTGCAGCCTTCAAACATAACATCCGCGACGAGTGGCTAGCCCGGCACCTAGGACAGGAAAAGCCGAATCCATGGCAGCCCTCACCACACTCATGACCCGCTTTTGCGCGGAGAGGACAGTGGCTAGCTCGTAGTAACAACTTGACCAAAAACCCCGGTAGTTCGGATACCAAGGACAGCAATGGCAGGTCGCGTCGCAACAAGAACAAGCGCCGCGTAACGGCGATAATGATGAAGATACGGCAGTCAATGCGGATTCAGAGCTCTAAACCCGTCGTGGAAGAAGCCATTCAAAAGAAATACCAGGCCCGTCCCAACTTGGACCGAATACTCGATCGCTGTGCGGATACATGGCACCCCGAAAAACCAGCCAACCACACCAACAGGGATTGTTGGGTGTTCAAGCAAGCAGGCAAGTTAAGTGCCGAACTCAATGACAAGGGGCTGCATAGCGATGACGAGGAAGAGCCCGGCCGCCAACAATAGAGGATGAAGGGCTTTCCCACACAAGTGCGGACGGTGAACATGATATACGCAACCCACATACCCAAAAGGGAGCGGAAGCGTGCACTAAGGGACGTATACGCAATGGAGCCAGCCGCCCCGAAGTTCAACCCATGGTCTTCCTGCCCGATCACCTTTGATCGAAGGGACCACCCCACTAGCATCCGTCATGGCGGATTCGCCGCATTGGTTCTTGACTCAATTATCGATGGATTTCAGCTCACTAGAGTCCTGATGGACGGCGGTAGCAGCCTGAACCTGCTTTATCAGGATATAGTATGAAAAATGGGCATAGACCCCTCAAGGATTAAACCTACAAAGACGACCTTTAAAGGTGTCATACCGGGTGTAGAGGCCAATTATGCGAGCTCGCCATTACACTCGAAGTGGTATTCGATCCCGGATAACTTCCGGCGAAGAGTTAATCTTGACATAGTCCCGTTCCGCAGCGTGGCTATCACGCCTTGCTTGGACGAACCGCATTTGGAAAGTTCAATGCGGTGCCGCACTACGCATACCTCAAGATCAAGATGCCAGCCCTCGAGGAGTAATCACGGTCAACGGAACACACGAGCGCTCTCTCGAGCGGAGGAGCACACGGCGTTCTTTGCGGCGGAGGTGCAAAGCAGCCTCTCACAGCAATTCACGAGTCCGGCTATTAAGCGTCCGCCACCGTCAAAGCGCCGGAGTAACCTACAACAAGACCGCTGGCACGATCCGAGCACGCGTAGTAATCCGGCCCCAACCCGGCTCTCGCGAATTGCGAAGCCAAGATTACTGCTGCGTACATAACTATGCTCTGGAGATACCATGGGCATAAGGAGAGGCACGACCACGGCACGCCTGCACGCGGCTCAACCGCACTGTGGGCCCCGATTGTGTCATTCTTTTCTTTTTCTTTTTCTTACTTTCGGGACTCGTTCTCCGGAAGCCTGTCCGCATTCGTGCCGAACTCACGATGCAACAGCCGGGGAAGCAGCTACGTCGAGTGTCCACGTGGTCTCTACTACGAGCATTATACCTGTTTTACATACCATCCCGCAGCTTACCCCTGGAGGGGGACATGTTAAATAGTCCCATCCCTTGCTTATCGCACAATTTGTATCAATCTGCTTTTATTTGCAGTTTCTTTTTAATAACCAATATATAGCTCTCGCCTATTATTGCATTCTTTCCCATTATATATGTTCGTTTATGACATGTTGCACCTGTACACTTTGGTATGGCCAGTACACCAGGGGCTTAAGTACCCCAAAATTATGGTGTGATAAGTCCGAACACTTTCACAAGTGCGGCACCCCGAACTTATAGCATTATATGCATCGGCTCCGAATCATGTCTTGGGTCAATAGTTGGGTTTGCCCGGCTCCTATGTTTTGGTACCTTACATTCCGTTATATCGGCTAAGGTAGCACTGGGAGAACCAATGCGATTGTGCCCCGGTTGAGCTGGGTTGAGCACCTCAGTCGAGAAAGCTAAAACTGACCGTCATGATAGGGCGAGAGCCGGTCGCTGATCGAGAGGTTTTTCCGGGTCCCTAAAGACTTATGCCGCTTAGAGCGAGGAACCGCATTGTCCGCCAAAGGCGTGGATAGCGCCCCGAACTCGGTCTTCCGAATACTAGGGGCTTCGCCGAAATTTAAAATTATAGAATTCTATGGCTAAGTGAGAGTGTTCAAGCACTATAAGTCCGGTTGCCTTGTCCGTCGCGTTGAGCGCCTCCCTCGATGGACCCAAGAATGGGAACAAGAGCGCTCAAGTTTATCCCGAACACCCCAGCACTCGTGGCATGGGGGCTGAAGCCAACGACTTGCCATCTCTCAAATTTGATAAACGGCCGCATGTAAGGTAATATTTTAAATTAACAAGCGTTGCCTAGCGATATGAACAAGTTTTCATCGTCAGGGATAACAAATGCGAGTCTATTCAAAATTACATCTTTGGAGCACTCATCCGCTATACGGCGGGCACCCTTCAGACGCCCTCATAGTACATTTCGGCTTGCGATGATCCTTGCCCTTCGGTGGCCCGTCCGTCACAAGCTTCTCGCATCCAGCTTGCCCGGTGCACTTTAGCACGGGCTAGGGCCAGACGGGCACCTTCAATGCGAGCGGGCGCTTGATGACTTCAATCCATGGACAAAGGCCCACCACCGCTGCACTAACCCAAGTAGCTCCTGTGCATGGCTTCCAATGGCCACAACCGAACTATGAGGCCCTTCATGGCCTGTTCGGCGACCTTGTGGAGCTCAACTAGCTGCTTCAGCTGGTCGCTCAAGGGCACCGGACGGTCGGCCTCAAAGATACCGAGACCGAACACCTTCTCCGTCGAGCTCCCCTCCTTGGCGCGGTAGAACGCGGCAACATCGTATTACACCACGGGGCAGATCTGCGAACGCTCCTGGAGAGCTCCGGATTTGGGTAAGTACTAGATAATTGACTTTTACATTCTTGCTCTGCATAAAGAATGCCTTACCTGCCGCGATCTTCTTTATTGCCTCAATCTCCTGGAGGGCTTTTTGGGCCTCGGCCTTAGCAGCTTTGGCAGTCTCAAGAGCCGAGGCAAGCTCGGACTCTCGGGTCTTCGAGTCAAGCTCCAAACCCTCGTGTTTTTCCACAAGAGCCTGGAGCTCTTGCTGTACCTCCGCCAGCTACACATCCCCCTTCTCTCGCTCGATGAGCTCCGCAGCTGCTTTGTTTTCGGCCACGGACACCGCCTCCTTCAGGGTCGCCACCTCGCTCGTGGCCCCTGCAGTACCCATGTTATTCCTGTTATCTTTTGCAACCAAATCCTTTCTATAAGGTATTTCTTTAATAAGGTATTACTTACCTTCCTTGTCCTCGAATTGCTTCTTGGCAAGGCCGAGCTCGTTCTCGGACCGCCGAGGCTCGCTTCAATGCATTGACCTCCATGGTCGGTCTTGGCAGAGGTCGGCGCATGCAGCCTCGCATTCGCATATTGACATACTTATGTTAGACTCCTGCGTATATATTTTTAGATCCTTAGTCTGGCTTTTCTTTCCGAACACCGAACTAAGCATCAAGGGATACTGTCTACGCGGTAATATTTTTACATATTCTAAACTTACCTCAAAGCCTGTTAGAAGGCTGGTACATGCTTCAGTCAGCCCGCTCTTGGCGGACTGATTTTCTGGATCACCACACTCATAACAGAGGCGGTGCTCCTCCTCGATGGAGGCGCATTAAGCGCCTCAAAGAGCTATCCGGTGCCTCCGGTTGGACGGAGGACACCGGCGTCTTACCCTTCCTATGAAGGGACCGCTTGCCAGACTTCGGAACCGCTGAAGGTTCCGGTATGGAGTCCGGACAAGGGTCGGGCTTAGAGCCCCTGGGGGTCTCGCTCCCCTCGTGCCTGGAGTCCGGGAGGCTGCCTTGCGGCGCCTCCTGCGCCACCTCCTCTTTACCAGGCCCCCTCGGGGCCCCACCTCGGCGTCGTCCGCAGCGTGAGGTGAGGAGGCGGCCGGAAGTGAAGTACTCTCCACTTCCGACGAATTCAGGGACCCGCTCGACGAAGCGGCGAGCTCGCCCTTGGGCGGGCTGCATGATTGTTCGACATTAGAACACTATGCAATGAAAAAAAGCCATGGGTATCCGGACACTTACGATCTCGCCAGGGGCTTGGCCCTTGTTGGCCACTCCTCCTCGTCGTTGTCGGTGTTGGTGGAGAAGTCCGGATGAAGGGTCCTTCCCTTCTTAGACCCTCCGGCCTCCCCAGTTGGGGCGGCTTTCCTTTTCTTCTCTCCCCCCGCTGGGAGAGAGGCTTCTTTCTCCTCCTCCTCTTCCTCATAGGAGGATTCCGCCTCAGGGTTGTCGGGCGATGAGTCCGACAGCCCCTGGCATCGGGAGCTCCTTCGAGTTCCCGTGGCCTCCTTCTTGGCCTTCTTCTCCGGCACCACATGAGGTACCGGAGCCAGCAGCCCCGTCAATCGGGCGTCCGCTGGGTCCTCTGACAAAGGGGCCGGACAGTTAATCTGTCCGGACGTCTTCAGCCAGTCCTGTTAAAGGTTAGGGAGTTTTAGATCCCGCATAGAGTCAAACTGTGAGAAAAGAGTCCCATAAAGGGTAAAATAACTTACCTCGCTGGCTTGACGCTGCGAGCTGAATCCGCGATCTTCGGTAGAGGATGTGGGAGCCTCGGCGCCCTTGAACAACACCTTCCAGGCATCTTCGTACGAGTGTCGAAGAGCCTTTTCAGAGTTGGGTGTTGTGCCGGATCGAACTCCCACAATTTGAAGGCCCGTTGTTGGCATGGGAGAATCCGGTGGATGAGCATCACCTGGATTACGTTGACAAGCCTGAGATTCTTGTCCACCAGGTTTCGGACGCAGGTTTGGAGTCCGGATAGCTCGTCCGAATTCCCCCACGTCAGGCCCGTCTCTTTCCATGATGAGAGCCGTGTGGGGAAGCCAGATCGGAATTCGGGGGCCGCCGCCCATTGAGAGTCGCGCGGCTCAGTGATATAGAACCACCCCGATTGCCACCCCTTTATGGTCTCCACAAAGGAGACCTCGAGCCATAGAACTTTGGCCATCTTGCCAACCATGGCGCCTCCACACTCCGCTTGGTGGCCGCCCACTACCTTCAGCCTGACATTGAAGATCTTCAGCCATAAGCCGAAGTGGGGCTGGATGCAGAGGAAGGCCTCGCACATGACGATAAACGCCGAGATGTTGAGGATGAAGTTTGGGGCCAGATCGTGGAAGTCCAGCCGTAGTAGAACATGAGCCCCGGACAAATGGGTGAAGTGGAAAACCTAGTCCATGGAGGAAGTGGGGAGAAACACCACCCTCTCATGGGGCCTGGGGTTGGAATGAGCTGCCCCTCGTCGGGTAGCCGGTCTTGCGATGTTGCTGGACAAGTATCCGGCCTCCCGCAGCTTTCGATGTGCCCCTCCGTGACGGAGGAGGCCATCCACCGCCTCCCGCCTCCGGACATAGTTGGAGAAGGTTGAGGTGGGATGTGCGGACTTAGGCGTTGGAGCTCGAGTCTTGGAAATGGATGAGCGAAGGAGGAAGAAGGCGTAGGTGAAAAGGTGGATCCTTATCCCCTTATATGGACGGACGAAGCTATGCGTCCCCCGCCAGCCTGGTAAAACTCGCTTATCTACCAAGCACCGTAATCAATGGCGCGGATGGGTTACCCACGTCCGTATTGATGAGAATCCCGGAATAAGGGGGCACGATCTATGCTTTGATAAGACGTGCCAAGGAAACCGCCTCGCTAAACGCGCTAAGGTGGGACAATAAAAAACGATTCATATAAAAGCTTGGCCGTGGTGTGATGTCACGTCGCGGAATACGTCAGCAGATCTGTGCAAAAATTATTCTCTCTACGGTGGTATGTGGAACTTGTTTTGCAGAGCCGGACACTATCCTTGTGTTCAAAACCTTCTATGAAGTATTCGAGGAGGAACCCGCCTTGCAATGCCAAGACAATATGCGCCACGGACTAAATCGTCATTGAAGCCTGGTTCGGGGCTCTTGAGGAGTCTGGATTAGGGGTGTCCGGATAGCGAACTATCATCTTTGGCCGGACTCCTAGACTATGAAGATACAAGATTGAAGACTTCGTCCCGTGTCCGGATGGGACTTTCCTTGGCGTGGAAGGCAAGCTTGGCAATACGGATATGTAGATCTCCTACCATTGTAACCGACTCTGTGTAACCCTAGCCCTATCCGGTGTCTATATAAACCGGAGGGTTTTAGTCCGTAGGATGAACAACAATCATACCATAGGCTAGCTTCTAGGGTTTAGCCTCTCTGATCTCGTGGTAGATCTACTCTTGTACTACCCATATCATCAATATTAATCAAGCGGGGTAGGGTATTACCTCCATCGAGAGGGCCCAACCTGGGTAAAAACATCGTGTCCCTTGTCTCCTGTTACCATCCGCCTAGACGCACAGTTCGGGACCCCCTACCCGAGATCCGCCGATTTTGACACCGACAGTGGCCTTCAGGATACAAAGGTTCCTGAGTCATTCTACCAGTTCTAGTAGCCACTCTAACAGCATAATCATTTTTCTTACTATTCCTTTCATTGAGCAAATCATTTTGAGCCTTAAGTACTTGTTCTACTTGAGTGGTAACCATAGAAGCATGTTTAGTAATAAGTTTAAGGTCACCTCTAACATTAGCCATATAATCACCCAAGTGTTTAATCATATAGGAATTGTATTTCAATTGTCTACCAAAATAAGCATTAAAATTTTCTTGTTTGACAATAAAATTATCAAACTCATCCAGGCATTGGCTAGCAATTTTAGTAGGAGGGATTTCAGCTCTATCATATCTATAGAGAGAATTTACCTTTACTACCTGTGTCGGGTTATCAAGACCTCGAGGTTCTTCAATAGGTAATGGATTAAGATCATATGTTTCTTCGACAGGCGGTAAATTAAGACCATGTATTTCTTCAATACGAGGTAAATTCTTAACATCTTCAGCTTTAATACCTTTTTCTTTCATAGATTTCCTTGCCTCTTGCATATCTTCAGGACTGAGAAATAGAACAGCTCTCTTCTTCGGAGTTGGTTTAGGAATAGGTTCAGGAATTGGCTCAGGAAGTGTCCAATTATTTTAATTTGCCAACATATTATTCAATAGAATTTCAGCTTCATCCGTGTTCTTTCCTGAAAATGTAAACCAGCACAACTATCCGTAATCTCTGGAAGCATCGGTTAGTCCGTTATAAAAGATATCAAGTATTTCATTTTTCTTAAGAGGATGATCAGGCAAAGCATTAAGTAACTTGAGAAGCCTCCCCCAAGCTTGTGGGAGACTCTCTTCTTCAATTAGCACAAAGTTGTATATTTCCCTCAAAGCAGCTTGTTTCTTATGAGCAGGGAAATATTTAGCAGAGAAGTAATAAATCATATCCTGGGGACTACGCACACAACCAGGATCAAGAGAATTAAACCATATCTTAGCATCACCCTTTAATGAGAACGGAAATATTTTAAGGATATAAAAGTAGCGATATCTCTCATCATTAGTGAACAGGGTGGCTATATCATTTAATTTAGTAAGATGTGCCAAAATAGTTTCAGATTCATAGCCATGAAAAGGATCAGATTCAATCAAAGTAATTATATCAGGATCAACAGAGAATTCATAATCCTTATCGGCAACACAAATAGGTGAAGTAGCAAAAGCAGGGTCAGGACTCATTTTATCATTAAGTGATTGCTTATTCCATTTAATTAATAACCTCCTAAGCTCATTTTTATCTTTGCAAGCTAAAATAGCTGCAGAAGCTTCTTTATCAAAAATATAACCCTCAGGAATAACAGGCATATCTTCATCATCACTTTCATCAATAAAATCAGTTTCAATAATTTCTTTCTCTCTAGCCCTAGCAATTTGTTCATCAAGAAATTCACTAAGGGGCACAGTAGTATCAAGAATAGAAGTAGTTTCATCATAAGTATCATGCATAGCAGAAGTGGAATCATCAATAACATGCGACATATCAGAACGAATAGCAGAAGCAGGTTTAGGTGTCGCAAGCTTACTCAAAACAGAAGGTGAATCAAGTGCAGAACTAGATGGCAGTTCCTTACCTCCCCTCGTAGTTGAGGGATAAATTGTTGTCTTAGCGTCTTTCAAGTTCTTCATAGTGATCAGCAGATATAAATCCCAAGTGACTCAAAGAATAGAGCTATGCTCCCCGGCAACGGCGCCAGAAAATAGTCTTGATAACCCACAAGTATAGGGGATCGCAACAGTTTTCGACGGTAGAGTATTCAACCCAAATTTATTGATTCGACACGAGGGGAGCCAAAGAATATTCTCAAGTATTAGCAACTCAGTTGTCAATTCAGCCACACCTGGATAACTTAGTATCTGCAGCAAAGTATTTAGCAGCAAAGTAATATGATAGTAGTGGTAACGGTAATAAAAGGTAACGATAGCAAAAGTAATATTGTTGGTATTTGGTAGTGATTGTAACAATAGCAACAGGAAAGTAAATAAGCGAGAACCAATATAGGAAAAGCTCGTAGGCATTGGATCGGTGATGGATAATTATGTCAGATGCGGTTCATCATGTAACAATCATAACATAGGGTGACACAGAACTAGCTCCAATTCATCAATGTAATGTAGGCATGTATTCCGAATATACTCATACGTGCTTATGGAAAAGAACTTGCATGACATCTTTTGTCCTACCCTCCCATGGCAGCGGGGTCCTAATGGAAACTAAGGGATATTAAGGCCTCCTTTTAATAGAGAATCGGAACAAAGCATTAGCACAAAGTGAATACTGATACGTCTCCAACGTATCTATAATTTTTGATTGCTCCATGCTACTTTATCTACTGTTTTGGACCATATTGGACTTTATTTTCCACTTTTATATTATTTTTGGGACTAACCTATTAACCGAAGGCCCAGCCCAGAATTGTTGTTTTTGCCTATTTCAGTGTTTCGAAGAAACGGAATACCAAACGGAGTCCAAACGGAATGAAACCTTCGAAACGTGATTTTCTCGACGAACGTGATCCGTGAGACTTGGACCCTACTCCAAGGAACAAAGAGGAGGTCACGAGGTGGGGCCCCCCCAGGCGCCCCTCTACTCGTGGGCCCCTGTTGCTCCACCGACGTACTCCTTCCTCCTATATATACCTCACGCACCCCCGACAGATCAAATACGGAGCCAAAAACCTAATTCCACCGCCGCAACTTTCTGTATCCACGAGATCCCATCTTGGGGCCTGTTTTGGAGCTCCGCCGGAGAGGGCCGTCATCACGGAGGGCTTCTACATCATCATAGCCCCTCCGGTGAAGTGTGAGTAGTTTACCTCAGACATTAGGGTCCATAGTTAGTAGCTAGATGGCTTCTTCTCTCTTTTTGGATCTCAATACAATGTTCTCCCCCTCTCTTGTGGAGATCTATTCGATGTAATCTTCTTTTTGCGGTGTGTTTGTTGAGACCGATGAATTGTGGGTTTATGATCCAGCTTATCTATGAATAATATTTGAATATTCTCTGAATTCTTTTATGTATGATTGAGTTATCTTTGCAAGTCTCTTCGAATTATCCGTTTAGTTTGGCCAACTAGATTGGTAGTTCTTGCAATGGGAGAAGTGCTTAGCTTTGGGTTCGATCTTGCGGTGTCCTTACCCACTGACAGAAAGGGTTGCAATGCATGTATTGTATTGTTGCCATCGAGGATAACAAGATGGGGTTTTTATCATATTGCATGAATTTATCCCTCTACATCATGTCATCTTGCTTAAGCCGTTACTCTGTTTTTAACTTAATACTCTAGATGCATGCTGGATAGTGGTCGATGAGTGGAGTAATAGTAGTAGATGCAGAATCGTTTTGGTCTACTTGTCTCGGACGTGATGCCTGTATACATGATCATACCTAGATATACTCATAACTATGCTCAATTCTATCAATTGCTCAACAGTAATTTGTTCACCCACCGTAGAATACTTATGCTCTTGAGAGAAGCCACTAGTGAAACCTATGGCCCCGGGTCTATTCTCATCATATCAATCTCCATTACTTTAATACTTGCTTTGTTTTTACTTAGCTATTTACTTTTCACTTTGCATCTCTATATCAAAAATACCAAAAATATTATTTATCATCTCTATCAGATCTCACTCTCGTAAGTGACCGTGAAGGGATTGACAACCCCTAATCGCGTTGGTTGCGAGTAGCTATCGTTTTGTGCAGGTACGAGGGACTTGTGTGTGGCCTCCTACTGGATTGATACCTTGGTTCTCAAAAACTGACGAAAATACTTACGCTACTTTGCTGCATCATCCTCTCCTCTTCAGGGAAATCCAATGCAGTGCTCAAGATGTAGCAAGAAGAATTTCTGGCACCGTTGCCGGGGAGGCTCACGCAAGAGCAAGTCAACCATACCAAGTACCCATCACAATCCCTATCTCTCGCATTATATTATTTGCCATTTGCCTCTCGTTTTCCTCTCGCCCACTTCACCCTTGTCGTTTTATTCGCCCTCTCTTTCCCAATCTCCTCCTCTTTTTCCCGTTGCCTTTTTCTCACTTGCCTTTTGTTTGCTCGTGTGTTAGTTTGCTTGTTTGTCGTGATGGCTCAAGATACTACCAAATTGTGTGACTTCACCAATACCAATAATAATGATTTCCTTAGCACTCCGATTGCTCCTCTTGCCAATACTGAATCTTGTGAAATCAATACTGCTTTGTTGAATCTCATTATGAAAGATCAATTCACCGGCCTTCCCAGTGAAGATGCCGCTACTCATCTGAATAGCTTCGTTGATTTATGTGATATGCAAAAGAAAAAATATGTCGATAATGATGTCGTTAAGTTGAAGCTATTTCCTTTTTCGCTTAGAGATCGTGCTAAAGCGTGGTTTTCATCTCTGCCTAAAAATAGTATTGATTCTTGGAACAAGTGCAAAGATGCTTTTATCTCTAAGTATTTTCCTCCCGCTAAGATTATCTCTCTTAGGAACGATATTATGAATTTTAAGCAACTTGATCATGAACATGTTGCACAAGCTTGGGAGAGAATGAAACTAATGATACGTAATTGTCCTACTCATGGTTTGAACTTGTGGATGATTATACAAAAAAATTATGCCGGATTGAATTTTGCTTCTAGAAATCTTTTAGATTCGGCCGCAGGAGGCACCTTTATGGAAATCACGTTAGGATATGCTACAAAGTTACTTGATAATATTATGGCTAATTATTCTCAATGGCACAACGAAAGATCTTCTAGTAAAAAAGTGCATGCGATAGAAGAAATTAATGTTTTGAGTGGAAAGATAGATGATCTTATGAAATTATTTGCTACTAAGAGTGTTTCTTCTGATCCTAATGATACGCCTTTGTCTACTTTGATTGAGAATAATAATGAATCTATGGATGTGAATTTTTTGGTAGGAATAAATTTGGTAACAACGCGTATAGAGGGAATTTTAATCCTAGGCCTTATCCTAGTAATCCTCTTAATAATTATGGAAATTCCTACAACAACTCTTATGGAAATTTTAATAAGATGCCCTCTGAATTTGAGAATAGTGTTAAAGAGTTTATGAATTCACAAAAGAATTTTAATGCTTTGCTTGAAGAGAAATTGCTTAAAGTTGATGATTTGGCTAGAAACGTTGATAGAATTTCTCTTGAAATGATTCTTTAAAGCTTAGATCTATTCCTCCTAAGCATGATATCAATGAGTCTCTCAAAGCTATGAGAATTTCCATTGATGAGTGCAAAGAAAGAACCGCTAGGATGCGTGCTTCCAAAGATGCCTTTATTAAAGCGTGTTCTTCCAATTCCTATGAAAATCAAGATGAAGATCTAAAAGTTATTGATGTGTCCCCCATTAAATCTTTGTTTTGCAATATGAATCTTGATGAAACTGAATATGATCTTCCTTTACCTAGAAGGCGTTCCAAAAATTCGGAGTATTTATATCTTGATGATGAAATTGATAAGGTGGGATTGAAAGAAATAAAAACCTAGATGTTACTAAACCCACTATTTTGGATCTCAAGGAATTTAATTATGAAAATTGCTCTTTAATTGATTGTATTTCCTTGTTGCAATCCGTGCTAAATTCTCCTCATGCTTATAGTCAAAATAAGGCCTTTACCGAACACATTGTTGATGCCTTGATGCAATCTTATGAAGAAAAACTTGAGTTGAAAGTCTCTATCCCTAGAAAGCTCTATGATGAGTGGGGACCTACTATTAAAATTAAAATTAAAAATTATGAGTTTCATGCCTTGTGTGATTTGGGTGCTAGTGTTTCCACTATTCCCAAAACTTTGTGTGATTTGCTAGATTTCCGTGACTTTGATGATTGCTCTCTAAACTTGCATCTTGCGGATTCCACTATTAAAAAGCCTATGGGAAGAATTAATGATGTTCTTATTGTTGCAAATAGGAATTATGTGCCCGTAGATTTTATCGTTCTTGATATAGATTGCAATCCTTGATGTCCTATTATTCTTGGTAGACCTTTCCTTAGAACGATTGGTGTAATTATTGATATGAAGGAAGCAAATATTAGATTCCAATTTCCATTAAAGAAGGGCATGGAACACTTCCCTAGAAAGAAAATAAAATTACCATATGAATCTATCATGAGTGCCACTTATGGATTGCCTACCAAATATGGCAATACCTAGATCTATCCTTGCTTTTATGCCTACCTAGGGGCGTTAAACGATAGCGCTTGTTGGGAGGCAACCCAATTTTATTTTATTTTTTGTTTTTTGTTTTTGCTTCTCTTTAGGAATAAATGTTCCATCTAGACTCTGTTTATATGTGGTTTATGTTTTAATTAGTGTTTGTGCCAAGCTAGACCTATTGGATCTTCTTGGATGATAGTTATTTGATCTTGCTATAATTTCCAGAAACTTTGCGCTCGGTGCCTGAATTATTAAAAATAACCAGAACGTGATAAAATATTGATTACAATTGCTGCTGATCAATAAACAAATTTTCTAGGTCTACTAATTTTGGTAGATTCTTTTGAGTTCCATAAGTTTGCGTTAGTTACAGATTACTACAGACTGTTGTGTTTTTGACAGATTCTGTTTTTCGTGTGTTGTTTGCTTATTTTGATGAATCTATGGCTAGTAAAATAGTTTATAATCCATAGAGAAGTTGGAATACAGTAGGTTTAAGACCAATATAAATAAAGAATGAGTTAATTACAGTACCTTAAAGTAGTCTTTTGTTTTCTTTCTCTAACGGAGCTCACGAGATTTCTATTGAGTTGTGAAGTTTTCAAGTTTTGGGTGAATTCTTTTGATGGATTATGGAACAAGGAGTGGGAAGAGCCTAAGCTTGGGGGTGGCCATGGCACCCCCAAGATAATCCAAGGACACCAAAAATTCAAAGCTTGGGGATGCCCCGGAAGGCATCCCCTCTTTCGTCTACTTCCATCGGTAATTCACTTGGAGCTATATTTTTATTCACCACATGATAAGTGTTTTGCTTGGAGCGTCGTGTATTATTTGCATCTTTGATTGTTAGTTTACCACAATAATCCTTGTTGTACACACCTTTTGAGAGAGCCATACATAAATTGGAATTTGATAGAATACTCTATGTGCTTCACTTATATCTTTTGAGCTTGATAGTTTTGCTCATAGTGCTTCACTTATATCTTTTGAGCCTGATAATTTTTGCTCTAGTGCTTCACTTAGATCTTTTAGAGCACGGTGGTGGATTTGTTTTAAAGAAACTATTGATCTCTCAAGCTTCACTTAGATTATTTTGAGAGTCGTTAATAGCATGGTAATTTGCTTAATGTTAATATACTTGGTATTCAAGATATGTGAAACTTTCTTTTGAGTGCATTGAATACTAAGAAAAGTTTGATGCTTGATAATTGTTTTGAGATATGAAGATGGTGATATTAGAGTCATGCTAGTTGAGTAGTTGTGAATTTAAAGAATACTTGTGTTGAAGTTTGTGATTCCCGTAGCATGCACGTATGGTGAACCGTTATGCTTTGAACTCGAAGCATGATTTATTTATTGATTGTCTTCCTTATGAGTGGCGGTCGGGGACGAGCGATGGTCTTTTCTTACCAATCTATCCCCCTAGGAGCATGCGCGTAATACTTTGCTTTGATAACTTCTAGATTTTTGCAATAAGTATATGAGTTCTTTAAGACTAATGTTGAGTCCATGGATTATACGCACTTTTCCCATCCTTCCACCATTGCTAGCCTCTCTAATACCGCGCACTTTTCGCCGGTATCATACACCAACCATATATTTTCTTCAAAACAGCCACCATACCTACCTATCATGGCATTTCCATAGCCATTCCGAGATATATTGCCATGCAACTTTCCACCATTCCGTTTATTATGACACGCTCCATCATTGTCATATTGCTAGCATGATCATGTAGTTGACATCGTATTTGTGGCAAAGCCACCGTTCATAATTCTTTCATACATGTCACTCTTGATTCATTGCATATCCGGTACACCCCCCGGAGGCATTCATATAGAGTCATACTTTGTTCTAAGAATCGAGTTGTAATTGTTGAGTTGTAAGTAAATAAAAGTGTGATGATCATCATTATTAGAGCATTGTCCCAAGTGAGGAAAGGATGATGGATACCATGATTCCCCCACAAGTCGGGATGAGACTCCGGACGAAAAAAAAAAGAAAAAAAAGAAAGAGGCCATAAAAAAAGAAAAGGCCCAAATAAAAAATAAAAATAAAAATGAGAGAAAAAGAGATAAGGGACAATGTTACTATCCTTTTACCACACTTGTGCTTCAAAGTAGCACCAAGATCTTCATGATAGAGAGTCTCTCATTTTGTCACTTTCATATACTAGTGGGAATTTTTCATTATAGAACTTGGCTTGTATATTCCAATGATGGGCTTCCTCAAATGCCCTAGGTCTTCGTGAGCAAGCGAGTTGGATGCACACCCACTTAGTTTCTTTTGTTGAGCTTTCATATACTTATAGCTCTAGTACATCCGTTGCATGGCAATCCCTACTCACTCACATTGATATCTATTGATGGGCATATCCATAGCCCGTTGATACGCCTAGTTGATGTGAGACTATCTTCTCCCTTTTTGTATTCTCCACAACCACCATTCTATTCCACATATAGTGCTATATCCATGGCTCACGCTCATGTATTGCGTGAAGATTGAAAAAGTTTTGAAAATGTTAAAGTATGAAACAATTGCTTGGCTTGTCATCAGGGTTGTGCATGATTTAAATATTTTGTGTGGGTAAGATAGAGCATAGCCAGACTATATGATTTTGTAGGGATAACTTTCTTTGGCCATGTTATTTTGAGAAGACATAATTGCTTAGTTAGTATGCTTGAAGTATTATTATTTTTATGCCAATATGAACTTTTGTCTTGAATCTTTCGGATCTGAATATTCATATCACAATTAAGAAGATTTACATTGAAATTATGCCAAAGTATCACTCTGCATAAAAAATTCTTTTTTATCATTTACCTACTCGAGGACGAGCAGGAATTAAGCTTGGGAATGTCTAATACGTCTCCAACGTATCTATAATTTTTGATTGCTCCATGCTACTTTATCTACTGTTTTGGGCCATATTGGGCTTTATTTTCCACTTTTATATTATTTTTGGGACTAACCTATTAACCGGAGGCCCAGCCCAGAATTGATGTTTTTTGCCTATTTCAGTGTTTCGAAGAAACGAAATATCAAACGGAGTCCAAACGGAATGAAACCTTCGGAAACGTGATTTTCTCACCGAACGTGATCCAGGAGACTTGGACCCTACTCCAAGGAACAAAAGAGGAGGTCACGAGGGTGGGCGCCCCCCCCCCCCCCAGCACGCGCCCCTACCTCGTGGGCCCCCTGTTGCTCCACCGACGTACTCCTTCCTCCTATATATACCTACGTACCCCCGATAGATAAAATACGGAGCCAAAAACCTAATTCCACCGCTGCAACTTTCTATATCCACGAGATCCCATCTTGGGGCCTATTCCAGAGCTCCGCCGGAGAGGGCCGTCATCATGAAGGGCTTCTACATCATCATAGCCCCTCCGATGAAGTGTGAGTAGTTTACCTCAGATCTTCGGGTCCATAGTTAGTAGCTAGATGACTTCTTCTCTCTTTTTGGATCTCAATACAATGTTCTCCCCCTCTCTTGTGGAGATCTATTCGATGTAATCTACTTTTTGCGGTGTGTTTGTTGAGACCGATGAATTGTGCATTTATGATCCAGCTTATCTATGAATAATATTTGAATATTCTCTGAATTCTTTTATGTATGATTGAGTTATCTTTGCAAGTCTCTTCGAATTATCCGTTTGGTTTGGCCAACTAGATTGGTAGTTCTTGCAATGGGAGAAGTGCTTAGCTTTGGGTTCGATCTTGCGGTGTCCTTACCCACTGACAGAAAGGGTTGCAAGGCACATATTGTATTGTTGCCATCGAGGATAACAAGATGGGGTTTTTATCATATTGCATGAATTTATCTCTCTACATCATGTCATCTTGCTTAAGGCGTTACTCTGTTTTTAACTTAATACTCTAGATGCATGCTGGATAACGGTCGATGAGTGGAGTAATAGTAGTAGATGCAGAATCGTTTCAGTCTAGTTGTCTCAGACGTGATGCTTGTATACATGATCATACCTAGATATACTCATAACTATGCTCAATTCTATCAATTGCTCAACAGTAATTTGTTCACCCACCGTAGAATACTTATGCTCTTGAGAGAAGCCACTAGTGAAACCTACGGCCCCGGGTCTATTCTCATCATATCAATCTCCATCACTTTAATACTTGTTTTGTTTTTACTTAGCTATTTACTTTTCACTTTGCATCTCTATATCAAAAATACCAAAAATATTATTTATCATCTCTATCAGATCTCACTCTCGTAAGTGACTGTGAAGGTATTGACAACCCCTAATCGTTTGGTTGCGAGTAGATATCGTTTTGTGCAGGTACGAGGGACTTGTGTGTGGCCTCCTACTGGATTGATACCTTGGTTCTCAAAAACTGAGGGAAATACTTACGCTACTTTGCTGCATCATCCTCTCCTCTTCGGGGAAATCCAACACAGTGCTCAAGAGGTAGCAAATACATGAACTCCTCAAACTATGGTCATCACCGGGAGTGGTCCCGATTATTGTCACTTCGGGGTTGTCGGATCAAAACACATAGTAGGTGACTATAGACTTGCAAGATAAGATCAAGAACACACATATATTCATGAAAACATAATAGGTTCAGATCTGAAATCATGGCACTTGGGCCCTAGTGACAAGCATTAAGCATAGCATAGTCATAGCAACATCAATCTCAGAACATAGTGGATACTAGGGATCAAACCCTAACAAAACTAACTCGATTACATGATAGATCTCATCCAACCCATCACCGTCCCAGCAGGCCTCACGATGGAATTACTCACGCCGGCGGTGAGCATCATGAAATTGGTGATGGAGGATGGTTGATGATGACGACGGCGACGAATCCCCCTCTCCGGAGCCCCGAACGGACTCCAGATCAGCCCTCCCGGGAGGTTTTAGGGCTTGGCGGCGGCTCCGTATCGTAAAACATGATGAATTCTTCTCCTTGATTTTTTTCTCCCCGAAAGCAAATATATAGAGTTGGAGTTGGCGTCAGAGGAGGTCCAGGGGGCCCACGAGGTAGGGAGGCGCGCCCTAGGGGGGGCGCCCCCCACCCTCGTGGATAGGGTGTGGGCCCCCTGGTCTTCATCTTTTGCAATGATTTTTTATTATATTCAACTAGACGTTCCATGGAGTTTCAGGTCATTCCGAGAACTTTTGTTTCTGCATATAAATAACACCATGGCAATTCTGCTGAAAACAGCGTCAGTCCGGGTTAGTTCCATTCAAATCATGCAAATTAGAGTCCAAAACAAGGGCAAAAGTGTTTGGAAAAGTAGATACGACGGAGACATATCAAGGACGGGCTAAGCAACCGCCACCTAGACTGCTTTGCTAGGACCACCCGCCACCGCACCTTGCCACCCATATGGCCAAATCACAATGCGAACATATGCCTCAACATTGCTCGCCGAAGAGCCAAGCATCAAACTCGCCATCCAGGGCCATCACCCCGGCATCCATGGCCCTGAGTCAGTCGTCGCCCAAAGCCTGCAACCATCAACTACCTAACGAATGATGGGAATGTCACTTCTTCCCCACCCCTAGATAGACTGAAGGCTCATGCCTGCCCAGGAAAGCGGAGAGCATCCTAATAGCACACGACCATCAACAGAAGCGATTAACGTGACGGTAGATCCACACCCCTCGCCCGCGCTCAAAGCATGGGAGGTGACCAACCCTCCGGCAGCGGCTCGCTCAAGCCCGGTTAGGTCTTGGAGAAGACCCCTCATCGAGCCGACATCACCAATGGGTGGGAGGGAATGGGGATGAAAGCCGCGAAGGTCCAAGCCAGCACCGATCAGGATGGCCCCTTGGACTTGCTCATCGTCATCCATCATGACCAGCCTAGATCAACCACGCATGTCGCCTGGCCAACACAACCACAATGGGCCACGTCCCGCACCCCTCCACCGCAGATCCTCACCACCACCACCCAGATGCAGCACTACAAGACTCGTGCTCTCATGCCGCCGAAAGACTTGTCGAGCCCAGCTCACACACAGAGGATCCGCCCCATGCCGCCCAAACCACCATGCGGGAGGACTCGCTACCACAGACGTCGCATGGGCTTCATGTAGCTGCACCCTCCCGATGACAATGTGCAAGGAGGTGGAGGGAGAGGCCTAGCGGAGGCAGTGCCTAGAAGCCTCTCGTGGCGCTCGCGGGAAGTGGCATAGGAGGAAGGTTTTTTTGTTGTTGTTGCGAGCAAGGGCGAAAATGATATTTGTGTCCCCACCTAAAGCAGTGGCACACCACTTTTTTCATATCATCCTCCTCCTATATTTCACAAACAACAATCCCACAAGTCACGGGCAAATGAAACAATAATTGTAACCCAGACCATTTTAGTGCATCTACAAACGGGCTCCTCAAACGCCCCCTATACGTCCGGGCAGGTGGCCCAATCAATGATTGGTCACAAAATCGTGACCCAGACGGCTCCTCAAACCGGACCTATACATCTGGGTTGATCGACACCCCTCATAGTCAACCCATATGTGACAGACCAGACCCACCTCAAATTCCACAAATTGACCAAGCCCATCAAATCCACCATCCTCCTCCTGTGTATGTCTCCCATTTCCCGCATCCGAGCCGTCACCGTCCTCCACCCTTGCTCCCAATCCGCGTCGCCGATGCCGTCTGCTGCCATATATGTTGTCATCGGGTACTTCATCCCCCATCGCCAGCACAGATGATTCCTCGGCGTCATTCGCGAGATCTCATCCATGAGGATGAGCTGCAAGGCGGAGAAAATCGCCCGGAGGGAGAGGCAAAGGAAGTGGAACAAGCGGGAAGCAACAACAAAGGATGTTTCGCCCAAGTAGGTGGACTTCGAGGAGGATGTGTCCCCTCCGTTGTGCCTAACCATCCCGTGCGTGTAGGCCCTGTTGGCGACAAGGAAGCTATCATCCACATCGCCTGCGGCTAACGACGATCCAACGTACCAATAGGAGATTCCAGGCGAATTTACGCAATCGAAATGGCCGAAGACGATGTGCGACTCGTCGCAACTCCAACGGGTGAGGTCAAGCATGGGTAGTGCTGCCGTCGGGTCTGCCCAGATCCTGTTCGACGGAGTGTCACGGCACGACGATACATTTTTGCTCCATTTTGTATCGGTTTGTTCCTTATTCATTGTGTCATTGGATAAATTTGTTGCATATGTCATTGGATCGATCAGTTGCATATGTCTGTGTCGTTAGTTTATTGGAATCATTATCATTTTAGGACAATTCCATGTCCAACATGACCAATGAGGGTCAAGAGTCTACGGACCCTATGGAATATGACTGGGGGATACTAATTGTCCTACGTTCAATATTGGGGGAACATCGCGCACTAGCAAGAAAACAACGTTAGAGATACCTAAGGCAAGAGGCCCATCATTCACAACATTTTTGGAATTTTTGTTGGTTGAATGCAAGCATAGACCTTATATGTGGCACGGAGCAAAATGAATCTTTGGAGTTGCATCATATAAATACCACCCGCAATATGCCCACTCTCCAAAATATATGGTCCACCATCCAAGGCAACTTGAACAAGTTCGTCGGCCACTATACTTCTGTGCTTGGTCGGAATCAAATTGGGATTGGAGTCGCAAGTCATGCAAGTTGAATTGCTTTGTCTTGTCATAATTTGTATTTCTACTTTTTTATGTCACATTCGCATGATAACTTATTGTTTGATAGATGGTATTGGTATTGGGGAACGTTGCAGAAAATAAAAAATTTCCTACGGTTTCACCAAGATCCATCTATGAGTTCATCTAGCAACGAGTGATAGGAGTGCATCTACATACCTTTGTAGATCGCGAGCGGAAGCGTTCAAATGAGCGGGGTTGAGGGAGTCGTGCTCGTCGTGATCCAAATCACCGATGACCAAGTGCGAGCGGACAGCACCTCCGCGTTCAACACACGTCGGAGGCGGATGGCGTCTCCCACGCCTTGATCCAGCAAGGAGGAGGAGAGGTTGATGAAGATCCAGCAGCATGACGGCGTGGTGGTGGATGCAGCAGAAGTTCGGCGAGGCCGCCAGCGACTACGGGAGGAGGAGGTGTAGCAAGGGGAAGGGGCGCCAAGTGCAAGGGCACGGCTGCCTCCCTCCCCCCTATATATAGGGTCCCTGTGGGGCGGCGGCAAGGGGTGGAGTCCCCCAAGGCAAGTGGGCGCCCCCCCTAGGGTTCCCAACCCAAAGCGCAGAGGGGCCCCAAAGGCGCACCAGCCCACCAGGGGCTGGTTCCCCTCCCACTTCAGCCCATGGGGCCCTCTGAGATAGGTGGCCCCACCCGGTGGACCCCCGGGACCCTTCCGGTGGACCCCCGGGACCCTTCCGGTGGTCCCAGTACAATACCGGTGGACCTCGAAACTTTCCCGATGGCCGAAACTCGACTTCCCATATATAGTTCTTTACCTCCGGATCATTCAGGAACTCCTCGTGACGTCCGGGATCTCATCCGGGACTCCGAACAACTTTCGGTTTGCTGCATACTCATATTCATATACAACCCTAGCGTCACCGAACCTTAAGTGTGTAGACCCTACGGGTTCGGGAGACATGTAGACATGACCGAGACGGCTCTCCGGTCAATAACCAACAGCAGGATCTCGATACCCATGTTGGCTCCCACATGCTCCTCGATGATCTCATCGGATGAACCACGATGTCGAGGATTCAAGCAACCCCATATACAATTCCCTTTGTCAATCGGTATGTTACTTGCCCGAGATTCGATCGTCGGTATCCCAATACCTCGTTCAATCTCGTTACCGCAAGTCACTTTACTCGCATCGTAATGCATGATCCGTGACCAAACACTTGGTCACTTTGAGCTCATTATGATGATGCATTACCGAGTGGGCGCGTGATACCTCTCCGTGTACGGAGTGACAAATCCGATCTCGATCCGTGACAACCCAATGACACTTTCGGAGATACCGTAGTGCACCTTTATAGTCACCCGATTCGTCGTGACGTTTGGTACACCCAAAGAACTCCTACGGTATCCGGGAGTTACGATCTCATGGTCTAAGGAAAAGATACGTGACATTGGAAAAGCTCTAGCAAAACGAACTACACGATTTTGTGCTATGCTTAGGATTGGGTCTTGTCCATCACATCATTCTCCTAATGATGTGATCCGTTATCAATGACATCCAATGTCCATAGTCAGAAACCATGACTATCTGTTGATCAACGAGCTAGTCAACTAGAGGCTCACTAGGGACATGTTGTGGTCTAAGTATTCACACGTGTATTACAATTTCTGGATAATACAATTATAGCATGAATAAAAGACAATTATCACGAACAAGGAAATATAATAATAATCCTTTTATTATTGCCTCTAGGGAATATTTCCAACAGTCTCCCACTTGCACTAGAGTCAATAATCTAGTTACATTGTGATGAATCAAACACCCATAGAGTTCTGGTGTTGACCATGTTTTGCTCGCGGAAGAGGTTTAGTCAACGGATCTGCGACATTCAGATCCGTATGCACTTTGCAAATTTCTATGTCTCCATCTTGAACATTTTCACGAATGGAGTTGAGCGGCGCTTGATGTGCTCTGGTCTTCTTGTGAAACCTGGCTCCTTGGCAAGTGCAATAGCTCCAAAGTGTTGTCACGAAGAGTTTGATCGGCCCCGACGCATTGGGTATGACTCCTAGGTCGGTGATGAACTCCTTCACCCAAATTGCTTCAGCGCTGCCTCCGAGGCTGCCATGTACTCCGCTTCACATGTAGATCCCGCCACGACGCTCGCTTGCAGCTACCGCACCAGCTTCTTGCTCCACCATTCAACATATACACGTATCCGGTTTGTGACTTAGAGTCATCGGATCTGTGTCGAAGCTAAGCGTCGGCGTAACCCTTCTGACGAGCTCTTCGTCACCTCCATAAATGAGAAACATGTCCTTAGTCCTTTTCGGTACTTCAGAATATTCTTGACCGCTGTCCGGTGTTCCTTGCGGGATTACTTTGGTACCTTCCTACCAAACTTACGGCAAGGTTTGCATCAGTCCAGTACATAGCATGGCATACATAATACATCATATGGCTGAGGCATAGGGGATGACACTCATCTCTTCTTTATCTTCTGCCGTGGTCGGGCATTGAGCCGAGCTCAATTTCACACCTTGCAATACAGGCAAGAACCCTTTCTTGGACTGATCCATTTTGAACTTCTTCAATATTTGGCGTCTCGATCTATCTCTATAGATCTTGATGCCTAATATATAAGCAGCTTCTCCAAGGTCCTTCATTGAAAAACTCTTATTCAAGTAGGCCTTAATGATGTCCAAAAGTTCTATATCATTTCCCATCAAAAGTATGTCATCTACATATAATATGAGAAATGCTCTGAGCTCCCACTCACTTTCTTGTAAACGCAGCTTCTCCATAAGTCTGCATAAACCCAAACGCTTTGATCATCTCATCAAAGCGAATGTTCCAACTCCGAGATGCTTGCACCAACCCATAAATGGATCGCTGGAGCTTGCATACCTTGTTAGCATTCTTAGGGTCAACAAAACCTTCTGGCTGCATCATATACAGTTCTTCCTTAAGATAGCCGTTAAGGAATGCCGTTTTGACATCCATTTGCCATATCTCATAATCATAGTATGCGGCAATTGCTAACATGATTCGGACGGACTTCGGCTTTGCTACGGGAGAGAAAGTCTCATCATAGTCAACCCCTTGAACTTGTCGATAACCTTTAGCGACAAGTCGAGCTTTTAGATGGTAACATTACCATCCACGTCCGTCTTCTTCTTAAAGATCCATTTGTTTGCTATCGCTCGCCGATCATCGGGCAAGTCTGTCAAAGTCCATACTTTGTTTTCATACATGGATCCTATCTCGGATTGCATGGCTTCAAGCCATTTGTTGGAATCTGTGCCCGCCATCGCTTCTTCATAGTTCGAAGGTTCACCGTTGTCTAACAACATGATTTCCAGGACAGGGTTGCATACCACTCTGGTGTGAAACGTGTCCTGGTGGACCTACGAAGTTCAGTAGCAACTTGATCCGAAGTACCTTGATCATCATCATTCATTTCCTCTCCGATCGGTGTAGGCACCACAGAACATTTTCTGAGCTGCACTACTTTCCGGTTCAAGAGGTAGTACTTCATCGAGTTCTACTTTCCTCCCACTTACTCCTTTCGAGAGAAACTCTTTTCGAGAAAGGATCCGTTCTTAACAACAAAGATCTTGCCTTGGATCTAAGGTAGAAGGTATACCCAATGGTTTCCTTAGGGTATCCTATGAAGACGCATTTTTCCGACTTGGGTTCGAGCTTTTCAGGTTGAAGTTTCTTGACATAAGCATCGCATCCCCAAACTTTTAGAAATGACAGCTTAGGTTTCTTCCCAAACCATAATTCTTACAAGTGTCATCTCAGCGGATTTAGGCGATGCCCTATTTAAAGTGAATGTAGCTGTCTCTAGGCGTATCCCCAAAATGATAGTGGTAAATCAGTAAGAGACATCATAGATCGCACCATATCCAATAGAGTGCGATTCGACGTTCGGACACACCGTTCTGTTGAGGTGTTCGGCGGCGTGAGTTGTGAAATGATTCCACATTTCCTTAAGTCTGTACCAAATTTGTGACTTAAATATTCTCCTCCACGATCTGATCGTAAGAACTTTATTTTTCGGTCACGTTGATTCTCTACCTCATTCTGAAATTCCTTGAACTTTCCAAAGGTCTCGGACTTGTGTTTCATCAAGAAGACATACCCATATCTACTCAAGTCATCAGTGAGAGTGAGAACATAACGATATCCTCCACGAGCCTCAACGCTCATTGGACCGCACACATCGGTATGTATGATTTCCAATAAGTTGGTTGCTCGCTCCATTGTTCCGGAGAACGGAGTCTTGGTCATTTTGCCCATGAGGCATGGTTCGCATGTGTCAAATGATTCATAATAGAGAGACTCTAAAGTCCATCGAATGGAGCTTCTTCATGCGCTTGACACCAATGTGACCAAGGCGGCGATGCCACAAGTATGTGGGACTATCGTTATCAACTTTACATCTTTTGGTATTCACACTATGAATATGTGTAATATTACGTTCGAGATTCATTAAGAATAAACCATTGACCATCGGAGCATGACCATAAAACATATCTCTCATATAAATAGAACAACCATTATTCTCGGATTTAAATGAGTAGCCATCTCGCATTAAACGAGATCCTGATACAATGTTCATGCTCAAACTTGGCACTAAATAACAATTATTGAGGTTTAAAACTAATCCCGTAGGTAAATGTAGAGGTAGCGTGCGGCGGCGATCACATCGACCTTGGAACCATTCCCGACGCGCATCGTCACCTCGTCCTTCGCCAGTCTCCGTTTATTCCGCAGCTCTGCTGTGAGTTACAAATGTGAGCAACGGCACGGTATCAAATACCGGGAGTTACTACGAGTCTTGGTAAGGTACACATCAATTACATGTATATCAAATATACCTTTAGTGTTGCCGCCTCCTTGTCCGCTAAGTATTTGGGGCAGTTCCGCTTCTAGTGGCCCTTCCTTTGCAATAAAAGCACTCAGTCTCGGGCTTGGGTCCATTCTTTGACTTCTTCCCGGCAAGCGGCTTACAGGGCGCGCAACATCCTTGTCGTCCTTCTTGAAGTTCTTCTTACCCTTGCCCTTCTTGAACTTAGTGGTTTTATTGACCATCAACACTTGATGTTCCTTCTTGATTTCTACCTCTGCTGACTTGACATTGAAAATACTTCAGAATAGTTTTCACCATCCCCTGCATATTGTAGTTCATCACAAAGCTCTTGTAGCTCGGTGGGAGCGATCAAGGATTCTGTCAATGACCGCCTCGTCCAGGAGGTTAATGTCCAGTGGGACAGGCGGTTGTGCAACCCGACATTTTGAGTATGTGCTCACCGATGAACTATTTTCCTCCATCTTACAACTATAGAACTTGTCGGAGACTTCATATCTCTCGACCGGGCATGAGCTTGGAAAACCATTTTCAGCTCCTCGAACATCTCATATGCTCCGTGTTGCTCAAAACGCTTTTGGAGCCCGGTTCTAAGCTGTAAAGCATGCCGCACTAAACGAGGGAGTAATCATCAAGACGAGACTGCCAAGTGTTCATAACGTCTTGGTTCTCTCGGGATGGGTGCTTCACCTAGCGGTGCTTCTAGGACATATTGTTTCTTGGCTGCTATGAGGTGATCCTCGGGTTCGGACCCAGTCCGAATAGTTGCTGCCATCGTCTTTCAGCTTGGTTTTCTCTAGGAATGCGTTGAAGTTCATGGTGACATGGCGTTGGCCATTTGATCTACAAGACATTTTGCAAAGATTTTAGACTAATGTTCATGATAATTAAGTTCATCTAATCAAATTATATAATGAACTCCCACTCAGATTTGACATCCCTCTAGTCATCTAAGTGTTACATGATCCGAGTCGACTAGGCCGTGTCCGATCATCACATGAGACGGACTAGTCATCATCGGTGAACATCTCCATGTTGATCGTATCTTCCATACGACTCATGTTCGACCTTTCGGTCTCTTGTGTTCCGAGGCCATGTATGTACATGCTAGGCTCGTTAAGTTAACCTAAGTGTTTTGCATGTGTAAAACTGTCTGTCTTACACCCGTTGTATGTGAACGTAAGAATCTATCACACCCGATCATCACGTGGTGCTTCAATACGACGAACTTTAGCAACGGCGCACAGTTAGGGAGAACACTTTCTTGAAATTATTATAAGGGATCATCTTATTTACTACCGTTGTTCTAAGTAAACAAGATGCAAAAACATAATAAACATCACATGCAATTATATAGTAGTGACATGATATGGCCAATATCATATAGCTCCTTTGATCTTCATCTTCGAGGCTCCATGATCATCTTGTCACCGACATGACACCATGATCTCCATCATCATGATCTCCATCATCGTGTCTCCATGAAGTTGCTCGCCAACTATTACTTCTACTACTATGGCTAACGCGTTTAGCAATAAAGTAAAGTAATTTACATGGCGTTTCTCAATGACACGCAGGTCATACAAAAAAATAAAGACAACTCCTATGGCTCCTGCCGGTTGTCATACTCATCGACATCAAAGTCGTGATTCCTATTACAAGAACATGATCTCATACATCACATATATATCATTCATCATTCATCACAACTTTGGCCATATCACATCACAAAACACTTGCTGCAAAAACAAGTTAGACGTCCACTAATTGTTGTTGCAAGTTTTTTACGTGGCTGAAATAGGGTTCTAGCAAGAACGTTTTCTTACCTACGTGAAAGCCACAACGTGATTTGTCAACTTCTATTTACCCTTCATAAGGACCCTTTTCATCGAATCCGCTCCAACTAAAGTGGGAGAGACCGACACCCGCTAGCCACCTTATGCAACTAGTGCATGTCAGTCGGTGGAACCTGTCTCACGTAAGCGTACGTGTAAGGTCGGTCCGGGCCGCTTCATCCCACAATACCGCTGAAGCAAGATAAGACTAGTAGCAGCAAGAAAGTTGACAACATCTACGCCCACAACAAATTGTGTTCCACTCATGCAATAGAGAACTACGCATAGACCTAGCTCATGATGCCACTGTTGGGGAACGTTGCAGAAAATAAAAAATTTCCTACGGTTTCACCAAGATCCATCTATGAGTTCATCTAGCAACAGTGATAGGAGTGCATCTACATACCTTTGTAGATCGCGAGCGGAAGCGTTCAAGTGAACGGGGTTGAGGGAGTCGTACTCGTCGTGATCCAAATCACCGATGACCAAGTGCCGAACGGACAGCACCTCCGCGTTCAACACACGTACGGAGCGGATGACGTCTCCCACGCCTTGATCCATCAAGGAGGAGGGAGAGGTTGATGAAGATCCAGCAGCATGACGGCGTGGTGGTGGATGCAGCAGAGTTCCGGCAGGGCTTCGCCAAGCGACTACGGGAGGAGGAGGTGTAGCAAGGGGGAAGGGAGGCGCCAAGTGCAAGGGTACGGCTGCCCTCCCTCCCCCCCCTCTATATAGGGTCCCCAGGGGGGCGGCGGCCAAGGGGGGTGGAGTCCCCCCCAAGGCAAGTGGGGCGCCCCCTCCCCTAGGGTTCCCAACCCAAGGCGCAGAGGGGGCCCCAAAGGGGGGCGCACCAGCCCACCAGGGGCTGGTTCCCCTCCCACTTCAGCCCATGGGGCCCTCTGAGATAGGTGGCCCCACCCGGTGGACCCCCAGGACCCTTTCGGTGGACCCCCGGGACCCTTCCGGTGGTCCCGGTACAATACCGGTGGACCTCGAAACTTTCCCGATGGCCGAAACTCGACTTCCCATATATAGTTCTTTACCTCCGGATCATTCAGGAACTCCTCGTGACGTCCGGGATCTCATCCGGGACTCCGAACAACTTTCGGTTTGCTGCATACTCATATTCATATACAACCCTAGCGTCACCGAACCTTAAGTGTGTAGACCCTACGGGTTTGGGAGACATGTAGACATGACCGAGACGGCTCTCCGGTCAATAACCAACAGCAGGATCTCGATACCCATGTTGGCTCCCACATGCTCCTCGATGATCTCATCGGATGAACCACGATGTCGAGGATTCAAGCAACCCCATATACAATTCCCTTTGTCAATCGGTATGTTACTTGCCCGAGATTCGATCGTCGGTATCCCAATACCTCGTTCAATCTCGTTACCGGCAAGTCACTTTACTCGTACCGTAATGCATGATCCCGTGACCAAACACTTGGTCACTTTGAGCTCATTATGATGATGCATTACCGAGTGGGCGCGATGATACCTCTCCGTGTCTGGAGTGACAAATCCATCTCGATCCGTGACAACCCAATGACACTTTCGAGATACCGTAGTGCACCTTTATAGTCACCCGATTCGTCGTGGCGTTTGGTACACCCAAAGAACTCCTACGGTATCCGGGAGTTACGATCTCATGGTCTAAGGAAAAGATACGTGACATTGGAAAAGCTCTAGCAAAACGAACTACGATTTTGTGCTATGCTTAGGATTGGGTCTTGTCCATCACATCATTCTCCTAATGATGTGATCCGTTATCAACGACATCCAATGTCCATAGTCAGGAAACCATGACTATCTGTTGATCAACGAGCTAGTCAACTAGAGGCTCACTAGGGACATGTTGTGGTCTAAGTATTCACACGTGTATTACAATTTCTGGATAATACAATTATAGCATGAATAAAAGACAATTATCACGAACAAGGAAATATAATAATAATCCTTTTATTATTGCCTCTAGGGAATATTTCCAACAGTCTCCCACTTGCACTAGAGTCAATAATCTAGTTACATTGTGATGAATCAAACACCCATAGAGTTCTGGTGTTGACCATGTTTTGCTTTCATGGAAGAGGTTTAGTCAGCGAATCTGCGACATTCAGATCCGTATGCACTTTGCAAATTTCTATGTCTCCATCTTGAACATTTTCACGAATGGAGTTGAGCGGCGCTTGATGTGCACAGTCTTCTTGTGAAACCTGGGCTCCTTGGCAAGTGCAATAGCTCCAGTGTTGTCACGGAAAGAGTTTGATCGGCCCCGACGCATTGGGTATGACTCCTAGGTCGGTGATGAACTCCTTCACCCAAATTGCTTCAGCGCTGCCTCCGAGGCTGCCATGTACTCCGCTTCACATGTAGATCCCGCCACGGCGCTCTGCTTGCAGCTGCACCAGCTTCTTGCTCCACCATTCAACATATACACGTATCCGGTTTGTGACTTAGAGTCATCGGATCTGTGTCGAAGCTAAGCGTCGGCGTAACCCTTCTGACGAGCTCTTCGTCGCCTCCATAAATGAGAAACATGTCCTTGGTCCTTTTCAGGTACTTCAGAATATTCTTGACCGCTGTCCAGTGTTCCTTGCCGGGATTACTTTGGTACCTTCCTACCAAACTTACGGCAAGGTTTGCATCAGGTCTGGTACATAGCATGGCATACATAATACATCATATGGCTGAGGCATAGGGGATGACACTCATCTCCTCTTTATCTTCTGCCGTGGTCGGGCATTGAGCCAAGCTCAATTTCACACCTTGCAATACAGGCAAGAACCCTTTCTTGGACTGATCCATTTTGAACTTCTTCAATATTTGGCGTCTCGATCTATCTCTATAGATCTTGATGCCTAATATATAAGCAGCTTCTCCAAGGTCCTTCATTGAAAAACTCTTATTCAAGTAGGCCTTAATGATGTCCAAAAGTTCTATATCATTTCCCATCAAAAGTATGTCATCTACATATAATATGAGAAATGCTACTGAGCTCCCACTCACTTTCTTTCTTGTAAACGCTTCTCCATAAGTCTCGCATAAACTAAACGCTTTGATCATCTCATCAAAGCGAATGTTCCAACTCCGAGATGCTTGCACCAACCCATAAATGGATCGCTGGAGCTTGCATACCTTGTTAGCATTTTTAGGGTCAACAAAACCTTCCGGCTGCATCATATACAGTTCTTCCTTAAGATAGCAGTTAAGGAATGCCGTTTTGACATCCATTTGCCATATCTCATAATCATAGTATGCGGCAATTGCTAACATGATTCAGACGGACTTCGGCTTTGCTACGGGAGAGAAAGTCTCATCATAGTCAACCCCTTGAACTTGTCGATAACCTTTAGCGACAAGTCGAGCTTTTAGATGGTAACATTACCATCCACGTCCGTCTTCTTCTTAAAGATCCATTTGTTTACTATCGCTCGCCGATCATCGGGCAAGTCTGTCAAAGTCCATACTTTGTTTTCATACATGGATCCTATCTCGGATTGCATGGCTTCAAGCCATTTGTTGGAATCTGGGCCCGCCATCGCTTCTTCATAGTTCGAAGGTTCACCGTTGTCTAACAACATGATTTCCAGGACAGGGTTGCATACCACTCTGGTGTGAAACGTGTCTGGTGGACTCTGATTCAAGAGCAACTTGATCCGAAGTACCTTGATCATCATCATTCATTTCCTCTCCAGTCGGTGTAGGCACCACAGGAACATTTTCCTGAGCTGCACTACTTTCCGGTTCAAGAGGTAGTACTTCATCGAGTTCTACTTGTTGGGTAACGTAGTAATTTCAAAATTTTCCTACGATCACGCAAGACCATGGTGATGGCATAGCAACGAGAGGGAGAGTGTCCGTCCACGTACCCTCGTGAGACCGAAAGCGAGGCGTTATATTAACGCTGTTGATGTAGTCGTCGTCTTCACGATCCGACCGATCCAAGCACCGTTACTCGGCACCTCCGAGTTCTTGGCACACGTTCAGCTCGATGGCGATCCCGAGCTCCGATCCAGCAAAGCGTCGGGGAAGGAGTTCCGTCGACCTGACGGCGTGGTGGCGATCTTGATGTTCTACCGTCGCGGGCTTCGCCTAAGCACCGCTACAATATGACCGAGGTGGAATATGGTGGAGGGGGCACCGCACACAGCTAAGGAACGATCCGTAGATCAACTTGTGTGTTCTAGGGTGCCCCCCCCCCGTATATAAAGGAGCAAGGGGAGGGCCGCCAGCCTTGGGGCGCACCAAGGGAGGGGGAGTCCTCCTCCTAGTAGGAGTAGGACTCCCTTTCCTAGTCCTACTAGGAAGAGGAAGGGAAGGAAAGAGAGGAGAGGGAGAGGAAGGGGGCTGCGCCCCCTCCTAGTCAATCGGACTCCCCATGGAGGCGCACCACCTCTGGTGCAGCCCTCTCTCTCCCTCTTGGCCCAATAAGGCCCTGCTTCCCGGGGTTCCGTAACCCCTCCGGCACTCCGGTTTTCTCCGGAAACTTCCGAACCTTTCCGGTGTCGAATATAACCATCCAATATATCAATCTTTATGTCTCGACCATTTGAGACTCCTCGTCATGTCCGTGATCACATCCGGGACTCGAACTCCTTGGTACATCAAAATACATAAACTCATAATAACCGTCATTGAAACCTTAAGCGTGCGGACCCTACGGTTCGAGAACTATGTAGACATGACCTAGAACTATTCTCGGTCAATAACCAATAGCGGAACCTGGATGCTCATATTGGTTCCTACATATTCTCTGAAGATCTTTATCGGTCAAACCGCATAACAACATCGTTGTTCCCTTTGTCATCGGTATGTTACTTTCCGAGATTCGATCGTCGGTATCCAATACCTAGTTTAATCTCGTTACGGAAAGTCTCTTTACTCGTTCCGTAATACATCATCTCACAACTAACTCTTTAGTTGCAATGCTTGCAAGGCTTTATGTGATGTGTATTACCGAGAAGGCCTAGAGATACCTCTCCGAGCAATCGGAGTGACAAAACCTAATCTCAAATCGCCAACCCAACAAGTACCTTTGGAGACACTGTAGTACTCCTTTATAATCACCCGATTCGTTGTGACGTTTGGTAGTACCAAAGTGTTCCTCCGGTAAATGGGAGTTGCATAATCTCATAGTTACGAGGAACATGTATGGGTCATGAAGAAAGCATTAACATACTAAGCGATCAAGTGTTAAGCTAACGGAATGGGTCATGTCAATCAGATCATTCAACTAATGATGTGACCTTGTTAATCAAATAACAACTCCTTGTTCATGGTTAGGAAACATAACCATCTTTGATTAACAAGCTAGTCAAGTAGAGGCATACTAGTGACATCTTGTTTGTCTATATATTCACACATGTATTATGTTTCCGGTTAATACAATTCTAGCATGAATAATAAACATTTATCATGATATAAGGAAATAAATAATAACTTTATTATTGCCTCTAGGGCATATTTCCTTGATCTCCCACTTGCACTAGAGTCAATAATCTAGATTACAAAGTAATGATCCTTACACCCATGGAGTCTTGGTGCTGATCATGTTTTGCTCGTGGAAGAGGCTTAGTCAGCGGTGCGCAACATTCAGATCCGTATGTATTTTGCAAATCTCTATGTCTCCCACTTGGACTTGGTCCCGAATGGAATTGAAGCGTCTCTTGATGTGCTTGGTCCTCTTGTGAAATCTGGATTCTTTTGCCAAGGCAATTGCACCAATTGTCACGGAAGATCTTCATCGGTCCCGATGCACTAGGTATGACACCTAGATCGGAAATGAACTCTTTCATCCAGACTCCTTCATTTGCTGCTTCGAAGCAGCTATGTACTCCGCTTCACATGTAGATCCCGCCACGGCGCTTTGTTTAGAACTGCACCAACCGATAGCTCCACCGTTTAATAAAAACACGTATCCGGTTTGCGATTTAGAATCGTCCGGATCGATGTCAAAGCTTACATCGGCGTAACCATTTACGACTAGCTCTTTGTCACCTCCATATCGAGAAACATATCCTTAGTCCTTTTCGGTATTTCAGGATGTTCTTGACCGCTGTCCATGATCCACTCTGGATTACTTTGGTACCTTCCTGCCAAGCTTACAGCTAAGCATCGTCAGTCTGGTACACACATTGCATACATGATAGAGCCTATGGCTGAAGCATAGGAACATCTTTCATTTTCTCTCTATCTTCTGCTGTGGTCGGGCATTGAGTCGACTCAATCTTACACCTTGTAACACGGGTAAAAACCTTTCTTTGCACGATCCATTTTGAACCTTTTCAAAACTTTATCAAGGTATGTGCTTTGTGAAAGTCCAATCAAGCGTCTTGATCTATCTCTATAGATCTTGATGCCTAATATGTAAGCAGCTTCACGAGGTCTTTCATTGAAAAACTTTTATTCAAGTATCCTTTTATGCTATCCAGAAATTCTATATCATTTCCAATCAATAATATATCGTCCACATATAATATTAGAAATGCTCTGAGCTCCCACTCACTTTCTTGTAAATCTGAGGCTTCTCCAAAAGTCTCAGATAAACCCATATCTTTGATCACACTATCAAAGCGTTTATTCCAACTCCGAGAGGCTTGCACCGGACCATAAATTGATCGTTGGAGCTTGCACACTTTGTTAGCACCTTTTGGATCGACAAAACCTTCGGTTGTATCATATACAACTCTTCTTCTAGAAATCCATTCAAGAATGCAGTTTTACATCCATTTGCCAAATTTCATAATCATAAAATGCGGCAATTGCTAACATGATTCGGACGGACTTAAGCATCGCTTCTGGTGAGAAGGTCTCATCGTAGTCAACCCCTTGAACTTGTCGAAAACCTTTTGCAACAAGTCGAGCTTTGTAGACGATTACATTACCATCGGCGTCGGTCTTCTTCTTAAAATCCATTTATTCTCAATAGCTTGCCGATCATCGGGCAAGTCTACCAAAGTCCATACTTTGTTCTCATACATGGATCCCATCTCAGATTTCATGGCTTCAAGCCATTTTGCGAATCTGGGCTCACCATCGCTTCTTCATAGTTCGTAGGTTCATCATGATCTAGTAGCATGACTTCGAGAATAGGATTACCGTACCACTCAGTGCGGATTTTGTTCTGTTGATCTCTGAGTTCGGTGACAACTTGATCTGAAGTTTCATGATCTTTATCATTATCTTCCTCACTAAGCTGGTGTAGGTGTTACGAAACTGATTTACGTGACGAACTACTTTCAATAAGGGAGCTGGTACTATTACCTCATCAAGTTCCACTTTCCTCCCACTCACTTCTTTCGAGAGAAACTCCTTCTCTAGAAAGGATCCATTTTAGCAACGAATGTTTTGCCTTGGATCTGTGATAGAAGGTGTACCCAATTGTCTCCTTTGGGTATCCTATGAAGACACATTTCTCGATTTGGGTTCAAGCTTATCGGGTTGAAGTTTCTTCACATAAGCATCGCAACCCCAAACTTTCGAAGCGACAACTTTGGTTTCTTGCTAAACCATAGTTCATAAGGCGTCGTCTCAGCGGTTTTGACGGTGTCCTATTTAACGTGAATGCGGCCGTCTCAAGAGCATAACCCCAAAATGATAGCGGTAAATCTGTAAGAGACATCATAGATCGCACCATATCCGATAAAAGTGCGATTCTGACGTTCGGACACACCATTGCGCTGTGGTGTTCGGGTGGCGTGAGTTGCGAAACTATTCGCTTTGTTTCAAATGTAGACCAAACTCGTAACTCAAATATTAGCCTCCACGATCAGATCGTAGAAACTTTATTTTCTTATTACGATGATTTTCAACTTCACTCTGAAATTCTTTGAACTTTTCAAATGTTTCAGACTTATGTTTCATTAAGTAGATATACCCATATCTGCTCAAATCATCTGTGAAGGTGAGAAAATAACGATATCCGCCACGAGCTTCAACATTCATTGGACCACATACATCCGTATGTATGATTTCCAATAAATCTGTTGCTCTCTCCATAGTACCGAGAACGGTGTTTTAGTCATCTTGCCCATGAGGCACGGTTACGCAAGTGCCAAGTGATTCATAATCAAGTGACTCCAAAAGTCCATCGAGATGGAGTTTCTTCATGCGTTTTACACCGATATGACCTAAACGGCGATTGCCACAAATAAGTTGCACTATCATTATCAACTCTGCATCTTTTGGTTTCAACATTATGAATATGTGTATCACTACTATCGAGATTCATTAAAATAGACCACTCTTCAAGGGTGCATGACCATAAAAGATATTATTCATATAAATAGAACAACCATTATTCTCGATTTAAATGAATAACCGTCTCGCATCAAACAAGATCCAGATATAATGTTCATGCTCAGCGCGGCACCAAATAACAATTATTCAGGTCTAAAACTAATCCCAAGGTAGATGTAGAGGTAGCGTGCCATTGCGATCACATCGACTTTGGAACCGTTTCCCAGCGCGCATCGTCACCTCGTCCTTTGCGGTGTTAAGCAATCCGTAGTTCTGTTTGAGTTGCAAATATTAGCAATGAACCAAGATCAAATACCAGTACTCTGCGAGCTCTAGTAAGGTACACATCAATAACAAGTATATCACATATACCTTTGTTCACTTTGCCATCCTTCTTATCCGCCAAATACTTGGGGCAGTTCCGCTTCCAAGACGATCGCTTGCGGTAGAAGCACTCGATTTCAGGCTTAGGTCCAGACTTGGGTTTCTTCTCTGATCAACAACTTGTTTGCTGTTCTTCTTGAAGTTCCCTTCTTCTTCCCTTTGCCTTTCTTCTTGAAACTAGTGGTCTTATTGACCATCAACACTTGATGCTCCTTTTGATTTCTACCTCCGCAGCTTTTAGCATTGCGAAGAGCTCGAGCATAGTCTTTACTAACCCTTGCATATTATAGTTCATCACGAAGCCTTTGTAGCTTGGTGGCGGTGATTGAAGAATTACATCAATGACACAATCATCCGGAAGATTAACTCCCAGTTGATTCAAGTGATTGTAATACCGGACATTTTGAGTATGTGCTCACCGACGAACTATTCTCCTCCATCTTGCAGCTATAGAACTTATTGGAGACTTCATATCTCTCAATCCGGGCATTACTGTTGAAATATCAACTTCAACTCCTGGAACATCTCATATGCTCCATGACGTTCAAAACGTCGTTGAAGACCCGTTCTAAGCCGTAAAGCATGGCACACTGAACTATAGAGTAGTCATCAGCTCTGCTTTGCCATCGTTCACAACCACGGCTCGGCATCTGCAGCAGAACTGTCACCCGGCGGTGCTTCCAGGCGTAACTTTTACGTGCAGCAATGAGGATTATCCTCGAGTTACGGACCCAATCCGTGTAATTGCTACCATCATCTTTCAACTTTGCTTTCTCAAGGAACGCATTAAAATTCAACGGAACAACAAACGAGCCATCTATCTACAATAAACATAGACAAGCAAAATACTATCGGTACTAAGTTCATGATAAATTTAAGTTCAATTAATCATATTATTAAAGAACTCCCACTTAGACAGACATCTCTCTAGTTATCTAAGTGATCACGTGATCCAAATCAACTAAACCATAACCGATCATCACGTGAGATGGAGTAGTTTTCAATGGTGAACATCTTATGTTGATCATATCGCTATATGATTCACGTTCGACCTTCGGTCTCCGTGTTCCGAGGCCATATCTGTATATGCTAGGCTCGTCAAGTATAACTTGAGTATTCTGCGTGTGCAAAACTGGCTTGCACCCGTTGTAGATGGACGTAGAGCTTATCACACCGATCATCACGTGGTGTCTCGACACGACGAACTTTGGCAGCGGTGCATACTCGGGAGAACACTACTTGATAATTTTTAGTGAGAGATCATCTTATAATGCTACCGTCAATCAAAGCAATATAAGATGCATAAAGGATAAACATCACATGCAATCAATATAAGTGATATGATATGGCCATCATCATCTTGTGCTTGTGATCTCCATCTCGAAGCACCGTCATGATCACCATCGTCACCGTGCGACACCTTGATCTCCATCGTAGCATCGTTGTCGTCTAGCCAACTATTGCTTCTCGACTATCGCTACCGCTTAGTGATAAAGTAAAGCAATTACATGGCGTTGCATTTCATACAATAAGCGACAACCATATGGCTCCGCCGATTTGCCGATAACTTCGGTTACAAAACATGATCATCTCATACAATAAAATATAGCATCACGTCTTGACCATATCACATCACAACATGCCCTGCAAAAACAAGTTAGGCGTCCTCTACTTTGTTGTTGCAAGTTTTACGTGGCTGCTACGGGCTGAGCAAGAACCGTTCTTACCTCGCATCAAAACCACAGCGATACTTCGTCAAATAGACTCGTTTAACCTTCTCAAGGACCGGCGTAGCCACACTCAGTTCAACTAAAGTGAGAGAGACAGACACCCGCCACCACCTTTAAGCAGCGAGTGCTCACAGCGGTGAAACCAGTCTCGCGTAAGCGTCTGCGTAATGTCGGTCCGGGCCGCTTCATCTCACAATACCGCTGAACCAAAGTATGACATGCTGGTAGGTAGTATGACTTGTATCGCCCACAACTCACTTGTGTTCTACTCGTGCATATGACATCAACGCATAAAACCAGGCTCGATACCACCGTTGGGTAGCGTAGTAATTTCAAAATTTTCCTACGATCACGCAAGACCATGGTGATGGCATAGCAACGAGAGGGGAGAGTGTCCGTCCACGTACCCTCGTAGACCGAAAGCGGAAGCGTTATATTAACGCGGTTGATGTAGTCGTACGTCTTCACGATCCGACCGATCCAAGCACCGTTACTCCGGCACCTCCGAGTTCTTGGCACACGTTCAGCTCGATGGCGATCCCGAGCTCCGATCCAGCAAAGCGTCGGGAAGGAGTTCCGTCGACCTGACGGCGTGGTGGCGATCTTGATGTTCTACCGTCGCAGGGCTTCGCCTAAGCACCGCTACAATATGACCGAGGTGGAATATGGTGGAGGGGGGCACCGCACACGGCTAAGGAACGATCCGTAGATCAACTTGTGTGTTCTAGGGTGCCCCCCCCCCGTATATAAAGGAGCAAGGGGAGGGCCGGCCAGCCTTGGGGCGCACCAAGGGAGGAGTCCTCCTCCTAGTAGGAGTAGGACTCCCCTTTCCTAGTCCTACTAGGAAGAGGGAAGGGGGAAGGAAAGAGAGGGAGAGGGAGAGGGAAAGGGGGGCTGCGCCCCCCTCCTAGTCAGTCGGACTCCCCATGGAGGGGGGCACCACCTCTGGTGCAGCCCTCTCTCTCCCTCTTGGCCCAATAAGGCCCATAACTTCCCGGGGTTCGGTAACCCCTCGGCACTCCGGTTTTCTCCGAAACTTCCGGAACCTTTCGGTGTCGAATATAACCATCCAATATATCAATCTTTATGTCTCGACCATTTGAGACTCCTCGTCATGTCCGTGATCACATCCGGACTCGAACTCCTTGGTACATCAAAATACATAAACTCATAATAACCGTCATTGAAACCTTAGCGTGCGGACCCTACGGTTCGAGAACTATGTAGACATGACCTAGAACTATTCTCGGTCAATAACCAATAGCGGAACCTGGATGCTCATATTGGTTCCTACATATTCTCTGAAGATCTTTATCGGTCAAACCGCATAACAACATCGTTGTTCCTTTGTCATCGGTATGTTACTTTCCGAGATTCGATCGTCGGTATCCAATACCTAGTTTAATCTCGTTACGGAAAGTCTCTTTACTCGTTCCGTAATACATCATCTCACAACTAACTCTTTAGTTGCAATGCTTGCAAGGCTTTATGTGATGTGTATTACCGAGAAGGCCTAGAGATACCTCTCCGACAATCGGAGTGACAAAACCTAATCTCGAAATCGCCAACCCAACAAGTACCTTTGGAGACACCTGTAGTACTCCTTTATAATCACCCGATTCGTTGTGACGTTTGGTAGTACCAAAGTGTTCCTCCGGTAAATGGGAGTTGCATAATCTCATAGTTACAGGAACATGTATGGGTCATGAAGAAAGCATTAACATACTAAGCGATCAAGTGTTAAGCTAACGGAATGGGTCATGTCAATCAGATCATTCAACTAATGATGTGACCTTGTTAATCAAATAACAACTCCTTGTTCATGGTTAGGAAACATAACCATCTTTGATTAACAAGCTAGTCAAGTAGAGGCATACTAGTGACATACTGTTTGTCTATATATTCACACATGTATTATGTTTCCGGTTAATACAATTCTAGCATGAATAATAAACATTTATCATGATATAAGGAAATAAATAATAACTTTATTATTGCCTCTAGGGCATATTTCCTTCACTACTTTCCTCCCACTTACTCCTTTCGAGAGAAACTCTTTTTCCAGAAAGGATCCGTTCTTGGCAACAAAGATCTTGCCTTCGGATCTAAGGTAGAAGGTATACCCAATGGTTTCCTTAGGGTATCCTATGAAGACGCATTTTTCCGACTTGGGTTCGAGCTTTTCAGGTTGAAGTTTCTTGACATAAGCATCGCATCCCCAAACTTTTAGAAATGACAGCTTAGGTTTCTTCCCAAACCATAATTCTTACAGTGTCATCTCAACGGATTTAGACGATGCCCTATTTAAAGTGAATGTAGCTGTCTCTAGAGCGTATCCCCAAAATGATAGTGGTAAATCAGTAAGAGACATCATAGATCGCACCATATCCAATAGAGTGCGATTACGACGTTCGGACACACCGTTACGCTGAGGTGTTCCAGGCGGCGTGAGTTGTGAAATGATTCCACATTTCCTTAAGTCTGTACCAAATTTGTGACTTAAATATTCTCCTCCACGATCTGATCGTAAGAACTTTATTTTTCGGTCACGTTGATTCTCTACCTCATTCTGAAATTCCTTGAACTTTCCAAAGGTCTCAGACTTGTGTTTCATCAAGAAGACATACCCATATCTACTCAAGTCATCAGTGAGAGTGAGAACATAACGATATCCTCCACGAGCCTCAACGCTCATTGGACCGCACACATCGGTATGTATGATTTCCAATAAGTTGGTTGCTCGCTCCATTGTTCCGAGAACGGAGTCTTGGTCATTTGCCCATGAGGCATGGTTCGCATGTGTCAAATGATTCATAATAGAGAGACTCTAAAGTCCATCGAATGGAGCTTCTTCATGCGCTTGACACCAATGTGACCAAGGCGGCGATGCCACAAGTATGTGGGACTATCGTTATCAACTTTACATCTTTTGGTATTCACACTATGAATACGTGTAATATTACGTTCGAGATTCATTAAGAATAAACCATTGACCATCGGAGCATGACCATAAAACATATCTCTCATATAAATAGAACAACCATTATTCTCGGATTTAAATGAGTAGCCATCTCGCATTAAACGAGATCCCGATACAATGTTCATGCTCAAACTTGGCAATCGAATAACAATTATTGAGGTTTAAAACTAATCCCGTAGGTAAATGTAGAGGTAGCGTGCGACGGCGATCACATCGACCTTGGAACCATTCCCGACGCAGCATCGTCACCTCGTCCTTCGCCAGGTCTCCGTTTATTCCGCAGCTCTGCTGTGAGTTACAAATGTGAGCAACGGCACCGGTATCAAATACCTAGGAGTTACTACGAGTACTGGTAAGGTACACATCAATTACATGTATATCAAATATACCTTTAGTGTTGCCGGCCTCCTTGTCCGCTAAGTATTTGGGGCAGTTCCGCTTCTAGTGGCCCTTCCCTTTGCAATAAAAGCACTCAGTCTCAGGCTTGGGTCCATTCTTTGACTTCTTCCCGGCAACTGGCTTACCGGGCGCGGCAACATCCTTGTCGTCCTTCTTGAAGTTCTTCTTACCCTTGCCCTTCTTGAACTTAGTGGTTTTATTGACCATCAACACTTGATGTTCCTTCTTGATTTCTACCTCTGCTGACTTGGCATTGAAAATACTTCAGAATAGTTTTCACCATCCCCGCATATTGTAGTTCATCACAAAGCTCTTGTAGCTCGGTGGGAGCGATCAAGGATTCTGTCAATGACCGCCTCGTCCGGAGGTTAATGTCCAGTGGGACAAAGGTTGTGCAACCTGGACATTTTGAGTATGTGCTCACCGTGAAACTATTTTCCTCCATCTTACAACTATAGAACTTGTCGGAGACTTCATATCTCTCGACCGGGCATGAGCTTGGAAAACCATTTTCAGCTCCTCGAACATCTCATATGCTCCGTGTTGCTCAAAACGCTTTTGGAGCCCGGTTCTAAGTCGTAAAGCATGCCGCACTAAACGAGGGAGTAATCATCAGCACGAGACTGCCAAGTGTTCATAACGTCTTGGTTCTCTGGGATGGGTGCTTCACCTAGCGGTGCTTCTAGGACATATTGTTTCTTGGCTGCTATGAGGGTGATCCTCAGGTTCCGGACCCAGTCCGAATAGTTGCTGCCATCGTCTTTCAGCTGGGTTTTCTCTAGGAATGCGTTGAAGTTCATGGTGACATGAGCGTTGGCCATTTGATCTACAAGACATTTTGCAAAGATTTTAGACTAATGTTCATGATAATTAAGTTCATCTAATCAAATTATATAATGAACTCCCACTCAGATTTGACATCCCTCTAGTCATCTAAGTGTTACATGATCCGAGTCGACTAGGCCGTGTCCGATCATCACATGAGACGGACTAGTCATCATCGGTGAACATCTCCATGTTGATCGTATCTTCCATACGACTCATGTTCGACCTTTCGGTCTCTTGTGTTCCGAGGCCATGTATGTACATGCTAGGCTCGTTAAGTTAACCTAAGTGTTTTGCATGTGTAAAACTGTCTGTCTTACACCCGTTGTATGTGAACGTAAGAATCTATCACACCCGATCATCACGTGGTGCTTCAATACGACGAACTTTAGCAGCGGCGCACAGTTAGGAGAACACTTTCTTGAAATTATTATAAGGGATCATCTTATTTACTACCGTTGTTCTAAGTAAACAAGATGCAAAAACATAATAAACATCACATGCAATTATATAGTAGTGACATGATATGGCCAATATCATATAGCTCCTTTGATCTTCATCTTGAGGCTCCATGATCATCTTGTCACCGACATGACACCATGATCTCCATCATCATGATCTCCATCATCGTGTCTCCATGAAGTTGCTTCGCCAACTATTACTTCTACTACTATGGCTAACGCGTTTAGCAATAAAGTAGTAATTTACATGGCGTTCTCAATGACACGCAGGTCATACAAAAAAATAAAGACAACTCCTATGGCTCCTGCCGGTTGTCATACTCATCGACATCAAAGTCGTGATTCCTATTACAAGAACATGATCTCATACATCACATATATATCATTCATCATTCATCACAACTTTGGCCATATCACATCACAAAACACTTGCTGCAAAAACAAGTTAGACGTCCTCTAATTGTTGTTGCAAGTTTTTTACGTGGCTGAAATAGGGTTCTAGCAAGAACGTTTTCTTACCTACGTGAAAGCCACAACGTGATTTGTCAACTTCTATTTACCCTTCATAAGGACCCTTTTCATCGAATCCGCTCCAACTAAAGTGGGAGAGACCGACACCCGCTAGCCACCTTATGCAACTAGTGCATGTCAGTCGGTGGAACCTGTCTCACGTAAGCGTACGTGTAAGGTCGGTCCGGGCCGCTTCATCCCACAATACCGCTGAAGCAAGATAAGACTAGTAGCAGCAAGAAAGTTGACAACATCTACGCCCACAACAAATTGTGTTCCACTCATGCAATAGAGAACTACGCATAGACCTAGCTCATGATGCCACTGTTGGGGAACGTTGTAGAAAATAAAAAATTTCCTACGGTTTCACCAAGATCCATCTATGAGTTCATCTAGCAAAAGTGATAGGAGTGCATCTACATACCTTTGTAGATCGCGGCGAAGCGTTCAAGTGAGCGGGGTTGAGGAGTCGTGCTCGTCGTGATCCAAATCACCGATGACCAAGTGCGAGCGGACAGCACCTCCGCGTTCAACACACGTACGGAGCGGATGACGTCTCCCACGCCTTGATCCAGCAAGGAGGAGGGAGAGGTTGATGAAGATCCAGCAGCATGACGGCGTGGTGGTGGATGCAGCGAAGTTCGGCAGGCTTCGCCAGCGACTACGGAGGAGGAGGTGTAGCAAGGGGAAGGGCGCCAAGTGCAAGGTGCGGCTGCCTCCTCCCCCTCTATATATAGGTCCCAGGCGCCGTCCCTAGGAGATGGGATCTCCTAGGGGCGGCGGCCAAGGGGTGGAGTGCCCCAAGGCAAGTGGGCGCCCCCCCTAGGGTTCCCAACCCTAGGCGCAGAGGGGCCCAAAGGGCGCACCAGCCCACCAGGCTGGTTCCCCTACCACTTCAGCCCATGGGGCCCTCCGGATAGGTGGCCCCACCGGTGGACCCAGGACCCTTCCGGTGGTCCCAGACAATACCGTGGACCCCAAACTTTCCGATGGCGAAACTTCGACTTCTCATATATAATTCTTTACCTCCGGACCATTCCGGAACTCATCGTGACGTCCGGATCTCATCCGGACTCAACAACTTTCGGTTTGCTGCATACTCATATTCATACAACCCTAGCATCACCGAACCTTAAGTGTAGAGACCCTACGGGTTCGGGAGACATGTAGACATGACCGAGACAGCTCTCGGTCAATAACCAACAGCGGGATCTGGATACCCATGTTGGCTCCCACATGCTCCTCGATGATCTCATCGGATGAACCACGATGTCGAGGATTCAAGCAACCCGTATACAATTCCCTTTGTCAATCGGTATGTTACTTGCCGAGATTCAATCGTCGGTATCCCAATACCTCATTCAATCTCGTTATCGCAAGTCACTTTACTCGCATCCGTAATGCATGATCCGTGACCAAACACTTGGTCACTTTGAGCTCATTATGATGATGCATTACCGAGTGGGCCCGATGATACCTCTCCGTGTACGGAGTGACAAATCCCAGCCTCGATCCGTGACAACCCAATGACACTTTCGGAGATACCAGTAGTGCACCTTCATAGTCACCCGATTCGTTGTGGCGTTTGGTACACCCAAAGCACTCCTACGGTATCCGGAGTTACGATCTCATGGTCTAAGGAAAAGATACTTGACATTGGAAAAGCTCTAGCAAAACGAACTACGATCTTGTGCTATGCTTAGGATTGGGTCTTGTCCATCACATCATTCTCCTAATGATGTGATCCCGTTATCAACGACATCCAATGTCCATAGTCAGGAAACCATGACTATCTATTGATCAACGAGCTAGTCAACTAGAGGCTCACTAGGGACATGTTGTGGTCTAAGTATTCACACGTGTATTACGATTTCTGCATAATACAATTATAGCATGAATAAAATACAATTATCACGAACAAGGAAATATAATAATAATCCTTTTATTATTGCCTCTAGGGCATATTTCCAACAATTGGCGGCAACTTTATACCAACAAACTGAGAAGAAGTCATTCAGTTTTAGTCATTGTTGGATGAAATTGAATGTCAAACCAAAGTGGATACAACTTGTGCAAGACCCCAAAACCGACAATGAGAGGTTGAAGAAAAATGATAACTCAAGCTCCCAACAATCGATTGATTGGATGAGGACTCGAGAAGGCCTGGACTTTTGGATCCATAGAGGTTAAGAAGGAGGTTCCAACTTGCCCAAGACACGAAGGGTTTGAGGATAATATTGACGGAGACAAGCCTCTTTGATTTGGAAGGGAGGAGGTGGCCTGAGGGGAATAAGAAGAAGATCAACTTGCATAAGAAGTACGAGGCGGCCGAAGCAGCGGACACGGCAAAGATGGCGTTCGACGAGTGATTCATCACGTTGACCAGCCATGGCCCGGACGATGAATTTCATTTTGGTATGTCTAGATCATTAAATTGTGATTTATTTATTTTATGTTTTGTTGCATTGTTAAATGTGATGAATTTGTGCTATATGATCGAGGTGCATGGATTTGAGGATTTGATGAGGAAAGTGGTCGTCCGACAAGACATTTGAGGGCCATTCAACGCTGTTTAGGGATGCACACAGACACATCTACAGACATTTAGGGGACCGGATTTGCTAAGTCCAGTCGTGATGCTCTTAGAGCAACTCCAACACGCCGATCCAAACAGGCACGCATTTTATCCTCTTTTTGTTCGTTTGGGGTCAGCCCGGCAGAAATTTGTGTCCGCTTTTTTGTTTTGGTCGGCACATCGCTGGCCCGACATATTTTTGTGTGCGTCAATATATAAAAAGAAAAAACTCATGTCCAAACTAACATAATTAAACATTAAATGACCGGCCAAAGTCCACTTAAAAATTAATAAAACTTAAAATAAACAAAAAAACTTTGGGCCTTCCCGGGTACGGCAGCGGCCGGCGGTACTGCCAGTGCCAATGCGTTCGGTGCACCGGAATTATAGCCGCTCCCATGAAGGAGCCGGCGAGGCGGAGGAGGAGGTGCGCGGGAAGAGCTGGCGCCGGGGATGAGCTTGCCCTTGTTCTTGCCAAAAAAACATGGCGAGCTAGGGTTTTTGGTCGCCGGAGAGAGAGCACGCGTGGCCAGATGTGGACGGGAGAGAAGTGGATGATCCCTCCCCCTCTGCCGCACGCTTGCATCTAAAAGCAACGACGCACTGGATGCTTCCACATGCAGACATGCTGCCATGTGGGCCCGAGTTAGGTGGCCACATTTATTATGACTGCAGGTGGTGGTTGGACGACCGATAGGTGGGACCACAGCAAACACCGAGCGGACGCGGGTGCGTCCGTCTCGTGCCCGTGTGGACACAAATCGGGTGCAAATTTGGGTCTGAAATGCATCCAGACCAACACCGAACGGATGCTGTTTGGGTTTGGGTCGGCGTGTTGGGTTGATGTTTTGGTCCACCGATGCAAACGGACACGCGCGGACCATTTGGGTCGCTGCATTGGAGTTGATCTTACAGCCCAATAAAGTCTCATTACAAATTTAATGTCAGATTTTTAAATATGGCGAACCGAATGTTTATTATGAGGTGTCGCAAAAATAAAAGGACATTAGACTTTGAGTCCAATAACCAACTAAGCCACCTTTATTTGTTGTCTATTGTATACAAACAAGGTTATTTGAACCTTTATTTTCTCTGTCATACCAGCGATAATATTTTTTTCGCTTGGTAACTTTGGCATGACCAGCGTGATAACTATGACTTGAGCAACATGATAATTATACTATGATAAGCTTGATAACTATAATATGAGAAGGTTAATGACTATACCATGAGAAGCATGATAACTTTAGCATGGGGAAGTGGTAACTTCACACCGGGGTATGTTTTGACAAAAAAAAGTTACCCGGACATGTTTCAGTAATGTTTTTCACATGGATAAAAAATTAGCAAAATGTGTTGTATGTAAGTTATCGGGTGTCTGGTGCGTAAATTACCATCCTATTTGCATGTATCAGGGCATATTTCTAGAACTTTTCGCCCGAGGTGAAAAGTTATCAGTGCGTTTATATGTAAGTTATCAGGTTAATTGTACGTAAGTTATCATCTTATTTACACAGAAGTTACGCGGGCGGGGGGTATATTTTAACAACTTTTTCACCTCGGATGGTCAAAAAAGTGGTATTTTATTTGAACTTGTCAGGAGCCAAGTAGTGGGTGAGTTGGCTGGTGTGTTAAGATCTCAATATTGAAGTCTTGAGTTAAATCCTCAGCTTCAACATGATTTTTTAGCTATAAAACTACAATATGGAAACTACTAGCGTCAAGATTTGTTTCCAACATCTTTTTCTCCAACAAATTATCATGCCTGTGGTGTGTGAGTTATCAAGCTATTCGCACAAAAAATAACCGGGCGTATTTCATCAACGTGCCTCCCTCCACCCGGTTGCCAAATTTGTCATCATCTCTATTCGCCAAAGTTATCAGGACCGGGTTGCATAAGTTATTAGGTCTCCGATGTATGAATTACCATGCTATTCACACCAAAAATTACGGGGGGATATTTCATCAACACCCACCCCTACGCCAAAGTTATCAGGATTGAGTTATATAAGTTATCAGGTCTGTGATATGTGGGTTACCTTGATATTCACACAAAAGTGACCGGGGGGTATCCCACCTGGTCGGCAAAAGTTACCACGGTGTGATCAACTATAGATGAATTGGTAAAATAGTCTACTTAAGTGTGGAAAAGATTGGACATTGCATTAATTGTTGTGCAAACGTAGAAGAGGAGAATAAGGTATTCTTGTGTTTCTTTGGACTGTGATTTTCTTTACTTTAGATTAGTAGATGTAGAAATAGTACCTAACCTCAACCTAAACACAAAGACTCAATCTAGCCCAAGTGGTTAAGAGCATCTCCAACAGCTGCGCTATATAAATGCCGCGCGCTAAAATCAGTGTCTTTTGCGAGCGCGCTACCATTCCGGGCGCTCCAGCAAAGGCGCAAAAACCACGCGCGCGGCATATCTAGTTCAGCGCGCGGGCCGAAACCCCATCGTGCGCCGCTTATTTGTTGTGCCCGCTCCCGCGCGCTGGACTCTCGAGCGCGCGCTCGCTACTCCACCTACCCCATCCAGCCGCCGCCGCCCGCGCCACCCAGCGACTGTTCCGGCGCTTCCCCGGCCCATCCCCGCGCCGCGGCGGCTTCCTCCGCCTCCCTCTAGTCACCGCCGCCCTTCGCGCACGGCGGTCCTCCGACAAACAGCGCGCGGCCGCTCAGCATCCGCAAGGTGTTCGACAAAACGCCCGCAAGGTATGTATTGCTCAAACTTCATGAATTTGGTGCATGTTGATTGTAGTTTTTATAGCCTATTATTGAACATTATAGATGAGTTCGTCGTATGATTCTTCCGAAGAAGAATTTGATATGGAAGAGGAGGAGGATCTTGCAATGATCCTAGTTATGCACATAATAAAACACCGAAGCACGGTGGTTCGGTTATGGGTCGGCAAAAAATTTGGAGGGATAGGATCGATGCCCATAACAGATTGATGAGGCACTATTTCATGGAGAATCCCACATACCCGGAGTCGTACTTTTCGTCGCGGTTTAGGATGAAACACCGAGTTGTTCAGCGCATTGCGGAGAAACTAGCGAGCCATGACCGGTTTTTTCAGCAAAGGAGGAATGCCGCCAGAGAGCTCGGGCATAGCACCTTTCAGAAGGTGACAACCGCTTTGCGTATGTTGGCATACGGTATCCCGGCTGATCTAGTTGATGATCACTTGGATATGGGTGAGAGCCAAGCCATCATGTGTGTCAAGCGCTTCGCAGTCGGAATTGTCCAAGTGTTTGGCCAGGAGTATTTGAGATCTCCCAATGTTGAAGACGCCGCAAGGCTATTGGAGATGAATAAAGCTCGCAGCTTCCCAGGTATGCTTGGCTCAATAGATTGCATGCATTAGAGTTGGAAAATTTGTCCAAAGGCATGGCATGGGCAACTCTACGGCTAAAAAAGGGTTCCACTATAATCCTTGAAGCGGTGGCCGATCAAGAGACTTAGATTTGGCATGCTTTCTTTGGAATGCCTGGATCTTTGAATGACATCAACATTGTCCCGGTCACCACTGATGAATAAGATTGGAAATGGTGATTTGCCACCGGTGCAGTTTGTAGAAAATGGTCGTACATACAACTATGTGAAAGATCGTGGATGTCTCCTAGAGGGGGAGTGAATAGGCGCTTTAAAATAATTACAGTTTAGGCTTGAACAAATGCGGAATAAACCTATCGGTTAATTTTTCAAGCACAAAATCTACAACAACTAGGCTCACCTATGTGCACCCACAACTTATGCTAAGCAAGATAAACTACTAGGTGATAGCAAGATATATGACAAGAAACAATATGGCTATCACAAAGTAAAGTGCATAAGTAAAGAGCTCGGGTAAGAGATAACCGAGGCACGCGGAGACGATGATGTATCCCGAAGTTCACACCCTTGCGGATGCAAATCTCCGTTTGGAGCGGTGTGGAGGCACAATGCTCCCCAAGAAGCCACTAGGGCCACCGTAATCTCCTCACGCCCTCGCACAATGCAAGATGTCGTGATTCCACTAAAGGGACCCTTGAGGCGGTCACCGAACCCGTACAAATGGCAACCCTTGGGGGCGGTCACCTAACCCGTACACTTTGGCAACCCTTGGGGGCGGTCACCGGTACCCGTCAAATTGCTCGGGGCAATCTCCACAACCTAATTGGAGACCCCGACGCTTGCCCGGAGCTTTGCACCACAAGGATTGAGCTCCGAACACCACCAACCGTCTAGGGCGCCCAAGCACCCAAGAGGAACAAGCTCAAGGGTACCAAGCACCCAAGGGTAATAAGCTTCTCAACTTGTAACTTCCACGTATCACCGTGGAGAACTCAAACCGATGCACCAAATGCAATGGCAAGGGCACACGGAGTGCCCAACTTCTTCTCTCTCAAATCCCACCGAAGCAACTAATGCTAGGGAGGAAAATGAGAGGAAGAACAAGAAGGAGAACACCAAAAACTCCAAGATCTAGATCCAAGGGGTTCCCTTCACATAGAGGAGAAAGTGATTGGAGGAAATGTGGATCTAGATCTCCTCTCTCTTTTCCCTCAAAACTAGCAAGAATCCATGGAGGGATTGAGAGTTAGCAAGCTCGAAGAAGGTCAACAATGGGGGAAGAACACGAGCTCAAAGGATAAGGTTGAATGGGGAAGAAGACCCCCTTTTATAGGGGCTCCCGAATCCAACCGTTAAGTGCTCAGTCCGCGCACGAGCGATACTACCGCTCAAGGGAGCGGTACTACCGCCCGGGCTGTAGAACACAGAGAGCGGAGCAAAACAGAGGGCGAGGCAGAGCCGTATGAGCGGCACTACCGCTGGAACCAGCGGTACTACCGTTGGCCCAGCGGTACTAGCGCTGGGACCGCGCACAGCGCCTACCACGAGCACAGGGAGAAGGAACAGGGAGGAGGACCATTGAGCGGCACTAGGGGAGGTGGTAGCCGTGGTACTACCGCACATGAGTGGTACTACCGCTCCTACTGCCGCTGAACCCGACACGAGAAAACCACGTCTCGAGTCGAGGCGGTACCAGCGCGGAACCGGAGCCGTACTACCGCTTATGGCCATGGGCGGTACTACCACTGTGGGACAGCGGTACTACCGCTTGTGGCGTCTGTGATCTTGCCGCTCGGCCCGTACTACTACCGCTGGCGCCATCCTTATGTCACTTCCACGAAAACAAGTACTCCAAGGAAAACCAGAACTGCCAAACTTCTGCAAATGAGCTCCGAATTGAGCAAACTCAAGCTTGTTGGACACAAGACGACGAGTAGCATCAAAACAGCGAAGAACCGACATAGCCTCCAACATCGAAAACTTATAGAAGATGCATGAGTGAACTCCGTTTTCAATGAACTCGAGCTTGTCATCAAGATGAGCATAAACTCCAAATCTCACAAAGAGAAGCAAACAAGAACCAAGAAAGATGATGCAAGGATGCAATGGTTTGAGCTCTCTACGAATGATACGATCAAGCTACTCATCGAGAGACCCCCTTGATAGTACGGCAACCGATCCTATAATCCAGTCTCCCAACTACCAAGATGAGACCGGTAAAATAGAAAACCTATCAAGGGCAAACCTTTGCCTTGCACATGGTCCACTTGAGCTAGATGATGACGATCTTGACTCCCTCAAGTTGGACCACCTTTCTTGATTGTGTTGGCTCGATGAAGACCAGTTGATTGCTCCCCCATACTCCACTATGGGTGTCGTGGTTTTGTCACGGCAGATGTCCTCATGAAAGGACTTAGTCGCGGAGCCATCGCTACGGGTTAACTTGGAGGGGTTAAAGCGGACGCAAAGACACGAGAGTTATACTAGTTCGGCCCCTTCGATGAAGGTAAAAGCCTACATCTAGTTTGTGATGGGATTGATGTGGTCTCGATGACTAGGGAGCAAATAGCTTCGCCTAGGCCTCGAGTTGTTGTTGTCTGTCCCTTGAACCGCCCGGTCGTCCCCTTATATACAGGTGGCGCTTGTCGGCTCGAAGAGTCCCAACCTCCGGTTCATATTTGTATCCGGGTTGGTCTCTCTCTATTCCTAACTTACAATACAAGTTATACATCAGGCCGGTTTACGGCTACAGGTTCTGAACCGACTATAGGCCTTGGGCCCTTACACTCATGCCTCTTGGGCTTTTACACTATTGAACTACTGATGAAGTTAACCCAGCCCAGATAGGCCGGTTTACGCCCAGTAGTAACATCCCTAACATTAGGCCCCAGATTGATTTGAACAGGTTCACGTCAATCCTTGAGAAAAAACCTTTATCTTCAATGCCTTCTTGAAATCGTTGAACCGTCGTGATGTCACTTTCTCCGATGTTATAAACCGGTCTGACGTCCTCAGAAAGATAGCATCCGCGATATCTTCTTTGTTTTAATAAATCTGCAATAATCGAGGCGACAGCTCCGCTTTCTAGGGTTACTGTTCCTTGATTCCCGCGCCTGACACAGGGATCCTGCCTTATAAATAGGCCCGAAGGGTCATCCCTTCCCTTCCCTTCGTCCCTTTCTCTTCATCTTCTTGGCGTCGGCTGGCCTCGAGGCTCCGCCGCCGCCGTAAATCCTCTGCACCGTCTCGGGCGCTGCATCGACTTGAGCGCACCGGAAAACGCAGATTCGCCGCCTCTCCTTGGTGAGGTAGGTCCTCAGTTCCTTTTTGACCTAGATCCATTCTAGGGTTTGCCGTACTCCATGAACTGTTCCTATAGCAGATTCTTGAATATATCTGTGGTACTTTTGTGCTGATTAGCAGTAACTTTTATGCTCCGCCTGTAGTCTCGTGCGTGCATCCAAGGATCTAGTGCATCATCTCTGCTCATTGCATCAATACTGCTCTGTTGTCTTCCTTTTTTTTGAATATTTTTCTTATTTTCTGATCTGGCGTTAGATCCTTTGTTGTAGAAAAATCTTGTGAAACCTGTTTCTGCACACTTAGTCGTTCGCGACCTTCATTGCTTTCAATATTTAGACCTTAGACCAGGCGGTTTAACTTAACATAGAAAAAATTAGATAAACCGGTACACACCATTAGCCCTCTTGTTGAACCGCCAGAATTTCTGGAGCAGATACTCTCGCTTCATAAAACTCCGGTTTAGCATTGTACACTGGTTCTCTCTTTATCCCACCATATTTCTTTGACCCGGATTTATATGTTTTTGTAGATGGCCAAACAAGTGTATGAGTGCAAGCTGGGCTCCTTCCGTGTCACTTGAGACTCAATTAAACAACCTGGTCTGTTGGCGCTTTAGCTTGATAAAAATAACATCCATTGGAGGGTCCACGGCAAAGAATGTCCACCACCCCTCGGGAAGGAGAGGTTGTAGTTTTCAGAGATCACCTAGCAGGGCTTCAATCCGCCGGTTCAAAATTTTATCGAGATGTGCTAGCCAATTTTCAACTCCGTCCACAAGATATAGGCCCCAATTACGTGACCAATATCGCCACTTCCAAGTGCTCTGTGAGGCATACTTTCAGGAAGAACCCACGGTGGAACTGTTTAGAGGCTGCTTCCATATAAACAGCCGCACGAGAATTCAGCAGCGGGCCTAACACGGAATTAGGTGGCGTGGCGATTCAGAAAAGAAAGGAGGTCACTTATCCTCATGTCAAACTGCACAGCCACCCCAAGGAATGGAATCAAACATGGTTTTATTGCAAAGATACTTCACACCAATGAGAATCCCTTGCTGGTTTTTCGTCCGGAGCGACTCGGCAACACACATCCTTTTCCACAAAGATTGACTGCCCGATGAGAGAAGTAAATATGCTCCTCAACTCTCCAAGCTCGAGCCTTCATGGCTAACGGTTTAACGGAATTGACCTTGCGCGCTATTGGATATCATGGAGCATAGTGCCCCTCTCCAGCGCTCGGTTTAATGTGCGAGTACCTTTGGTAGTTTCGATGACCCCTCGACACATTAACATCCAGCTTACCGATGGCGAGGTCACCGGCGGTGAAGAAGATCTTTGAGCGAACCGGAAAATCTACGTGCCCGGACGGTCTGCTCCCCTTACGTGCTACCAACAAACCGCCATCTGTAAGATTTCTTATTATTTTTACTGAATATATTATCGCCATCCGGTATAACTTTTAATACCGATTGTTGCTGATCGAGGCGATGATCCATTACGGAGCAAGAAAGCGCCATAAGAGAAATCGGAGAAACCGGACAAACCGGAAAAACCACTTAGGCAAAAGACAAAAGCTGTCAAGAAGACTGCTCATAAGAGAAAAACCACTGCCTCTTCTGATCCGGCTGCGGATGATGATGTGGGTAATCCGGACCTTGAGGTAAAATTTGATTCACTTGGTTTAACTTTCACACGCCTAATTAATGATGATGTTTGTCATGATGATCTTTGAAGCCGATGCGCTAATCTTTGTAGAGGTAACCGTTCTCTCCTCTGACTCAAATCCTTTGCCTTCGCTAAAAAACCGTCAGGCAAACCGGAAAATTAAATTTTCTCATCCCCTTGCTTACTTGGATCCCAAATTTCTTATGAAGACTCAACAACATGAAGCTACGCCGCACAACTTCGGCACAGCGACCAGTGAAGTTACCTCCACGGTTTACCAAACAGTCCGGTTCGGAAGCGCCGTTCGAGAGGTCTCTAATTTTCTTGTCGGTGCTCCTCCTAAAGCAGGCTGGTTTCGTCAACCCCTTAATCCGTCGATTACGATTATCGGTCACTTCCCTCCTCATCTGGCGAGTCATCACCACTCGGCTGCCACCGCTAAAATGGTGCTTGGGTAAGTTATACTTTTTATATTCCTTCTCTTGCATCCTTTGTGTAGTATATGCCATTTTAACTCTTGTTGTGCTTTTTGAGGCCAAGCCTAGGCGAGCAAAAAGGCTAAATGCAGGTAAGCGGTACGAAGAAACGCCCTGAACAGGGAGCACTCCAAACCTTGAAGCGGATATCCGTGAAGACACACCCAATGATCCACCACAGCAAAATAGCGATCTTATTCTTGAAGAAAGGCCTACCGACACCGCCTTTCCTGCTGATCAGCCTAGAAGCCCAACGGATGAAAAATCCACGATCCATTCCGACTGTTTGACCAACCGCGGTTCTTGGTCAAACCGGCGGCTCCAAGAACGACGGCGTCGTAATTACTGGTTTTAGCCACAATGAACCGGGCAATCCGGTTGCTTTATCAAAACGATACGCCAAGGAGGAGTTTTCCACTGTGAGCAAGGGCAAGTGGGATGTTGATCTGGCAACTTATGCCGCTTTGAACCCTCAAGACCTTCACTCCGGCTACTTGAACCGGTTGTATACCAGCCGTGACTATGAAGCTGGCCTGGTGAAAATGATGAAAGAGAAACTCGAGGTAACCTCCATGTTCTTTTCGTGCCTAAATATTTCCATTTTTTTAAACTCTCGTAGCCCCCAAAGGTCGGTTCAATTTAGCATAGCTAAACCGGGACTTAGTATAAACTCAATGCTTCAGAATCCGCTGATGTAGCCCCCAAGAGCCGGTTCAACTTAGCATAGTTAAACCGGGACTGTATTTTATATCGCCGCATCAGTACCTGTTCGAATAACTATCCATTAGCCCCCAAGTGCCAAGTTGAATACTTGTATTGAGCTTGGGACTTTGTGATTGCATTAATAGATGAAGATTAAATATGCATTAGCCCCCAAGTGCCAAGCGTATAACAGGTTATGCACTGGGGACTTGAAATGACAATATGTAACAGGCTCCCTTGGTGTTGCAGAGTGAGATACGTCAATAGGCCTCTCAAATCCAGGATCTCCAAAAAAATCTGAAGTCTCAACAATCAGAAACCTCCAAGGCCAAGGCTGAGCTGAAAACCGCTTTAACTACTATGGAGCAACTCAAGGAGTGGTTCAAGTCTGAGCGGGCCGGCTGGGATACTGAAAAGGCCACTTTGACCAAAAAGGTTGAAAATCTTTGAGGCTGCCCTTAAACCCGTGGTAGGCAGTGACCAGGCGTGAAGCGGCAAGTGCATTCCATGACTGCTGCCATCTTGATAAGTTTCCTCTGGTTTCTATGATAATCTTGACCTTTCTTATGATAAATCCGGTTTGTAATTTCTCTTGCAATCTTGTAGGCACACGCATTGGTCACTTGAGGGTCAGATGTTGGAAAAAATTGAAGGCTGCCTATAACTTAATAGAGCATTTGTATCTTTGGGCGCAGCGGATCATCTCCACCGCATCTCATAACAATCCGGCGCCTTCCTTAATTCAGGATACCCTTAAGAGGTTGTCCATGCTTCCTTGATTGAAGAGCTGAAGAAATCTCTTTGCGAACCGGCGCCATCAGCATATGTCCGGACCAAAGCATGGGTGCTGATTTGATCCCATTGAAGCGGCTCGGGGCTATCGATCGAAGGAAGGCGGCTCATAATTCAACGAAGATGACTTGAGAGCAATAAGCCGGGCCGTCGCCCTTTGGCTTGCCAATTAGTTGAAGAAGCCAACTTGTCGCATTATCAAGCTCGGTATGATGATCGAGAACAAGCGGTGGCTGCACCTATTCTGAAGCGGAGAACCTGATCCCTCAATCCGTAAGCATACTTATGCTCACGATATTGACCCAACTTCCGATCCATGAAGAGGCTGTCTTTCAAGCTTTAATGGGAATCGATGGACCCTTTGTTGATTTCCGGCAATTGGGTAGAGAGGAAGAGGTGAAGCGGCGGGGACGATCCACAACCATCAAACCGGGGCAGCGAACAAGCATGAACCAGAAGCCGGTTTGAAGAGCTGCTTTATTATATTCCATCCAGAAACAATGTTCTTATTTGGGCACCATGTTGCCTTGTAATAGGATAGCCAACACTCTTGCTTTGAACATGCCTTCGTGCATGGGTGCTGATACTCTTGCTTGAATGATCAAAACTTTTCATCTTATATTGCCTGCAACTATAAAATCTTAAACCGCCACGGCGGTTTATACCGCCAGCTGGTTTGTGATATTCATGTATTCATATAATGGAATATTTTAAGGCATATAACCGAAATTTATGATATCAAATACCTGCCATTGCTGAGCATAAGGTTGGCTTAGCCAATCTTGAAGCGGAGGTTGTATAAACCCTTACCGTCAAAGGAGAAAACAGCTCTGTCATTTACCTTGCCGGTTTACCATATAAACCGTGCGAATCATAATAAGCCCCCTGTTACTCCATAATAGGATGTTAACAGAAAAAACACCAAACCGGTGAAATTATCGCGAATTAAAAATTTGACGAATTCCATCAATGATAGTTTTGAAAACGGTTTAAAAATGTTGTCGGTTTAAGAAACGCAACCAAAATTAAATAACAGTGATGAAAAAAATATGGAAGCAAAGGCAATGATAAAACCGTTTGCAAAAAGAGGCCTTACTGAGCCGATCAGATGGTGTTACCATGGTCGGACACGACCCAGCTCCCAATAAGGTGTAGCTATGGTTCAAGTCAGCCAGGCCCCCAACTGAAACCATGGCATTATGCCGATCAAGTGGCGTGGCAATGGTTCGGGTTCGACCAAGCCCCCAAGTGACTCTATGGCCTTAGGCCGATCAAGAAGCGTGACTGGTTCAGACTTGACCATGTCCCCAAGTGATCTGGTGGCTTCCGCCTATCAAAAGGTGTTGCATTGGTTCGGATACAACCAAGCCCCCAAGTGATATCACAAAGCTTTTGAAAAGCAAACTCAAGGGGCAAACCGGAGGCCGCTTTAAGACAGAACAACTCCATGTAACCGCGGGATGTAACAGCGGATACCCGCTTTAGCGAGGCTCGGTTTATTGCTTTATTCATAATATATACCTTTGTCATAATATGTACATAAGTAGAGCTGATGGCTCGGGTATAATAAGGCGAAGATGAGCTATGTTCCACGGCTGTTGGTCTCCTCTTCTGACGTGCGTGAGTCCTTATGCTCTCGAACATCAATCAGATAGTACGACCCATTGTGCAGATTCTTGCTGACCACAAAAGGTCCCTCCCAAGGCGGGGATAGCTTATGCATATGCATGCGGTCTGGATGAGCGAAGCACCAAATCTCCTTCTTGAAAGGTTACGGTCCTGACACAGCGACTATGATAACGGCGAAAATCCTCTTTGGTAAATCGCCGAAGCGAGCAGCTGCGATGTCTCGCTCTTCATCCAGCCGATCAAAGCGTCTGTCGTCTTTGTCTCATTATCTGTTTCAACATAGGCTGCCACGAGGTGAGTCATGGCGGATGTCGCTGGGGAGAACCGCCTCCGCTCCATAAACCATAAAGAACAGCGTGTATCCGTGGATCTGTTAAGTGTAGTATTTATACTCCATAACACAGACGGTAGCTCTTCTACCCAACAACCCGGCGCCCTCGCAAAGGGACCATAAGCCGGGTTTGATGCCTCTCGGGATCTCTTGATTGGCTCTTTCCGCTTGACCATTGGACTGTGGGTGAGCTCTTGAAAAAGCGTCAAGCGGATGTGCTCACGTTCGCAGAACTCCTTCATGGCACCTTTGGAAAAATTGGTACCATTATACGTAATGATCTTGTGTGGAAAACCAAACCGAAAATCACCTTTTGATGGGCCGAACCGCCATGGCGCATCACACTTGCTAATGAGTTACGCCTCTACCCACTTTGTAAATTTGTCAACCGCCACCAACAGGTGTGTATTCTTGTCCTTGGACCTTTTGAAAGGTCCAACCATATCAACCCCAAGTCACAAGCGGCCAAGTAATTGGAATCATCCTTAATTCTTGAGCGGTACATGAGCTGCGTCTGGAAAAATTTTGGCAGCCATCACATCGTCGACCGGATCTTCCGCATCGGCATGAGCGATCAACCAATAGAAACCGTGGCGGAATGCTTTAGCCACCAAGGATTTTGAACGGCGTGGTGACCACAATCTCCCGTGGATCTCACGCAATACTTCACGGCCTTCCTCGGGGACACACGGCGTTGAAGCATACGACACCTGCAATGATGCAACTTCGCCATTAACAATGGTCATAGACTTAGACCACGAACTATCTGTCGGGCCAACATCTCATCTTCGGTAACTTCGCCCGGTTCATATCGCCCGGATAAGGGGCGTCAATCGAGAATGACATGCGGGGCTGCCACCAAGCGAGCCTCCGGATCGGGAATAGCCAAATCCGCTTCATCGGGGAGCTTGGTGACGGATTGTGCGTACGTCGAGAAAAACATTAGGCGGGACGGTTTGCGTTAGAGCCCAACGGCTCAAAGCGTCCGCCGCTTCATTCTTCCGACGATCCACATGGTCCACTGATAGCCCTTGAAATGACACGCAACAACATCCACCTCACGACGATATGCAGCCATGAGTGGGTCCTTGGAATCCCAAGTGCGGACACTGTTGAGCCACTAGGTCCGAGTCACGAAGCACTTAACCCGGCTTAGGTTCATCTCCTTAGCCATCCGAAGACCGTGGAGCAAGGCTTCATACTCAGCTGCATTGTTAGTACAAGGAACATTAAGCGGAGAACGTAACAAAACTTGTCACCTCGTGGGGAAGTTAATACGACTCCGACCCCGAGCCCTCAACTGCTGGATCCGTCAAAATGGATGGTCCAATAGGTATGATCCGGCCTTTCTTGGTAGCTTGCAACTCCGTCCAATCATTAATGAAATCCACAAGCGCTTGAGACTTCACTGCCGTCCGGGGTACATAATTCAAACCGTGCGGCCCAAGCTCTATAGCCCACTTGGCAATCGGCGATCGCCTCCGGTTACTGTATGATATCACCTAAGGGAGCTGAGGCGACCACCGTGATGGGATGCCCTTGAAAATCTTGCTTGACTTCGACTTGCCATAAAACTCCATACACCAACTTACGCCAATGTGGATATCTCGCTTAGACTCAATAAGCACCTCGATATAATAAACGGACGGCTGAACGGATGCTCCTTCCTGCCTCATTCCGCTCGACCACAATGGCCACGCTAACTACCACAGCGTTAGCGACAACATATAATGACGGCTCCTTGTCGATGGGGGCGGCGAAATACAGGCGGGTTGGCCATTGCGCTTTAAGTCCTCAACGCTTCATCGGTGGTGGACTCGAACAAACTGATCATCTTCTTGACATCTGGTACAAAGGATGGCCTTCTCTCGAGGCGGTGATAAACCGGTGGCGCGGCAATCCGCCCGCCAAGCGCTGGACATCATTAATACACTTTGGTTTAGCCAGGGAGGTGATAGTTGTAATCTTCTCCGGATTAGCTTCAATCCCCCTGTTGGACACAAGAAAGCCCAATAACTTGCTGCGGAACACGAAGACACATTTGGTCGGGTTAAGCATCATCTTGTAAACCCTTGAGGTTGTCAAAGGTTTCTTTCAAATCATCAATCGGTGTTTCCTTCTTCCTTGACTTAACCACAATATCATCTACATAAGCATGCACATTCGGCCGATCTGTTCATGCAAGCAATTACATCATAATCTTGATAAGTTGCTTGGGCGCTCTTGAACCCAAAAGGCATAGACACATAGCGAAGGCTCCAAAGGGAGTGATAAATGTTGTCTTCTCCTGGTCCTTAACCGCCATCTTGATCGATGATACCCGAATATGCATCCAAAAAGCTCAAGCGCTCACAACCCGCGATGGCATCAATAATCTGGTCAATGCGGGGGAGGCAAAAGGATCTCTTGGACAAGCCTTGTTAAGATCGTGTAATCCACACACATCGCCAAGTGTCGTTTTCTTAAGGACCAGCACCGGATTAGCAAGCCACTCGGATGGAAAACTTCAACTATAAAACCTCTTTGCTAAGAGCACAGCAACCTCCTCTCCAATGGCCTTCGCCTCTCCTCGTTAAACCGGCGGAGAAACTGCTTTACGGTTTGTACTTGGGATCAACATTAAGAGTGTGCTCAGCGAGCTCCCTCGGTACACACGGCATGTCGAAGGCTTCCATGCAAAAATGTCCCGATTCTCACGGATGAACTTCGATGGTAGCGCTTTCCTATTTAGGATCAAGTTAGCGCGATGATGAACTGCTTGGGCGAATCGCCAGTCTGAAGTCAACAAGTTTAGTCTCATTGCCGATTTAAACTTGAGGGCGGATCGTGCTCTGTGGTTGGCTTCTTCAACGGAGTCATGTCCGCCGGATCAACATTATCCTTATAGTACTTCAGCTCTTCGGTGGCACAAACCGACTCTGCGTAAGCTGCATCACCTTCCTCACACTCCAAAGCGATCTTGCGGCTCCATGAACCGTTATTGTCCCCTTGTGACCCGGCATCTTGAGCTGCAAATAGATATAACAAGGTCGTGCCATGAACTTGGCATAAGCCGCCGCCCAAGCGAGGCGTGATAAGGACTTTGAATTTTCACCACTTCAAGCGTCAATGTTTACGATCACGAGTCATGTTCATCCCGAAGGCCACCTCGAGCTATTTTACCAACGGATATGCTGACTTGCGGGCACCACACCATGGAACATTGTATTGGGCGGTTTGAGATGTTTATCTGTTAACCCCATCTGACGGAAGGTCTCGTAGTGCAGGATGTTGATGCTGCTCCCTCCGTCCATAAGCACCTTGGTGAACTTGTAACCTCCACGAGGTGCCACCACGAGGCTAGTGACCGAATTGTCAACCGGGGAGGATGATCCTCTCTACTCCACACAATGGGCTGCTCGACCAGCGTAGGTAATGAGGCACGGCGGTTCAACAACGTTGATTGCCCGCTTGAAGCTTCGGTCTCGCTTGTCTAAGCTGGTGGTGAAGGCGTGGTACTGCCCACCATTCAAGCTGCTTTGGGTTGCTCGATAACCCGATTGCTGCTGCTGCTGCTGATTGTAACCACCTTGGTTATTACGATTGTTACGATTGTTATGTCCGCCGGATTACCATTAAACCACTGGACGAATTTCCTCCACCGTAACGGGGCGGACCACGAACCGCCCGGAACCTTGATCATATCGGAAAGCATTAGAGCTTTTGAACTCACGCATAATGTAGCAATCCTTCGGAGGGTGATTTCTTTGGCGCCTCCTTCGTCCCATGCTTGGACAAGGTTGATTCAGCAGATAGTTCAAGCGGTCCGGATTGGGATTAGGCGCTCCACCTCGATTCTGTTGTTTACCCTTGCGCCGATGGCCCTTGTCCTGTAGCGTTGGTGTTAGCTCTGAAGTCCATGTTGCCGTTCTCTTCGCTTACTTCCACCATTACCGCGAGTGATCTGCTGACCTTTGGAGTTGTTGTTCTTCTTTCCCTTCCCTGTCTCATCATCATTATCAGACTCGGGATCCTTGGTACTATCAGAATCAACATACTTCACTAGAACGCCCATGAGAGTGCCCATGTCATTGCAAAACCGCTTCATCGTCCCACTTCAACTTTAGAGGTTTAAACGGCGGTTGCCCTCTAGGGTCAAGATCGCGAATCAGCGTTGATCCGGTCTGAAGAATGTAAGACTTCGAAGCGGCGTACCCAATGGGTTGTTGATTCCCCTCGGCTGGACACAAGCCGCCAAGTCCACCACGGCATGGGCTGCTTACAGGTATCTTTGAAATTCTGAATGGCCGGGTCCGCAATCGGGCCCATGAGCGATGGAATTGGGTGGTAAGTTTTTCAACCAAATGCAATTCGTGCCCTCGAGCATCATGGTGAAGTACTTCCGCTGCAGCGGCTTCATCCACGTCCAGCATCTCCATGGCCATCTCATAACTCTCTATCCATGTACGGGCGGATCGGCGGTGCAATTTGGCACCTTGCGCGCCCCTTGAAATCCTTGAGCAGCGTACATTGCGTAAGCGGGGGCGAGGCAAGGCACCCCAAAGAGCTAGAGGTAACTCTAGGCTCAAAAGATGGTCGAGCGAACCGGCGTGGCTGATAATCGATGTTGTCTTGCTAACTCGGCCTCCCTCGTGCGAGCCGGTCCACCACCTCTGGCGTTGTCAAACCACCCGCCGGGTTGTTGCCGCAGGCGCTCCGCGCCGTGCATTACTTGAATCTGGCGGTTCATCCGCGCTGCTATAGCTCCGGCTTGGCGGGGTAGAGTGGATCGATCGCGGTGTATGAATATGCTTCTGTTGGACGAGCTGCGCGCGTCCAGTGCTTCGCGGTTTACCACCGGATTCTTCGTCCTGCTCACGGGGTGTTGAAGAGATCTCTTCCCTCGAAAGCTGAAGGCAAGCGGGATCTGTATTTCCTCTTCATGACTTCATGCGGCGCGTTACGATCGGCATGAGCCTATAAGCTTGCGCATCCAGCGGCCCGCTCTGCCGCCATCCTGGCGTCTGCAGCTGCCAGATCCGCTTTAGCCTGAGTGATTTGTTCCTTCACCTTTGCAATCTCCGCATTACGAATGTCCTGGTCCGCCGAGTTGGCCTCTGCCATGAGCACAGCCAATGCATCGAATAGTTCTGATAAAACTTGAGCCGGCGGGCGCACAGGGCCTCCAGCCCCGGCTGCCATCGCCGCTGTTGAACCGACGACCATTGTCGCAGCGGTCGAAGAGTGAAGCATTGCTTGTGTGCCGGCCATGATATTCCAACTCGGCTGGGCAGATCAAAGGGGTCCGAAATACTGTCATCGTCGGAACAGCCCCCAATCTAGCCATCTTGCGGTGATCTGAGACTCGGTTTCTCCGATTCGACGACTTCGTCATCGAGTAGACAGCGGTTTCGCCACCGAGATGTTGATCCGTCCTCATAATTTCCTCCGTGGATGACTCCCACGAAAGCACGCAATGACGGCCGGTTTAGCTCTGGCGGGTTTACGCCGCCGAGCCGTCTCGGCGAGTCGGTGCAGATGTCCGGCTCGGGCCACAGCTCACCGATCTTGCCTATGAAAACGTGTATGCCACCAAAGGGGACCCGGTACCCGTACTCAATCGAGCCGGCCACGGGGCCCCAGCCTGCATCGTCGATGTAGAGCTTGCTGCGACGACTCTTGGTCATCCAGCCCACAACGTAGCCTTCGAGTCCTTCGAGCTTGCTCTCCAAGATCATCAAACCATCATGCGATAGCCCCCCGGTGGGCGCCAACTGTCGTGGTTTTGTCACGGCAGATGTCCTCATGAAAGGACTTAGTCGCGGAGCCATCGCTGCGGGTTAACTTGGAGGGGTTAAAGCGGACGCAAAGACACGAGAGTTATACTAGTTTGGCCCCTTCGATGAAGGTAAAAGCCTACGTCTAGTTTGTGATGGGATTGATGTGGTCTCGATGACTAGGGAGCAAATAGCTTCGCCTAGGCCTCGAGTTGTTGTTGTCTGTCCCTTGAACCGCCCCGGGTCGTCCTCTTATATACACGGGTGATGCCCGTCGGCTCAGAGAGTCCCAACCTCCGGTTCATATTCGTATCCGGGTTGGTCTCTCTCTATTCCTAACTTACAATACAAGTTATACATCAGGCCGGTTTACGGCTACAGGTTCTGAACCGACTACATGCCTTGGGCCCTTACACTCATGCCTCTTGGGCTTTTACACTATTGAACTACTGATGAAGTTAACCCGGCCCGGATAGGCCGGTTTACGCCCAGTAGTAACATCCCCAACAATGGGTGAGCCACTCTTCCGCACATCTTCACAAGTCCATTGTCACCACAATGGATGGCAAGCTTCAAGCATTTGATCTCTTCGTGATGCTTCAGTTGAACTTGCACACCGCAACCTAACCCCACAAAGAACTCTCACGAAGACCATGGGTTAGTACGCAAAGCATACTTGACAATGCTTACCATACCATGGGATCGCTTGATCCCTCTCGGTACATCTTCTACGCTTTGTGTGTTGATCAACTTGATTCACTCTTTGACTTAGTATTTATCAACCTCTCACAAGACCAATCTTAAGGTAATTCCTTGAATAGCACCTTGGTCGACACAAACTCTCCTTGAAACCAACACATGTATTCCAAGAAAAGCCTATGGACAAAACCTTCAAATATAACTCAAGGCAACCATTAGTCCATAGAGATTGTCATCAATTACCAAAACCAAACATGGGGGCACCGCATGTTATTTCACTATGGCTATTATCTTGCGGATGACATCTACCCAAAGTGGCAAACATTTGTGAAGCCGTTGAAAAAACGGAAGGTAAGAAAAATCTTGATTTCCATAATGCTCAGGCGGCGGCTAGAAATGATGTGGAGAGAGCTTTTGGGATTTTGCAAGCCCAATTTGCTATTGTGAGAGGACCGGCTAGATTTTGGGATCAAAAGATACTTTGGTACATCATGCACACTTGTGTTATCAGATTTTTCTACTTTTCCATTTTCCTTCTTGTTTATCAATCACCAATCAAGACAAACCGGGCACTACGGTGAGACGTGAAAACACCCGATCCCATCCTGACCTCGATCCGCTACATTCAAAAGGGTCTAAGTGAGATGGATCTTGGAAGTCTGGTTTTTGATTGGGTAGTTTTTGGAAAAACCTATTCTATAGGAGAGAGAGTCCTACATATGAAAACTAGACAACTCATCCGCTGATTCTTCAACATCAGTCGGTTCGGACCTCTGCTTAGTTTCATCCAAGCTTCATCCTGGTCATGGATAGATCACCTAGGTTCGGGTCTTCGACTCTAAAATTTAAATTCTTCTACATTGAATGGGTAGCTACAACAATAAATTTGGATCAGCCTATCTACTCCCCTGCACCTAGGTTTTCTGAGAAAGAATAAGATATCATTATTCTCTTTAATAAATTTTTGTCTCGTATGGAATGCTATATGATTTCACTGTTTGTTTCATCAGAAACAATCTGGGACGGAAGGATTCGAACCTCCGAGTAACGAGACCAAAACCTGCTGCACAACATGATCATCGAGAATGAGCGTGGCCAAGATGTAGACTACTCTCAGTATGAGCTCCTGGGATATCCCGTACGAGTGCGACCGAGGGCTGAAAGGGTGGCCCATTTTGTTGCCTCCTATCATGCCATCTGACGTCTTGCAGCGCATGATGATCTTCCGAAGGATCTCATTGAGGAGTGGTGGGCATGGAATGGGCGACAAAGAGCATCATCATTTGTGCATTTGATGTTGTGTTGTTGAACTATTTGTATTGAACGATAAAATATTTGTTTGAGTTGTAATAACGAAATTGAACTATTTATTTTGTTGATTTATTTTGTTTGTGTTTGATCTTTTTGCTTGTGTTTGGAATGCATATGTTGTGAACATTCAGGTGAGACTTGATAGAGGAAAGCTGATATGGACGGCTTGGGCTCTGGCGACGCGGGCTCCTCCGCTGCCCTGCTGACTGTCTCCCCGGCCGCGCCCCCCTCGCCGCCGGCGTCCCTCACCGCCGCCGGCTTCCCCCTTCCCCCCTGCGACACCGCCATCCACCCCCATGACCCGCTCCTGGGGGACGGTTCCGGGCGCCCCAAGCGCCCTCTGGAGGATCCTCGTCCGTCAGGCCGCGCCTCGCCGGAGGGCCAGCGGCGCGAGGCTGACCTCCGCCGCCCGGTGGCCAACCACGATGCCGCGACGCCCGTCGGTCTCCCGCCGCGTGAACCCGCCGTTCCCCCACGGGGCGCTCGCGGTCGCCTCCCGCGATTCGGCGCTTTCGTCGCCCATGACTCCGGCGCTCGCCGCCCGCCTCGACCGTCCCTCTCACGGGCCTTGGGCGAGCCGCTCCCAGTGCGGGCGATCGCCGCTCTCCCCTCCGGGACAGCCGTCGCGACCAACCCCGCTCCCCCTCGCCCGTGTGTCGCCATGGGCGTTCCGCGTCGCCCCCTCCTCGGGTTGCGCCCTCCGACGCTGCGGCCACCCGCCGCTACCAGCCCCCAAGGACCCAGCCGAGCCATCCTCCGGGCAGCGGTGGCCCCGGGGCCCGTGGCCGCCAAGGGGCTAAGAAGAAGAAGAAGCGGGGTGCAGCCCGCGCCCCCTCCACCGCGGCTCTGGCCCCCGCGTCTTCATTCGCGCCCATTTCCGGTGCCCCTCGCGACCCTCCTCCGTGCTTCAACTGCGGTGTTGTTGGCCACTACCAAGTTGAGCGCCCCAACCCTTGACGTGCTACCTCTCGCAGGGCCGGGCCATCCAGCGGTTCTTTGCCCGACCGACCGATGGTGAGGAGCTCATGATGTGCGGCCCACGGCATCGAGGGCCTCGGTTCTTCCACATCGAGGTGGAGGACGTCCCCCTCCGTCCCGTCGCTCCTTCTTTGTCGTGTCCATTGTGGGGGTCGGGGTCGCCTCGCCTGAGATGATCGAGGCGGAGCTTAACCACCTCTGCCGACGTGTCTAGGACTGGTAGGTGACTCCGACCTCTGATAGCTCCTTCACCGTGGTCTTCCCCGACGCTCTCAGCCTGGGCCTCTGCACCCGTAGCGATGACATCACCCTCGCCCTCAACAAACTTGTCGTCAACATCTCTGAGCCCTTGTTGGATCCCAAGGCAGTTGCCGTGCTGGACACCGCTTGGATTCTCATAGCGGGCCTCCCCGACATCGCCCGCTCTGAGAAGGTGATCCGGAGCATGTCCAAGCTCCTGGGCAAGGTGGTGGTGGTGGACGAGCTCTCGCTCCGCAAGGAGGAGGAGGTCCGTGTCAAGGTCAAGTGTTTGGACTCCTCCACCCTCCGTGTCACCGTTCGAGTGTTCTTCAATTACTAGGGATTCGACCTCAAGATCTACCCCGAGCCCCCCAACCACGTCGGCCGTCCTCGTCACTTCGCTGCGGACCACTTTGGTGGGGCGGCGCGGACCCCGATGATTCCCACTACCGCCGTCCGCGCCCCTCCTGCCACGAGGACCCGGAGGACGACGACGAGCACTCTGGCCACAGTCCCTCCCCCTCTTGGGACCCCTCTCCTCCTCCGGGGCGGGGGGGGGGGGCTCGGGTGCGGGCCGGTCGCGTGGGTTGGCCCTCTCCTCCGAGGTCACCCCCACCACGCTGCCTGGCTCCTCTCCCTCCTCCTCGGTCGAGCTCAGCGACATCTCCAGCATCAGCCTCCTCGTCATCCCGGCATCTTCGCCACGCTCGCCGTGTCTCCTTCCCGTGGTGGCCACGGCCCCCTCGTCTCCGACCTCGGCATCTGTGCTGCCCCCGGCCTCGCCGACGTCGGTGCCTCCCCCTCGGGTCCCCGTTGGACCCCTCTGGGCGGATGCGCCGCCGCCGCCCGCCTCCCCCCGGCTCCCTCCCCGGCCCTGGTGGACTACGCGTCGGCCCCGGATCCACCGGCCCTGGACCCGCCCTCCCCTCTGGCGGGGTCTAGTGCATGTCTGATCCCTCTGGTGTCTGCTTCCCCGACTCGTCTGCTACTGGTGGCCTCCGAGGAGGTGGTCACCCTCGTCGCCCCGCACCCGCCTCATTCGGTGTCCTACGTCCGTCGGGCTCGGGCCTCGTCGACCCCGGTGACGGCCTCCCACCGCAGCGCCCGGCTCGACGCGGACCGCCCGGCCGGCCTCCCGGCGTCGTCCATCTCCGAGCGGGCTGAGATCCGGGCTGCGGCTCGGAACCTCGAGACAGGTGCGACCGACATCCCTTTCTAGCTCTTCCAGATGTTCATTCTCTGCTCTCGAAGCCGTCCCGCTTGGCCGCCTTGCCAAGGTGGCCCTAGACTCGGCCATAGTTTTCAGGGGGGAGGTTGGCCCCCCTTGGAGCATATTGCGGCTATCCAGGCCCGTCAGATTCTCGATGGGAAACTTGCCAAGACACGAGCCCGACTCCTCCGCACCCCGGCACCCCAGCCTTCGGGGACGCCGGTCGAGGAGATCCGGGGCCGCACATGCTCCCGCACTGCCGCTCTTAGAGCCCACAGTGCTTCCACCGTCTTGGGGTCAAGCAGCCCCTCCATGGCAGTTTAGATGCGCGCCCTTTTCTGGAACATTCGCGGCTTTGGCCATGACGGCCACCGCCGCCAGCTTGTTGAGTACATCCGGGACGAGCACATCGACATCATCGCCATCCAAGAAACCATGCGCATGGATTTTTGTCTCCCCGAGATTGACTGCCTTAGCTACCACCTGTTCGCCTGGCATTGGCTCCCTTCTAGTGGGAACAATGGCCACTCGGGTGGCATCCTCCTAGGTGTTAAGGATGCCACCTTTGAGGTGGGAGGTATGGATCGGGGCAAGTTCTTCGTCAGTATGGAGATCTTCGAGCGTGCGCTCAACTTCAAATGGGAGGTCATCATTGTCTACGGACCGGCGGATCACAGCCGCTCCCCGACATTCCTCGCCGAGTTGCAGCAGAAGATCTCTGCTTCCTCCCTACCTATTGTGGTGGTTGGGGACTTTAACCTCATCCGCTCCCCGGATGAGAAAATGCTGACACCGGTTAATCGCCCGGATGCGGATGTTTAACGGCGCATCGCGGAGCTTAGCCTCCGTGAGCTCGGCGCCGGGGGCCAGTTCACCTGGACTAACCGCCAGCGAACCCGACGCATGATGCATCTGGACCGTGTCTTAGTTTCCCGGATTGGGAGCTCCGTGCCCCAGCCTCGGTCGAGCTATTACCAGGATCGGATCGACCATGTCCCTCTCCTCCTCTCCTCTGGCGATGAACGCCCCCATTCCCCGGTTTGGTTCGAGCTTTTACGCTCAACCAAGCGGGTTCCCAGCGGTTGCGGCTAAGTGGTGCGCCGCGCGATCCCCCACCGCGCCATGTCCGCGGTCGACTCCTGGCAGTTCTGTGCCAAGCTAGCCCGCCAGTTCATGAAGGGCTGGGGCGCGAACCTCGGCCGGGATATTCGTGATCGCAAGAAGGCCATCTTAAGCGCCATCCAGGCCCTGGACGCCCGTGCTGACCTGTCCGGGATCACCCCAGATGAGTGGATGTTGAGATATGATCTCGAGGACCAGCTCTCGGCCATCTACTCTGACAAGGAGGCCTACTGGCGGTTGCGCGGCACCCAATGTTGGGTGCTCCAGGGCGACACCAACACGGCCTACTTCCAGGCGATTGCCAATGGCCGGCGGCGCCGGAACTCCATTCACGCCCTGTGGGTGGGGGATACTCAGCTTGTTCGACCCTCGGACATCCGCGCCCACGTAGATGGCTTCTATAAAGCCCTTTTCACCCCCACCCCCCGGGGTGGGGCTGCGCTGGCCCCCGATACCTGGTCGGGTGACCATCTTGTTTCCGCCGAGGCCAATGACGCTCTAGTGGTACCTTTCTCGGAGGAGGAGGTCCTTGCGGCGATCAAAGGAATGAACCCTCCTCGGCCCGGGCTGGATGGATTGCGGTATTGTTCTTTAAAACATTACGGCGAGACCATTAAACCGGAGGTCATGGCCCTCTTCGACGAGTTCTTCTCGGGACCATGGACTGGGCGCTGAACTATGGGATCATTACCCTCATCCCTAAAGTTCCTGGGGCCTCGGACATCCGCCAGTTCCGCCCGATCACCGTGATTAACGTGATCTTCAGGATCCTGGCCAAGGGATACGCCAATAGGGTGACCCTTCTTGCGGACTCTATTACCCACCCCAACCAGTCCGCCTTCATCCAAGGACGATTATTTTGGATGGGGTGTTGGTCTTCCATGAAGTCCTCCACGAAGTTCGAGCCAAGCACCACCGCGTTGTGTTCCTTAAGCTCGATTTCCACAAGGCTTACGACACGGTCCACTGGCCCTTCCTTCGGGAAGTATTGCTCCGGAAGGGCTTCGACGACCGCCGGGTGACTCGGGTTATGCAACTTGTCACCTGCGGCCGGACGGCGGTCAATATTAACGGCGAGATCGGGCCCTACTTCCCCACCTTATGTGGGGTTCGCCAGGGTGACCCGTTCTCCCTGTTCCTCTTTAACATGGTGGTCGATGCCCTTGCGGTCATCCTGGATAAGGCCAAAGTTTGCGGTCACATTCGGGGCGTTGTCCCCCACCTTGTAGGTGGAGGAGGGGTCTCCCTCCTCCAGTATGTGGATGACACCATTATCATGGTAGAAGGCTCCGCGTCCGACATCGCAAACCTGAAGTTCCTCCTTCTGTGTTTCCGGCGGATGTCCGGACTCACCATTAACCGACAAGAGAGCGAAGTGATGGTCCTTAGCTACACCGAACGAAGCCTCGTCCATTGCGTCTTCGGCTTAAGCGCCGCTGGGCACCTTCCCCACCACCTACTTAGGGGTGCCCATTAGTGACTCCAGACTCACCGTCGCGTATCTTGGCCCGCGGGTAACTAGGATCTGCGAGGTTGAACCCTAGAGGGTTCTTTGGTGTCGAAAGCCGCCAGGTGATCCTTATCAACTCTAAACGCTAGCCTCCTCTGGTTCCTCATAAGCTTCTAATGTCTTCATGAGACCCTCCACCAAGAGGTGGACAAATACCGATCGAGGTTCTTACGGTTTGGCGAGGCGACAAATGAAGTACCATATGGTGAGTGGCCCGACATTTGCAAACCCAAAGACCAGGGGGGTCTTGGGATCATTTCTTCTCGACACATGAACATTGCCCTCCTGACTCGCTAGTTGTGGCGTATTGCCAATGGGGAGGGAGGCCTCTGGCTCACCATCATCCGTAATAAGTACCTTCGTGGCCAACCTCTTGCCTTTTGCCAGCGAGCAGGCGGTTCCCGATTCTGGCGGTCCGTGATCCGGCTTACGCCCGTCTTGCGCGCCGGCACTTCTATATCTGTTGGCTCGGGCCTCGACCTGTTTTGGTTCGACCACTGGCTGGGGGCGCCCCTGCGGCGCGTTTCCCGACCTTTTACCATTGCGGCTGACCCTCGGGTCTCTGTCGAGACGGCCCTTATTGACTTAGGGCGTCTCGCCTTCCGGCGCCCCTTTGGCCCCCTTGAGATGGCAGCCTGGGACTTCCTCCTCCAGGACATCGCGCTTACGCCTATGGATGTGGCGGAGGACCGGAATGTTACGTCACGGCACCTCGAGCCCTCGGGCGTTTCTTCATGAAGTCCTTATCTGGTGCCATTGCTCCCTCGTCGGCCGGAACCATTTAGCTTTGATTTGGGACATCCGTCTCCGGCTGAAGATCGGGATCTTCACGTGGCAATGGATCCGTGGCGGCTCCCCTCGTGTTGAGGTTCTCAGCGTAAAGGCCGGGTGATGGGAGGTGCCCCATATGTAGCACGGTTGAGGATGCTAACCACATCTTTTCTCGTGCCACTCGCCCGGTTTCTTTGGGCTGCTTCCGTGAAAGCGGTAGGCGAGACGATGGTGTAATACCAACTTCCTCGACACCTTGCCGAGCTTAACGCCGCTTACGCCGCTACCGCCATATTAGATGGTCATGCGTTGGGGTTCTCGCTGGGCGCTTTGGAACATTCGTAATAAGCTTGTTATTGAAGGTGTCCTTCGTCGTCTGGTCGCGCAATCTTCAAATTGTGTGGCTACTGCGGCTTTGGCGGCCGCTTAGCCGCCCAGGATCGGGGCGTCATCACCGCCTCCTCTCGATCTCCGCTCGATGGCGCTCGCGTGGCTCCCCATTGTCGCCTCCTCCTCCCGAGCTGACTAGGCCGCTGGCGACTTTGTGGGTGTGGCGTGCGTTCTTTTGGGTTTAGGGCTTGTTCTGCTGTGCCCTCAGCTGTAACCCTATCTTGTGCTATTTTGCTCTTGTGGACCTCCGTGTGTGTGTGCTCGTTTGTGTGTTGGATCTTGTTGGATGCTTGTTGTGTGGTTGGCTTTATAATATAAAGCGGGGCGAAAGCCTTTTTCGATAATGCATATGTTGTTTGTGCAAGAGTCACGCGCGCTTCATTTTTGCACTGCTCTTTGGAGCTATTGTAGATCTGTTTTTTAGCGCTAGAAATAGAGCTGCTTGCGCCACGCCAAACCAGGCGATGGGCGTGCGACAAAGTAGTTTTCAGGGCGTGGTGTGTTGGACGGCTGTTGGAGATGCTCTAAAGATGGGTGTGATGCAACATCAGGAAAATAGCGTTTTCGAAAATAAAATACGTATCGCAAGCTTTTGTCAATGCTTGGTGAAGGAAATTGCGACGCCGTTAAAAGTCTTGGATGCCATACTTAAAAATCTGATGACGAAAGAACAGATCATTTACCAAAACCTTCGATTTGTCGCACCACCAAATGACGAAAGACAAAGCAGCCACAAACCAACCACGTTTCAAGCTTCCACTTGTTTCCTCCTCCCCGCTCCACCCCTTCCGCCGCCGGGGCGAGGCGCCTCGCCGTCGCTGTCAGGGCGGTGGCCGGCGGGACCCGCTCGGCAGCGGCCATGCGCGCCCGCTTCCTTCCGGTAATCTCGCGCCCCCAACTCCCTCCTTCGGTCCACGCCCAGTTGCTGTCTTGGATCAATCAACAATAATATATTCGCTCCCGGCTAACCACACCACCTTTGATAAACACCACTGCTCCATCACCAGCTACTAGCGCGGCAGTGGCAACATCAGGGGAGCAGCTCAAGCGGTGCGCGGAGAGGCTGCTGCGGGCGCCACCAGTGCGAGGAAACGCGGAGGGGACTAGCGGCGGCGGCGGCGAGGTGGTGGCACGTCGGTAGGAGGGGGTTCGTGGCATCGGCGGAGGCGAGGCCGAAGGGGGAGATGGAGAGCACCATGAAGGAGATACGGGGAGGCGGGGCGCCGTGCGTGCTGGACATGGACGACGCGGCGACGGTGGGCGGCGGCGTCGAGGACACCTACGGCGAGGACCGCGCCACCGAGGAGCAGCTCGTCACGCCGTGGACCGTCTCTGTCGCGAGGTGAGCCTCCCAGTCGGTGGGTTACTTCGCTTGGTTCATTTTTAGGGATAAGCTTTCTGATCCACCGTGGCCTGGGCCCTAGGGGCAGGGGTTTCTGTTTCTTCCCCGAGACAAACGATTTTTAGTAGGAGGTTATGGCGTTTTGTGTCTTCTGGTTATCGGAATTTCGCACGGTTTTATCAATTCTCAGCTGCCAATTTTTCATAAACTTCAGTCAACTAATGTTGCAGTATTGAACTTGGAAGTGTGCAATTTCAGAAGAAGAAAATAAACGTAATTGCAATCTTACTCTTAAGTTATGTATGGTGGTTGGATGCTTCAAAAGATGACTAGGATAAAATAAAAAGTCATGCAACTTAGAAATAGACAAGTCCTGAAAAAATCTGCTGAAGGAATAGTTATTGGTATTCTTTATCCTACTAGGCGGCAACTGACGACAATTGACAGGAAAAATGTTTTAAATCATGATGCTTCGTGTTTTCATATGAAACTGTGGTGTGTTTCGATTTTCATATGGAACTGTGATATGACGACATATGAAATAAAAATCATGGAACTTAGAATTAGACAGGCCCTAAAAAAATCTGCTGAGGGAATAGTTATTGGTATTTTTTATCCTACTAGGTGGTAACTGACGACAATTGACAGGAAAAAAGTTTTAAATCATGATGCTTAGTGTTTTCATATGAAACTGTGATATGTTTTGATTTTGCATCCCTGAGGTCGCCAAACTGATTTGATCTTAAGTACTCTCTCCGTCCCAAAATAAGTGTCGTAACCTTAGTACAGTTTTACACTAAAGTTGGTACAAAGTTGAGACACTTATTTTGGGACGGAGGGAGTATGTGCTAGTTGACACTACACAATAGTACTTCGCCTAATCATAAAACTGGCATGGTAGAATTTGAGTCATTTACCAATGGAAATGCATGATCACCCCTAGTAAGAAGAAATTTGTGGGCTATATATATGCTCAAATGGAAATTCTAACTTGTTTGGTGTGTGGCAGCGGTTACAACTTGTTGAGGGATCCACGCTACAACAAGGGGCTTGCCTTCACAGAGAAGGAGCGCGAGACACACTACCTCCGTGGCCTTCTGCCACCAGCAGTCACATCCCAGGAGCTCCAGGTCTGACAATCCTTGATTCTTAATTTCATGTGTGGGCTCATCTCTGATCCAGTGTACTCTGATTTTATCAGGAGAGGAAGATCATGCATAATATTCGCCAATACCAGCTACCTCTGCAGCGTTACATGGCTATGATGGACCTTCAAGTAACTGTTCACTATATTCTTCTTAGCTTCCATAGTGTAGCTGATGTGAGAAATCTACTTTGGTTACACTGTTGTTTTAATCCATATTGCAGGAGGGGAATGAGAGGCTTTTCTACAAGCTCCTCATTGACAATGTTGAGGAGCTGCTTCCTATTGTGTACACTCCAACTGTTGGTGAGGCCTGCCAAAAGTATGGGTCTATATTTAGTCGTCCACAGGGTCTTTACATCAGCTTGAAAGAGAAGTAAGTTTTGCTTTATGGATTTGTTCGTTGAGGTTCTATTTACTGATCATGTTCATATAGAATTTTGCTGGCTGTGTAGGGGAAAGATCCTTGAGGTGCTGAAGAACTGGCCTGAGAGGAGCATCCAGGTTATTGTCGTTACTGACGGTGAACGTATTTTGGGGCTTGGAGATCTTGGATGCCAGGTATTTTCCTTTTATGTCTGAAAATTTATGATGTTCACCGACTTGTTCCTATCTCTTTCAGTTCTAGGCCTTATGGGGGCACACTCATGTGGGTGTATGATTGTGGTGTTCGTGTGTCTGTACGTGTCTCCCTTGTAAACGGGAAAAAGAAAGAAAAATATATGGTGAACTGCCTATCACGATCTTGTGCTGAATGCAATATGTTATATGCAGGGAATGGGAATTCCTGTTGGTAAGCTTTCCCTTTACACTGCTCTAGGAGGGGTTCGTCCATCTGCAGTAAGTTGTCAGTTATACCTACCTCTTTTTCTCAGACTACCGCTTCTTGGTTGCATGGACTAACATGTTATTGGTATTCCTGAAGTGCTTGCCAATCACATTGGATGTTGGTACAAATAATGAGGAGCTTCTGAATGATGAATTTTACATTGGCTTGAGGCAAAGAAGGGCCATTGGCCAGGTTGGACAACGACGTTTTCTTCTGCCTATATTCTCGACTCATTCCAGTTACAAACCTGAAATTCTTAATTGGTCTTTTTTGTGCTATCAGGAGTATGCTGATTTTCTGCATGAATTTATGGCTGCTGTGAAGCAAAACTATGGGGAGAAAGTTCTCATTCAGGTAATCTACATGCTAAGGAAAGCTATATTTTGAACAAAGTTTGGAAGCAGAAAATACATGCTGGTGTGAAATGACTTGCCCCATATTTATTATAATGAGTTAACTCCTTATCATGCAGTTTGAGGATTTTGCAAATCACAATGCCTTTGATCTCCTTGCAAGATACGGAACAACCCACCTGGTATTCAATGATGACATTCAGGTACTGCAACTGAATGACTGTTAGCTTGGTTGTGATACCGTAAATTGTAGACAGTACTTGTAAAATATGATTAAATGTAGCATGGAGTTGCCCTACAGATGTTAACTGGGGGTTGGGGCTTATTCGAATGAACTAATATTGACTTACTGTTTAACATATTGCAGGGAACAGCTTCGGTGGTCCTTGCTGGGCTTGTTGCAGCACTGAAATTAGTTGGTGGTACATTAGCAGAGCACACCTACCTGTTCTTGGGAGCTGGAGAGGTCTCTTTGAGCTTTCTTGTTCTGGTGTATCATTAATTTTAGTTCACACAAAAGGATCACTCTTGCTTTCTTTGGGCTTCAATGTTTTCTAAGTTGTTAGGGTATTTGTATTTTTCCCACCAGAGTCGTTTATAGACCTCCAAAGCTGAACTCTACCTACTTGATTAACTAAATTCTCCAAATGACAGTGCACAGTTCAGAATAGTGAATGTGTCCCTTATTTGACTACACAATTTTATGTGTGCCAGCTATTTGCAGTTTTGTATTAAAAACCTTAATATATTGCATCATTCCAATTTCATGGTTCTATATTATAAATATACATATTAATTTCATTAAGTTTAAGTTTCTATTCATCGTTTTATTGGAGGCTGTGTACCATATTTTCTCCACAGACCAATATATTTGCTCTGATGCTTGCAGGCGGGGACAGGTATTGCAGAACTTATAGCTCTTGAGATGTCAAGACAGGTGGTGCATATTTTTTACATTGGGTTTTACTTTGCAGCTTGTGCACATATGTCATGAATCTAGACTGTCTAATAATTGTTGCCTGTGCAGACAAAAACACCAATAGACGAATGCCGCAAGAAAATCTGGCTTGTTGATTCAAAGGTTTAGAATCTAGGAATATCTCACATCTCTTTCAGTAATTTGGCCCAGTATTTCTGTGTATTCCTACTTGCTGACTATAGATGCTAATCAATTGACAGGGCCTGATCGTCAGTGCGCGAAAGGAGTCCCTTCAACACTTCAAGAAACCATGGGCTCATGAGCATGAGCATGTCGGCAACCTCTTAGATGCAGTGAATGTATGGGGGCACTTTTGGAAAAGAATAACCTCATGGGTTTACTTTAGTTTTTCTCAGCCACCTGAATCTTTGCAAGCTTCTCTTCTGACCCAAGTATGTCTTCTGACTTTCCAGGCTATCAAACCAACAGTGTTGATTGGCACATCTGGAAAGGGGCAGACTTTCACACAGGAGGTTATTGAAGCCATTTCCTCATTTAATGAGGTAACTTCCACCGTGCTAACTTGTTACTTTTGATTCTTTTGAACAATGAAGTTAGCAGATAACTGTGTTCTGTAAAAAAATGTAGATGCCTATCATTCTTGCCCTGTCCAACCCAACGTCGCAGGCTGAGTGCACTGCTGAACAAGCTTACACATGGAGCAAGGTAATGATCTGTATCAGCAGTCAACTTGCTTTATACTCGAACGCTGTTCTCTTATTGATAGAGCTACTGAATTGTTGTCAGTGCCGGCTTTTCTGTGCTAACTGACTGGCTTAACAGGGTCGAGCAGTGTTTGCAACTGGAAGCCCATTTGATCCAGTGGAGTACAATGGCAAGATACATGTTCCTGGCCAGGTTTGAACAGCGAAAACTTTCATTCAGAGCTTTTATCTGCTTCAAATGGTCTGAACTGAACTTTTTGATAATGGTCCTGGTTACAGGCAAACAATGCATATATCTTTCCAGGGTTTGGCCTTGGGGTGGTGATGTCTGGGGCAATCCGTGTGCATGATGACATGCTTCTTGCAGCCTGTAAGTAGTATTCCCCAGGATAGCTGATGTACAACATATCACTTATTATTAACTGTAAATATGTAATCACATTGTCACAATATGGCTGCATCTACATGAGCTTAAATCAGTCAAAGAAGATGTGGTAAAAAGCGAACAAGGCATTCTTGTCAACAAGTGACTTTTTTCCTTGCAATAAATTTCTCTACCGTGTAATTCCACCAGACAAAATATAAATTGTAGAAAAACTACTATTTCTTTTTAATTAACAAGCTCCTCAAGACCCAACTTAGTTTACATGAAACTGATATATGCATACCTTAGATCTTCTTGAAATACTATGTGCTAACCCAGCAAACTGAATTTGATCCATTCCTTACCTGGAACAGCGGAGGCTCTGGCTCAGCAGGTCACACAGGAGAATTTTGACAAGGGGCTCATTTACCCTCCCTTCTCAAATATCAGAAAGATCTCTGCTCACATCGCGGCCAACGTTGCAGCAAAGGCATATGAACTTGGTCAGCCACCACACTTGCCAATGTTCTCAAGTTATTAAATATAAATTCTTATCATCGTCTTTGCTCACCATCAATCCGTCTCAACCGTCGTAGGTTTGGCGAGTAGGCGCCCTCGACCGAAGGACCTGGTCAAGTATGCGGAGAGCTGCATGTACAGCCCAATTTACCGCAATTACCGGTGAATCCGCATTCATCCGGCTGTGTACAGAAACTGTTTGCCAGACTACTTGCTTCAAAATCCCTGAAGAACACCACTTGTGGTTAAGCTGTGCAACCGGGGTTGGTTCAAGCTCTGTTTCGTATTTACTTCCTGTGCTGCCTATTCTGTTGCACTCCCTCCGTCCTTCGTCCCACAATGCAAGACGTGCTTTTGCCCTGGATGGGATGTATAGACTGCCTTTGTGGTGGACAAGGACAGGTTTGGAATAAAAGTTTCTACAGTTTCTTCCTCGGTACTATGGCCATTGTTTTCTGCAAGTAGTTGGCCGCATGCATTCCTGGCTCTTTGGTGGCGACACCAGAAAAGATTCTCCTCCTGTTGGCCGTGGGCACGGTGCCCATACATGCACGATACTCCATGCCCATGGGGATATTTTGGTAGGCAGGTGCAACGGACACCAGGTAAAGATCATTTTTTCTCAGCATGCTCTAAGCATATGCATGTCATTGCATGTTTTGGAAAGCAAAAAATCCAACGTGGTAGTAGCTCACCAAGCTATGCAGTGTCTGAGTTGCTATGATGCAACAGTTTGGTGCTTTCCTCTACCGTATGGCGCAATAATAATTGCAATCTGTGCATCTTGGGATGCATGAGTCGTGACCTTGACCGCGATATTTTTTTTTTCTACGAAATGAAGGCATAAGATTTGCCTCGTCATTAAACGAGAAAGAATAGAGTTTTACAAGTGACCCACAATCATGACATGGAAATTACTTGTGGAAAACAATATTCTCTGGTTTCTTAGCACCCGCGGTAACCCAAAAGGTTAGCCTCCTCGACTACAATTTTAAGAAGGATTGGCGGCAGTGCATTTTTGTTGCGGAACACCTTAGAGTTTCTTTCATTTCATATTGTCCAAGAGACGAGCATGGTGAGAAAGGCCATTTAACTGGGAGAGCAGTTGATAAGGCTTGTCTCTTGCGTTTTTGGGTGTAAATGACACTGTCCAAGTCTCCATGCTGGGTTCCAATTCGATCATCATTGTACTGTGGCAGAAAGCTGCAGCTAATCATGGAGCAAGACGCTAGCGGCAATTCTCATCTGATTGAGCAGAGACCTATGAACTGTAGCAACGAATCTAGGTTGGCTAAAGCGAGATTATGCAGATGCAAATTGAGACACTTGCAATTTCTGCCCTCCCATACCATCTTGTAGTACTGCTAGCCAAGGGAAGTGAAATAAAGGGTGCACTGCTTTTTTTTAAGGAATAAATTATATTCCACTTAGACTAGGATCCTAGCGATATCGCTAGTCACCACACCCTTGAACAAAATCAGGGGCAACATCTGCCCAAATATGCGGGGATATCTATGACCAGTCCTCAATACATGTTTTTTTGTTGTCATATAGTGCCCAAATGAATGACTGGAACCTATTTGAAAATCCAATTATTCACCGGAAGAACTTAAATTAAAACACATTGAATTTGGGGGATGATCAGGCCTTAAACTTTCTCACATAGCTTTAGAAGATGCACATCTTAAGCACTCGTCAAACCAGTCATGCGTAAAACCATCATATAACCTCTATTATTGGACAGTTTTACTATAATCAACCATCAATAATAGATGATAAATCTTTGACATGACAACGGATTGAAATATACTCAGGAATCCGAAAAGGCGTGATCTCGCACAATGATATCACTGTACATACGTGTGCTTTTCATGTTGCAATTGTACGATGTTATTTATATATTAGCAAGTGTACTATTTGTGTCATTATCGTGTCGTCTCTCATGACTACTTTATGCATTCTTGACTCATTTCAGAAACATTGTCATTGCAAAGAAGAACTAGATGTCATACCTAGATTATAGAATACGGTATTTTTGTGCAGAAAATAAAGTGAGTTTTCAGCGGGAGCCGGCACCATAAGTTACATATAACACATTTTTTTGTCATATTCTTCTTCCTGAGTGAATCACTGAAACCTATTTAAAAATTCAATTATTCATCAGAAGAACTTAAATTAAAACATATTGAATTTGGGGGAGGGTCGGGTCTGTTTCTCACATAACTTGAGAAGATACACATTTTAGCCACTCCTTGACCGGCTATGCGTAAAACCATCATATAACCTTTATTATTGGACATTTTTATTGTGACCAACCATCAATGATAGAGGATAAATCTTTGACATGACAATAGATTGAAATATACTCTGTAATCTGAAAAAGGGTGATCTCGCATAGTGATATCACTATATATATGCGTGCTTTTCTGTTACAAATGTGTACAGTGTTATTTATATATTACCAAGTGTACCGTTTGTGCTATTATTGTGTCACCTCTCGTGGCAACTTTATGTATGTGCGATTGGAAAGAAAAACTGGATGTCGTACCAAGGTTACGGAATACGGTATTTTTTTCGTGGAAAATAAAATGCAGTTTAAAAAATACAGTTTTGAGCTGGAGTCGATGCTATTAGCTTCGTATAACACTTGGTTTTCAACATGTCTACATTAGAATTAACAAACTTGGGGAAAAAATAGTTGGCATATATTTCGATATTTTCCTGAGAAAAGCAGGGGCATACATTTGACATGTACTCCCTCCGTTCCGAATTACTCGTTGTAGAAATGGATGTATCTAGATGTATTTTAGTTCTAAATACATCCATTTATGCGACGTAATTTGGAACGGAGGGAGTACTACCGCATCCACTCGCGTTGCATGCAGCAAGGTTTTCATGAGCGAAGTGGACGGTTGCTGTCAAAAAAAGCGAGGTGCATTCACTGGAGCATGGGCCCAGGGTCCATGTTAGGGCTACATGGTCGGTGGCAATAGTCATTTTATTCGGGTGAACCAGTGAAGTGAGCATTTTTGGCTTGAGAGTGGCCGAGTGGGACGGTGTGTAGCACCCTGGTTTCCGGGGGCTTTTTGGCGTAGTTTAATCATCAGCTGGCACCGCGCGTGAAATGAAATCAGACACCGCACGGCGCGCGCTCCACGGAAGCTGATCGCCGGCCACAGCCAAAAACCACCCCATCAAAAGCCGAGCTCTCTCGTCTCTTTCCCCGGCCGCGGTTAATTCCTCGCCCTCTTTCCAGTGCCCTCGGCAGGTTTAACCTTATCGCTTCCCTGGTCCGGTGCTGATCGCGGTGTGAGTGCTTACCTTCAGGAAGCTCTTCCGATCGATGCCAGACGCGGAGAGGCAGTCGCCGTTGGCGTCGGCGGAGAGGCGGCCGCACTTCTTCAAGGTGCTCATCGGCGACTTCAAGAAGCGCCTGGTGAGTGCACCATCCACTTCACGGGTACATGTAAATGACTCCCGTGGTGTGTCTTGCAGTGCATTGCATTTGTTCTAGCTCTAACTTATTTTGCCAAACTGACTAAAACACTGAGAACAAAAAACATGCATGCCATTGCCAATGCATGCATGCATGCGCCATGCTCTCAGCGAGGCATGCATGCATGCACCGATGGATTCGAAGCGCAAGAAAGTTTGCACATATGTCGTGTCCTCTCAAAATGACTCGTCCATGCATTGCACGCACGCAAATGCAGAAAATCCCGCCAAAGTTCTGCAAGCACATCCCCTGGGAGGCGTCCAGGAAGGCCAAGGGCCTGAAGGAGGCGTCCATGGCGGCCACCCTGGAGGGCCCCAGCGGCCGGACGTGGCAGGTCGTCATCCGCCGGACCGCCGAGGGCACCTTCTTCACCGCCGGCTGGGCCAAGTTCGTGCAGGACCAGGCGCTGCGGGAGCTGGAGTTCCTCGTCTTCCGCCACGACGGCGGCACCAGCTTCGCCGCCATGGTGTTCGACAAGTCAGCGTGCGAGCGGGAGGACCTGCTGCTCGCGGCCGACGCGCCCCGACCGCGCAGGAAGCGGGGCCGGCCGAGGACGGCGTCGAGGGCCGTGGATGATTCGGCTGGCATGGAGCTGGTCCCGTACCGTGCGCCTACCGATCGGCTGCCCCAAGTCGCGTGCTCCGATCGGATGCCGGAGTCGGACAAGTCAAATGGTACGTATTCCCTCTGTTTCTCTTCCTTCTACACATAGCATTCAGATTTGATTTTCTCAGACGCAATGGCGATGTGTTGCGTTCAACACAATGCATGTAACGGTCTTGCAGGATCAGCCGGGCATCCCGGCCCTATGAAGGCCGAAGCGGGCGCCGGCGAGCTCCCGCTGTGCTTGATCGCCGCGCCACCGTCGGAGTCGGGGCAGCTCTCGCCGGGCCACTTGCCAGCCGGGACCAAGGACGGGTGCGCGGTGAAAACGCGGAGCATCCACGGCGACCTCGCCGCGGCCAGCATCCCCCCTTCCGTGAGGAAGTACAACGGGTACGTGTCCCGGCGGCGGCCCGTGGCGAGCGCCGAGCGGCAGCGGGCCATGGAGCTCGCGCGCGCGTTCCGGTCGTCGCTCCCGTACTGCGTCATCCGCATGAGCACCATGCACGTCTACTACTCCTTCATGATGGTGAGCATCCGCTAGCCCGCCCCGTCAACTTGCCAAATGCCTGACCGTATGTGCATGCAGAGGTTCCCCACGGGGTTCTCGAGGCAGCACCTGCCCCGGGAGAAGACGGAGATGGTGCTCCGGGACCCGGACGGCAAGGCGTGGGCGGCGCTCTACATCCCCAGCACCAGGGACCGGCTGTCGCGCGGGTGGTGCGCGTTCGCGCGCGGCAACTGCCTCGAGGAAGGGGACTGCTGCGTCTTCGAGCTCGCCGGCGCCGCCGAGTTCCGCGTCCACGTGTTCCGGGTGGTCGAGCCCGCCGTGCCGGCGGTCAGGCTCCGATTAGCTTGAGTTTTAGCTGTACTCCTGGAATTTCCTGGCGCGCATTGGATCGTCAGAGACACTCTGAACGAAAGCAGTTGATCCCAACGGATAATTACTGTTCAAATGCACACTCTTGGTGTCAACCAATACTGGAAATAGTACTAGCTAACACCGCTGGATCATTCGTCTCCTCCAGAAAAATGCAATGCAGTAATTTAAGCTGATGACCGTCGGAAGTGCCGAAGTGTGTTCTCCTTGCTTGGTGCCCTGGTGAATGAAGTATCCAAGAAACTTGCGCGTAACCTTCATGGGGACAATGCGGAAAAGTAATCGCGAGAACGTGGAAATGGTGCAAGTCGACGTCGCTCGTGACAAACCGTGAAGGAAATTGAACGAACGCAGCCTCACCGGCTGCTGCTGCTGGAGTACGACGCCGACGCTACAGGTGGACATGATGTATTGATGTGGATAGATTGGGCTGATCCTTTCTTTACCCACTTGTACTTGTCGTCCCTACCAACCCCCCAAACGCCGTGTGCGCGCGACCCCGGTTCGGCGAAAGTTGATTGGGACACGGGCTTTCGCTCATATACCTGAAAACTGTTTTCCGATTTCACTCTCACATTTTTTACTTTTTGAACGGTCTCCCTTCTTCTGGACCGGCTGCAGCGGCGGCGTCTTCCTCATACGGCCATGTGCCTTGGTGATCAGCACCATGGGATCATCCAACGTCTGCTACCCGGTTGCGTTGCGGCAAGGCATGTTTGGGCGCTCCTCCTGGCAGCGTGAGGAAAGACTGGGTGGGGATGCCAGATGCAGACTCCGACCTCATGGGGTGGTGGAGTGCACACCGGGTGCCTGCAGCTGCGAGCACGGCTAGGCATGTTTGGACCTGCTTCATCTTGGTCTAATGGTGCTTGTGGGGGCATACGAACGCCGTGGTCTTGACGGGATGCGGTATCGTTGCAGGAGTTGCTACTCCATATACGAAGGGAGTACAAAGCTCGGCGCGATGCCGGTTTGATCAAGGAGAAAATATCACATGAAAACTAAGTTTCGGTGAAAATCACGTGAAAACGATGTTTTGAAGTTTTTTAAAAAATATGGGATGTTAAGGGTGCGATGTTATATTAGCATGTGAAATTCCCAAGTTCAAAAGCAGTACCATTTACCCCGCAAAAAAAAGTATTACCACTTACGAGGTATGAAAACAATGAAATCAACATTGAATAGTGCCGAGCAGTAAACATCACTATTTATTGTTGAATTTGTTCTTTTCATTACTCGTAAAATGATAATGTGTTTGAACTTGGAATTTCACACGGCAACAAAGCATCACCCTCTTAACCTCATGGTTTTTCTTAAGTTTTTCTTTTGGAACTATGAAACATGGTTTTCACAAAGTTTTCTTAAGACTTGGTTTCCATGTGATATTATCCCTTGTCAAGGGCGATAATCCTCTATCTACGAAAAGGTCTACGTGAGGTAACGTAACCTTCCTAACAATAATTCTCTACCCCCCTGATTTTCAGTGGGGGTGGGCCCCTAATCCCCTCTAATCCAATCTTGATTGTCCACATCGCATATTACGTAAAACACGTACGTTAGTGTACGTAGGTGTAGCATTGCCGTGTCAAGGGTGATGTGTTCTCTTGCAGGACGAGATGGAGGGTGGCCAGTAGTCTGTAGCGTGTATTAGGCCGGGGTGCGTTGTGCATGCTTGGTGCGGGCTGCTGTAATGGCATTGTGCGTGGTCTTCTACAAATCTGATGCGACTTCGAGGTCGCATTCTTGAAATAGTTGACTATAATTTTTGAGAAAGTACAACTCGAGTTTTGTGACTTGCATTTTGTCAGAAAAAGTGCAACTTGGTGAAAAATTATATATGCAAATTACACTTTGTACTAAAGTAAAATCACACCTTTTTTTTCAAAATCTACTAAGATAGTTTATGAGAAATAGCAACACCTTAAAACTTTCCTATGAAATATCTTGGTATCCCTATTAGTTACTCTTTTTTTAAAACTCTGACTGGGACTTCTTAGAAGGGAAATATTTAAAACACTTTGATGCCTACAAAAGGGAATCTTGTGTCCATGGGTGGTAGAAATATCCTACTAAATGATGTCCTTTCTAGCAGCTCCTCTTACCACATGTCCATGTTCTTGTTTAACAAGACCTTATTGAAAACTAGACAAGCTTAGAAGAAGATATTTTGTCAAGGATACCATGTTGAGAAGAGATACTATCTGGTGAAACGGACTATAATTTCTCGATCTAAAAATAAAGGAGGACTGGGGGTCTTACAAAGCAAAAACATTGGCCTTTTGGTTAAGGGCGCTAATAGGCGCCGGCGCGTCGGCCCAAAGTTTCGGCCGGTCGCCGCGCAGCCACACGATTCGTTCGTCCCAGACCCCGCGTCCCCTTCTTCCTCCTCGCGTCACTTCCCTCGTTGCCCTCATGCTTGGTCGTCGCCCTCCCGCTCGAAGCTTAGTGGCCGCCAGCTCGCCGGCTGGATGATTGCAACAAAAATCAATTGCGAAAAAAGAATGATTCCAACTCTACTTCAGGTGGTTCCAGCAAAACCAAAAGCTGGTTCCAACAAAATCAAGAGCTGGTTCCAGCAAAAGCCACAAATGCAACAAAAAATCAAAACGCTCCTCGTCACTGCAACTCTTGAAGAAATTTGGTTCCAGCAAAAAAAGCATTGGGTTCCAGCAAACTGAATCACTGGTTGTAGCATATTGCTTGTCGAGCCCGTTGCAGCTGAGGAAGAAAGGCGGTTCCAGCAAAAAAATGGCTGGTTCCAGCAAAAAGGATTGTTGGTTCCAGCACAAAAGATTGCTGGTTCCAGCATCCTCGATCCATGCTCGTGGTAGCAATTGTCAACGCAGGTTGCAACATGCCACACCGGCGTTTACAGCTCCTCCATGGCCGGTTGCAGCACGACATGTCGGTTCATGGCGTGGGGACGACTGCCTATCCCAGCTCGTCGGGCGCGCCATTGCAGCATCCCACAACGCTGTTCTAGCTCGCCGCTGCAACGGGCGCAGCTCGCCGAAGTCGTGTTTCCCTTCGTCGAAGGGGAAAGAGGAGGTGGTGGTGGCCGCAGCCATAGCAGGATAGAAGAAGAAGAAAAAAGGGCGGCAGCCATGGCCGGCCGGTACCGCCTGTCGCCGGTGGCAAAGGGCAAGCAGAGATGAAGGAAGTGGGGGAAAGGGAAAGGCGGGGGAGCGCAGCTCGCGTGCGGAAGAGATGGTGTTCGTGGCGAGGAAGAACGAGTGGATCTGGTTCGTCCTGAAGAGATAAGATAAGAGGAGGGCGGTGGGCGATGAGCCGGTCTGACGCGTGTACCCTGCAGTGCGCGCGTGGCTAGCGAAGCGACCGGCCCAAGTTTGGGCCGGTTTGCCGGCTGCAAACGTTTACCTTTGGTTAAATGGTGGTGGAAGTTACAACAGCGGGAATGTATTATTGCAAACTGTTGTTTAAATAACATGTGGAAGCAAACTGTTGCATCTATAGGAACTAAATTTAATGATACTCCTTGATGGAAAGCAATTTTGAAAGTGGCATTTTCTATACGACTCTGGCAACCTCACCTAACTTTGGAAAGATGTAATCCTAGGGGAAAATCCTTTGTGTGACTCAACTCTATGAGATTTGCAACTTCCAGGACCGTACTGTCCAAGATTTCAGAAATAAAGACATTTCCACCTTGTTTAGGAGGAGACTAACACCTGTTTGTTCGGTCAATTGGACAACCTCTACTCTTTTCTGGCTGATATACCTATTTTCTAATGAGTAAGATGAAGTATATTGGGTATTGAAAAATATTTACAAATCTGACGGAAATGGAGGACTAAAATTCACTTTAAAAACTATTTTTTTCGTGGAAACTTTTTCAAGATGTTGTGCTAACTAGAGATGTTACCAAAATAAAAAAATTGGTTCAGAAACCCTACATACTTTTTCCTGTGATATACTTGAATCATCTCAACATATTTTCTTTTGCTGCCCTGTAGCAGGAGCGATTTGCCGTAGAGGGGATCTGTTTTGGCACTGATGTCGTCCTAATAACATCTGACAATTATTTGCTTAACTTATTCTTTCCGAAGGATGTTTCTATACTGTTGATCCAACGGCTGTCACTTGGGCCAAGGACATGAATGTTTGGTTCATGGGTGTACATACACCCTATAATTTATAAAATTAATTATATAAAAATTCAGTATATTCTAAAAATATTCTTTAAATAAATTTGACCTTCCACTATACTCGTAAAAAATTGCACGGAAAGAAAAAAACCATTGACTTTCAGGCAAAGAAGGGGCTTAAATAGTGTGAACAATTTCTTGTATATATCAATAAACTTTTTTTTTACCCCAAAGTCAACGGTAGTTTTTATTCCCGAAAATTTATATACTGATGCAAAAAGAAAGTCAAGTTTATTCTAAAAAGTCTTTTAAACTTTTTTGACTTTTATTATTATTATTTTTCCATACCAGGTACCAAAGGGCACTTCCCCATTTCGAACACCTACAATAGAGCTACTTCCGAGAAGATGATGCGAGAAGACGATGATCGGATCAAAACCCTCTTTGATGATATCTTTGCAACCTGCAACTCTATTTTCCTATGCATGTATCCAAAAAGCAGGGGACATGTAGGCTTTGAAGATCGGAGCAGAGCCATTGAAGGCAAACACTATGAACTTGATGAAGTTGTGTGATGTTGTGGAGCCAGGACATACGACTTCTGCTTAATGCAAAGTTCACAACTTCAGCTTTAGCGGATGGCTATCTTATCTTTTGTTGTTCTCGCATACGGGTCCAATCGGAATGCCGTTTTTCAGCTGAGTACAACCATAAAATATACCCCATACAGAAAAAACCTACAGACTTCAGTTGCGTGCTTTGATGGTCGTTTCGAGCAGTAAAAGTTCCACGGGTACCCTAGATTATCCCTGTATCTAACCTGTAAACAAAATGCCTCACCTATGACCGGTTTTCCCAGCCCTCGTATCTATCTCTCCATCAGGAATTTGTTGGAGGCAGGTAATACACAATTGTAGAGAGTTGCAAGGTTAGCAAAAATCTAGCATTCTAAGCGCGATCTGAGTGTATCTCGATTGTGGTTTCTGAGCTTGCTTTGTGGTGTTAGGATTAGTGTTATCTTTGGTGCAACCTGATTTTTGGGTAGGGCGTAGTGGTTTTTCTCATGGTGCTTTGAACCGTCTTCCCCCTCCTTCACGCTTTTTATACCAAACCTCTGATACTGTATCACTGATAGTGTATTTCTAGGAGTATGCCGAAAGTCCTATTCTACTCCCGAGCTCAAATGCTCCCGCGTGAACAGTAAAACCGAAAAAAATCGTAAACAAATTCTAAAAATTCTAAAAAAAATTGTGATAAACTTTGACAAATATTTTATATGCATGCAAAGTTTTAGTACGAAACGACATTCGTGCACGGCGTGGCAAAAAAGAAAAAAATCAGCACTCCAAAATGTTTCCAAAACTAGCATTTTTGGAACATTGATTTTGTTTTTTTTCGCCACGCCTTCCACGAATGTCGTTTTGTGCTGAATTTTTGCCAACATACAAAACACTTGCCAAATTTCAACACAAAAAAATTTCAGAATTTTTATTTTTTTACTTTTTTTTTCGATTTTACTGTTTATGAGGGGAGCATTTGAGCTCGGGTGTAGATACTCCATGTCCGGAGTATGCTTATTTTTTGCATTGAAAAGGGGATAATCCCTGTTAAAAAAGACAATACCATAAAATGAGAAGAAACCATTAGCTAGATCGGAATCATACTATTGTTAACATAGCGTTTGATCGCAAACACGTTTTAAACGGAGAAGAAGCAAAGATGACACGAATGTAAACACGTGACGAGACGTCCAGAGTCCCAGCAAACAGAGAAATGGCGTTTCGGATCCTTATCGGCTGACCACACCGCATCGGCACTCCGGCGGGCACACGCCGTCCTCCCCGGTCGTGAGTCCGCCATGGACCGCACCTACCGAAACGAGACGACCCACCGTCCGCCGCCGGTGCGCCCACGCCGCTCTCCTCTGTCCAACCCCGACAATTCTCGCTCACGGTAAACAAACACGCGCAGTACATAAAGTACCGCGCGCACCTGGACACCCCGACCTTCCCCTCGGCCCGTTCACCTGCCACATCAGAACCAGTCTCCCCCCCTCCCGGCGCGCGTGACAGGCGAGGCAGACGGAAGATGGCAACGGCAGCCTCCGCCTCCGCCTCCCCCGCCGCTCTCCGCGCCAAAACCCCAGCCCCGGGCGCGCACCCCAGCCCGAAATCCAGCCTCGCATTCCCGTGGCCTTCCCCCGGCGCCTCCGCCTCCGCCTCCGCCGCTGCCTCCGGCAGGCTCCACGCCAGCCTCCACCTCGGCGGGGTCCGCGGCGTCGGCACCGCCAACGGCACCGGCCTCCACGTGCTGCACCCCGACGTCAAGCCGCTGGCCGTGCCCAAGATGGCCGGCGGCGCCGGGGCACAGAAGAGCATCCTGCTCTACCACTGCGAGGAGATGAGGGATCTCGCCCAGCAGGTGGCCGCCCGGAACGACGACATCGAGCTCTGCACCATCTCCTGGAGGTCCCACCCGAGCTCCCCTCTTCACTTCTAGTACTGCGTTGCTCTGTTTTTCTCCTTAATTGGGTGTTTGAATTTTATTTGGTGCCTCCGGAATATTGGATTCTCTGGGCACACAATTTGAGCCCCAAGCTTTCAATCTATCGGAGGGAAGTCTCTCGATTGCTCCAGTTCATGGAAAATAGGCAGATGTGATGATTTTGGCGTGGGCTCGTTTAAACTTGCAGAGTGCATCAGGATGACATTTCTTCCCCAAACTGATGGGAAAATCATGTTATGGAAAAATACCCAAAGTGGGTGGAAAGTGGAAACATTCTGAAGACATCTCAATTGATAATTCATGGAGGGGATCTAACTCAATTACTGTCCAGTAGGCACTTGAGAGAACAGAAGCATGTTACCCACTTATCGTCTAGCAACTGATACTACAATTCGCGTAGAAATTGTACTTACTTTCACAAACGCCTGTCATGGCCCAAAAACTGATTTAGTAGCATATACGCGATTGCTCATGGGCACCATCACGGGACGTAGATAGTGTAAATCATCGCAATGTTCTGATCATGGTAATTTAGGAGTAGGCAGGAACGAGGACTTTTTTACTTTTAAATTTGTCTCTGCAGCAACTTATTTAATGTTAGTAGAAGTACGCCAAACTTCTCTCTCCTGTTAACTTCTGCTCAATTTTTCAGGAAGTTTCCGGATGGATTCCCAGATTTGTTCATACCAAATGCGCAGAACATTCGTGGGCGACATGTTGCTTTCTTAGCATCATTCAGCTCGCCTGGTGTCATATTTGAGCAAATATCGATTATATATAATCTGCCAAAGCTGTTCATTGCTTCATTTACTTTGATACTGCCATTTTTTCCAACTGGGACTTCCGAGCGTATGGAAGACGAAGGAGATGTCGCAACCGCCTTTACACTTGCTAGAAGCTTGTCACACATACCAATATCCAGAGGTGGACCCACCAGTTTAGTGATTTTTGATATTCATGCTTTGCAGGTAAGTGAAATTCGTCCATATCATCCAGTTGAGTTCTTCACCTGTTCCTTTAAAAAAATTAATACGTGTAAACTTGTGTGCAACAATACATCAGGAGAGATTCTACTTTGGAGACGCAATCTTACCATGTTTCGAGAGTGGCATCCCCTTGTTGAAAAGTAGGCTTCAGGAGCTACCTGATTCTGATAACGTGAGTACGCCCGAGTCCCAAGTAAATGAAGAAAAACAGGTTTTAATTTACAGTGTTATATGGTATCAGTCTGATACACTCCTTAATATGTTTTTCAGATAGCCATAGCTTTTCCAGATGACGGTGCATGGAAGCGCTTCTATAAGCAACTTCAACATTTTCCTATGGTAAATATGCTCTGTCCAAATACCTCTAAACACCAACGGAATTGTCATTCTTATCTATTTATTGTATAATGACTTGTTTCCGCAAAATGTCTTGAAATAGATTATATGCAACAAAGTTAGAGAAGGTGATCAAAGAATTGTGCGTATAAAAGAAGGAGATGCTAGAGGCCGTCATGTTGTTATAGTGGATGACTTAGTGCAGTCTGGTGGTACTTTGATTGAATGCCAGGTAATGAAATTTGTTTATGGCTTGAAATCTCCTTTTATTGTGGTGATTAATTGTGGATCTTCAACTCATGTGTCCTTGTGGTTGAATAGATTTATCTCTCAATTATGTATTTTTTACCATACTTCATCAGGAGTGTAAGCTGATGCTCTAGTTTCCTGTGCAGAAAGTGTTGGCTGCTCATGGAGCAGCAAAGGTTAGTGCGTACGTGACACATGGCATTTTCCCCAACAAATCATGGGAGAAATTTAAGCCTGATAATGGAGGTATGTACCCGTCATTAGCTTCATAATATTAGCATGCTAAAAGGTTTCCCTTAATAATAATAATAATAATAATATTATTATTATTCTCTTTATTGCTCCTGAATCAGAGATTCAGAGGGAATTAATATGATTATGGACAAGTTTGTTTCTTTCTCAGCTGATACCCTTTCAATAGCATGTGACCGAATTAGAACAGCTGGTCAAATTGGTTGGCAAACCTGTGTTTCTCTTTTTTCTTAGCTTTTTCACTGTCAAACCTTTCACCTACCATACATCTTTGACTGAGCAACTGAATTATTGACTTTTCCAAGGAGTTTACATATGAAATGTCCTTCGCCCTAGAGGGAAAACCATTTTGGTCTTCCTTTTGCCAAGGCAGCTTCTAGTTGCAAACTTGTCCAACTTTTGGCTTGCATGGGATGAAACCCTAAAGATATCAAAGAAAGAAGGCTTCCAATTCCTACAGCGACACATAAAATCTTATGATTTTCCTTGCATCCTACTTTCTTGTTAATGCAATGGAGCTGCATCATGTTTTCAACTCCAATGTTATGTATCTTTTTGTCCAAAGTGGGCAAAAGCTGGAGTGGCAAAAACAAGGTTTTCCCTTTTGTCCTAACACCTTGAGACACCAATGTGGAGAACCCACTTTTGACTCTTCACGCAAATAACTGTCTTATAAGGTTTCAACTCCAATGTTATATTCTTCACATCCTAATTCACCATTGAGGCAATTAGGATGCATCGTTCCCCGTAACCTTTCCTTATGCAAGTAAAATCATCTGTTCAAAACACTTTGTGGGAAGCACTACCCAAGGAAAGCTTTGTGGCTCGATGCATTGAAAGTTATTTACAAGCCTGAGAAGCGATCAATAGCCCAGAGTACAATGCTTCATTTGTCCTGGCAAGCGGGCCAGATGCAGAACTTAAACCGTGGAAGAGGGTCTTGTGGCAGGACTTAAAAATACTGAGCGTGCCCATACTTACCTCTGTACATGACTATGGTGGAAGCACCTTTGTGCAAATGGAATTTCAAGAGCTTTTGCTAGTTCAGCACTTCTGTGTTATAAAAATAATTTGTTCTGCATTTTCTTGATTATACTTACCAACTTGTTCATTGTAAAATTTCAGAGGGCCCGGAGCATGCCCTGAGCCACTTTTGGATTACCGACTCGTGCCCTCTCACAGTTGAAGCGGTCAAGGACAGACGGCCGTTTGAAATTCTCAGCCTGGCAGATTCTATTGCTTCCGCTCTTCAGATTTAGCAAGCTGATTTGGTCTGCTCGCTCGGCTGGGATATTGTTTAGTTCATTTTTCTAGCACACCCTTTTTGCAGTAGTTTCTTTTGGCTCGGATATTGTTTAGTTCATCTTTTGATCTTTATTATTCCCGAGAAACCTCAGATCCTACATCTTCACCTTAGGGAAGTGTTCAATGGATTGTTGGAACCACAAAAACATTTCTAGGATAGTATATATGCCTAATAACTTGGCAGGACAAGCTAAGTGAGTCACATGTTTGCTATATAAATAAAAAATCGAATAAGTTTATCTGGCTTGTATTCTTGCATACTTTTCTTCCGATTTATGTCATGTTTATGGTGGCTGATTCCGGTGGTAAGAAGGATTTCGCAAGTGCCTGTGCTGTTGCCATGCTGCCGCAGTGCCGCTACATGTGGGTTGTTAGCTCGTCGACTCTTAACACTTGGTGTCAGGATCTTAGCGGGATTTGGATTGATAAGGATAGGGATAGCTTTTACGTTGCTGCTACATCGAATGCAAAAAGCAGATATAAATTTGGAGTTTTTCCTTGGCTTCCCCTTCCTCAAGCATTGGGTTGTGTAAACCCCCCCTGCGGTTAAACTATTTTACATCGCAGATAAAACTGTCTGACAAAGGATAGCTGAGGTTAACTGAACTTAAATCGCTTTCGCTTCCTTCCTGTTGACGGGAAAGATCTGAGCCGTTGCGATGGATGAATCTGGATCGTCGAGTCATCATAACCAAAATTGTGTTTCACTTTATGCCTTCTCCCCTCTTTTCACTGGCTTTCGAAACTCCGCTGGCGGATGACCTTGTTGAAGAAATCCAGCTGCGGCTCAATTCGGTGCCATGGCAGCCGTTCTCCGCTGCAATCATTGCAGCGTCTCTAGTTTGTGTGCCCTGGCAACGTTTTTGGCTGCCATGGTAGCACTTTTCGGCTACGAAAATCCTAAACCTACGAAGACCTACGTACCTGTTACGTAAACTTCCAACTAATCTAAACATGCCCCCCCTGATTTCCAGGTGGGGTGGGCCTCACCTTTCCCTTAATCCAATCAAACACCCCCACGTCAGGTTTGTTCGTAAGTTTACGTAAATCATTACGTGGATGTAGCATTGCTCTTTCGGCTACCACGGTAGCCCGTTTCATTTCTATTTTCTGTTAGCTAGTATACCTTCTACTAGCTCGTAATCTCACCTGTTTGAGCGATTATCGTGGCGCACATGATTCGTTTGTGGGATGGCACAAACGTAGGGAATCGTGGGCAGTGCAAGATCTCTCTCGCGCGCCTGTGTGTGTGTGAGAGAGGAGAGAGAGCCCGAGAGGAGATCTAGTGAGCTGATTTCCGGGAAACAATTGGCATTAGAGCCACGTTTCGGCGGGCGTGTCAAGCGACAGAGGACAGCAGAGGATTGCCTCGTCTGGCTCCAAGACACCGCCCCTGTAGCAGAGGCAGTGCTCACCGAGCCGCGGGCGCAGCAGGATGAACGCAAACGGTGGTGGTGGCCTGGTGGTGGCGGCCAGATCGTGGTGCACGAGGTGGTGCGTGGTGACTCCGGCGGCAGCACCAACCTCTCCTTCCCAATGCTCATTCGCACCAACTACGGCGACTTTTGGTCCTTCCAGACAGCTTTTCTGGTGACTTCTTTTTTATTAGGCATAGATGAGCTTTCTATTTTCTCTAGATTTTTAATATCACCATCAGTACATGAACTTAGCGCGGCGTTAACAGATACATACATAAACTTGAAAAAACAGAAAAATGGTCACTTAACTCCTTATGTTGTAACAGTTTGTTACAATGAACTAGCACATAGGTTAGATAACCCTTCCCAATCCCCTTGGTATGTTTGTTTCGCCTTCCACCTCAAGCGGGACCAAGGCAGGGCAATGACACATTGAATTTTGTGGGCAACGATCGCGCCGGCATGGAGCTGATCCAAAGCCTCGCACCTACCCTACGGACATGTTCTAAACAAGTTGAAAGGTCAGAAATGTATTCTCCTGAACTAAACAAAGCCGAAACTAGATAAATAGGAGTAGCTCACAAATCTGAAACTAAAATTGATTCATCCATAGGCAAATATACAGTTTTCAGCACCACAAGTGCACTGCAAGTGCCAGTCTAATTGGCATGAATGCCACATCTGATCGCCGTTGCGAGGAGTCGGCTATGCGCCGAGGTTTAGGCAATGGCGCACAACAGAGAGGCTAGCTCCAGCCGGACACCTGCCTCCTACATCCTTCTTTTATCCACAGGAAAGTAGTGGCTGCACCCACCTTTGGTGCACCCACGCAACAAAACATAGCAAAACATATTTAAAAAAATCTGAAACTTCATATTAGTCCTTTTTGTATAGCGCTCCTCGAATATTATTTGACCACCAAACTTTGCAAGCACCGATGAAGTATCAGAAATTTTTAAAATGTTTTGCTACGTTTTCTTGCATGGGTGTAAAAAATCTCTCTCTTTATCCACTTTGCAATCAGGTATTTAAAAGTTTTCTGTACAAGTTTGTATCACAAATACAAAGAATTTTCTGTGCAAACTTGCAGCACAAAATGCTACATTAACCTCCTCAAGCCGCTGCCACCGCTCATGTTGCCACCACCATGCAGAATGCCTCTGCCTTGCTCGGGCGATGTACCAATGCCACGGCCACCGCCCATGTCGCCGCTGCCAGCGAGACCACCTCTCCCTCACGCGGACGATGTCCCAACGCCACATCCAGCACCCTCTTTCACGATGCCGACGTCTGTGGCCACTAGGGGCCCTTGATGGCGGGAGTGCGAGCACGGGCTTGGGGTTAGGGATTTGAGTCGAGTCGACAAGTGGGGAATAGGGAATGCAGGACCTTATAGTACCTTTATATTATAATGCCAAGGGGTTTTGTGAAAAAAAATAGCACAGACACATGCCACTTGATGACATGGCGTTTGATCTGACAGCTACGAGACCGTTTTGTACCAAACTGTTACGGCGTCAGGACTTAAGTGACCACTTTTATGGATTTTTCAAGTTTATGTAGGTATTTGTTAAAACCGTGCAAGTTCATGTACTAGGGTGATATTAACTCTGTCCAGAAAAAATGGTTTCTTCATTTTGGCTCATTTTGGTCCTTCGAGACAGCTTTTCCGGCACTTTCCCCCTTCTAGTGCAATCTTGCAAAATAAAATGAAAAGGAGGATACGAATGGTGACATATAATATGTAAAACATGGTTATAATTGAGCAATTTATGATAAGAAATTGTAGAAGGACAAGTTATGGGCTGTGCAATCTCGATGTATTGATCGGTGCACCAGGCACGTATATATAAGTACAGAGGTGGGCCACAACCTCAACTATACAAAGGAAACAGGAGGTGGGCCCGACACACAAATATACACGTACACAATATACTCAACACCCCGCATGATCGAAGCGGCACCAGTGACGCAAAGGCGGAACAGAACTCCTCGAAGGTAGAAGTCGGCAGTCCTTCGTCATCACATCTGCGAACTGTTGTGCGATCGGCACATGGAGAACCGAATCGTCCAAGAGCCACCTGCTTTCGCGCACAAAGTGAATGTCCAGCTCAATGTGTTTAGTCCGGCGATGATGAGCGGGGTTGGCGGAGAGGTACACCGCAAACGTTGTCACGATGAACAACCGTAGCACAGGAGGCGTCGTGATGCAGCTCTGAAGTAGCTGCCGTAGCAGGTGCACTCGGCAACAGCGTTAGCCACAACTCGGTACTCAGCCTCCGCTACTGGGCGCAAAACCGTGGGTTGTCGCTTGGATGACCACGAGACGAGTGAAGGACCAAGGTAGACGCGATAGCGGGTGGACCGACGAGTGTCGGGCAACCAGCCCGATCTGCATCGGAGTAGGCCACCATCTCCGAGAGAAGTAGACACCGTGAGTGTCAACCGAGGTCATCATGCCGGATGTAACGAAGGATCCGCTTCACGAGAGTCAATGGGAGTCACGAGGCGTGCATGTGGAGACACACTGCTGAACAGCATCTCAAGATCGGTCGATGAGAGTCAAATCTTGAAGAGCGCCGACGATAGACCGATAGAAAGGAGCATCCGGCGCAGCGAGCCCTCAAGAGCGAGACCTTGGCCTTCGTGTCAGCAGGAGTAGCAACATAGTGACAGTTGAGCATGCCAAGACGCTCAAGAAGCTCATGTGCATACGCCTGGCGATGAAGAAAGAAACCGTCCGGCGCCGAACGACCTCAATGCCAAGGAAATAATGTAGAGCACCCAGGTCCTTAATAGCAAACTCGTCACGCAGCCGGAGAGTAATCTGTTGAAGAATAGTTGCGGAGGAGGCCGTCAGGATGATGTCATCAACGTAAAGAAGCAAATATGCAGTCGTGTCACCGTGGTGATAGGCAAACAGTGAGGCGTCCGAGCGAGTGACGCTGAAGCCCAGTGTCAGAAGAAACCCGGCGATCCGGCTGGTTCCGGTAGCGAGGTGCTGCTGAGCCCGTAAAGAGAGCGGGACAGTAGACACACATGGCCGGGAAGTGAGGCGTCGACGAAACCGGTGGGTTGCTCACAATACACCTGCTCCTCAAGATGGCCGTGGAGAAAGGCGTTGGAGACATCCATCTGGTGAACGGGCCAGCCGCGGGACACGGCGAGCTGGAGGACGGTGCGGATCGTGCCCGGTTTTACAACCGGGGCAAACGTCTCAGTGAAGTCCACTCCAGCGCGCTGGCGGAAACCATGGACCACCCAACGAGCCTTGTAGCGCTCGAGAGTACCATCCGAGCAGGTCTTATGGCGAAAGACCCACTTGCCGGTGATGACGTTGGCGCGAGGAGGCCAGGGAACCAGTGTCCAGGTGCGGTTCCGTTGAAGAGCGTCGAACTCTTCCTGCATCGCCGCAAGACAGTGAGGATCACGGAGGGCGGCGCGAGCGGACGCGGGAATAGGCGACGGCTCCGCAGTGGAGGCGGCGAGGACATACTCGTCGCTCGAGTACCGGAGGCTCGGACGATGAACACCGGTACAAGCTCGTGTGACTAGGCGGTAGCGCCGTCGAACCATCGGCGAGGCAGCCGGGCGGCAGCGTCGGGGCAGCGAGCCGCCGGTGTCGGAGCCGGTGAGGAGGCGGCGTCGGGGCGACAACGTGCCGGCGTCGGAGCCAGCGAGGAGGCAGCGTCGGGGCAGCGAGTGGCGGTGTCGTGGCCGGCGAGGCGGCTGGCGTCGAGCGGTGAAGAAGCGGCCGAGCCAATGACGCCGATCCTGGCGCGCCGAGTCGAAGCGGCGGGTGAAGGAAGCGCCAGTGCGCCCGGCAGGAGGGCGCGAGGACCGCCAAAGCCCGGAGGCGGTCCATGGGCCGAACGGGACCGTCCACCTGACGGAGTCGTCGAAGAGGCGCCAGTGGCCGGCGGTGACGAGACGACGAGAGGTACCTGCTGCTGAAACGGAAACACCATCTCATCAAAGTAAACGTGTCGGGAGGTGAAAACACGATGGGAGACGGGATCATAGCAGCGGTAGCCCTTAGTGTTAGGTGGGTAGCCGAGAAAAATGCAAAGGCTGACGGGCGGGGTGCAAGCTTATGAGGCGCAGTAGCGGCGATGCTAGGGTAGCAAAGGCAGCCGAAGATGCGAAGTCCATCATAAGAGGGGGGTGCACCGAAGATAAGATGATGAGGTGTAAAGTTTTCGCGAGTACGACATGGGCGGATGTTGATGAGGAGAGAAGCGATGGCGAGAGCGTCAGGCCAAAAGCGCGGAGGCACATTGGCATGAAAGAGAAGAGTCCTAACGCAGTCATTGAGAGTGTGAAGGATGCGCTCAGCGCGACCGTTCTGCTGCGAGGTGTACGGGCAAGTGAGACGAAAAATCGTGCCATGTGTGGTGAGAAGATTACGAACAGCGAGGTTGTCAAACTCCTTCCCGTTGTCTGTCTGCAACGCGAGAATGGGACAACCAAACTGCGTGAGAACACAAGAGTAGAAGGCGGCGAGAGTGGATATAACATCCGACTTGCGGCGCAACAGGAAGGTCCACACATAATGCGAAAAATCGTCAAGTATGGCAAGATAATAAAGAAAGCCCGTATTACTGGCAACAGGAGAGGTCCAAACACCACTATGAATTAACTCAAACGGGTACGATGCAACAAAAGAAGAAGCCCTAAACGGAAGACGAACATGTTTGCCGAGGCGACATGCATGACACGAGTGATCCTCGTTCTTATTACGTGTGAAAGAAAAACTCCTAAGTATGTGGCGAAGGGTGGCAGGATTAGGATGACCCAAGCGAGCATGCCAAAGATCCACTCCGGTGGCGAGAGCGACAGGTTGCAGAAGTGGTGGAGGTGGCGGAGTGAACCGGGTAGAGCTCGTCGAGGCTGTCACATCGGTGGAGCACCATCCGCGTGCGAGCGTCCTTAATAGAAAAACCACATTCGTCAAATTCAACGGTAACCGGATTTTCACGTGTAAGAGAACGAACAGAAACAAGATCTTTAATAAGTTCAGGAGAAACTAGAATATTAGACATGGATATTGGAGTGGAGTTAGACGGAAAATATGTTTGACCAATATGGGTGATAGGAAGAGAAGATCCGTCACCGACGGTGATGTGGTTGGAAGTGTGGACAGGATAAGCGGTGTGGAGGTTAGCGGGGTACGCCGCCATGTGAGCGGTGGCGCCGCTGTCCATGTACCAGTCGTCGCCGCCGGTGTAGCTGGACGGGGAAGGAGTGTTGTGGAGAGCCGCCAAAAGGGCCGGGTACCACGGTGCCGGCGGGAGAGGCGGCGCGCCCGTCGAGGGCGCGGCGGCGCCCACAGGCTGCGGTGCTGGCCGTGAGGGCGCCGCGTAGGGCTGCGGCGCGGCGTAGAATACTGGTGTGGCTGTGGCGGGCGCCGAGAATGCCCGGCGGGGCCCGAGGAACCGACATGGAGTAGGCGTGCACAAAGCGGTCCATAGGTTCGGCCGCGTACCACGGGCCGGTGAGAAGCATCTTTGCGGTGGGCGGTGCTCCTTCTGGCGCTGCGCCCCTTCTGCCACCACGACGACCACCGCGACGACCCCCCCATTGGCCACCGGCTGGGGCGGCGGGAAGGGAGCAGCAGGCGAGGAAGCTTTGGCGGAAAGCGGTGGCGGCGTCGGGCGCGGCGGTGGCGGGCTGAACCCGCGGGTGCCGGCGACGAGGCGGTGTGGGTCACGCAGAGTCCGCGCCCCGCATCCGCACTCCTCCAACTTGAGGTATCGACCACCTTAGCGAAGGTAGGCTCCGGGATGAGGTGAGGTTGGGCGGCGTTCCCGAAATCCTCGTTGAGGCCGCGGAGAGGGTGCTGATGAGGAGCTCGTCGCCGATCTTTTCCCGAGATCACGGAGCTCATCGGCGAAGCCGTGAAGGCGATGCAAAATCATCGATGGATGAGTCAAGTTCTTTGGAACCCGTAAAACTCACCGTGAGAGCGGGACCTTGCGCTGCAGCCGGTTGTCGGTGAAGAGGCGATTGAGCTTGGTCCGGACCACATGGGCGTCGTCCTCGTCGTCCACCACGGTGTGGAAGAGGTCATTTGGAGATGGTGAGGTAGAACTAGCGGATGATGGTGGCGTCGAGGATCATCCACTCCTCGTCGTTGATTGTAGCGACCGGACCTCAAATATCGATCTACGTGCTCGGTGTCATCCTGGATCGATGTCGACACCACACGATTACTCGGAGGATTTATAACGAGTAGCAATCACACACTTATTACAATCGAATGTCTCAAGAGAGAACTTAATAAAATAAATATGGCTTAAGGCCATCTAAATCGATAACAACGGAAGGCTTGGAAGAATAAGCGAGTCCATCAACTCCAACGACATCATTTGAGTATAGAACCACGACCTAAGCACCTTACCGTCGTTCGAAAAGTCGCAACATGAAGCGTTGCAGCCAAAACAATCAAGACATGGAATATCTTGCAATGTAACACATAGAGAATAATAATGGAATAAGCTATACTACATGCATATCTGGCTGGTGGAAAGCTCTATGGTTACAGTTTTGCATAAAGCCAATTTTTCCCTAGTGCAAAGGAATAAATTTGTTTAACTATCATGGTGGTTGTTAAACATTGAGAATGGTTGACAACATTCTCAATCCCAATTAAAATACTCATTAAAAACCCAACAATATTAATTTGAAGTAACATGATGAGATTCACATGATATCCAAGTACTAGATACTCAAGATGTCCATAACCGGGGACATGGCTAACCATGATTAGTTTATACACTCTGCAGAGGTTTGCGCACTTTTCCCAACAAGACTTGATCGCCTCCGTTGGATTTCTCGCACTACATGATGTTTGAGAAACGGATGACCGAGACATAGTCTTTCAGAAGCGCTAGCACCTTACGATGGATAGACAGGTACACCTACTTTCCCCTACATCTGCTAGTCTACCCTGTAAGAGTTCGCACGACTTAATCAACTATGCCAGAGCCCATAATGGCTTGCGGCTACACAAGTAAGTTTCTAGCATGAATAATCTTATGGTCCCTTTGAGCCTGGGTGGCGGTCCGAAGAAAAACAGGCAAATCCTGGAAACCAGGTACCTCAATCCGGCGGCACGGAAAACCGAAACTAAAAAAATAAACCGAAGAAAAACCGCCCGGTTTTTTTTTTTAAAAACCGGCGGCACGGAAGTCGAGGTGGTGGCGAACCTCGGCGGAGGTCCCGTGACAATGGGCGGCGGCGGCGGCAGTGCGCTAGGGTTAGGGTTTGGGCGAGTGGGCGTGACGCTGCAAGTGGGCTAAGCGGTGGGCGGCTCGGGTGGGCTGGGGGCGCCAGGCGGCGGTTATTTATTAGCGCCTGAAGGAGTCCCGCTCGGCACGCCCAAGGTCGGTTCGCGTTTTTTGTTTTAAATAATTCAGCGAAGAAGAAAATAAAAAGAAATACTAAATGACTCCAAAAATCCGAAATAAATTTTCCCGGCTTCTAAAATCAAGACGGACAAGATGAACATTTATTTGGGGCCTAAATGCAATTTTGAAAACGCATTTTTCCTAAATTCAAATAAAAAGGCTAAAACTCCAAAATAAAATCTTATTTGATTTTTTATTAAATCTTCATTATTTCTTTATTTTGGGAAAGTCATTTTATTCCTCTCTCATATTTTGACAGAGAAATAATTGAAGATAAAACAAATAAAATCAAATGATCCCTTTTTCAAAATTTGAGAAAACTCAAATATGAAAATAACGAAATCCCCAACTCTCTCCGTGGGTCCTTGAGTTGCGTAGGATTTCTAGGATCGAGCCAACAATGCAATAAAAATATGATATGCAAGGATGATCTATGTATAACATTCCAAATTGAAAATTTGGGATGTTACAAACCTACCCCCCTTAAGATGAATCTCGCCCTCGAGATTCGGGTTGGCTAGCAAATAGGTGAGGGTGGGCCTTGAGCAGATCTTCCTCTTGCTCCCAGGTGGCTTCTTTCTCGGTGTGGTGGCTCCACTGAACTTTGCAAAACTTGATAACCTTGCTGCGAGTAACTCGACTGGCAAACTCGAGAATCTTAACAGGTTTCTCCTCATAGGTCAAATCATCATTCAACTGAATCGCTTCCAGTGGCACTGTATCTCTCTGCGTGACACTTCTTCAACTGAGATACATGGAACACATCATGAACTCCTGACAATCCCTCAGGTAAATCCAACTTGTAGGCCACCTCTCCCATACGTTCCAAAACACGATATGGTCCTACAAATCGGGGCGCTAACTTTCCTTTAACTCCAAAGCGCTTTACTCCTCGAAGCGGAGATACACGAAGATAAACTCTGTCTCCGATTTCGTATTCTGTCTCTTTGCATTTTGAATCCGCATAGCTCTTCTGCCTTGACTGGGCTACCTTGAGCCTATCGCGAATTAACTTTACTTTCCGTTCAGACTCCTTAATCAAATCCGGTCCAAACAACTGGCGGTCTCCAACTTCATCCCACAACAGCGGGGTCCTACACCTCCTTCCGTACAAGGCTTCGAAAAGGGCCATTTTCAAACTAGATTGATAACTATTGTTTTAAGAAAACTCCGCATATGGCAAGTTGTCATCCCAACTTGATCCATAATCCAAGGCACAAGCTCTAAGCATATCCTCCAAAATCTGATTGACTCTCTCGGTGCATCCATCATGCTGCGGATGGAAAGCATGCTAAACTCACTGGTTCCCAAAGTTTCGTGCAACTGCTTCCGAACTTTGAGGTGAATTGGGTTCCTCTATCGTCGATACTCCTCGGAACTCCATGCAAGCATACAATCCGGTCATGTATATCTTAGCCAATTTGGCACCTTGTAGGTAGTCTTTTTGGAATGAAATGAGCTACCTTCGTCAAACGATCGACTACGACCCAAATCGAGTCATAGCTCGAACGAGTCTGGGCAATCTCGTGATGAAATCCATGCCTAGTTTATCCCACTTCCATTCGGTATCGGCAATGGTCTGTAACAATCCTGCCGCTTCGATGTTCGCCTTCACCCTCGACATACATCACAAACTGCTACATACTCGCAATATCCTTCTTCATTCCGGTCCACCAGAAAGTATTCTTCAAATCCAAATACATCTTGGTATTTCCTGGGTGAATCGAATATGGTGAATCATGTGCCTCTTGTAGGATCAACTTCCTGATCTCCGGGTCATTGGGCACATAAACACGGTCTTCAAACCATAGGGTATCGTGCTCATCCTCACGAAATCCCTTAGCCTTCCCTTCGCTCATTTTCTCCTTTATAGAGGCAATCTCTTTGTCAGTCTTCTGAGCTTCTCTAATTCTATCCATCAAAGTTGACTGAATCGCCAATGCTGCTACATAGCCTCTCGGAACTATTTCCAAACATAGCTCACGAAGATCCTCGGCTAACTCCTTTGGTATTTCTCCTGTCATTAGTGTATTGATATGGCTCTTGCGGCTCAACGCGTCTGCTACAACGTTAGCCTTTCCGGGGTGATAATGCAATCTCATATCGTAATCCTTGATGAGCTCCAACCATCTCCTTTGTCTGAGGTTTAACTCCTTCTGCGTGAAGATGTACTTTAAACTCTTGTGATCCGTATACACCTCACAATGGTTCCCAATAAGAAAATATCTCCAAGTCTTCAATGCATGTACTACGGCTGCTAACTCCAAATCACGAGTAGCATAATTTAGCTCATGAGGCTTAAGCTGTCGTGAAGCATACGAAACAACTCTTCCCTCCTGCATAAGCACCGCTCCAAGTCCTCGGCGTGAAGCATCGCAATACACCTCATAATCCTTGGTCTGATCTGGCAGAATTAACACTGGTGAGGTAACCAAACGTTTCTTCAATTCTTGGAAACTAGCTTCACACTCCTCAGTCCATATGAACTTGGTATCCTTCTTCAACAATTTTGTCATAGGCTTCGCAATCCTTGAGAAATTCTCGATGAATCTCCGGTAGTATCCTGCGAGTCCAAGGAAACTCCGGATCTCCCCAACTGTTGTTGGTGCTTCCCAGTTTGTCACAGTGGCAACTTTAGTGGGGTCCACAGCTATACCTTCCCCAGATATAACATGTCCGAGAAATCCAACTTCCTTCAACCAAAACTCACACTTGCTGAACTTGGCATATAACTGGTGTTCTCTGAGCTTCTCGAGTACCAAACGCAAGTGCTCCTTATGTTCCTCTTCATTCTTCGAGTAAACCAAAATATCATCAATGAACACCACGACGAACTTATCCAAAAACTCCATAAACACTTTGTTCATCATGTTCATAAAGTAGGCAGGTGCGTTAGTCAGACCAAATGACATAACGGTATATTCATACAGCCCGTACCTGGTGGTAAAAGCCGTCTTAGGTATATCCTGCTCTCGAATCTTCAACTGATGGTACCCTGATCGCAAATCGATCTTGGAAAACACCTTAGCTCCTTGCAATTGGTCAAACAAGTCATTGATCATCGGTAATGGGTACTTGTTCTTGATTGTTACTTAATTCAATCCGCGATAATCAACAACTATTCTTAATGATCCATCCTTCTTTTCCACTAGAAGTACAGGCGACCCCCAAGGAGAAGAACTTGGGCGAATAAAGCCTTTATCCAATAACTCCTTAATCTGCTTCTTGATTTCCTCCAAATCTTGGGCTGGCATCCTATACGGTCTCTTGGATATCGGCCCAGTGCCTGGCAAAAGCTCAATCAAAAACTCAATGTCTCTATCCGGTGGCATGCCTGGCAACTCTTCTGGAAATACATCGGGGAAATCCCTTACCACTGGTACTTCCTCCTGCATAACTCCTGAAAGGGAATTTACATGTGCTCTGCTCAGCTCATGCCGTGATACATACTTGATTCTCCTTCCTTCTGGTGTCGTAAGCAAAATTGTCTTACTGGCGCAATCGATGTTTCCTCCATACATCGACAGCCAATCCATACCAAGAATTACATCCAAACCTTGGGATTCGAGTATAATTAAATCCGTTGGGAAAACATGCCTCCCTATACTTAATGGCACTTGAAAACATCCTTGATCGCCATATACTCCGCTCCGGTGAGCTTACTAGCATGGGTGTCTTAAGAGTCCTAGTGGGCAGGCTAAACTTATCCACAAATCCCTTGATATGTATGAATGCGATGCACCATCAAAAAGAACAAGCTGCGAGAAATGACTTAACCAAAAACTTACCTATTCTGCGTCTGGTGAGCTTCAACCTCCTCCATCGTAACGTGGTTCACATCCCCTGTTGAAAGGGTTTGGCTTCTTTCCTGAGCTTCCATTGCCATTACCATTTTGGGCTTCTGGACATTCATTTGCATAATGCCCAGTCTTACGGCACTTACAACAAGTGATGTGGCTCAGGTCTACCTTGGTTGGGGTTGACGGGTTGGTGCGGTTTTGTCCGTTGCTTCCTCCATTCCGTTTCCATTCTTTGTGCCATTATGATTGTGTGAGTTGCCTCCTCCGTGAGTATGCTGAAATTGCCCTCCTGGCTTCGGGGTAAAGCGTAGCTTCTGCTGAGCTCCAGAATTATACTTCCCCTGTCCATACTTCCTCTTACAATTGTCAATCTGCTGCTGCTTCCCTTCAATCATAAGAGCATGATCTACTAACTCCTGGTAGTTATTGAAAGTGGCTACCATCAACTGCATACTCAGCTCATCATTCAGTCCTTCTAGAAACTTCTCACCTTGGTTGCATCCGTAGCGTCGCTATCCGGGGCATAACGTGCTAGCTTATCAAATCATCCACATCTTGCTGGTGACCGTCCTCCTTGGCGTAAGTTGCAAAACTCACGCTTCTTCATGGCCATAGCTCCTGCTGAAACATGGGCAGTACGGAAGGCTTGCTGAAATTGATCCCATGTGACAGTGTCTACAGGGTAAGTGGCTGTAAAATTCTCCCACCATGCTGCTGCGGGTCCTTCGAGCTGATGTGCGGCAAACTTCACCCTTTCTCCATCCATACATCCTGCAGTGGTCAACTCCCTCCCTATCTTACGGAGCCAATCATCTGCTACTATCGGCTCGGTGCTACTGGAAAACACTGGTGGATTCAGCCTCAAGAAACGAGTCAGATGGTCAACAGGTGGTGGTGGTGGTGGGTTGTTATTGTTGTTGTTGTTGTTGTTGCCTTGGTTCTGTACCAATGTTTGAATCAAGGCATTCTGCTGTTGAATCAACTGAGTGATCTCTGGTGGGAAAACAAATCCGGGGTCGCGTCTCGGAGGCATCTGAGGGGTTTATAGAAAAGACGAGAGTTAAGAATAAATAAGGTCTAGTGAGAAAACACTACCCATATGCACATGAGACAAAAGCACACAATATCACTCCAGTCAATTCAACAAAGATATACAACGGTCTAACTATCGTTACAAAGTGCTGGACTAAAACTAATTTAAAATGGGGGAAATACTACTACTATTATGGTGGTCAACTAGAAAAACTGCTCCGATGAAGATTCCATGATATCTGCTCCAGCTTCATCAACATAGTCATCATCGCTGTCGTCAGGGTCCGAGTCGGTGTCGTCGATGATGATATAATTATCTGGGCAAGTGGATGCGTCCCCTTCTCTTTTGGGTGTTGAACCTCCCATGAATACTCCAAGCTTCTCCTTTAGGTCGCCGTTCTGTCTCACTAGAGCGACGATCTCCTCCATGTAGTCTTCACGTGTGGCCTTGAGTTCTTCTTCTAGCTCCTTGATCTTGGTCATAGCCTTCTGCAGATCCTCCATATCTGCACATATCTGATTCTCCTAGTGTCGGATGTGTTGGTTTAATTCCTGGATGTAAGCTGCGATTGATCTGTCCCTCCTGGTGTTGATCATCTCCCATTGCTCATCTCGGCGCCCACATATTTGGTAGATAGTATTCTTGAGATCCTCGTGGTAAACTTCTCCAATTCGTCCCATGGTGATGTGAGCTGCCATGCTCTTTCCTAGGCTCCATGTGGGTGCATCAAAGGAAAACTCTATGGGCTCCATGACTGGTGCAAATGTCCTCCCTGGAATGTAGACTTCAATCATCCAGCGCTCCACTTCGGGTAAAGTGGCGTTGAAGGTCCCGGTGAAGCTTGGTACTCCTATGTTCAGGTATCTAGTGACTTCCTTCAAGTGATATCCAAAAGGTGAGTCTTCATCCAGTTGTGTGAACTTGTTCCTTGCATCCGTCATCCTAAAGAATAGAAAAGATGAGGAGTGAGAATTGAGAAGAAAGAGTAGTGATCTAGGGCTTTAGCTTAGTGGCCGTGTCCTACAGTCAGCGTGTGCTCTGATACCATCTTTGTAGCGACCAGACCTCAAACAGTCTGATCTCCGTGCTCAGTGTCATCCCTGGATCAGCAATGCTGACACCACACAGTACTCGGAGGATTTATAACAGAGTAACAATCACACACTTATTACAATCGAATGTCTCAAGAGAGAACTTAATAAAATAAATATGGCTTAAGGCCATCTAAATACGATAACAGCGGAAGGCTTGGAAGAATAAGCGAGTCCATCAACTCCAACGGCATCATCGAGTATAGAACCACGACCTAAGCACCTTACTGTAAATGCGAAAAGTCTGCAACATGAAACGTTGCAGCCGAAAATGGGTCAACACATGGAATATGCTGGCAATGTAACACATAGAGAATAATAATGGAATAAGCTATACTACATGCATATCTGGCTGGTGGAAAGCTCTATGGTTACAGTTTTGCGTAAAGCCAATTTTTCCCTACTGCAAAGGAATAAATTTGTTTAACTATCATGGTGGTTGTTAAACATTGAGAATGGTTGACAACATTCTCAATCCCAATTAAAATACTCAATAAAAACCCAACAATATTAATTTGAAGTACCATGATGAGATTCACATGATATCCAAGTACTAGATACTGTCCATAACCGGGGACACGGCTAACCATGATTAGTTTATACACTCTGCAGAGGTTTGCACACTTTTCCCCACAAGACTCGATCGCCTCCGTTGGATTTCTCGCACTACATGATGTTTGAGAAACGGATGACCGAGACATAGTCTTTCAGAAGCGCTAGCACCTTACGATGGATAGACCGGTACACCTACTTTCCCCTACATCTGCTAGTCTACCCTGTAAGAGTTCGCACGACTTAATCAACTATGCTAGAGCCCATAATGGCTTGTGGCTGCACACGTAAGTTTCTAGCATGAATAATCTTATGATCTCTTTGAGCCTGGGTGGCGGTCCGAAGAAAAACAGGCAAATCCTGGAAACCAGGTACCTCAATCCACCCAGATGTGTGTTTAAGTTGCCACCTTAAATAAACCATTAATTAACAATCTCACATCTGTCATGGATACACTCACCCAATCCACGTCTACTTGCATAGCATGGCATAATAAGCAAACGTAGAAGTAACTCCCAAGGGTTTGAAATAAAACAGGTAATAGGTACTACCTCAACTACTGCCCATAACCCACAGTTTAATTAGATCCTAATCATGCAATATTTGAGGATTGATCTAATGCAATAAAAACTGGGTATGAGAAAAGGTATGATCAAAGTGTTACTTGCCTTGCTGATGATCCACGAAACCTAGAGACTCGAAGTAACAGGCGGCGCACTCCGGGTATTCTATCGCACACAAACAAACAAGCATACAATAAGTACTCATCTAATGCATAGGTAAAACTCAAATAAAAGAACTAACCAGATAGTTCAACTTAAGAACTTCGGTTTGCAAAAAGAATCAAATCAAACAAAGCAACGGAAGTCAAATGGCGAAAGAAAACAGCTTCGTTTTACTAATCTGGATCTAGGTCAAATTTTACAGTAGCAAAAACTTGTTTAAGTTGGTTATTCGGAAAGAGGGTTTCGAGACGAAACTCCAGGCGCTTGAATCACATGATTCCGATAAACGAGCGAAAAGTTATACTAAAACAAAAATCGGATCAGAAATCGCAATCAGAAAAATCGCGAATTAAATCCGAGAAAAAGAAAAACGACGAACGGGTTAACAAACGAACGTTCGTTAATTAAACTAATCTGGCGAACTCGTTCGTTAAAACAAACGAACGGACGAATGAACGTTCGCTAATTAACCTAAACCTAAAAAACCGAAACAAAAAAAAACAAAAATAAACCAAAGAAAAACCGCCCGGTTTAAAAAAAACCGGCGGCACGGAAGTCGAGGCGGCGGCGAACCTCGGCGGCGGGGTCCGGCGAGTCGGCGGCGGCGGCGGCAAGGCGCTAGGGTTAGCGTTTAGGGCGGGTGGGCGGTGGCGGTCTTGGTGGGCTGGGCGGCGGGGCGGCTCGGGTGGGCTGGGGGCGCCGGGCGGCGGCTATTTATTAGCGCCCCCGAGCGGAGTCCCGCTCGGGCACGGCCCAAGGTCGGTTGCGTTTTTTTTGTTTTAAATAATTCCACGCAGAAGGAAAATAAAAAGAAATACTAAACGGACTCCAAAAATCCTGAAATAAATTTTCCCCGACTTCTAAAGTCAAGCCGGACAAGATGAACATTTATTTGGGGGCTAAATGCAATTTTTAGAAACGCGCATTTTTCCTAAATTCAAATAAAAAGGCGAAAAACTCCAAAATAAAATCTTATTTGATTTTTTAATTAAATTTTCATTATTTCTTTATTTTGGGAAAGTCATTTTATTCCCTCTCTCATATTTTGACAGTAGAAATAATTGAAGATAAAATAAATAAAATCAAATGATCCCTTTTTCAAAATTTGAGAAAACTCAAATATGAAAATAACGAAATCCCCAACTCTCTCCGTGGGTCCTTGAGTTGCGTAGGATTTCTAGGATCGAGCCAACAATGCAATAAAAATATGATATGCAAGGATGATCTACGTATAACATTCCAAATTGAAAATTTGGGATGTTACATTGATCATGAGCGCCGAGTCCACGGTGCCGTCCACGTGGCCGTGCAGGAGGTACTCACGGAACACAAGCGAAAAATACCGCTTCCAAGCGGAGTAGGACGCGGTGGTGTGATCAAGCTTGACCGGAACACGCTCATGGATGTTGATGTCGCGGACGAGAGTGACATCGGGACCGGCGAACGGTGGACGAGGAGGAGCTCATGGCGAGGATTAAGGTTTGGGACTCGGCGCGGGCGGATGGAGACGGGGTAGTGCGGGGCGGCGCAGGTGGCAGGAGGGTGGGGTGGTGCGGGTGCGACGCGGTGGGAGGGAGGTGCGGAGGCAAAGGCGAGCGGGAGAGCAGCGGCGGCGGCCTCGGAAAGAGGCGGCGGCGGCAAGCGAGGTGGTGGAGAGAGCCGGCGGCGACCAGCGCCATGACGGCGACCGGAGGATGGTGGCGGGCGGCGGCGGTGGCGGCGGCGGAGAAGGGCGGGCGGCGGCGCCGCGGGAGGCGCGACGACGACGGCTTTAGGGTTTAGGATCGTGCTGCGATAGATATCATGTAGAAGGACAAGTTATGGGCTGTGCAATCTCGATGTATTGATCGGTGCACCAGGCACGTATATATAAGTACAGAGGTGGGCCACAACCTCAACTATACAAAGGAAACAGGAGGTGGGCCCGACACACAAATATACACGTACACAATATACTCAACAGAAATGATGATGCAAAATGGACGTATCATGGGTCGCATGGGCCCCACATGCCCATCGTGGCTGCAATTTCACAAACATCCTTCATTTCGATAAGTTATGATACTTTGATTGTTTAGAGTTTTTAAAGGTTCATGAAAGCACCAAGATAAACATGCAGTTCTACCCCTTATGGCGATAATTAGTAGGTTAGTCCAATTAATATTAAAATATTGTATGACTAGAAGAAATCGACATGAAAACTTAAAAAGTCATAGATACATCTACGACATATCACTCGCCCGAGCTCCCTCCTTCTCACGCCAAGCTACATCCATCGGCCGATTCCCCTATCAGGCCACTTCGAGCACCATGGGCGTGCTGCACAACCCCTCCTCCCTTCTCCCATACCCCGCTTACGGACCTCCTCATGACATCCCTCGATGACAAGCTCAGCACCCTCAAGGTGTTTGACAAGAGGTAATTTAAGCTCGAATTCCTAGATTTTCACGGTGTACAATTTTCTGCTTCGTGTAGATGACATTTTTTGCACAGTTCATGTAGACGAACTCACCAATGGAGGTGTTATTGAGGATTATTTGTCCTCAAATGATGTCGATGATGATTTGTTTTATATGATGATGAGTTGGGGGAGGAGGTCGCATTGATGCTAGCTCAATGGGAGGTGCATGGAAACAAGAAGAGGAAGCATTCAAGTCTCAAGAAGTTTGCCCGAAAGACATTGCTTTTTTCTGTTGCAACTCGGTTTGCAATTGTTTGAGTTCATGCGAACTTCTAGGCAAGATGACTACAGGAAAACAACATTACATCTTGTGCGGTCCTCCATAACGTGATCATAGAAAGCAAGAGACAAGATGGTTGATAAGTACTCCATCTGTAAAGAAATATAAGAGCATTTTAGTGATCTGAACGCCTCTTATATTTCTTTACGGAGGGAGTAAGACTATGTTGGCCGACCTGTCACCCCTAGTATGGGTGTGGATCAGCTTCAGAGATTTGTTGGAGTGTACCAGGCAGTTGAAGACTAGGATGACACGAACAACTTTCGTGAAGACCTTTGTTGAACACAGTAGCATCTACTTGGGCAATAGTTTCATGCTGCTTGATTGTGTTTATCCATGTTTTATTTGAACCATTTAATGCATTTTGTGATGGAAATATGCCCTAGAGACAAGCCAATAATAAAATGGTTATTGTTATATTTCCTAAATCACGATAAAGGTTTATTATTCATGCTAGAATTATATTGATCGGAAACTTAAATACATGTGTGAATACATAAACAAATACCGTGTCCCTAGTAAGCCTCTACTAGACTAGCTCGTTGATCAAAGACGGTTAAGGTTTCCTAACCATAGACATGTGTTGCCATTTGATAACGGGATCACATCATTAGGAGAATGATGTGATGGACAAGACCCATCCGTTAGCTTAGCATTATGATCGTTCAGTTTTACTGCTATTGCTTTCTTCATGTCAAATACATGTTCATTCAACTATGAGATTATGCAACTCCCGGATACCGGAGGAATGCCTTGTGTGCTATCAAACATCACAACGTAACTGGGTGATCATAAAGATGTGAAAGTGCAACTATCCCTAGGTGGTTTTGGTAGTTACTAAGAACATATAGCTCATTGAGCTAATGCTATCTCAAGATAAATATTTTAGGAAAGCTCAATGATTGGCATGGCATGGATTAGGAATGTGGACCCCTCAAAATGCTAAGGACAAAAGATTGGCTCAAGCTCAAGACTCTACATTTTACTTTTAGTGATCCAAGATCACATTGAGTCCATAGGAAAAGCCAATACTACTAAAAGGGGATGAGGTGTTGCTTAATGAGTTACTTGCTCAAAATGCTTAGTGATATGCTCCAAAACCCTCAACTAATCTCTCATATCCACATATGTCCCAAACCAAAAGTCAAACTCGGCCCCACCGAAATTTCCTATCCGGCACCATCGAGTTCACTTGACATAGCCACTGCCACAAACCCTAGTCACTTTGGTCTCACTGATAGGGATCTTGGCCTCACCGAGATGGGATTGCAACCTCTCTATTTCCCTTCGTAACGTTTCGGTCTAACCGAGATGAGCAATCGGTCCCACCGAGATTGCAATGCAAACTCTCTGTTTCCCCTTCATAACGTTTCGGTCTAACCGAGATGAGCGAATCGGTCCCACCGAGTTTGCCTGACCAACTCTTTGTTTGCTTATTACCAAAATCGGTCCCACCGAGTTTGTGTAATCGGTCTCACCGAGATTACGTTATGCCCTAACCCTAATGGAATCGGTCCCACCAAGTTGACATGTCGGTCCCACCGAAAATCATAACGTTCACATTTTGAACTAAATCGGTCTGACCGAGTTTTCTGATTCGGTCCCACCGAGTTTGGTGATTTGTGTGTAACGGTTAGATTTTGTGTGGAGGCTATTTATACCCCTCCACCCACTCTTCATTCGTGAGGAGAGCCATCAGAACATGCCTACACTTCCAACACACATTTTCTGAGAGAGAACCACCTACACTTGTGTTGAGGTCAAGATATTCCATTCCAACCACATAAATCTTGATCTCTAGCCTTCCCCAAGTTGCTTTCCACTCAAACCCTCTTTCCACCAAATCCAATCCTATGAGAGAGAGCTGAGTGTTGGGGAGACTATCATTTGAAGCACAAGAGCAAGGAGTTCATCATCAACACACCATCTATAACCTTTTGGAGAGTGGTGTCTCCTAGATTGGCTAGGTGTCACTTGGGAGCCTCCGTCAAGATTGTGGAGTTGAACCAAAGAGTTTGTACGGGCAAGGAGATAGCCTACTTCGTGAAGATCTACCCTAGTGAGGCAAGTCCTTCGTGGGCGATGTCCATGGTGGGATAGACAAGGTTGTTCTTCGTGGACTCTTCGTGGGTGGAGCCCTCCATGGACTCACGCAATCGTTACCCTTCGTGGGTTGAAGTCTCCATCAACGTGGATGTTACGATAGCACCACCTATCGGAACCACAGATAAAAAATCTCCGTGTCTACATTGAGTTTGCTCCCTCCAAACTCCTCCCTTTACCTTCATATGCAATTGTTTTACATTTCGCTGCTACACTCTTAGAATTGCTTGTGTAGGTTGATTACTTGAATTGTGCTAAGTTGGTAAAATATGCCAAGACTTAAAATTGGGAAAAGGCTAGATTTTTATTTGGCCAAGTAGTCTAATCACCCCCCTATAGACATACTTTCGATCCTACAAGTGGTATCAGAGCTTTGGTCTCCATTTGCCTTGATTTCCATAGCTTTTGGTGATCATAGCCTTGGTTTCACAACCTAGGAGAGTATGGCGTCTAGCGAGGGAAATTACCATCATAGAGGTCCTTACTTTGATGGTACTAATTTTGCGAGTTGGAAGCATAAGATGAAAATGCATATTCTTGGACATAACCCCGCCGTTTGGGCTATTGTATGTATTGGCTTGCAAGATGAATTCTTTGGTGGGAGAGAACCGAACCGTGAACCTACCGCGGAAGAGTTGAAGATGCTGCAATACAATGCTCAAGCTTGTGATATTCTCTTCAACGGATTGTGCCCCGAAGAATTCAACAAAATCATCCATCTTGAGGATGCAAAGAAAATTTGGGATACTTTGATTGATATGCATGAAGGTACCGACTCCGTCAAGGAATCCAAATTGGATGTGCTTCAAAGTCAACTTGACAAGTTCAAAATGAAGGATTGTGAAGGTGTCGCCGAAATGTACTCTAGGCTTGCTCTCATCACAAATGAGATGACCGATAGATTCATCATCAGGAAGATCCTAAGAGCCTTGGATGGAAAGTATGATACGGTGTGCACATTGATCCAAATGATGCCCAATTACAAAGATCTCAAGCCAACGGAAGAATTGTTGCTCATGAGATGTCACTTAAGGATAAGGAAGAGCTCCGCAACAAGTCAAGCGGTGCTTACAAAGCCTCATGTGAAGCTCCCACATCATCAAGTAAGAAACAAACCTTCAATGAACAATTGAGCCTAATGGTGAAGAACTTCAACAAATTCTACAAGAGTAGAAGCAAGGAAAGAAGCTCCAAGTCAAGGTCCTACAATGACAAGAGATCTTCAAGTCGTGAACGAAATTGCTACAATTGTGGAAGACCCGGACACTACTCCAATGAGTGTATGGCTCCCTAAAAAAGAAGAGAAGATTCTCCCAAAAGAAGAAGTAGAAGATAAGAATCACCACCTAGATAAAGAAGGACCAGAGATGATTGTTATGAGAGAAGACCCTCTCGGAGAAGCAAGGATTCGGAAAGGAAGGACAAGTCATCAAAGAGCTACACAAAAAGAAGACATCAAGCTCATGTTGGTGAATAGGTATCCGGCTACGACTTCGACCATCACTCCAAAAGAAGTTATCACTCCGACTCCGAATATACTCAAGATGAAGGTATTGCCGGTCTAGCTCTTGTGTCAACCAACTCCTATGACATATTTGACTCACCAAATGAAGGAATTGGAAGATGCTTCATGGCCAAAGGTCCAAAGGTAACACACCCCGAGTATGTTGATTTCAATAGTGATGAAGATGATTTGCTAGGAGATGATGATTTACTTGTTGACAATTCTAGTTATGAAAACTATGATGAACTTGCTATTAGTCATGTTAATCAAGGTAAAACGGATGACGATGATAAGAAGGAGATTGAGCGTCTAACTAAAGAACTAAACACTCTTAAGTTAGCTCATGAAACTACCTTGGAAGATCATCGAGAACTTCCAAAGACTCATGAGAAGCTATGCTTTGAAAAGCTCAACCTTGAGCAAGAACATGAGTTCTTAAAAGCAATCAATGATGATCTTCACAAGAAAGTTCTTCTTACATTGACAAGCGTTTACTCTTGTCTACTTACATGCCACAAGTTAAATCTAGCAACAAGAACAAGAAAGATTCTTCCTCTAGTAGTAACAACAATCATGCTAAATCCAATGTTGTTGCTTCTAGTAGTTCTCTTGATTCCACTAATGATTCTCTTAGCCAAGTTACATTTGAGCAAGAAAATAGCTTATTGAAGGGAATTATAGAGAAAGGTGTTTACAAGAGTCTTGCCGGAAGTAAGCAATTTGAGGAAATTGTACGCAAGCAAGGAAGACACCGGAAGAATCAAGGTGTTGGTTTTGAACAAAAGTTCAATGCCAATGGAGTTGAGTGGGAAGAAGATCAATACCCCAAGACAAAGTTTGTTCCTCAACAAGAGAAGTATGATCCTACTTCTTTTCAAGGAACACAAGCTCAAGACGATCTTCCACCACAAGACCACAAGCTCAAGATGATTTTCCACCACAAGACCACAAGCTAAAGGGCAAGGACAAGCTTCAAGAGGAAATTGGTGCATTTAAAGAAGCTCCTAAGGCCTTGGTCAAGTGGGTTCCCAAGACTACATCAAGTTCCACTTCATCAAGTACGACTACAACTCCAAGGATTCCCATCAAGATGGTGTGGATCCCGAAGAAGAAGAACTAGAGAGTTCTTGAGGGTGACTCCACCAACATACTTTACTCATATCATTTTGGCAAGGACAAGTGCAAACAACTTCCATATCTTGCACTAGTTCAAGGAGTCACAAACCCTCTTGTTGGTAAGGCAAGGGACAAGGTAACCTAATGCATTCATGGACATCATCTCATGTGAATATCACTCTATGTCTATGGATATCCTTGTTTGTTCCTTGTGGGACTAACCCGTGTAGGTATTGAAAGTGCAACTCACTCCATATGATTGCTCCGAATGATCTACATCAACATTGAGCATCTACATCTTCAACACCTACATGAAGTCATCATTGACAAAACCCAAGGTTAGTTCATCCCTCTTAGGGGGGATATCACATCTAGGGGGAGCTTTACTTTAATCAATTGAGTTAAAGCAACTCTAATGATGTGAACACAACAATGCTCTATGTAAAAGTGGTAACCCCCCTTGTGCTTAAACGATGAGTATGACCTATGATCAAATATTCTCATTTGACTCCTAAGTCAATATACTCATATATAGATGACCTAGTCATCGCCAAATTGCTTGATAGATGCTAGAGTGATTGTGCATGCTTTGTCACATATTTCATTTGTCATTTTATTATGTGAGCATGTTGGATGCATATTTTACTCATTCAAGGACACCCATTTGTTGCTTTGATTGTTTGGTTTTTCTCTTTTGCCAAATGGATGGGCAAGAATGCCTAAGAACTCCCTCTATCTATGCTTTTCTCATCTCAAACTCTATTCATGCTACATAACAAAGTTTGATCAAGTCAGATTCGAACCACTCTGTGTGAGGAGCACTCGGAGTCCCCGATTCGTCATAGACTTAAACTTCCAAAACCTCTTTGTGCATTTCGGTATGACCGAATCATCCATTTCGGTCACACCGAGATCACTAAGTTGATCTAGGTTTTCAATCTCGGTGCAACCGATTTGAACTTTTCGGTCACACCGAGTTGCAGTAACCGCTTGCGATTCTGCATCTCGGTGCCACCGAGTTGTTCCACTCGGTCACACCGACAGGGTCGAGATATATAAACCCACGGGTGAGATTTTGGAAATTTCTTAGAAACACTCTATCCATTGAAAACATCTCTTTAGATTAGATTGGATTTGAAAATTTAGGGTTAGTGCTACCTCTTGAGCACTGCGTTGGTTTTCCCTTGAAGAGGAAAGGGTGATGCAGCAAAGTAGCGTAAGTATTTCCCTCACTTTTTGAGAACCGAGGTATCAATCCAGTAGGAGGCTACGCGCGAGTCCCTCGCACCTGCACAAACAAATAAATCCTCGCAACCAACGCAATAAGGGGTTGTCAATCCCTACACGATCACTTCCGAAAGTGAGATCTGATAGATATGATAAGATACTATTTTTGGTATTTTTATGATAAAGATGTGATGTCTACTACACAACCTTCTCCTTGTAGACGTTGTTGGGCCTCCAAGTGCGGAGGTTTGTAGGACAGTAGCAAGTTTCCCTCAAGTGGATGACCTAAGGTTTATCAATCCGTAGGAGGCATAGGATGAAGATGGTCTCTCTCAAACAACCCTGCAACCAAATAACAAAGAGTCTCTTTTGTCCCCAACACACCCAATACAATGGTAAATTGTATAGGTGCACTAGTTCGGCGAAGAGATGGTGATACAAGTGCAATATGGATGGTAGATATAGGTTTTTGTAATCTGAAAATATAAAAACAGCAAGGTAGCAAGCGATAAAAGTGAGCGTAAACGGTATTGCAATGATAGGAAACAAGGCCTAGGGTTCATACTTTCACTAGTGCAAGTTCTCTCAACAATAATAACATAGTTGGATCATATAAATATCCCTCAACATGCAACAAAGAGTCACTCCAAAGCCACTAATAGCGGAGAACAAACGAAGAGATTATGGTAGGGTACGAAACCACCTCAAAGTTATTCTTTCCAATCAATCCATTGGGCTATTCCTATAAGTGTCACAAACAGCCCTAGAGTTCATACTAGAATAACACCTTAAGATACAAATCAACCAAAACCCTAATGTCACCTAGATACTCCAATGTCACCTCAAGTATCCGTGTGTATGATTATACGATATGCATCACACAATCTCAGATTCATCTATTCAATCCAACACAAAGTACTTCAAAGAGTGCCCAAAAGTTTCTACCGGAGAATCAAGACGAAAACGTGTGCCAACCCCTATGCATAGGTTCATGGACAGAACCCGCAAGTTGATCACCAAAACACACATCAAGTGAATCACGTGATATCCCATTGTCACCACAGATACGCACAGCAAGACATACATCAAGTGTTCTCAAGTCATTAAAGACTCAATCTGATAAGATTACTTCAAAGGAAAACTCAATCCATTACAAGAGAGTAGAGGGGGAGAAGAAACATAAGATCCAACTATAATAGCAAAGCTCGCGATACATCAAGATCGTGCCAAATCAAGAACACGAGAGAGAGAGAGAGAGATCAAACACATAGCTACTGGTACATACCCTCAGCCCCGAGGGTGAACTACTCCCTCCTCATCATGGAGAACGCCAGGATGATGAAGATGGCCACCAGTGAGGGTTCCCCCCTCCGACAGGGTGCCGGAACAGGGTCCCGATTGACTTTTGGAGACTACAGAGGCTTGCGGCGGCGGAACTCCCGATCTATTCTGTTCCCCGATCGGTTTAGGGTATATGGGTATATATAGGAGGAAGAAGTACGTCAGGGGAGCCATGAGGGGCCCACGAGGGTGGAGGGCGCGCCCTAGGGGGGTGGACGCGCCCCCTACCTCGTGGCTCCCTCGTTTCTTTCCTGACGTGCACTCCAAGTCTACCAGGTTGCTTTCCTTCCAAAAATAACTTCTCTAGAAGGTTTTATTTCGTTTCGACTCCGTTTGATATTCCTTTTCTGCGAAACACTGAAACAAGGGAAAAAACAGGAACTGGCACTGGGCTCTGGGTTAATAGGTTAGTCCCAAAAATAATATAGAAGTGTTTAATAAAGCCCATAAACATCCAAAACAGATAATATAATAGCATGAAACAATAAAAAATTATAGATACGTTGGAGACGTATCAGCATCCCCAAGCTTAATTCTTGCTCGTCCTCGAGTAGGTAAATGATAAAAACAGAATTTTTGATGTGGAATGCTACCTAACATATGTATCCATGTAATTCTCTTTATTGTGGCAAGAATATTCAGATCCATAAGATTCAAGATAAAAGTTTAATATTGACATGAGAACAATAATACTTTAAGCATACTAACAAAGCAATCATGTCTTCTCAAAATAACATGGTCAAAGCAAGCTATCCCTAGAAAATCATATAGTCTGGCTATGCTCTATCTTCATCATACAAAGTATTTAAATCATGCACAACCCCGATGACAAGCCAAGCAATTGTTTCACACTTTTGATGTTCTTAAACTTTTTCAATCTTCATGCTATACATGAGCGTGAGCCATGGATATAGCACTATATGTGGAATAGAATGGTGGTTGTGGAGAAGAAAAAAAGGGAGAAGATAGTCTCACATCAACTAGGCGTATCAACGGGCTATGGAGATGCCCATCAATAGATATCAATGTGAGTGAGTAGGGATTGCCATGCAATGGATGCACTAGAGCTATAAGTGTATGAAAGCTCAACAAAAGAAACTAAGTGGGTGTGCATCCAACTCGCTTGCTCACGAAGACCTAGGGCATTTTGAGGAAGCCCATCATTGGAATATACAAGCCAAGTTCTATAATGTAAAATTCCCACTAGTATATGAAAGTGACAACATAGGAGACTCTCTATCATGAAGATCATGGTGCTACTTTGAAGCACAAGTGTGGTACAAGGATAGTAGCATTGCCCCTTCTCTCTTTTTCTCTCATTTTTTTATTTTTTTATTTGGGACTTTTCTCTTTTTTTTATGGCCTCTTTTTTTTAGTCCGGAGTCTCATCCCGACTTGTGGGGGAATCATAGTCTCCATCATCCTTTCCTCACCGGGACAATGCTCTAATAATTATTATCATCACACTTTTATTTACTTACAACTCAAGAATTGCAACTCAATACTTAGAACAAGATATGACTCTATATGAATGCCTCCAGCGGTGTACCGGGATGTGCAATGACTCATGAGTGACATGTATGAAGGAATTATGAATGGTGGCTTTGCCACAAATATGATGTCAACTACATGATCATGCAAAGCAATATGACAATGATGAAGCGTGTCATAATAAACGGAACGGTGGTAAGTTGCATGGCAATATATCTCAGAATGGCTATGGAAATGCCATGATAGGTAGGTATGGTGGCTGTTTTGAGGAAGGTATATGGTGGGTGTATGATACCGGCGAAAGGTGCACGGTATTAGAGAGGCTAGCAATGGTGGAAGGATGAGAGTGCGTATAATCCATGGACTCAACATTAGTCATAAAGAACTCACATACTTATTGCAAAAATCTATTAGTTATCAAAACGAAGTACTACGCGCATGCTCCTAGGGGGATAGATTGGAAGGAGAAGACCTTCGCTCGTCCCCGACCGCCACTCATAAGGAAGACAATCAATAAATAAATCATGCTCCGACTTCATCACATAACGGTTCACCATACGTGCATGCTACGGGAATCACAAACTTTAACACAAGTATTTCTCAAATTCACAACTACTCAACTAGCATGACTCTAATATCACCATCTTCATATCTCAAAACAATCATCATGTATCAAACTTCTCATAGTATTCAATGCACTTTATATGAAAGTTTTTATTATATCCCTCTTGGATGCCCATCATATTAGGACTAAATTCATAACCAAAGAAAATTACCATGCTGTTCTAAAGACTCTCAAAATAATATAAGTGAAGCATGAGAGTTCATATATTTCTTCAAAATAAACCCACCGTCGTGCTCTAAAAGGATATAAGTGAAGCACTAGAGCAAACGACAAACTACTCTGAAAGATATAAGTGAAGATCAATGAGTAGTTTAATAATTAGCAACTATGTGAAGACTCTCTAACATTTAAGAATTTCAGATCTTGGTATTTTATTCAGACAGCAAGCAAAATAAAATAAAATAAAATAACGCTCCAAGCAAAACACATATCATGTGGTGAATAAAAATATAGCTCCAAGTAAAGTTACCGATGAACGAAGACGAAAGAGGGGATGCCATCCGGGGCATCCCCAAGCTTAGGCTCTTGGTTATCCTTGAATATTACCTTGGGGTGCCTTGGGCATCCCCAAGCTTAGGCTCTTGCCACTCCTTATTCCATAGTCCATTGAATCTTTACCCAAAACTTGAAAACTTCACAACACAAAACTTAACAGAAAACTCGTGAGCTCCGTTAGCGAAAGAAAACAAAACACCACTTCAAGGTACTGTAATGAACTCATTCTTTATTTGTATTGGTGTTAAATCTACTGTATTCCAACTTCTCTATGGTTTATAAACTATTTTACTAGCCATAGATTCATCAAAATAAGCAAACAACACACAGAAAACAGAATCTGTCAAAAACAGAACAGTCTGTAGTAATCTGTATCAAACGTATACTTATGGAACTCCAAAAATTCTACCAAAATAGGACGACCTAGATAATTTGTTTATTGATCTGTTGAAATTGGAATCAGTATTTTATCATGTTCCGGTGATTTTAACAATTGTTTTCGTGAATAGAAAGTTTCTGGAATTTTCAGCAAGATCAAATAACTATCATCCAAGAAGATCCTATAGGTCTTACTTGGCACAAACACTAATTAAAACATAAAACCACATCTAAACAGAAGCTAGATGGATTATTTATTACTAAACAGAACCAAAAAGCAAGAAACTAAAATAAAATTGGGTTGCCTCCCAACAAGCGCTATCGTTTAACGCCCCTAGCTAGGCATGATGATTTCAATGATGCTCACATAAAAGATAAGAATTGAAACATAAAAAGAGCATCATGAGGAATATTATTTGCACATTTAAGTCTAACCCACTTCCTATGCATAGGGATTTTGTGAGCAAACAACTTATGGGAACAATAATCAACTAGCATAGGAAGGCAAAACAAACATAACTTCAAAACTTTAAGTACATAGAGAGGAAACTTGATATTATTGCAATTCCTACAAGCATATACTCCTCCCTCATAATAATTTTCAGTAGCATCATGAATGAATTCAACAATATAACCAGCACCTAAAGCATTCTTTTCATGATCTACTTGCTTAGAAATTTTACTACTCTCCACATGAGCAAAATTCTTCTCATTCGGAATAGTGGGAGTATCATAAGAGACTTGAATACTATAAATTGTTTCCACATTAAAAGAGTAAAGTTCAGAAAAAGGGTAATCATAATCATGACAAGTTTTATAAATATAATCATCACTACTTTTTATAGCATAAGTTTCATCACAATAATCATCATAAGTAGCAACTTTGTTCTCATCATAATCGATTGAAATCTCTTCCGAAATAGTGGATACATCACTAAATAAAGTCATGACCTCTCCAAATCCACTTGCATAAATATTATAAGATTCAACATCCTCCAAAATAGTGGGATCATTACTTCCTAAAGTTGACACTCTTCCAAACCCACTTTCATCAATATAATCATCATAAGTAGGAGGCATGCTATCATCATTATAAATTTGCATATCAAATCTTGGGAGACTAAAAATATCATCTTCATTAAACGTAGCCTCCCCAAGCTTGGGACAAACATTAATTGCAGCAAATATATTCTCAAAAACATCATCTTCATCAAACATAGCATCCCCAAGCTTGGGCCTTTTCATATCATAAGCATAATCACTCTCATCATTAATAATATGGATATTCAAGGAGTTCGTACTAACAACATTGCAATCATGCTCATCATTCAAAGATTTAGTGCCAAACATTTTAATGCATTCTTCTTCTAACACTTTGGCACAATTTTACTTTCCATCATACTCACGAAAGATATTAAAAAGATGAAGCGTATGAGACAAACTCAATTCCATTTTTTGGTAGTTTTCTTTTATAAACTAAACTAGTGCTAAAACAAGAAACAAAAAGATTCAATTGCAAGATCTAAAGATATACCTTCAAGCACTCACCTCCCCGGCAACGGCCCCAGAAAAGAGCTTGATGTCTACTACGCAACCTTCTCCTTGTAGACGTTGTTGGGCCTCCAAGTGCAGAGGTTTGTAGGACAGTAGCAAGTTTCCCTCAAGTGGATGACCTAAGGTTTATCAATCCGTAGGAGGCATAGGATGAAGATGGTCTCTCTCAAACAACCCTGCAACCAAATAACAAAGAGTCTCTTGTGTCCCCAACACACCCAATACAATGGTAAATTGTATAGGTGCACTAGTTCGGCGAAGAGATGGTGATACAAGTGCAATATGGATGGTAGATATAGGTTTTTGTAATCTGAAAATATAAAAACAGCAAGGTAGCAAGCGATAAAAGTGAGCGTAAACGGTATTGCAATGATAGGAAACAAGGCCTAGGGTTCATACTTTCACTAGTGCAAGTTCTCTCAACAATAATAACATAGTTGGATCATATAACTATCCCTCAACATGCAACAAAGAGTCACTCCAAAGCCACTAATAGCGGAGAACAAACGAAGAGATTATGGTAGGGTACGAAACCACCTCAAAGTTATTCTTTCCAATCAATCCATTGGGCTATTCCTATAAGTGTCACAAACAGCCCTAGAGTTCATACTAGAATAACACCTTAAGATACAAATCAACCAAAACCATAATGTTACCTAGATACTCCAATGTCACCTCAAGTATCCGTGGGTATGATTATACGATATGCATCACACAATCTCAGATTCATCTATTCAATCCAACACAAAGTACTTCAAAGAGTGCCCAAAAGTTTCTACCGGAGAATCAAGACGAAAACGTGTGCCAACCCCTATGCATAGGTTCATGGGCAGAACCCGCAAGTTGATCACCAAAACATACATCAAGTGAATCACGTGATATCCCATTGTCACCACAGATACGCACGGCAAGACATACATCAAGTGTTCTCAAGTCATTAAAGACTCAATCCGATAAGATTACTTCAAAGGGAAAACTCAATCCATTACAAGAGAGTAGAGGGGGAGAAGAAACATAAGATCCAACTATAATAGCAAAGCTCGCGATACATCAAGATCGTGCCAAATCAAGAACACGAGAGAGAGAGAGAGATCAAACACATAGCTACTGGTACATACCCTCAGCCCCGAGGGTGAACTACTCCCTCCTCGTCATGGAGAGCGCTGGGATGATGAAGATGGCCACCAGTGAGGGTTCCCCCCTCCGACAGGGTGCCGGAACAGGGTCCCGGTTGACTTTTGGTGGCTACAGAGGCTTGCGGCGGCGGAACTCCCGATCTATTCTGTTCCCCGATCGTTTTAGGGTATTATGGGTATATATATAGGAGGAAGAAGTACGTCAAGGGAGCCACGAGGGGCCCACGAGGGTGGAGGGCACGCCATTGGGGGGTGGGCGCGCGCCCCTACCTCGTGGCTCCCTCGTTTCTTTCCTGACATGCACTCCAAGTCTATCCGGTTGCTTTCCTTCCAAAAATAATTTATCCAGAAGGTTTCATTACGTTTCGACTCCGTTTGATATTCCTTCTCTGCGAAACACTGAAACAAGGGAAAAAACAGGAACTGGCACTGGGCTCTGGGTTAATAGGTTAGTCCCAAAAATAATATAGAAGTGTTTAATAAAGCCCATAAACATCCAAAACAGATAATATAATAGCATGGAACAATAAAAAATTATAGATACGTTGGAGATGTATCAAGATGCAAAGTATAATTAAAAGGCAATGAAAATAGCTAAGTGTTGGAAGATTAATATGATGGAAAATAGACCCGGGGGCCATAGGTTTCACTAGTGGCTTCTCTCAAGAGCATAAGTATTTACGATGGGTGAACAAATTACTGTTGAGCAATTGACAGAATTGAGCATAGTTATGAGAATATCTAGGTATGATCATGTATATAGGCATCACGTCCAAGACAAGTAGACCGACTCCTGCCTGCATCTACTACTATTACTCCACACATCGACAGCTATCCAGCATGCATCTAGAGTATTAAGTTCATAAGAACGAGTAACGCTTTAAGCAAGATGATATGATGTAGAGGATAAATTCATGCAATATGATAAAACCCCATCTTGTTATCTTCGATGGCAACAATACAATCGTGCCTTGCTGCCCTACTATCACTGGGAAAGGACACCGCAAGATTGAACCCAAAGCTAAGCACTTCTCCCATTGCAAGAAAGATCAATCTAGTAGGCCAAACCAAACTGATAATTCGAAGAGACTTGCAAAGATAACCAATCATACATAAAAGAATTAAGAAGATTCAAATATTGTTCATAGATAAACTTGGCCCACAATTCATCGGTCTCAACAAACACACTGCAAAAGAAGATTACATCGAATGGATCTCCACAAGAGAGGGGGAGAACATTGTATTGAGATCCAAAAAGAGAGAAGAAGCCATCTAGCTAATAACTATGGACCCGAAGGTCTGACGTAAACTACTCACACATCATCAGAGAGGCTATGGTGTTGATGTAGAAGCCCTCCGTGATCGATGCCTCCTTCGGCGGAGCTCCGGAACAGGCCCCAAGATGGGATCTCGTGGAGTGCTGAAAGGTTGTGGCGGTGGAATTAGGTTTTGGCTCCGTGTCTCGTAGTTTAGGGTGCGTAGGTATATATAGGAGGAAGGAGTGCGTCATTGGAGTAACATGGGGCCCACGAGGGTGGAGGCGCTTGGGGGGGTAGGTGTGATTTGGGTGGATTTAAGAAAACCCCGGTTACGATATTTAACAAGTCGTTGTTTCAAGTGTTAAAAAAAGGAATAAGTCCGGAGGGATAAACCCCCCACCGCCCAACCAGCCCCCCCCCCCCACTCCCCCTTGGCCCATCTCCTTCCCCCCTCCTGGGCCAGCCCCATCACACACCAGCCCGGCCCAGCCGGGCCAACCCCTCTCCTTACCCCCTCCCAAAACCCTAGCCGCCAACCGCCCCACTCGCCCCACCCAGCCTCCCTCACCCCTCCCCGACCCGATCTGGATCGGGCAGGCGCCACCAACCCGCCTCTCCCGACGGCGACCCACCCCCTCCCGCCGTTTCCCCGCCGGCCCCCCCGCCTCGCTCCTCCCTCCTCCTCCACCGCCTGGGGCGCCCTCCCTCTCCTCCATGCCCCCCACCGAGGCCGAGCCGGCCCATGGTCCTCGGTGCCCCGACGCCTGGACCTCGCCCGGCGTGCCTCCCGGCCCCCCTCCCACGGCCTGCCCCACCTCCTCCGAGCTCGCGGTCTAGACCCTGCACCCCCCGTGAGCTCGACCTCCTCCTCCCTCCCTCGTGCAGTCGTCCCGACCGCCCAGACGAGCTCCTCGCCCCTTCCCCCGTGCTGTCCATGCGCGGCCAGCTGCGCCTCCACCCCAGGCAGCCCCACGCCCACCTGCCCCCTCCGGTCCCTCCGGTTCCCGATCCCCTCCGCCCAGAGCCCCTCCCCCCTCCTCCCCGTTCGGCGACCTCCTCGCCCGCCAGACCAACCCGCCTGAGCCTTTTGCCCTCCGTCGCCCCCCCACCGCCTCACGGCGCTGCTGCTGCCGCGCGCCAGTGTGGCATCGGCCACTTGGCCGCCCAGCGCCCGACCCGGCCGGTCAACCCGAGCGGGCAACGCCAGACTGCACCCAGCGTCGCCTGCACCGTTAGGCCACGTGTGCCATCGACTAGGGGCCCCACCCCAAAACGTTTAAGCGAAATGTTTTAATTAAAATGAATCAAAAAATGATTTAAAATGAATTAAAAAGTAATTAAAATAATTAACTAAATAATTAATTAATTAATTAATTGGGTAATTAATTAAACTAATTAATCCTGGATTAATTAATACTAATCATTAGTTAACTTAATTAACTAAGTTTAATTAATCTGATTAGGTTAATTAAGCTATTAGGGTATGACATGTGGGACCCACCTGGCAGGGTTGACTTAGTCAACCCTGTTGGCTGATGACGTCAGCATGACCTCATGCTGATGTCATAAATACTTTTTCGAAATTAATTAATTAATTAATTAATTAAAATTCCAGAAATTATTAAAACCTTTTATAATTCATAACTTTTAATCCGTAGCCCGGATTAAAATATTTTCAACATGAAAGTTGCTCAGAACGACGAGACGATTCCGGATACGCAGTCCGTTCGTCCACCGCACGTCTCTAACCTATCGAACCTGCAAACTTTCCCCTCCGGTTCATCTGTCTGACAGACGTCCGGAACCGGGATAACTTCCCGGATGCTTTCCCCCCTAAACCAGTACCCCTCTTACCACGTTAGGGCACGCCTAGCTTCGCTTCTTGGCATGTCATGCATCGTTATGCATCTGTTATCGTGTATTCATTGTTTCTTCCCCCTCTTCTCTTGGTGACTACGAGACCGACGCTGCACCGCCGATTCGACTACTGTCTTGTGATCACTCTCTCTTGCCGAGCAACCAGCAAGCCCCCTTTGATCATCCCGATATCGCCCATTCCATTCTCTTATTGCTTGCACTAGATTTTTGCTCTTGTTATTGTTGCTCCTATTACATTGCATAGCCTGTTTATTGTAACCCGCTTTGTTACCTACCGCTTATCCTAAACTGCTTAGTATAGGCTGGTTAGAGACCCATCGCTGACCCCCACCTTGTCCTTGTTGCCCTGCTTCATCATTGAAGACCCGATCAGCGGGATCGAAGACCAGGCCCGACACCGCACATCACTTCCCTTAGTTGCTCGACACTACTAGGTTACTATCGAGTACCGAGGTGAAACCTCTACACACCTCGATATTAACCCTGTAGTATAGTTATTCGGTTGTGGTCATCGAGGTGATTTCCTCTTTAACCACTTCCGATCGACTACGTCGTGCAACCCCTCAAGTGTGGACCTCGAGGGTGAATCCTCTTATGTTCACCTTGACGACTACATTGAGTGGAATACACCGGGGGTGATTCCTCGTGTTTTCCCCTTGATGTTTGGACTCACGGTTACTTGGACTTGTACCGCTGTTACTTGGAAAGACGGGTCGACCCTGAGGGGTACCCGCGCGTGCTTAATTGCGAGTGATGTGGAGACGGGTTGACCTGGAGGGTGCCCGCGAGATACTTACGAGGCGTGGCCGGGCATTCCTAGCCCTTGCCGCAAGTCCTCGAGACGGGGCAACGGGGTCACATCTTTCGTGAGTCTCTGCTTGTTACCGCGCGTTCCTAATCCACTACGATTTGGATATTTGATCCGAGGGGCCTCTGGCCTGATAGCACTAACCATCACGTGGGCTAAGTATGGGCGTTCTGCGTCGTATACATCAGCCGAAGCTTATTAGACGTCAGCGTCGGAGCGGCGCGCGCCGGATTGGGCTGGAACGCCTGTTAGGCTAGGTCTGCTTCCGGCCGCCCTCGCAACGTCTGAGAGTTCCCGGGAGATGGCCCATGACCCACAGGGGCATAGGTTTAGTCCGCGTCTGGCCTCTCTATTAAGCCTAGGTCGGGTTGCGGCGTATTGTTTGACCGAGGCGGGCATGACCACAGGAAAGTGTGTCCGGCCGGAGTTAAGCGGCGTGGTGGGTAAGTTGGTGCACCCTGCGGTGAAGAAAACATCTATCGATAGCCTGTCCTCTGATAGCAGACGCTTGGAGTTGTATCCCGATCGATACAACTAGAACTGGTTACTTGAGATGAGACATGGATATGAGCAATGGATTGCGATGAGATTTGGATTGTGATGATAACTGGATAGTATGGCTCTGGGATTTCTTTCTCGCAGGGAGTCGAGAAAGGATCTCTGCCGAGGTTGATAACACTTCTGCTACTTTAAGTTATGTTACTCTACTCCCTCTTGTTTGCTGCAAGATGGTGGATTCGGAAGATGCTAGTCTTCGCTAGGACTAGGCCTTCTCTCTATTACGGCTTTTCTGCGATTCAGTCCATGATATGGCCTTTACACATATATCCATGCATATGTAGTGTAGCTCCTTGCTTGCAGTACTTTGGATGAGTACTCACGGTTGCCTTGTTCCCCTTTTCCCTATCTCTACTCGATTGCTGCAATCAGACGATGGAGCCAGGATCCGACGCCACCGCCTCGACGACTACTACTGGAGGCGCCTACTACTACGTGCAGCCCGGCCGCGACGACCAGGAGTGACCTAGGAGGATCCCGGCAGGAGGCCTGTCCTCTTCGATCTGTATCCCCGTTTGTGCTAGCCATCTTATGGCACCTTGTTTAACTAATGTCTGTACTCAGATATTGTTGCTTCCGCTGACTCGTCTATGATCGAGCACTTGTATTCGAGCCCTCGAGGCCCCTGGCTTGTATTATGATGCTTGTATGACTTATTTTATTTGTAGAGTTGTGTTGTGATATCTTCCCGTGAGTCCTTGATCTTGATCGTACACATTTGCGTGCATGATTAGTGTACGATTGAATCGAGGGCGTCACAGTAGGCGCGCCCCCTACCTCATGGCTTCATGTTTGATTTCTTGACGTAGGGTCCAAGTCCTCTGGATCATGTTCGTTCCAAAAATCACGTTCCCGAAGGTTTCATTCCGTTTGGACTCTGTTTAATATTCTTTTTCTGTGAAACTCTGAAATAGGCAAAAAAAAAGCAATTCTGGGCTGGGCCTCCGGTTAATAGGTTAGTACCAAAAATAATATAAAAGTGTATAATAAAGTCCAATAATGTCCAAAACAGAATATAATATAGCATGGAACAATAAAAAATTATAGATACGTTGGAGACGTATCAAGCATCCCCAAGCTTAATTCCTGCTCGTCCTCGAGTAGGTAAATGATAAAAACAGAATTTTTGATGTGGAATGCTACTAGGCATAATTTCAATGTAATTCTTCTTAATTGTGGTATGAATATTCAGATCCGAAAGATTCAAGATAAAAGTTCAATATTGACATAAAAATAATAATACTTCAAGCATACTAACTAAGCAATTATGTCTTCTCAAAATAACATGGCCAAAGAAAGTTCATCCCTACAAAATCATATAGTTTAGTCATGATCCATTTTCATCACACAAGAATGCTCTCATCATGCACAACCCCGAGGACAAGTCAAGCAATTGTTTCATACTTTAGTAATCTCAAGCTTTATAAACCTTCACGCAATACATGAGCGTGAGCCATGGATATAGCACTATGGGTGGAATAGAGTATGATGATGGGGGTTATGTGGAGAAGACAAAAAAGTAGAAAGTCTCACATCAACGGGGCTAATCAATGAGCTATGGATATGCCCATCGATTGATGTTAATGCAAGGAGTAGGGATTGCCATGCAACGGATGCACTAGAGCTATAAGTGTATGAAAGCTCAACAAAAGAAACTAAGTGGGTGTGCATCCAGCTTGTTTGCTCACGAAGACCTAGGGAACTTGAGGTGGCCCATTTTTGGAATATACAAGCCAAGTTCTATAATGAAAAATTCCCACTAGTATATGAAAATGATAAAACAAGAGACTCTCTATCATGAAGATTATGGTGCTACTTTGAAGCACAAGTGTGGTAAAGGGATAGTAACATTGTCCCTTCTCTCTTTTTCTCTCATTTTTTTGGGCCTTCTCCTTTTTTATGGCCTTTCTTTTTTTATATTCCTCACTTGGGACAATGCTCTAGAAAATGATGATCATCACACTTCTATTTATTTACAACTCAATGATTACAACTCGATACTAGAACAAAGTATGAATCTATATGAATGCCTCCGGCGTTGTACCGGGATATGCAATGAACCAAGAGTGTCATGTATGAAAGAATTATGAACGGTGGCTTTGCCACAAATACTATGTCAACTACATGATCATGCTAAGCAATATGACAATTATGAACGAGTCATGATAAACGGAATGGTGGAAAGTTGCATGGTAATATATCTCGGAATGGCTATGGAAATGCCATAATAGGTAGGTATGGTGGCTGTTTTGAGGAAGATATAAGGAGGTTTATGTTTGAAAGAGTGTAGCATATCACGGGATTTGGATGCACCGGCGAAGTTTGCACCAACTCTCAATGTGAGAAAGGGCAATGCACGATACCGAAGAGTCTAGCAATGATGGAAAGGTGAGAGTGCGTATAATCCATGGACTCAACATTATTCATAAAGAACTCACATACTTATTGCAAAAATCTACAAGTCATCAAAAACCAAGCACTACGCGCATGCTCCTAGGGGGATAGATTGGTAGGAAAAGACCATCGCTCGTCCCCAACCGCCACTCATAAGGAGGACAATCAAAGAACACCTCATGTTTCAAATTTGTTACATAACGTTTACCACATGTGCATGCTAGGGACTTGCAAACTTCAACACAAGTATTTCTTAAATTCACAACTACTCAACTAGCACAACTTTAATATCACTACCTCCATGTCTCAAAACAATCATCAAGCATCAAGCTTCTCTTAGTATTCAAAACACTCATAAGAAAGTTTTTACTAATCTTGAATACCTAGCATATTAGGATTATTTAAGCAAATTAGCATGCTATTTAAGACTCTCAAAATAATCTAAGTGAAGCATGAGAGATCAATAGTTTCTATAAAACAAATCCACCACCGTGCTCTAAAAGATATAAGTGAAGTACTAGAGCAAAACTATGTAACTCAAAAGATATAAGTGAAGCACATAGAGTATTCTAATAATTTATGAATCATGTGTGTCTCTCTCAAAAGGTGTGTACATCAAGGATGATTGTGGTAAACTAAAAATCAAATACTCAAATCATACAAGACGCTCCAAGCAAAACACATATCATGTGGCGAATAAAAATATAGCTCCAAGTAAAGTTACCGATGGAAGAAGATGAAAGAGGGGATGCCTTTCGGGGCATCCCCAAGCTTTGGGTTTTTGGTGTCCTTAGATTATCTTGGGGGTGCCATGGGCATCCCCAAGCTTAGGGACTTGCCACTCCTTGTTCCATAATCCATCAAATCTTTCACCTAAAACTTGAAAACTTCACAACACAAAACTCAGCAGAAAATCTCGTGAGCTCCGTTAGCGAAAGAAAACAAAAGACCACTTCAAGGTACTGTAATTAACTCATTTTTTTATTTATATTGGTGTTAAACCTACTGTATTCCAACTTCTCTATAGTTTATAAACTATTTTACTAGCCATAGATTCATCAAAATAAGCAAACAACACACGAAAAACAGAATCTGTCGAAAACAGAACAGTCTGTAGTAATCTGTAACTAACGCAAACTTCTGGAACTCCAAAACATCTACCAAAATAGGACGACCTAGAAAATTTGTTTGGTGATCTTCTGCAATTGGAATCAATATTTTATCACGTCCTGGTGATTTTTAATATTTGTTTTCGTGAACAGAAAGTTTCTGGAATTTTCAGCAAGGTCAAATAACTATCATCCAAGAAGATCCTATAAGTTAAACTTGGTACAAACACTAATTAAAACATAAAAACACATCTAACCATAGGCTAGAAAAAATATTTATTCCTAAACAGAAGCAAAAAGCAAAAAAAACTAAAAATAAAATTGGTTTGCCTCCCAACAAGCGCTATCGTTTAACGCCCCTAGCTAGGCATAATAGCAAGGATAGATCTAGGTAGTGCCATAGTAATAGGATAGATCATTAAAGCTCATTTCATATTCTCTATGTTCAGCAGCAAGTTTCCTTTGAGGCAAGCAAAAGTAATCAAAATGGCTAAATTTAATGGGGCAAAAGTCCCCAAGATCAATTTTAGGAGGTATAGGTTCCTCCTTCGGCCCTTCGTATTGCACAACCAATTCATCATTATAAGCATTCTTTTGACAAAACTTTGTGAGCTTATATTCGAGAGAATATCCTAGCTCATTATTTCGAATAGCCAAATCATCATTAAGTTCAGAAATTCTATCAACTAGAACATTGGTAGGGACCTTTTTTCTAAGGTTTTCATTGAAAGCAACATAGTCTAGAGAATGAAAACGCATTATTTCTTCTTGATCAAAGAGGATAGCTTCTTTGGGAGGACGACCAGCGTCCACCCAATAATGCACAAAGATTTCTTTGGCCTCTTTTATTATAAATCTGAACTCATGAGCCAAAAAGATAGTAGCGGCACGCTTAACAGAAGAGTGCTCTATATTAGAAAATTCTAGGAAAATCCTTTGTATGCAAGGGTGCAAGTGCATAAATTGCCTTTCAAGTTCAACTATAAGCATGGCAACAGCGTCCGCAAGACTACTAGTTCTATGAAGAATGGAACTTCCCATAGAAGGCAAAGCACCGGCACAAGTAAAGAAATCTTGAATAACCCCTTTTCCAATAATATTACCACTACCAATTCGAATTTTTTTTGTATGCAAGGTAGGGGGTTCTGCAGCAGGAGCATCAGAATTTTCCATGATATTATTATTGTCCAAATTGACAATAGTTTCCACAATTTCAGACATAACAACAGAAAGAGCGGAGGGCAAAAGGGAAAGAAGAAGGCGAACGGAAAAGAGAGGGCGAATAAAATGGCAAGGGTGAAGTGGGGGAGAGGAAAACCAGAGGCAAATGACAAACAATGTAATGCGGGAGATAAGGGTTTGTGATGGGTACTTGGTATGTTGGCTTTTGCGTAGACCTCCAGAAATCCTTCTTGCTACCTCTTGAGCACCGCGTTGGCTTTCCCTTGAAGAGGAAAGGGTGGTGCAGCAAAGTAGCATAAGTATTTCCCTCAGTTTTTGAGAACCGAGGTATCAATCCAGTAGGAGGCTACGCGCGAGTCCCTTGCACCTGCACAAACAAATAAATCCTCGCAACCAACGCGATAAGGGGTTGTCAATCCCTACATGGTCACTTACGAGAGTGAGATCTGATAGATATGATAAGATAATATTTTTGGTATTTTTATGATAAAGATGCAAAGTAAAATAAAAGGAAATGAAAATAGCTAAGTGTTGGAAGATTAATATGATGGAAAATAGACCCGGGAGCCATAGGTTTCACTAGTGGCTTCTCCCAAGAGCATAAGTATTTACGGCGGGTGAACAAATTACTGTTGAGCAATTGACAGAATTGAGCATAGTTATGAGAATATCTAGGTATGATCATGTATATAGGCATCACGTCCAAGACAAGTAGACCGACTCCTGCCTGCATCTACTACTATTACTCCACACATCGACCGCTATCCAACATGCATCTAGAGTATTAAGTTCATAAGAACAGAGTAACGCTTTAAGCAAGATGATATGATGTAGAGGATAAATTCATGCAATATGATAAAACCCCATCTTGTTATCCTCGATGGCAACAATACAATCGTGCCTTGCTGCCCCTCATCCTTTGGGAAAGGACACCGCAAGATTGAACCCAAAGCTAAACACTTCTCCCATTGCAAGAAAGATCAATCTAGTAGGCCAAACCAAACTGATAATTCAAAGAGACTTGCAAAGATAACCAATCATACATAAAAGAATTCAGAAGATTCAAATATTGTTCATAGATAAACTTGATCATAAACCCACAATTCATCGGTCTCAACAAACACACCGCAAAAGAAGATTACATCGAATAGATCTCCACAAGAGAGGGGGAGAACATTGTATTGAGATCCAAAAAGAGAGAAGAAGCCATCTAGCTAATAACTATGGACCCGAAGGTCTGAGGTAAACTACTCACACATCATCGGAGAGGCTATGGTGTTGATGTAGAAGCCCTCCATGATAAATGCCTCCTCCGGCGGAGCTCCGGAACAGGCCCCAAGATGGGATCTCATGGGTACAGAAGGTTGCGGCCGTGGAATTAGGTTTTTGGCTCCGTATCTGGTAGTTTGGGGGTACGTAGGTATATATAGGAGGAAGGAGTACGTCAATGGAGCAACATGGGGCCCACGAGGGTGGAGGGCGCGGGGGGGTAGGCGTGCCCCCTACCTCGTGCCTTCCTGTTTGATTTCTTGACGTAGGGTCCAAGTCCTCTGGATCATTTTCGTTCCAAAAATTACGTTTCCGAAGGTTTCATTCCGTTTGGACTCCGTTTGATATTCTTTTTCTGCGAAACTCTGAAATAGGCAAAAAAAACAGCAATTCTGGGTTGGGCCTCCGGTTAATAGGTTAGTCCCAAAAATAATATAAAAGTGTATAATAAAGCCCAATAATGTCCAAAACAGAATATAATATAGCATGGAACGATAAAAAATTATAGATACGTTAGAGACGTATCAGTTAGGTCTCCACCGAACCCATCTCGGACCGACCGAGTTGTAGAAATCAGTCTCACCAATTTGGCTTAGGCCATAGCACTTGCGATTTTCAGTCTGACCGAAAACTGCAAATCGGTGTGACCGAGTTCGATTCTCTGTGAAACCCTAGCAGTCTCGGTGCCACCGAACTGTGACTCAGTCTGACCGAGTTCACTAGTTTAGGTTCCAAAAGCTGCTTCGGTATCACCGATTTTACAAATCGGTAGCTCCAAAATGCTTTCCGTGGAGAACTAAATCTAAGTTTTTAAGTCATCTATTTTGCAAAAAACTCTGCACTATCTGATGCTCATCCACTCTACCTCATCTAAATCTATTCACAGGGTCTGCTGTCAGTAAGTTTGCAGAGATGTCTGATCAGAGTGACAGTCAGAACAGGCTTGAGGAACATGTGCAGCTGAGTGAGGGTTCAGATCCCTTAAGCACTTCTGATGATGGCAGCAGGAGCACTCCCAGCAACTTGCCAAAGGCAGCCACCAGATCTAGGAAGAAGAGAACCTGAGAATCTGAGGATGAGGATTATGTTGCCACTAAGGAAGAAGTAAGATCCAAGAAGAAGGACCACAACACTATGGCAAACATGTAAAGGAGATCCCAGATACGGCTTTGGAGACTCACAAGCTTGGATTAGTACATTACTTGTTGTCTGGTCTGCCTACCATCAACACAATCCTTAGGCACACTCTGCTACCCAAGTCAGGAGATCACAAGATGATCAGAGGGCATTCTATCAACCTGCTACAACTTTTTGATGTCCCTCAGAAGTTCAAGGTTATGAGTTTGATTGTAGAGACAATCAAGAGGACTGCTGTTGACCAGAAGAGAAGCTGTGGGTATGCTCCACACATTCAGGAGCTCATCAACTCCAAGATGGGCACAGGAACATATCTGTTGGATAAGGAGCATCTACCCTTATATCTTGATTTTGAAGATAATGCTGTTGTGATGAATGAGGAAGACCCCACATTTGAGCAAGCACAGGAGAAGAGAGCCAAAGCAAAGGCTGAGAAAGCTGCCAAGATGCCAAGTGTTGAAGAGGCATCTCAAGTTTTCCTGAAGAGAAAGCAAGATCAACTTGCATATCTGATCCAGTCGACACTGAGGATTGAGAAGGGCTTGGCCACCCTGACTCAAAACCAGGAGAGCTTGGAGAGGATCATAGAAACCAAATTCTATGATCTCGATCTGAAGGTAACTGAGATTCAAACAGCAGTTGAGCAGCTTCAGGAGGAAGCAGAAGAGAAGAGAGGCAAGGCAACTACTGATGCATTTAAGCGAGTGCCTAGAGGACAGAGGTCTGCTGCAGTGCATGTACCTGATACAAGAGCAACAAGATCAACACCAGCAGCCATAGCTCCAGTGCCACCTCCAGCAGCCACTCCACCAGCTCCAACTACATCAACTGATGCCTTCGTCCTTGGAGTTGTCTCTACACCACCTCCCGAAGACCAAGCCTGAGAGACGCACATCAATATGCATATTTGAACTTTTTGGTAACTTGTTGCCAAAGGGGGAGAAATATGTATAGATCATAGGTTTCGAGAGAGTGTTTTGTTTCTTTGCCTTTGGTTGAACTTTTTATTGTGTGAGATACTCCATGTCCTTGTGTGAGATACTTAATTTATCATGTGTTTGATCATTTGCTACCATAATGCTTGTTTGGATGACATTATCGTTTAAATCTCATATATGATCATTCACTTGCTTGGTGATGAGTTCATGCTTTTAATTTCTATCATTTTGAGCGCTCCACCATGATGTATGTGACATGGAAGAGTAACCCATCCTAATCGATTGTGCATTGCATTCAAAAGCAAATTCTAAATAATGCACAAATTTAGGGGGAGCTCTTGCTTATCACATACTTCTCAAAGCGATGATGTTTTTCAATCTTATTATCATTTGTCGAAGCTTTGATCTATATGTTTTCATCAATTACCAAAAAGGGGGAGATTGAAAGTGCAACTATCCCTGGGTGGTTTTGGTAATTACTAACAACATATAGCTCATTAAGCTAATGCTATCTCAAGATAAATATTTCAGGAAAGCTCAATGATTGGCATGGCATGGATTAGGAATGTGGACCCCTCAAAATGCTAAGGACAAAAGATTGGCTTAAGCTCAAGACTCTACATTTTACTTTTAGTGATCCAAGATCAAATTGAGTCCATAGGAAAAGCCAATACTATTAAAAGGGGATGAGGTGTTGCTTAATGAGTTACTTGCTCAAAATGCTTAGTGATATGCTCCAAAACCCTCAACTACTTTCTCATATCCACATATGTCCCAAACCAAAAGTCAAACTCGGCCCCACCGAAATTTCCTATCTGGCACCATCGAGTTAACTTGACATAGCCACTGCCACAAACCCTAGTCAGTTCGGTCTCACCGATAGGGATCTCGGTCTCACCGAGATGGGATTGCAACCTCTCTGTTTCCCTTTGTAATGTTTCAGTCTAACCGAGATGAGCGATCGGTCCCACCGAGATTGCAATGCAAACTCTCTGTATCCCCTCCATAACATTTTGGTCTAACTGAGATGAGCGAATCGGTCCCACCGAGTTTGCCTGACCAACTCTCTGTTTTCTTATTACCAAAATCGGTCCCACCGAGTTTGTGTAATCGGTCTCACCGAGATTACGTTATGCCCTAACCCTAATGGAATCGGTCCCACCGAGTTGACATGTCGGTCCCACCGAAAACCCTAACGTTCACATTTTGAACTAAATCGGTCTGACCGAGTTTTCTGATTCAGTCCCACCGAGTTTGGTGATTTGTGTGGTAACGGTTAGATTTTGTGTGGAGGCTATATATACCCCTCCACCCATTCTTCATTCGTGAGGAGAGCCATCAGAACATGCCTACACTTCCAACACACATTTTCTGAGAGAGAACCACCTACACTTGTGTTGAGGTCAATATATTCCATTCCAACCACATAAATCTTGATCTCTAGCCTTCCCCAAGTTGCTTTCCACTCAAACCCTCTTTCCACCAAATCCAATCCTATGAGAGAGAACTGAGTGTTGGGGAGACTATCATTTGAAGCACAAGAGCAAGGAGTTCATCGTCAACACACCATCTATTACCTTTTGGAGAGTGGTGTCTCCTAGATTGGCTAGGTGTCACTTGGGAGCCTCCGTCAAGATTGTGGAGTTGAACCAAGGAGTTTGTATGGGCAAGGAGATCGCCTACTTCGTGAAGATCTACCCTAGCGAGGAAATTCCTTCGTGGGCGATGGCCATGGTGGGATAGACAAGGTTGCTTCTTCGTGGACCCTTCGTGAGTGGAGCCCTCCGTGGACTCGCGCAACCGTTACCCTTCGTGGGTTGAAGTCTCCATCAACGTGGATGTACGATAGCACCACCTATCGGAACCACCGATAAAAAATCTCCATGTCTACATTGCGTTTGCTCCCTCCAAACTCCTCCCTTTACCTTCATATGCAATTGTTTTACATTCCGTTGCTATACTCTTAGAATTGCTTGTGTAGGTTGATTACTTCAATTGTGCTAAGTTGCTAAAATCTGCCAAGATTTAAATTGGGAAAAGTCTAGATTTTTATTTGGTCAAGTAGTCTAATCACCCCCCCTCTAGACATACTTTCGATCCTACAAGATGCTCTACAGCTATCTTCGAAGGTGTTTATTGAGTTGGCATAGATCGAGATTAGGATTTGTCACTCTGGGTATCAGAGATGTATCTATGGGCCCTTTTGGTAATACACATCATAAGCTTGCAAGCAAATGACTAAGGAGTTAGTCACGAGGTGATGTATTACAGAACGAGTAAAGAGACTTGTCGGTAATGAGATTGAACTAGGTATGAAGATATCGATGATCGAATCTCGGGCAAGTATCATACCGATGGACAAAGGGAATTACGTATGTTGACATAACAGTCCGACCGATGAAGATCTTCGTAGAATATGTAGGAGCCAATATGGGCATCCAGATTCCGCTATTGGTGTTTGACCAGAGAGGTGTCTCGGTCATGTCTACATAGTTCTCAAACTCGTAGGGTCCGCACGCTTAACGCTTGTTGATGATATAATATTATATGAGTTATGTGATTTGGTGACCGAATATTGTTCGGAGTCCCAGATGAGATCACAGACATGACGAGGAGTCTCAAAATGGTCGAGAGGTAAAGATTGATATATAGGACGATGGTATTCGAACACCGGAAGTGTTCCGGAGGGTACCGGGTACATATCGGATCACCGGAAGGGGTTCCGGGCACCCCCGGCAAAAGATATGGGCCTTATGGGAGAAGAGGGGAAACACACCAGCCACAAGGGGCTAGTGCGCCCCCATATGGGCCGGCCAAGGTGGAGAAGGAAAGGGGAAGGAGGAAAGGAAAGAAAGGGAATATGATTCCCCCTTCCTTCCCCTTTCCTGCTCTTTCCTTCCCCCTCCGATATATATGGAAGGGGGGCGCGCGGCTTGCGAGGAGCCCAAGTAGGATTCAGTCCTACTTGGGGTGCCTCCTGGCCTCTCCCCTCCCCCTCCCACCTATATATATGTGGGGGGGGGGAGACCTAGCACACACCAGACAATTGTTTAGCCATGTGCGGAGCCCCCCTCCACCGTTTACACCCCCGGTCATATTTTTGTAGTGCTTAGGCGAAGCCCTGCGAGGATCACTTCACCATCACCGTCACCACGCCATCGTGCTGATGAAACTTATCTACTACCTCGACGTCTTGCTGGATCTAGAAGGTGAGGGACGTCTCCGAGCTGAACGTGTGCAGAACGCGGGGGTGCCGTGCGTTTGGTACTTGATCGGTTGAAGCGCGAAGAAGTTCGACTACATCAACCGCGTAGAGAAACGCTTCTGCTTACGGTCTACGAGGGTACGTAGACACACTCTCCCCCTCGTTGCTATACATCTCCGTGGATAGATCATTGCGTGTGCGTAGAATTATTTTTGTTTTCCATGCTACGTTTCCCAACAATGGCATCAGGGCCAGGTCTATGTGTAGATGATATGCACGAGTAGAACACAAAGAGTTGTGGGCGGTGATGGTCATACTGCTTACCATCGTCTTATTTTGATTCGGCGGTATTGTGGGATGAAGCGGCCCGGACCAACCTTACATGTCCACGCACATGAGACTGGTTCCACCGACAGACATGCAACTAGTTTTGCATAAAGGTGGCTGGTGGGTGTCTGTTACTCCTACTTTAGTTGAATCGAATTTGACTGCGGCCGGTCCTTGAAGAAGGTTAAAACAACAAACTTGACAAAACACCGTTGTGGTTTTTTGCGTATGTAAGAATGGTTCTTGCTAGAAGCCCGTAGCAGCCACGTAAAAATTGCAACAACAAAGTAGAGGACATATAACTTGTTTTTGCAGGGCATGTTGTGATGTGATATGGTCAAGACATGATTAACGTTCGATGACGATTTGTATTATGAGTTATGTGATTTGATGACGGATGTTTGTTCGGAGTCCCAGATGAGATCACAGACATGACGAGGAGTCTCAAAATGGCCGAGACATAAAGATTGATATATTGGACGATGTTATTCGGATACCGGATGAGTTCCGGGAGGTACCGGATAATTATCGGAGTGCCGGAGGGTTATCGGAACCCCCGGGGGAACTAATGGGCCTTGATGGGCCTTAGTGGGGAGATAGGAAGGGCCACAAGGGGCTGCCCACCCTTGGGTCCAAATTGAACTAGGGGAAGGGGGCGGCGCCCCCCTTGCCTTTTTCCTACTCCCACTATCTTTCCCTCTTTGCTTCTCTCCTACTCCGAATAGGGAAAAGGATTCCTACTAGGACTTGGAAGTCCTAGTAGGACTCCATACTCTTGGCGCGCCCCTAGGGGGCTAGCCTCTCTCCCTCCCTCCTTTATATACGTGTCCAGGGGGCACCCCAAAGCACAACAGACAATCTCTTAGCCATGTGCGGTGCCCCCCTCCACAGTTACACACCTCGGTCATATTGTCGTAGTGCTTACGCGAAGCCCTGCGCCGGTAATTTCATCATCACCATCACCACGCCGTCGTGCTAACGGAACTCTCCCTCGTCCTTAACTGGATCAAGAGCTCAAGGGACGTCATCGTGCTGAACGTGTGCTGAACACGGAGGTGCCGTATGTTCGGTACTTGGATCGGTTGGATCGTGAAGACGTTTGACTACATCAACCGCATTACTAAACGCTTCCGCTTTCGGTCTACGAGGGTACGCGGACACACTCTCCCCCCCTCATTGCTATGCATCTCCTAGATAGATCTTGCGTGATCATAGGAATTTTTTTGAATTACTACGTTCCCCAATAGTGGCATCCGAGCCAGGTCTATGCGTAGATGCTATATACACGAGTAGAACACAATGAGTTGTGGGTGATAATAGTCATACTACTTACCACCAACGTCTTACTTTTATTCGGCGGTATTGTTGGATGAAGCGGCCCGGACCGACATTCATGACCGCGTTCATGAGACTGGTTCTACCGACGTGCTTCGAACACAGGTGGCTAGCGGGTGTCAGTTTCTCAAACTTTAGTTGAATCGAGTTTGACTACGGTCGGTCCTTGTTGAAGGTTAAAACAACACACTTGACGAAAAATCGTTGTGGTTTTGATGTGTAGGTAAGAACGTTCTTGCTAGAAGCCCGTAGCAGCCACGTAAAACTTGCAACAACAAAGTAGAGGACGTCTAACTTGTTTTTGCAGGGCATGTTGTGATGTGGTATGGTCAAGACGTGATGAGATATAAATTGTTGTATGAGATGATCATGTTTTTTACAAGTTATCGGCAACTGGTAGGAGCCTTATAGTTGTCGCTTTATTGTATGAAATGCAATCACCATGTAATTGCTTTACTTTATCACTAAGCAGTAGCGATAGTCGTAGAAGCAATAGTTGGCGAGACGACAACGATGCTACGTTGGAGATCAAGGTGTCAAGCTGGCGACGATGGAGATAATGACGGTGCTTTGGAGATGGAGATCAAAGGCACAAGATGATGATGGCCATATCATGTCACATATTTTGATTGCATGTGATGTTTATCCTTTATACATCTTATTTTGCTTAGTACGGCGGTAGCATTATAAGATGATCTCTAACTAAATTTCAAGGTACAAGTGTTCTCCCTGAGTATGCACCATTGCGACAATTCGTCGTGCCAAGACACCACGTGATGATCCGATGTGATAAGCTATACGTTCACATACAACGGGTGCAAGCCAGTTTTGCACATGCAGAATACTCGGGTTAAATTTGATGAGCCTAGCATATGCAAATATGGCCTTGGAACACTGAGACCGAAAGGTCGAACGTGAATCATATAGTAGATATGATCAACATAGAGATGTTCACCACTGAAAACTACTCCATCTCACAAGATGATCGGACATGGTTTAGTTGATATGGATCACGTGATCATTTAGATGACTAGAGGGATGTCTATCTAAGTGGGAGTTCTTAAGTAATATGATTAATTGAACTTCAATATATCATGAACTTAGTCCTGATAGTATTTGCATATCTATGTTGTAGATCAATAGCCTGCGATGTAGCTCCGCGTTTATTTTTGATATGTTCCTAGAGAAAAATAAGTTGAAAGATGATAGTAGCAATGATGCAGACTGGGTCCGTGATCTGAGGATTATCCTCATTGTTGCATAGAAGAATTATGTCCTTGATGCACCGCTAGGTGATGGACCTATTGCAGGAGCAGATGCGGACGTTATGAACGTTTGGCAAAGCTCGGTATGATGACTACTTGATAGATATGTGCACCATGCTTTACGGCTTAGAACCGGGACTTCAAAAACGTTTTGAACGCCACAGAGCATATAAGATGTTCCAAGAGCTGAAATTTGTATTTCAGACTCATGCCCGAGTCGAGAGGTGAGACCTCTGACAAGTATTTTACCTACAAGATGGAGGAGAATAGCTCAACCAGTGAGCATGTGCTCAGAATGTCTATGTACTACAATCGCTTGAATCAAGTGGGAGTTAATCTTCAAGATAAGATAGTGATTGACAGAGTTCTCTAGTCACTATCACCAAGTTACTAGAACTTCATGATGAACCATAATATGCAAGGGATAACGGAAACGATTCCTAAGCACTTCGTGATGCTGAAATCGACGAAGGTAGAAATCAAGAAAAACATCAAGTGTTGATGGTTGACAAGACCACTAGTTTCAAGAAAACGGCAAAGGGAAGAAGGGGAACTTCAAGAAGAATGGCAAGCATGTTGCCACTCCCATGAAGAAGCCCAATGCTAGACCCAAGCCTGAAATTGAGTGCTTCTACCGCAAAGGAAATGGTCACTGGAAGTGGAACTGCCCTAGATACTTGGCGGATAAGAAGGATGGCAAAGTGAAAAAAGGTATATTTGATATACATGTTATTGATGTGTAATTTACTAGTCTTTATAGCAACCCCTCGGTATTTGATACTAGTTCAGTTGCTAAGAGTAGTGACTCGAAACGGGAGTTGCAAAATAAACAAAGACTAGTTAAGGGCGAGGTGATGATGTGAGTTGGAAGTGATTCCAAGGTTGATAAGATCACCATCGCGCAGTCCCTTTACCTTCGGAATTACTGTTGAACCTAAAATAAATGTTATTTGGTGTTTGCGTTGAGCATGAATATGATTGGATCATGTTTATTGCAATACGGTTATTCATTTAAGTCAAAGAATAATTGTTGTTCTATTTACATGAATAAAACCTTCTATGGTCATACACTCAATATAAATGGTTTATTGAATCTCGATCATAGTGATACACATATTCATAATATTGAAGCCAAAAGATGCAAAGTTAATAATAATAGTGCAACTTATATGTGGCACTGCCGTTTAGGTCATATTGGTGTAAAGCGCATGAAGAAACTCCATGCTGATGGACTTTTGGAATCACTTGATTATGAATCACTTGATGCTTGCGAACCATGCCTCATGGGCAAGATGACTAAGACTCCATTCTCCGGAACAATGGAGCGAGCAACTGACTTATTAGAAATAATACATACTGATGTATGCGGTCCAATGAGTGTTGAGGCTCGCGGCGGGTATCGTTATTTTCTGACCTTCGCAGATGATTTGAGCAGATATGGGTATGAGACTGGACTTTCAGCACCCGGGTGCAGGGGCACCCTCATGAACAGTAAATTCAAAACAATATAAAAACAAATCGAAAAAAATCTGAAACTTTTGGGGATCAAATATGATCAAACATTCAACGTTCATGCAAATTTTTAACATAAAAAAACATTCGTGGAGCCCTCACAAAAAAACAAAATCAGTGTTCAAAGTTATGTGTACTTTTGAGCAGTAATTTTGTTTTTTTTGTGAGGGCTCCTCATGTGTTATTTCTGCCTGAAAATTTGCAAGAACATCAAAAGTTTGATCATATTTGATCTCCCAAAATTTCGATTTTTTTCGAATTGTTTTCATACTGTTTTGAATTTGCTGTTCTTGAGGGTGCCCCTACACCCGAGAGTTGTCACACCTTTCTGATATGGGTATATCTACTTGATGAAACATAAGTATGAAACATTTGAAAAGTTCAATGAATTTCAGAGTGAAGTGGAAAATCATCGTAACAAGAAAATAGTTTCTACGATCTGATCGTGGAGGTGAATATTTGAGTTATGAGTTTGGTCTTCATTTGAAACAATGTGGAATAGTTTCGCAACTCACGCCACCTGGAACACCACAGTGTAATGGCGTGTCCGAACATCGTAATCGTACTTTATTAGATATGGTGCAATCTATGATGTCTCTTACCGATTTACCACTATCGTTTTGGGGTTATGCATTGGAGACAACTGCATTCACGTTAAATAGGGCACCATCTAAATCCGTTGAGATGACACCGTATGAACTGTGGTTTAGCAAGAAACCTAAGATGTCGTTTCTTATAGTTTGGGGCTGCGATGCTTATGTGAAAAAGCTTTGACCTGATAAGCTCGAACCCAAATCGAAGAAATGTGTCTTCATAGGATACCCAGAGGAGACTGTTGGGTACACCTTCTATCACAGATCCAAAGGCAAGATATTCGTTGCTAAGAATGGATCCTTTCTAGAGAAGGAGTTTTCTCTCGAAAGAAGTGAGTAGGAGGAAAGTAGAACTTGATGAGGTAATTGTACCTTCTCATGAATTGGAAATAGTTCATCACGAAAATCAGTTCCAGTGATGCCTACACCAATTAGTGAGGAAGTTAATGATGATGATCATGAAACTTTGGATCAAGTTACTACTAAACCTCGTAGGTCAACCAGAGTAAGGTCCGCACCAGAGTGGTACGGTCATCCTATTCTGGAGGTCATGTTGATTGACCATGACGAACCTACGAACTATGAGGAAGCAATGATGAGCCCAGATTCCGCAAAATGGCTTGAGGCCATGAAATCTAAGATGGGATCCATGTATGAGAACAAAGTCTGGACTTTGGTTGACTTTCCCTATGATCGGCAAGCCATAGAGAATAAATGGATCTTCAAGAGGAAGACAGACGCTGATAGTAGTGTTACTATCTACAAAGCTAGACTTGTAAAAAAAAGATTTTTTGACAAGTTCAAGATGTTGACTACAATGAGATTTTCTCACTCGTAGCGATGCTTAAGTCTCTCTGAATCATGTTAGAAATTGCCACATTTTATGAAATCTGACAAATGGATGTCAAAACTGCATTCCTTAATGGATTTCTTAAAGAAGAGTTGTATATGATGCAACCAGAAGGTTTTGTCGATCCTAAAGGTGCTAACAAAGTGTGCAAACTCCAGCGATCCATCTATGGACTGGTGCAAGCATCTCGAAGTTGGAATATACGCTTTGATAAGGTGATCAAAGCATATGGTTTTATACAGACATGTGGTGAATCCTGTATTTACAAGAAAGTGAGTGGGAGCACTACAGCCTTTCTGATAAGTATATGTGAATGACATATTATTGATCGGAAATGATGTAAAATTTTCTGGAAAGCATAAAGGAGTGTTTGAAAGGAGGTTTTCAAAGAAAGACCTCGGTGAAGCTCCTTACATATTGAGAATGAAGATCTATAGAGATAGATCAAGACGCTTGATAAGTTTTTCAATGAGTACATTCCTTGACAAGATTTTGAAGTAGTTCAAAATGGAACAGTCAAAGAAGGAGTTCTTGGCTGTGTTGCAAGGTGTAAAGTGATACGTCTCCAACGTATCTATAATTTATGAAGTATTCATGTTGTTATTTTATCATTCTTGGATGTTTTACAATCATTTTATAGCAACTTTATATCATTTTTGGGGACTAACCTATTGACCTAGTGCCCAGTGCCAGTTGCTATTTTTTGCTTGTTTTTTACATCACAGGAAAACAATATCAAACAGAGTCCAAACACCGCGAAACTCCATGGAGATTTTTTATGGACCATAAGACACCCATTGGGCCAGAGCTGCACAGGGGGTGCCACGAGGGGCACAACCCACGAGGCACGAGCCCCCAACACGCCTGGTGGGTTGTGCCCACCTCGATGGCCTCCCGCACCCCCTCTTTGCACTATAAATTCCCAAATATTCCGAAACCCTTGGGGGTTAACCTAGATCATAAGTTCTGTCGCTGCAAGGTCTCTGTATCCGTGAAAACCAATCTAGACCCGTTAAAGACCTCTGCGGAGGGGGAATCATCTCCGTGGCCATCTTCATCATCCCGGCGGCCACCACGATGAGGAGGGAGTAGTCCACCCTCGAGGTTGAGGGTTTGTACCAGTAGCTATGTGTTTAATCTCTCTCTCTCTCTCTCTCTCTCGTGATCTATATCATGGGCTTTGTTAATATAGATGGATCATATGATGTTTCTCCCCTCTATACTCTTGTTATGATGAATTGAATCTTTACCCTTCAAAGTTTTGTCTTGTCGGATTGAATATTCAGAGATGAGAACACATGATATATGTCTTGCAATATGAATACTTGAGGTGACAATGAGGTATCCTATTGATTCACTTGATATGTGTTATAGCATTCAACTCGCGGATTCCCGCAGTGATATTGGGGTAATCTATGCATAGGGGTTGATGCACGTTTTTCTCCGACGGAAACTTTGGGGTCTCTTTATAGTTCTTTGTGTGGATTGAGTATTATGAATATGAATTTGCTTTGGTGTTATCTTAGTACGAACTCTTGATTAGATTGATTGGAAAGAATAGCTTGCGTTATTCTAGTACGAACTCTAGGATAGACTGATCGGAAAGAATAACTTTGAGGTGGCTTCGTACCCTACGAACAATTCCTATCTTTTGTTCTCCGCTAATAGGAACTCGGGAGTGATTCTTTATTGCACTTTGAGGGATAGTTATATGATCCAACTATGTTAGCATTGTTGAGAGATTGCACTAGCGAAAGTACGGACCCTAGGCCTCATTTCCAAGCATTACAATACCGTTTTTGTGCCCGTTTACTATTTGCTACCTTTCTGTTTTTATTTATTAAGATTATGAAATTATATTTCTACCATCAATATTACACTTTTATCATCATCTCTTCGCCGAACTAGTGCACCTATACAATTTGCCATTGTATAGGGTGTGTTGGGGACACAAGAGATTTCTTGTATTTGGTTGCAGGGTCGTTTGAGAGATACCATTTTCATCCTACACCTCCCACGGATTGATAAACCTTAGGTCATCCACTTGAGGAAAAATTGCTACTGTCCTACAAAACTCTGCGCTTGGAGGCCCAACACGAGTCTACAAGAATAAAGTTGTGTAGTAGACATCAAGCTCTTTTCTGGCGTCGTTGCCGGGGAGGTGAGTGCTTGAAGGTATATCTTTAGATCTTGCAATTGAATCTTTTAGTTTCTTATTTTGTCACTAGTTTGGTTTATAAAAGAAAACTACAAAAAAATAAAATTTAGGTTGCATCATATTATTGATCATCTTTATAATATCTTTCTTGAAAATAATGGTTCGAAAAATTATGCTCAATTGTTAGAAGAAGAAGCCAATAAAATGCTTGTCACAAAATATTTGAATGATGAGCATGATTGCAATGTTGTTAGTGTGAATTCTTTGAATATCCAAAATGCTAATGATGATTGCACAAGTCATGACAAAAATGTTTCTTACAAGCATGTCACTTTTTGTGGAGTGAATTGAGAGTGCAATTGCACACCAAAAAGGGAAGATAGATTTTATAAGAAGCATAAATATTTAGAAACAAAAAATTTGCAAGAGAGGCTCGATGATTGTGCTGAAAGATTTAATTTTTTCCGCCATCCTTGTGAACTTTGCAATGAACATGGTCATTTAAATCTCCAATGCAAATTCTTTCATGATCAAATCGTGTCCAAAAATTGTGATAACTTGATTACCTTTGAGCATCATAAAGAGCTTAGTCTTCTCCTGGGGTATGAAGAAATGAAATGTATAACTAAGGATATTCCAAAATTTAATCTCAAGAGATTTCTTGATTTTGATCTAGAGGAAATTTATATGTTTTGTGTGATAAATTGCATTGAGAATCCTTATATTGCCAACTACCTAAAGACAAGAGAACAAATGGAATATGAAGAGAGTATTAATGAAAGGGAAAATATTTCCCAATACCCTCCTAGTGTTTATTATGATGAATCGGGTAACGAGGAGGAGCTTCCTATCCAATCAATCTCTTCAACAAGAAGCTTGAAGAAATCAATTAAACCCACACATGGTGTGGTGAATAAGAAGAAAATAAGAATAAATAATAGAGGTAAAAAGGTATCTCTCCCAAATAGTGTTTCTACTATTATTGTTGTGCCTCATGAAAATGAATCAAAAATAATTGTGGAGGATGATGCACTTGATGATGATATTGCTTCTATGTCTTATGGCATAATGTCCAAGGGCACTATTGATGATGATTTTGCTTTGCCCATTGCTTGTTTTGATGATTATGATTGGGAGGATAATGATACTTCTTATAATCTTGGAAATATTTTTGGCACCAACTTGGGAAATTATGATGATAGCAATTGTTATACCGTTGGTGATATTCATACTATTAATGATGAGAGTGATTATGCTTATGATATGCCACGCCACAAGCTTGGGGATGCTATGGTTGATGAATATGACATGTTTGAGAATTTATTTGCTGCAACTAATGATTGTCCCAAGCTTGGGGAGGCTATGCTTAATGAAGATGATCTTTTTAGTCCCCTTACTTTGAATGATCAAATTTGCTATGATGATTGCATGCCTCCTACTTATGATGATTATTGTGATGATACTTATGTTATAAAAAGTAGTAATAATTATTGTCATGATTTTGAATATCTTTTTACCGAACATTACTCTCTTGATGTGGGAACAATTTTTAGTATTCAAGTTCCGTATGATACTCCTACTATTGAGAATGGGAGTAAAATTGCTTATGTGGAGAGTAATAAATTTTCTATGCTTGTGGATCATGAAAAGAATGCTTTATGTAATGGTTATATTTATGAATCTATTCATGATGCTACTGAAAATTATTATGCGAGAGGAACTTATGATGCATGATGTTCTCTTTATGTTTCAATTCTTATCTTTTATGCGAGCATCATTGAAATCATCATGCCTAGCTTAAAAGGCATAAAAGAAAAGCGCTTGTTGGGAGACAACCCAACACTTTTACCTACTGTTTTTGTGTGTTCACATGATTATGATACTTTAGTGATCATGTTTTATTGCTTTTGTTTCAATAAAGTGCCAAGTAAAGCCTTTGGGATCATGTTGGGTGATAGTTGAGTTGACCCTGCTGAAAAACAGAAACTTTTGTGCTCACGAAAATAAGTCCCATTTTTAACAGAAGAGTGCTTTTGAGGTTATTCTTTTGGCATAAGTTTAATATACAAATTTCTAACGTGTTCCAATTTGTTTCAGAGTAGTAGCAGAAGTATGGTAGTTATCCAGATCATTACAGACTGTTCTGTTTTTGATAGATTCTGTTTTCAATGCATAGTTTGCTTGCTTTCTAGTTTCTATGGCTTATATTGTTCCATATAAATTGTGGAAATTATATGATATAGTAGGCATTGTGTGGAAAAAATTATGAATCTTGTCTTTTACAGTACCAAAGTGAAATGGTTTTCTCTTTATCATACTAACCTATCTCACGAAGTTCCGTTAAGTTTTGTGTGATTGAAGTTTTTAAAGTTTTGGTGAGATATCGATATGAGGAGAATAAGGAGTGACAAGTCCCTAAGCTTGGGGATTCCCAAGGCACCCCAAGTTAATATCCAAGGAATATCCAAGCAACTAAGCTTGGGGATGCCCCGGAAGGCATCCCCTCTTTCGTCTCCAACATTATCGGTAACCTCACTTGGAGCTATGTTTTCATTCATCACATGATATGTGTTTTGCTTGGAGCGTCAATTTATTTTGTTAAGAATTTTCTTACTGTTATTTAGAATAATGTTTTGCACCTTTTATTTTAATAAAAGTGGCATTAATAGCCTTTGCCATGCTTATCTTGCAAGTATACATGTTGCTGTTTGAAAACAGAAAGTTTATCGATGTCGCAAAAATTCCCTAGAAAATTCAGAGTGTGATAAAATGTTGAAACTTTTTGAAAATTAAGCTCTGATAAATTTTCTAATGTGTGGTATAATTTCATAATGTTTGGAGTTGAATAAGTATCGATACTCTTGCATTCTTTATAGTCTGTACTGGTTTGGCAGATTGCTGTTATGTTTGCATTGTTTGCATATGTTTGCTTGTTTAATGATTCTATTTGAGAATAGGAGTATTAAATATGCAGAGGCATTTATTATGCAATGTTGAATAATAATTTTAGTATTTGCTTCATTAGAGAATGATAACGTCTTTGCATTGGTTTATACTAACTTATCTCACGAGTTCTTGTTGAGTTTTGTGTGGATGAAGCTTTTGAGATTTAGGAAAACCATGATATGAGAGGAATTAAGGAGACACAAAAGCTCAAGCTTGGGGATGCCCAAGGCATCCCAAGTTAATATTTCAAGAAGTACCAAGCATCTAAGCTTGGGGATGCCCCGGTAGGCATCCCACCTTTCTTCTTCAACAATTATCAGTTAGTATCGGCTAAGCCTAAGTTTGTGCTTCTTCACATGATGTGTGATTTCCTTGAAATGTGGTTTTGTTTTGTTTTTCTTGTTGTTTTAATAAATTATTTAGATCTGAAAGTTTTTAAACAAGAGAGTCCTCAAATAGCTACCTAATTACTTAACTACTCGCATGATCTTCACTTATATCTTTTTGGAGTAGTTTGTCATTTACTCTTGTGCTTCACTTATATTCTACGAGTAAATTGTTGAATAAATTGAATGTCATGAAGTTGAAATCATATCATGCCTAGTGGTAGCTTCACATTGGGTTTAGAAAGTGAAATCTTTTGAGGCTTGACAATCACAATATTGGTCATACAAGCAATTCATGAATAATTAGTATAAGAAAGAGAACTTTCACATGCAAATACACTATCATAGAAAGCTTTTGTGATTGTAAGCCCCCATCAAAATATTATATGCCAAAATTGTTGACATTGGACAAGGAAGACAATGTAATGGTTTATGTTTGTTCATATTCACATAGAAGTCATATTGTCCTAGATCCTTCAACATGTGGTGCTTGCCCCCCATCTTTGCTAGCCAAAAATTCCTTACCAAGTAGAGACACTACTTGTGCATCCAAAAACCCTTAAACCCAAATCTTATTTTCAAGAGTCCACCATACCTACCTATATGCGGTATTTCCGTGCCGTTCTAAGCAAATTAGTATGTGTCATCTCTAATTTTCAAAAATAAATTTCTCTTTTGTGTGCTTGTACCGCTCGCGAGGCGGTGAGAGGTGGCCAATATTTTCCATGCTAGATGTGTTATTCTCGCGATGAGTGTTTATTCACTTGTCATTGCACGAGAGTAAGGCAAAGGTTTTAGGGATGCCCAGTCCCTAAATGAAAAATGAATTTACTTTATGTTGTCAAATAATAAATTCCTTGGAAAGTGTTGGTATGGAGGGCACCCGTGGATACGGCTAGCCATGGAAAGTGAAAGAATGGTGGAAAAAGGAATAAACTTTATTTTCTATTTGGGAACCGCCTATGATATATCTAGCATGGAAAGTGTTGGGAGCTCTAAGTCGTTTTTGTTGGTGGGAAAAGTATACCTCTCAAAATGTTTTTATCTCTCAATTTTCGCTTCGAGCTCTGGCACCTCTACAAATCCCTACTTCCCTCTGCGAAGGGCCTATCTTTTACTTTTCAGTATTTACTTTTATGCAAAGAGTCAAAGTTATTCCCTCTATTCCTTTTTATTTTTCTCTTTTGGCAAGCATCATGTGGTGAGGAAAGATCTAGGCACATATGTCCAGTTGAATGTGGGTAGCATGAGTTATCATTGTTGACATCACCCTTGAGGTGAATACGTTGGGAGGCAAAATAATAAGCCCCTATCTTTCTATGTGTCCAGTTGAAACATTTTGCTCATGTGTATGCGGTGAGTGTTAGCAATCATACAAGACTATATGATGGTTGAGTATGTGGAGCTATTACTTAGACTCCATTGAATAAGTTGAATTGCAATTGCTTGGTGACTAAGAACATAGGTTGTTGGGTTTCAAGAGAATTTATTTTTGAACCTTAACATGTGAATTGGTTGCCATTATAACATTAGAAGTTTTATGAGAAAGAATTGATGTTACGATGCTCGAAAAAGTGATTGAAATTATCATTGATCAAACTTATGCACTTTGCTAGCATTCACACTTCATAAAATTATTTCTTTTATCATTTACCTACTCGAGGACGAGCAGGAATTAAGCTTGGGGATGCTGATACGTCTCCAACGTATCTATAATTTATGAAGTATTCATGCTGTTATTTTATCATTCTTGGATGTTTTACAATCATTTTATAGCAACTTTATATAATTTTTTGGGACTAACCTATTGACCCAGTGCCCAGAGCCAGTTGCTGTTTTTTGCTTGTTTTTTACATCGCAGGAAATCAATATCAAACGGAGTCCAAACACCGCTAAACTCCACGGAGATTTTTTATGGACCAGAAGACACCCACTGGGCCAGAGCTGCACCTGGGGGGTGCCCCGAGGGGGGCACAACCCACCAGGGCGCGCCATGGGGCCTCCCGCACCCCCTCTTTGTAGTATAAATTCCCAAATTTTCCTAAACCCTTGGGGGTTACCCTAGATCAGAAGTTCCACTGCCGCAAGGTCTCTGTATCTGCGAAAACCAATCTAGACCCCATTCTGGCACCCTGCCGGAGGGGGGAATCATCTCCTGTGGCCATCTTCATCATCCCGGCGGCCACCACAATGAGGAGCCACCCTCGAGGTTGAGGGTTTGTACCAGTAGCTATGTGTTTAATCTCTCTTTCTCTCTCTCTCGTGATCTATATCATGGGCTTCGTTAATATAAATGGATCCTATGATGTTTCTCCCCTCTATACTCTTGTTATGATGAATTGAATCTTTACCCTTCAAAGTTTTGTCTTGTCGGATTGAATATTCAGAGATGAGAACACATGATATATGTCTTGCAATATGAATACTTGAGGTGACAATGAGGTATCCTATTGATTCACTTGATATGTGTTATGGCATTCAACTCACAGATTCCTGTGGTGATATTGGGGTAATCTATGCATAGGGGTTGATGCACGTTTTTCTCCGACGGAAACGTTGGGGTCTCTTTATAGTTCTTTGTGTGGATTGAGTATTATGAATATGAATTTGCTTTGGTGTTATCTTAGTACGAACTCTTGATTAGATCGATCGGAAAGAATAGCTTGCGTTATTCTAGTACGAACTCTAGGATAGATTGATCGGAAAGAATAGCTTTGAGGTGGCTTGGTACCCTATGAACAATTCCTATCTTTTGTTCTCCGCTAATAGGAACTCGGGAGTGATTCTTTTTTGCACTCTGAGGGCATAGTTATATGATCCAACTATGTTAGCATTGTTGAGAGATTGCACTAGCGAAAGTATGGACCCTAGGCCTCATTTCCAAGCATTGCAATACCGTTTCTGTGTCCATTTACTATTTGCTACCTTGCTGTTTTTATTTATTCAGATTACAAAAATATATTTCTACCATCAATATTACACTTTTATCATCATCTCTTCATCGAACTAGTGCACCTATACAATTTGCCATTGTATTGGGTGTGTTGGGGACACAAGTGATTTCTTGTAATTGGTTGCAGGGTCGTTTGAGAGAGACCATCTTCATCCTACACCTCCTACGGATTGATAAACCTTAAGTCATCCACTTGAGGGAAAATTGCTACTGTCCTACAAAACTCTGCGCTTGGAGGCCCAACACGAGTCTACAAGAATAAAGTTGCATGGTAGACATCATAAAGTTGAGTAAAGACTCAAAACCCGACCACGACAGAAAATAGAAAGAGAATGAAAAGTCATTCCCTATGCCTCGGTCATAGGTTCTATAAAGTATGCTATGATGTGTACCAGACATATTGTGTACCTCACCATGAGTTTGGCAAGAGGGTACAATAGTGATCCAGGAGTGGATCACTGGACTGCGGTCAAAATTATCCTTAATGGAATAAGGATATATTTCTCGGTTATGGAGGTGACAAAAAGTTCGTCGTCAAGGGTTACGTAGATGCAAGCTTTGACACTGATCCGGATGACTCTAAGTCTTAATCTGGATACATATTGAAAGTGGGAGTAATTAGCTATGGTAGCTCCGTGCAGAGCATTGTAGACAAAATAATTTGCAAAATACATACGTATCTGGATATGGCAGACCCGTTGACTAAACCTCTCTCACAAGCAAAACATGATCACACCTTAGTACTCTTTGGGTGTTAATCACATGGCGATGTGAACTAGATTACTGACTCTAGTAATCCATTTGGGTGTTGGTCACACGGTGATGTGAACTATGGGTGTTCATCACATGGTGATGTGAACTATTGGTGTTAATCACATGGTGATGTGATCTAGATTATTGACTCTAGTGCAAGTGGGAGACTGAAGGAAATATGCCCTGGAGGCAATAATAAAGTTGTTATTTATATTTCCTTATATCATGATAAATATCTATTATCTATGCTAGAATTGTATTAACCGGAAACTTGATACATGTGTGGATACATAGACAAAACAATGTCCCTAGTAAAGCCTCTACTAGACTAGCTCGTTAATCAAAGATGGTTAAGTTTCCTAACCATAGACATGTGTTGTCATTTGATGAACTGGATCGCATCATCACGAGAATGATGTGATGGACAAGACCCATCCGTTAGCTTGGCATAATGATTGTTAAGTTTTATTGCTATTGCTTTCTTCATGACTTATACATGTTCCTATGACTATGAGATTATGCAACTCCCGAATACCGGAGGAACACTTTGTGTGCTATCAAACGTCATAACATAACTGGGTGATTATAAAGATGCTCTACAGGTGTCTCCGATGGTGTTTGTTGAGTTGGCATAGATCGATATTAGGATTTGTCACTTTGAGTATCGGAGAGGTATCTCTGGGCCCTCTCGGTAATGCACATCACTATAAGCCTTGAAAGCAATGTGACTAATGAGTTAGTTACGGGATGATGCATTATGGAACGAGTAAAGAGACTTGCGGGTAACGAGATTGAACTAGGTATGATGATACCGACGATCGAATCTCGGGCAAGTAACATACAGATGACAAAGGGAATAACGTATGTTGTTATGCGGTTTGACCGATAAAGATCTTCGTAGAATATGTAGGAGCCAATATGAGCATCCAGGTTCCGCTATTGGTTATTGACCGGAGATGTGTCTCGGTCATGTCTACATAGTTCTCGATCCCGTAGGGTCCGCACACTTAACGTTCGATGATGATTTGTATTATGAGTTATGTGATTTGATGACCGAAGTTTGTTCGGAGTCCCGGCTGAGATCACGGACATGACGACGAGTCTCGAAATGGTCGAGAGGTAATTATTCATATATTGGAAGGCTATATTCAGACATCGGAAAGGTTCCGAGTGATTTGGGTATATTTTGGAGAACCGGGGAGTTACGGGAATTCACCGGGAGAAGTAATGGGCCTTTTTGGGCCATACGAGAAAAGAGGAGGCAAGCCAAGGGGAGGTGGTGCCCCCCCATGGGTCCGAATTGGACTAGGGGGAAGGGGGCGCCCCCTGCCTTTTTCCTACTCTCTCTCTCTTTCCCTCTTTGCTTCTCTCCTACTCCGAAAAGGGAAAAGGATTCCTATTAGGACTTGGAAGTCCTAATAGGACTCCATACTCTTGGCGCGCCCCTAGGGGGCCGGCCTCTCTCCCTCCCTCCTTTGTATACGTCGCCAGGGGCACCCCAAAGCACAACAGGCAATCTCTTAGCCGTTTGTGGTGCCCCCCTCCACAGTTACACACCTCGGTCATATCGTCGTAGTGCTTAGGCGAAGCCCTGCGCCGGTAATTTCATCATCACTGTCACCACGCCATCGTGCTGATGGAACTCTCCCTCGTCGTCAACTGGATCAGGAGCTCGAGGGACGTCATCGTGCTGAACGTGTGCTGAACACGGAGGTGATGTATGTTCGGTACTTGGATCGGTTGGATCGTGAAGACGTTTGACTACATCAACCGCGTTACTAAACGCTTCCGCTTTCGGTCTACGAGGGTATGTGGACACACTCTCCCCCCTCATTGCTATGCATCTTCTAGATAGATCTTGCATGATCGTAGGATTTTTTTTGAATTACTACGTTCCCCAACACACTATTGATGACTACCCCATCTCACGTGATGATCGGACATGGGCTATTTGATTTGGATCATGTATCACTTAGATGACTTGAGGGATGTCTATTTAAGTGGGAGTTATCTAGTAATTTGATTCACTGAACTTAGTTTATCATGAACATAGTCTTGATAGTTTTGCATATCTATGTTGTAGATCAATAGCTCGCGATATAGCTCCTATAAATTTTTGATATGTTCCTAGAGAAAACTAAGTTGAAAGATGATAGTAGCAATGATGCGGACTGGGTCCGTGATCTGAGGATTATCCTCATTGCTGCACGGAAGAATTATGTCCTTAATGCACCGCTAGGTGACAGACCTGTTGCAGGAGCAGCTGCAGACGTTATGAACGTTTGACAAGCTCGATATGATGACTACTTGATAGTTTAGTGCACCATGCTTTATGGCTTAGAACCAGGATTTAAAAACGGTTTGAACGCCATGGAGCATATGAGATGTTCGAAGAGCTGAAAATTGGTATTTTAGACTCATGCCCGTGTCGAGAGGTATGAGACCTCTGACAAGTACTTTGCCTACAAGATGGAGGAGAATTGCTCAGTCAGTGAGCATGTACTCAGAATGTCTGAGTACTACAATTGCTTGAATCAAGTGGGAGTTGATCTTCCAGATAAGATAGTGGTTGACAGAGTTCTCTAGTCACCACCACCAAGCTACTAGAACTTCGTGATGAACTATAATATGCAAGGGATGACGGAAACGATTCCGGAGCTCTTCGCGATGCTGAAATCGGTGAAGGTAGAAATCAAGATAGAGCATCAAGTGTTGATGGTTGACAATATCACTAGTTTCAAGTAAAAGGGCAAGGGAAAGAAAGGGAACTTCAAGAAGAATGGCAAGCAAGTTGCCGCTCCCATGAAGAATCCCAAAGCTGGACCCAAGCCTGAAACAGAGTGCTTCTACTGCAAAGGAAATGGTCACTAGAAGCGGAACTGCCCCAAATACTTGGCAGATAAGAAGGATGGCAATGTGAGCAAAAGGTATATTTGATATACATGTCATTGATGTGTACCTTACTAGTGTTCGTAGTAGCCCCTGGGTATTTGATACCGGTTCAGTTGCTAAGATTAGTAACTCGAAACAGGAGTTGCAGAGACTAGTTAAAAGAGAGGTGACAATGTGTGTTGGAAATGATTCCAAGGTTGATATGATCACCATCGCACACTCCCTCTACCTTCAGGATTAGTGTTGAACCTAAATAAATGTTATTTGGTGTTTGCGTTGAGCATGGATATGATTAGATCATGTTTATTGCAATACTTTTATTCATTTAAGTTAGAGAATAATTGTTGTTCTGTTTACATGAATAAAACCTTGTATGGTCATACACCCAATGTGAATGGTTTATTGAATCTCGATCGTAGTGATACACATATTCATTATATTGATGCCAAAAGATGCAAAGTTGATAACGATATTGCAACATACTTGTGGCACTGCCGTTTAGGTCATATTGGTGTAAAGCGCATGAAGGAACTCCATGCAAATGGACTTTTGAAATCACTTGATTATGGATCATTTGATACTTGCGAACCATGCCTCATGGGCAAGATGACTAAAACTCCGTTCTCCGGAACAATGGAGCGAGCTAATGACTTATCAAAAATAATACATACCAATATATGTGGTCTGGTGAGTGTTGAAGCAAGCGCCAGGTATCATTATTTTCTGACCTTCACAGATGATTTGAGTAGGTATGGGTATATCTACTTGATGAAACACAAGTCTGAAACATTTGAAAAGTTCAAAGAATTTCAGAGTGAAGTGGAGAATAATCATAACAAGAAAATAAAGTTTCTACGATCTAATCGCGGAAGCGAATATTTGAGTTAAGAGTTTGGCCTTCATTTAAAACAAAGTGGAATAGTTTCGCAACTCACGCCACCTGAAACACCACAGCGTAATGGTGTGTCTGAATGTCGTAATTGAACTATATTAGATATGGTGCAATCTATGATGTCTCTTACCGATTTACCACTATCGTTTTGGGGTTATGCATTAGAGACAGCCGCATTGACGTTAAATAGGGCACCGTCTAAATCCGTTGAGACGACACCGTATGAACTGTGGTTTGGCAAGAAACCTAAGCTGTCGTTTCTTAAAGTTTGGGGTAGCAACATGTTGGAAATATGCCCTAGAGGCAATAATAAAATGGTTATTATCATATTTCCTTGTTCATGATAATTGTCTATTGTTCATGCTATAATTGTATTAACCAGAAACCGTAATACATGTGTGAATACATAGACCACAACATGTCCCTAGTGAGCCTCTAGTTGACTAGCTCGTTGATCAATAGATGGTTGTGGTTTCCTGACCATGGACATTGGATGTCGTTGATAATCGGATCACATCATTAGGAGAATGATGTGATGGACAAGACCCAATCCTAAGCATAGCACAAGATCGTGTAGCTCATTTGCTAGAGCTTTTCTAATGTCACATTTCCTTAGACAATGAGATTGTGCAACTCCCGAATATCGTAGGAATGCTTTGGGTGTATCAAACGTCACAACGTAACTGGGTGACTATAAAGGTGCACTACATGTATTTTCGAAATTTTCTGTTGGGTTGGCACGAATCGAGACTGGGATTTGTCACTCCGTATGACGGAGAGGTATCTCTGGGCCCACTCGGTAATGCATCATCATAATGAGCTCAATGTGACTAAGGAGTTAGTCACATGATCATGTGTTACGGAATGAGTAAAGAGACTTGCCGGTAACGAGATTGAACAAGGTGTAGGGATACCGACGGTCGAATCTCGGGAAAGCAACATACCGATGAACAAAGGGAATTGTATACGGGATTGATTGAATCCCCGACATCGTGGTTCATCCGATGAGATCATCGTGGAACATGTGGGAGCCAATATGCGTATCCAGATCCCGCTATTGGTTATTTGCCGGAGAGATGTGTCGGTCATGTCTGCATGGTTCCCAGACCCGTAGGGTCTACACACTTAAGGTTTGGTGATGCTAGGGTTGTAATGGGTAATTGTATATGGTTACCGAAGGTTGTTCTCTAAATATGTATGATTATTAGTGTGGAGAAAATAAACTTTATACGATCTTGTGATGTGGAAGCAATAAAAGCGACGGACTGCATAATAAAGGTCCTTATCACAAGTGGATATATAAAGTGACATTCTTTTGCATTAATATTTCATGCATCCAACCATAAAATCACATGACAACCTCTTCTTCCCTCTGCGAAGGGACTATCTTTTATTCTTGTCTTACACCTTATATAAGAGTCATGGTGATCTTCACCTTTCCTTTTTACATTTTATCCTTTGGCAAGCGCATTGTGTTGGAAAGATCCTGATATATATATTCAATTGGATGTAAGTTAGCATGAATTATTATTGTTGACATTAACCTTGAGGTAAAAGGTTGGGAGGCAACACTATAAGCCCCTATCTTTCTCTGTGTCCGATTAAAACTCCATACCCATAAGTATTGCGTGAGTGTTAGCAATTATGAAAGACTAAATGATAATTGAGTATGTGGACTTGTTGAAAAGCTCTTATATTGAATCTTTCCGATGTTATGATAAATTGCAATTGCTTCAATGACCGAGATTATAGTTTGTTGGTTTTCAATGAAGTTTTTGATTCATACTTGACATTGTGAATAGATCATTACTTGAGCATAAGAAATCATATGACAATATATAAATATATAAATATATAAATATATAAATATATAAATATATATATATATATATATATATATATATATATATATATATATATATTTACATAAACACTATTCTGATCACGGGATCAGAATAATATTCTGATCACAACATGAACTTCCCGAGTAACGCGCCTGACCTTCCTCGTGTGCTAGGTTGAACTTCAGCTAAAAGGTGTCCAAATGGGGCTTGCTATATACCGTTGGAAAGCTATGGACACCAGTATCATGACCCAATTTAATTTTTGGCAAAATGTAAGCGGTTTAAGAGCAGTTTTGAAAACCGTTTTATCTTCATACAAAAAACGTGAATCGTATTTTCGATCGCATTTTTAAACCGTTTATCGGAATGAGGCAAATGATATGGCGTTGGGAAGCTGCTGCAAAACCGCTCCTTACACATGTTGAAAGTTTTCTCTGATTCCCTATGCTTAAAGCGTAATTTCGAAAATCGTAGAATTTCGCAAATGGAACACCTGAGTTGGTATTTTCGATGTCATTTCTAAACGGCAAATCCAATTGAGGCAAATGATATGGCGTTGGAAAGCTTATGAAAATGCACTACTTTTTCATGTTAAATGTTTTTTTTAATTTTGAACGGCTTAAAAGTAATTTAGAAAACTGTACAAGTTCCACCGAGTTCATATTTTCGAGCTAATTTTTTAACCGTACATCCAAATGCAGCAAATGATATGGCTCTGGAAAGCTTGAAGAAATGCGAAACTGTTTTGTATATATTCTTTCTCCCAATTCATTACTGTTTTATGTCAGTTTTGAAAATGGCTAAAAACGTATTTTTACCGTAATTTCTACAAACTTTATCGGAATGGGGCAAATAATATACCGCTGAAACGCTACGGAAAATGCGAAACTTTTTCATATTGATGGTTTTCTCTCATTTCTAGCCGTTTTTATGTAATTTCGAAAACGGCGAGATCACTCGTTCTGCCTTTATTTCGAAACAGATTCTTCGGAAATGCACCGCGTGAAGAACCTGACCTTCTCGGCATGTGTACCTGAACTTCACTCTGTTTTTCACGTGCTTTTTTTGCTCGTAGATCTCCATCCACTGCTCATAGCTCTCCATCCACTCACCGAAATTGAGCAAGTGATATAACGATGGAAAGCTGTTGTAAACATGCAACTTTCCCGTGTTATCATTTTTTCATACTCGCGACGATTTTAAAAGTTTTTCATCTGATATTCATTCAGTGTAGTAGGTGAACTTCCTTCTGTTTTCACGTTGAACTTCTGTGACGTATTTTTCATTTGTAATTTCCTCATCCATTTGTCAAGTGTTGCACAAATGGTATTTCTTTTGAATAAACTTCTCTCACAATATTTTTTTTTAACTTTCTCCGACGGAGGACTTGAACTTATATCAACAAACTTTTATTCTTTTGTTTTTTATTCTTTTTAATACAAAATGCACACCGTGTAGTACGTGAACTTCTGTCAGTTATCAAGCTGAACTTCTCTTGGGTACGTGAAAATATCTGAGTTTTTTATGAATATTAATCTGAATTTCTTAATCTTTTTTATGAAATTTTGAAGCGCTCTATTTTTAAAAGTTGAACTTCTTGTTATTTAATTTTTGAACTTCTTGTTTCCATTCTTTAATAACGAGGAAAATCTGAGTTTTCTATAATCATCGAACTTCTCCATCTTTTTAATTTGGACTTCCTGGTTTTATTTCTCAATCTTTTTTATGAAATTTGAAGCGCTCTATTTTTAAAAGTTGAACTTCTTGTTATTTTATTTTCGAACTTCTTGTTTCCATTCTTTAATAACGCGGAAAATTTGATTTTTTTATAATCATCGAACTTCTCCATCTTTTTAATATGGACTTCCTGGTTTATTTCTTTAATCTTTTTTATGAATAAAAGTATTTTAAGACACCAAAACAACATTTTTGTGTGTGTTTTTGCATTGGTTTGCACATCAAACCGCGTCATCTTTTAGAAATTGAACTTCTGCTTTTTCTTTTTGTTTTCTTTCAACATTTTTTAGCACGTCGAACCACGTCATCTTTAGAAATTGAACTTCTCCTTTCTTTTTGTTTTCTTTCAACATTGGTTTATTCAAACTTAACTTCTTGGTTTATTCGTGTTTTTATTGTTTTAGAAATGAGTTTTTTTCATTTTTTATGAACATCAAACCGCTCTATTAATTTAATTTGGACTTCTCTGGTTTTTTTGCAAAATGGAAAAACAATTCCATTTGTAAAACTTCATAATTAATTAACACATTTTCTAGAATGTGAATACAGAGTGAAGATCAACACATTGGACTGGACACGTACAAATCACTACAGAAATTTGTTGTCTTTAAAATTTTCAATTACTAGGTAGTTCTTCTACATGACCTATCCACATAATAATATATGAACTTCTCAGAAACTTATTTTTCATTAAGCACATTTAAGTACATAATATACAGGAAGGAGGTCGAAGATGTGAGCGCGGATGCATCTACATGTAGGAAAGTTTTTGGGTGCTCTTTTTTTTAATGTAGGGTGCTCTTTTTTTACCAGTGGAAGGTCAAAACAAGTCTCATATCCATTGAACATCTACAATATTAACTCTCAAACATCAGCAAAACAACCTGAAGAAAAACAGTACCGGTTCTCATTTGGCATATCAGCAAGCATATACAGAGCACATAATTAGAACCTACTCTCGGCATAAATTCACCATCGATGTTTTATTGTGTCCTGGCCTGTTCTCTTGAAGCATAAGATAGAAGAGAGGCGAGACTGTGTGCATGCTGCCCAACCAATACTTTTTGAACTTCCATATTTTTTTGGAACCATGATCATGAGGGAAGTTCAATGAAATTTGCAGGGAAGGTCATTGAGAAGCGACAACAGTAACACACGGCGATGGTGACCATATGGCCAGCTTACGTGAACCGGCAACCCGTACTCGAGGAAGGAAGCTGCTGCAGTTGAAAGTCCAAGAACCAATGTCGCGCGATGCGGCGTGGGGAAGATGACGGAGCTAGTGCAAGGGGGGGGCTGGGGCGCAGGAGGCCGCCCGTGCCGCCGCTTCCCATGCCTTGCCGGGGTCGTGGCCGGTGGATCCAGCCGCCCCGATTGGATCGGCGATGAGGTTTCTTGAGGCGGCATATCCGCTGTGATGGCTAGGTCCGCTGCACGACGAAGGATGGCGGCGTTTGGAGGTGAGGATGAGGCGGCGGCGGGTTCTCCGGGAGGCGTCTTGGCGGCGTGGGGATCGAGATCCGGGAGGTGGATCGGCTGCGGGGAAGCGGGGTGTGGCGGCTCTGGTCGGGAAGGAGGCGACAGTGGTTCTGTGGTCGGGAGGAGGCGGTGGTGGCTCTTGGAGGCGGAGGCGGTGGCACGCCAGGAGGAGGCGGCGGTGGCCGCGCCGGCTAGGGAGGAGGCGGTGGTGTCGGTGTGGTGCGGTTCGTGGCAGAGGGCAGATGGGATCGGGAGGATCGTGGGGATGGTGGGGGTGGGTGGAGATTTTTCCTTTTTACCGATTCAGGAGTTTGGAAGGATCCGTCACTCCATATATAAGCGTCCGTGATCCAAATAGTTATTCTAATCCTGAGATTAGAATAGTGTTATCATATATATATATATATATATATATATATATATATATATATATATATATATATATATATATATATATATATATATATATATATATATATATATATATATATATATATATTTGTTATAAGAATGATCATGATGCCCTCATGTCCGTATTCTATTTTATCGACACCCCTATCTCTAAACATGTGGACATATTTTTTGTTATCGGCTTCCGCTTGAGGACAAGCAAGGTCTAAGCTTGGGGGAGTTGATACATCCATTTTGCATCATGCTTTTATATCGATATTTATTGCATTATGGGCTGTTATTACACGTTATGTCACAATACTCATGCCTATTCTCTCTTATTTTACAAGGTTTACATGAAGAGGGAGAATGTCGGCAGCTAGAGTTCTGGGCTGGAAAAGGAGCAAATATTAGACACCTATTCTGCACAACTCCAAAAGTCCTTAAACTTCATGGAGGCACGTTTTGGAATTAATAAAAATACTGGCGAAAGAATCCACCAGAGGGGCCCACACCCTGGCCACGAGGGTGGGGGCGCGCCCCCCTGCCTCGTGGGCCCCCTGGCAGGCCTCCAGTGCCCATTTTCTGCTATATGAAGTCTTTTACCCTGGAAAAAAAATCATAAGCAAGCTTTCGGGACGAAACACCGCCGCCACGAGGCGGAACTAATCTAGGGCTCCGACGGAGCTGTTCTGCCGGGGAAACATCCCTCCGGGAGGGGGAAATCATCGCCATCATCATCACCAACAATCCTCTCATCGGGAGGGGGTCAATCTCCATCAACATTTTCACCAACACCATCTCCTCTAAAACCCTAGTCCATCTCTTGTATCCAATCTTTGTCCCAAAACCTCAGATTGGTACCTATGGGTTGCTAGTAGTGTTGATTACTCCTTGTAATTGATGCTAGTTGGTTTATTCGGTGGAAGATCATATGTTTAGATCCTTTATGCATATTAATACCCCTCTGATTATGAACATGAACATGATTTGTGAGTAGTTACGTTTGTTCCTGAGGACATGGGAGAAGTCTTGCTATAAGTAGTCATGTGAATTTTGTATTTGTTCAATATTTTGATGAGATGTATGTTGTCTCTCCTCTAGTGGTGCTATGTGAACGTCGACTACATGACACTTCACCATTGTTTGGGCCTAGAGGAAGGCATTGGGAAGTAATAAGTAGATGATGGGTTGCTAGAGTGACAGAAGCTTAAACCCTAGTTTATGCGTTGCTTCGTAAGGGGCTGATTTGGATCCATATGTTTCATGTTATGGTTAGGTATACCTTAATACTTCTTTTGTAGTTGTTGATGCTTGCAATAGGGGTTAATCACAAGTGGTATGCATTTCCAAGAAAGGGCAGTACCCAAGCACCGGTCCACCCACATACCAAATTATCAAAGTAACGAATGTGAATCATATGAGCGTGATGAAAACTAGTTTGACGATAATTCCCATGTGTCCTCGGGAGCGTTTTCCTTCATATAAGAGTTTGTCCAGGCTTGTCCTTTGCTACAAAAAGGATTGGGCCATCTTGCTGTAGCTTATTTACTTTCATTACTTGTTACCCGTTACAAATTACCTTATCACAAAACTATCTGTTACCTATAATTTCAGTGCTTGCAGAGAATACCTTGCTGAAAATCGCTTGTCATTTCCTTCTGCTCCTCGTTGGGTTCAACACTCTTACTTATCGAAAGGACTACGATAGATCCCCTACACTTGTGGGTCATCAAGACTCTTTTCTAGCGCCGTTGCCAGGGAGTGAAGCGCCTTTGGTAAGTGGAATTTGGTAAGGAAACATTTATATAGTGTGCTGAAATTTATTGTCACTTGTTACTATGGAAAACAATCCTTTGAAGGGTTTTTTCGGGGTATCTTCACCTTGTTCGGAACCACAATTAGCTACCCCTCAACCTACTGAACCTACTTAAAATGTTTACTTTGAAATCCCTTCGGGTATGATTGAGAAACTGCTAGCTAATCCTTTTACAGGAGATGGAACACTGCATCCCGATTTACACCTAATCTATGTGGATGAAGTTTGTGGATTATTTACGCTTGTAGGTATGCCCGAGGATGTTATCAAGAAGAAGGTCTTCCCTTTATCTTTGAAGGTAAAGTCATTGACATGGTTTAGGCTATGTGATGATATGGGATCATGGAACTACAACCGATTGAAATTGGACTTTCATCAGAAGTTTTATCCAATGCATCTTGTTCATCGTGATCGTAATTATATATATAATTTTTGGCCTCGTGAAGGAGAAAGCATCGCTCAAGATTGGGGGAGGCTTAATTCAATGTTATATTCATGCCCCAATCATGAGCTCTCAAGAGAAATTATTATTCAAAATTTTTATGCTCGGCTTTCTCTCAACAATCGCTCCATGCTCGATACTTCTTGTACTGGATCTTTTATGATGAAGACTATTGAATTCAAATGGGATTTATTGGAAAGAATTAAACGCAACTCTGAAGATTGGGACCTTGACGAAGGTAAGGAGTCAGGTATAACACCTAAGTTTGATTGTGTTAAATCCTTTATGGATACCGATGTTTTTCGTGAATTTAGCACTAAATATGGACTTGATTCTGAGATAGTAGCTTCTTTCTGTGAATCCTTTGCTACTCATGTTGATCTCCCTAAGGGGAAGTGGTTTAAATATAATCCTCCCATTGAAGTAAAAGTAGTTGCACCTATTAAAGTTGAAGAAAATACTATCACTTATAATGTTGATCCTGTTGTTCCTACTGCTTATATTGAGAAACCACCTTTCCCTGTTAGAATAAAGGATCATGCTAAGGCTTCAACTGTGGTTCGTAAGAGTAATACTATAACACCTACACCCCCTGAGAAAATTCAAGTTGAACCTAGTATTGCTATGGTTAAAGATCTCTTGGCCGATAATATTGATGGGCATGTTATTTACTTCTGTGATGAAGCTACTAGAATTGCTAGACCTGATACTAAAAATAAACATGGACCTGTAGTAGGCATGCATGTTATTTTTGTTAAAATAGGAGATCATTGCTATCATGGCTTATGTGATATGGGTACTAGTGCAAGTGCAATACCTCATTCCTTGTACAAAGAAACTATGCATGATATTGCACTTGCTGAGATAGAGGAAATCGATGTTACAATTAAGCTTGCCAATAGAGATACTATGTCACCAGTTGGGATTGTTAGAGATGTTGAAGTCTTCTGTGGGAAAGTTAAATATCCCGCTGATTTTCTTGTTCTTGGTTCCCCACAAGATAGCTTTTGTCCCATCATATTTGGTAGACCCTTCTTGAATATTGTTAATGCTAGGATAGACTGCAAAAAGGATGTTGTTACCATTGGTTTGGCGGATATGTCTCATGAGTTTAATTTTGCTAAATTTCGTAGACAACTCCATGATAAAGAATTGCCTAGTAAAGATGAAATTATTGGTCTTGCCTCTATTGCGGTGCCTCCTAATGATCCTTTAGAACAATATTTGCTTGACCATGAAAATGATATGTTTATGAATGGAAGAAGGGAAATAGATGAAGTATTCTTTAAACAGGGACCTATTTTGAAACACTACTTGCCTGTTGAAATCCTAGGGGATCCTCCTCCACCCAAGGGTGATCCCGTGTTTGAGCTTAAACCATTACCTGATACTCTTAAATATGCTTATCTTGATGAAAAGAAGATATATCCTGTTATTATTAGTGCTAACCTTTCAGAGCATGAAGAAAAGAAATTATTGAAAACTCTGAAGAAGCATCGTGCTGCTATTGGATATATTCTTGATGATATTAAGGGCATTAGTCCCACTCTATGCCAACACAAAATAAAATTGGAGAAAGACGCTAAACCAGTTGTTGATCACCAACGATGGTTAAATCCTAAGATGAAAGAAGTGGTAAGAAAAGAAATACTAAAGCTTCGAGAGGCAGGTATAATCTATCCCGTTGCTAATAGTCAGTGGGTAAGTCCTGTCCATTGTGTCCCTAGGAAGGGAGGTATTACCGTTGTTCCTAATGATAAAGATGAATCGATCCCACAAAGAATTATTACAGGTTATAGAATGGTAATTGATTTCCGCAAATTAAATAAAGCTACTAAAAAGAATCATTACCCTTTACCTTTTATTGATCAAATGTTAGAAAGATTATCTAAACATACACATTTTTTCTTTCTGGATGTTTATTCCGGTTTCTCTCAAATACCTGTGTCAAAAGAGGATCAATAAAAGACCACTTTTACTTGCCCTTTCGGTACCTTTGCTTATAGACGTATGCCTTTTGGTTTATGTAATGCACATGCTACCTTTCAAAGATGTGTGACTGCTATATTCTCTGACTTTTGTGAAAAGATTGTTGAGGTTTTCATGGATGATTTCTCCGTGTATGGAACTTGTTTTGATGATTGCTTAAGCAACCTTGATCGAGTTTTGCAGAGATGTGAAGAAACTAATCTTGTCTTGAATTGGGAAAAGTGCCACTTTATGGTTAATGAAGGTATTGTCTTGGGGCATAAAATTTCTGAAAGAGGTATTGAAGTTGATAAAGCTAAAGTTGATGCTATTGAAAATATGTCGTGTCCCAAGGACATTAAAGGTATAAGAAGTTTCCTTGGTCATGCCGGTTTTTATAGGAGGTTCATTAAGGACTTCTCTAAAAAATTTAGGCCTCTGACTAATCTCTTACAAAAAGATGTTCCATTTGTCTTTGATGATCATTGTGTAGAAGCATTTGAAATACTTAAGAAAGCCTTGATTTCTACACCTATTTTTCAGCCACCTGATTGGAATTTACCCTTTGAAATTATGTGTGATGCTAGTGATTATGCTGTAGGTGATGTTCTAGGACAAAGAGTTGATAAGAAATTAAATGTTATCCAATATGCTAGTAAGACTCTAGACAGTGCCTAGAGAAATTATGCTACTACTAAAAAAGAATTTTTGGCAGTTGTGTTTGCTTGTGATAAGTTCAGACCTTATATTGTTGATTCTAAAGTAACTGTTCACACTGATCATGCTGCTATTAAATATCTTATGGAGAAGAAAGATGCTAAACCTAGACTTATTAGATGGGTTCTCCTACTACAAGAATTTGATTTGCATATTATTGATAGAAAGGGAGCTGAGAACCCCATTGCAGACAACTTGTCTAGGTTAGAGAATGTTCTTGATGACCCACTACCTATTGATGATAGCTTTCCTGATGAACAATTAGCTGTCATAAATGCTTCTCGTACTGCTCCATGGTATGCTGATTATGCTAATTACATTGTTGCCAAATTTACACCACCTAGTTTCACATACCAGCAAAAGAAAAAGGTTTTCTATGATTTAAGACATTACTTCTGGGATGACCCACACCTTTGTAAAGAAGGAGTAGATGGTGTCATTAGACGTTGTGTACCTGAGCATGAACAGGAACAGATCCTACGCAAGTGTCACTCCTAAGCTTATGGAGGACACCACGCTGGAGATATAACTGCACATAAGGTATTGCAATCCGTTTTTTATTGGCCTACTCTCTTCAAAGATGCCCGTAAGTTTGTCTTGTCTTGTGATGAATGTCAAAGAATTGGTAATATTAGTAGACGTCAAGAAATGCCTATGAATTATTCACTTGTTATTGAACCATTTGATGTTTTGGGCTTTGATTATATGGGACCATTTCCTTCCTCTAATGGGTATACACATATTTTAGTTGCTGTTGATTACATTACTAAGTGGGTAGAAACTATTCCAACTAGTAGTGCTGATCATAACACTTCTATTAAGATGCTTAAAGAAGTTATTTTTCCGAGGTTTGGAGTCCCTAGATATTTAATGACTGATGGTGGTTCACATTTTATTCATGGTGCTTTTCGTAAAATGCTTGCTAAGTATGACATTAATCATAGAATTGCATCTCCATACGACCTCCAGTCTAGTGGTCAAGTAGAATTGAGTAATAGAGAGATCAAATTAATTTTGCAAAAGACTGTTAATAGATCTAGAAAGAATTGGTCCAAGAAACTTGATGATGCATTATGGGCCTATAGAACAACATATAAAAATCCTATAGGTATGTCTCCGTATAAAATGGTTTATGGAAAAGCAGGTCACTTACCTCTCGAACTAGAACATAAGGCATATTGGTGCATAAAAGAGCTCAACTATGATTTCAAACTTGCCGGTGAGAAGAGGCTATTTGACATTAGCTCACTTGATGAATGGAGAACCCAGGCCTATGAAAATGCCAAACTGTTTAAAGAAAAAGTTAAAAGATGGCATGACAAAAGGATACAAAAGCGTGAGTTTAATGTAGGTGATTATGTGTTGCTATTCAACTCTCGTTTTAGATTTTTTGCAGGAAAAATTCTCTCTAAATGGGAAGGTCCTTATGTTATCGAGGAGGTCAATCGTTCCGGTGCCATAAAAATCAACAACTTTGAAGGCACAAATCCAAAGGTGGTGAACAGTCAAAGAATCAAACATTATATCTCAGGTAATCCTATAAATGTTGAAACTAATGTTATTGAAACCATGACCCCGGAGGAATACATAAGGAACACTTTCCAGAACGTTTCAGACTCCTAAAAGGAATAGGTATGTGGTACGGTAAGTAAACCAACTCCAAAACAGTTCTAATGGCAATTTTTCTCCGTTTTGGAATATTTAAGAAAATAGGAAAATAAGAAGTAGTCCGGGAAGGACACGAGGCGTCCACGAGGGTGGAGGGCGCGCCCCCTGCCTCGTGGGCACCTCGTGTGCCCTCTAGACTCCGTTTTCTTGCACGATACTTCTTTTGGTCGGTGAAAATTCATTATATAATCTCCCGAAGGTTTTGACCACAGTACCATGCAAATATCCTCTGTTTTTATTTCGAGTTGTTCCTGCCACATATTAGAGCAAGATGTCTTCTCAAGAGTCAGTCGGGGGAGAGCTGGGTGTCTCATCCGACACCGGGACCAGGAGCGAACAGCGATGCTGACCACTTTGGGCCATCAACGGAGGAAGTGATGGAGGCTGACTTGAAGTGGATAGATGCCATGGAGTAGGAACAAGAAGTTACTTCTCGTTTCCGAGCCGGATTCACGATGGGGGAACTACAGAGCTCAGCTATTCCGAATTCGGTCATCCCTTCCAATGTTAGATTTCTCTCTTATGAAAATATGAAAAAGAGTATTACTTGTTCGCCCGTAGCTATGCAACATACTTGGGGTGAAAGGAGCCTTAGCCGTCACGGGCAAGCTCCGTAAGGAAATAATGGACCTCAAGCAGCAAGTCAATAAGCTTGAGGAGGAGTGTCAGTGTCAAAACCGGCGGATCTCGAGTAGGGGGTCCCGAACTGTGCGTCTAGGCGGATGGTAACAGGAGACAAGGGACACGATGTTTTTACCCAGGTTCGGGCCCTCTCGATGGAGGTAAAACCCTACTCCTGCTTGATTAATATTGATGATATGGGTAGTACAAGAGTAGATCTACCACGAGATCAGAAAGGCTAAACCCTAGAAGCTAGCCTATGGTATGATTGTTGTTCGTCCTACGGACTAAAACCCTCCGGTTTATATAGGCACCGGAGAGGGCTAGGGTTACACAGAGTCGGTTACAAGGGTAGGAGATCTACATATCTGTATCGCCAAGCTTGCCTTCCACGCCAAGGAAAGTCCCATCCGGACACGGGACGAAGTCTTCAATCTTGTATCTTCATAGTCTAGGAGTCTGGCCAAAGGTGATAGTTTGGCTATCCGGACACCCCCTAATCCAGGACGCCCTCAGTAGCCCCTGAACCAGGCTTCAATGACGACGAGTCCGGCGCGCGTATTGTCTTCGACATTGCAAGGCGGGTTCCTCCTCCGAATACTTCATAGAAGATTTTGAACACAAGGATAGTGTCCGGCTTTGCAAAACAAGTTCCACATGCCACCGTAGAGAGAATAATCTTTGCACAAATCTGCTGACGTATTCCGCAGCGTGAAATCACACCATGGCCAGGCCTTTATTCGAATCGTTTTTACCGTCCCACCTCAGCGCGTTTAGCGAGGCGGTTTCCTTGGCACGTCTTGTCAAAGCGGAGATCGTGCCCCCTTATTCCGGGATTCTCATCTATATGGGTGTGGGTAACCCAACCGCGCCCGTCAACCGCCTCCTCTATCGGGCGAGTCACGAGCGATCCGCAGGAGGGCTCTTGGTATTCAACCTCCTTATAAGGAGACCAAGGCCCCGCTCTTTCTTTAAATCTCCATCGTATCCACCCCTCGCCTCGAGTTCCAACACCCAAAGCTCCAGATTCGGGCGCTTCGGATCTTCGACGATGTCCGGCTCCGACCTGCAAGGCCGGTGGATGCCTTCCTCCGTCACGGAAGAAGACGTGCTAAGGCTGAGAGACACCAAGTATCTAACAGGCGAAATTTCGCACAGGTTGCCTGCCCAAGGGCAGGTTATTCCCACCCCTGAGCCTGGTGAGAGCGTGGTGTTCATGTCCCACTTCCTTCGGGGGTTAGGCTTCCCGACGGACCCCTTCGCGAGGGGGCTCGTGTTTTATTATGGGCTCGAATTTCATGACTTGGATCCGGAGTCCATCCTCCACATCTCATCGTTTATCGTCATATGCGAAGCCTTCCTCCGCATTACCCCTCACTTCGGATTGTGGCTCAAGACCTTCAAAGTGGAGCGAAGATGATCAAGGGCAGCGGCGAGAGTCTTGGAGGGCTGTCATAAGAAAGAATGCTGATGCTCCATGGCCGAGGGCTCTTTTCAAGGGGAGCTTAGTCTGTGGCAGCGAGAGTGGTTTTATATCACAGCTCCCAGGGGCACCAAATGGGTGGCGCCACCTGCCTTCCGCTCGGGTCCTCCACTGCGGCTAGCGTCATGGGTCAATAAAGGGCTTGACTGGGGGCCGTCCAAGGACGTACCTCTGTTGCAGGGCCGTATTCGAGACCTCCTAGAGAGGGAGATCACTCTGGTCGTAGTAGCGCAGGTCATGCTGATCCGTCGCATCCTGCCCTGCAAACGTCGCCCCCTCCGCCTGTGGGAGTTTGATCCGGAGGGACCACGAGCTCTCCAACATTTTATGGGCACTACACCCGTGGAGATGTACCAACTGTTCTTCGGATCACAGGGAATGTGTCCGGACTTGACCGAGGATGCAGGTCTGAGTTGCAATCGCCCGGATACTCAAGTAAGTAGTCCTGTACCCGGACACGCTATCCATACATTTATCATAAACTTGCCCTTAAAAGAGCTGTCTCTTGAACATGAGTGGATAGCGAAAGCAAAACTGATAAGGTGTCCGGCCCCCCTCCCTGAGACCACGCCGGATCCTGTACTGACCAAGATGCTAAAGGCTGCGCCTTTGGAAGAAGGCGAAGGGGGGAACAGGGAAGCTACTGCCTCCGTGAAGGAGGTTATCAAGAAAGGGGGATCAAAAATCCCTCCATCCAGGGGGAGAAGAGGACCGCTTCTGAAGATCCGGAGATCAAGGCCTCAAAACGGGGGAAGAAATCTTCACCAGAGGGTCCCGCCCTGGGAGATGCCCTGGCCGCACTATTTCCCCAAGGAGATCAGCCCTCCAACGAGCCGTAAGTAGAGAGGGGAATTTCACAATACATCCCTGTTTTATTTCTGAGGATAACCGAAACTTTTACCTTGTAGTTCGGATCTCAGCCCTTCTCAGCAGAGCTCATCTTCGGGGGATCTTCGTCCGGAGATGATGGAGAGCGAAACGCCTCCGCCTGCCGTACCGTCATACGAGGCGGGCGACCATGAGGTGTCATCGCGGAGGGTTTCTCCGAATCCGGCGGGGCCGGAATGCGGTCGTGTGCCCCCTCAAAGCCCTCCGCGTCCGGCCTTCGAAAATGGCCATCAGACGAGTCCGGCACCAACTGGTGTACGGTCGGAGGAGTTGAAGGGTCTCCTCGGGTGAGCGTCTATCTCAGAAGATCACCGTGCGCTAATGGGAACGGTGATTGAAAGGTTTTCATCCGCTGAGAGCGGATTGCATGAAGCCATCAGAAGTTTACTGACGGGGTTTGAGGTATGCGAAATGATGTACCTTCTGACAGTTTTGCATATAGAATGCGCCCTGTATAGCTAGTAGCCCCTGAGACTCGGTGTGTTGTCAAAAGTGACAGCGCGCCGAGGATCATAATCCCAGGTATAATATGTCGCCCTTCCTCTGTAGGTGGCGAAGTGTCCCGTGGCTAGCCGGACTGGTGAATTTGCCGAATTGAAGCGGCAACTTGACGTGGCGGATGCAGACATCGCGCTTGTCAATAAGCGGCTTGACGAGTCACAAGGTATGCAGCTTCTCCGCGGACACCTGGTAAGGGAGCTTAATGTTCGTGCCTTACAACATTTATGCTTGATGCAGATGGTGCTGCTTCCGTGGAGAGCCTTCGGGTGGAGCTCGCCCGATCCAAGGAACAAGCCAGAAAAAGTAATGCGGCTGCCTTAAAGGCGGCCAAAGAGCTAAAAGTCGAACAGGCTGCTCACTGCCGAAGCAAGAAGGAAATGGCTGAGATGGCCGTAAAGTTGAAGAATGCTACCGACCGCTACGAGCTGCTCGAAAAAGAAGGTCAAGCGGAGCAAGAGGGCCTGAAAAAGGCCACCACCGAGGCCAAGCATGCGCGCTCTGCAATGAGAGCTATGAAGGAGGAGCTACGTCAGGCCGGAGATATCGCGGCTAGAAAGCCCTTTCTGCTGCGGAGGAAATTCACGGATCCTAAATATGCTCAGTTGGACCGGCTGTGGGGTGCGGAGGATGCTTATCTGAACTTGGCGGCGAGCGCCGCAGACGCGGTTGAACACTTCCAAGGCCAAAAGGATTGCCAAAAGGAAGAGTTATTTTGGTCGCAGTTCCGTGATCCGGAGTGTCCACTTCCTTTAGCCGAGTGCTTGGCCGAATGGGCGGAGCTGAATAGGTTGTCCTGACTTGCCATGAAGGATGTCGTGACTCATTTGTGGCTGAAAGGGCCCGAGCCGAGGAGTTATTTTGGCTTGGTGCAGCAGTTCCTTGGTGCGGTGCCGCATATCGATGCAATGAGGCGGTCAGCATGCATAGAGGGTGCGCGGATGGCTCTTGCCCGTGTCAAGACATACTGGGCAGAGATGAAGGCCACCGACGTTGCATCCTCCGATTGGACGGAAGCCAGTACACATCGAGCACTATTTTGAGGAAGTCTGCAGGCGCTCGTTTAATAGAGACGCATGCTCGAAGGATATTATGTTCTAATGACATGTATGATTTGTGAAAAAATGTTTCAATAGAATATAAGAGCTTTTTATACTTGTGCGTTCAAGTATTAAAATATCTCTGTGCAGCCGTTAATGTATATGTGTATATAACACGAAAGATGGCAGTCTTGACTTCCATTTCACGCACATAATGCGGGGTGTTTGCAAAAGGCGCATTTTCACACTTAATCCAACGTCTTGGTCCTGTGAAGGAGGTGATAAGCGTAGCAAACTAGGCAACCGGACTATAATGCTTTATCACTTTCACTTAGCCATAGGAGTTCGATGGTGGGGCTACTATATAGCCCCTAGAGACACTGCGCTCTCCCGAATTGAGGCGGCGTATGTGCTGACCGAAACAGTCCTTCGTTAATCGGAGAATTCTAAACATTCCGGTAGGTCATCAGTGGTTGACCAGTCTCACGCTATATCATGACAGTCAGTTTTGGCTTTCTCTCTTGAGGTGCTCACCAGGCGAACAGGGCTGTCGCATAGTTCTCCACAGTGCGCGTTAGCGATAGAAGCGGGCGTAAGGCAGCAAAACATAGGGCCAGCAAACCCAACATTTGACCAAAGACATGATTGAGCTGATGCATATAAGGCCTAACTCGAGGCGCGAACACTCCCTAAGGTATTCGGTCTTTATGAAAGCGGGCGAACAACGCCCTTAGTAACAAGCCCCGATGTCGAGTGCAGCGCAAAATTCGACGCGGCCCGATGCCAAAACGCCACCTCTTCCTCGCTTATAGCAAGAAACCGGAGATGTATATCAACAAGAGGCAGTGAGAAAGGTTTACGCAGGGTCTTAATCTGAAAAGAATCCTTGCAACAGGTCCCTACTTCACGTCTGCTTTGTGTCTCCGTTGTCCGTATCACGGACGGGTGTAGCACGGTGTTCATCTGTAAAAGAGAGGAACTTAGTTGAAAAAGAGCGTGCGAAAAATGTACTTTATATGAAATAAACAGAGTAAGATTCAAAAAATGAATAAAATTGAGCTTTATTGTCTCTTGTTGTACATGCATGGAGCACCTTGTACGGGGGTATGTGGCTAGTAAGCCCTTATGTGTTTACCCCGGACTCGTCTAGCCGTGTCCGGGGTCCGAATTACGTGTTCAAGTGCTTCGGTTAGCGGAACCGGATTAGTGTGCGACTGTCAAGACAGTCTCACGTCCTTCCGTGCACTTGATTTTCCTTTTAATGAGATGATACCATGTGGACCGGGCATTTTTAGTGTAAGAGATGCATAATGCGGTATTGCGTTGAAGCGGGCGAAAGCTTCACGTCCCAATAGTGCTTGATAGCTGCTTTTAAATGGGGCAATGTGGAAGGTTAACTTTTCGCGGCGGAAGTTGTTGGATGAGCCGAACACAACCTCTAGCAGTAGGGAGCCCGTACAATGGGCATATGGGCCTGGCATTACCCCTTGAAAGGAAGTGTTGCTATGGCAAATTTTGGTTGGGTCTATCCCCATTTTGCGGATTGTGTCCTGATATAGTAGGTTTAAATCGCTGCCGCCGTCCAGTAGGACTTGTGTAAATTGTAGTCCGTTGATTATAGGATCTAATATCAAGGCAGTCCATCCTGCGTTCCGGATACTTCCGGAATAATCCTGATGGTCAAAGGTAATTGGTTTTGACAACCAGTGACGAGACTCCGCTGGGATAGGTCGTGCGGCGCGTATTTCTATGGGCGCCGCTCTGTTTTTCCCTTGAAGTGAGTTTACTGTTTTAACTTCTTGTGGGAAATTCCTTTGTTTTTCGGTGTTCTGCTTGTGGGGTTCGTCATCGTCCTCGCTTGGTGTGTCGAGCCCCTTGTGTTCGGCGTTGAGTTTGCCGGACTGCTTGAAGACCCAACAATTTCTGTGGGTATGGTTTGCAGGCTTCCCGGGAGTACTGTGGATTTGGCATATTTTGTCCAAGATTTTGTTTAAGTTGGATAGCTCGTCGCTGTTATCCTTAAGGGCAGTTTTTATGATTCTGCGAGAGCTTTTGAATCGGCGTTGACTGTCGTGCTCTTGGGCTGTTTCCCTTGGTCGGCGCTGGTCCTTGCTGCGTCGTGGTTTCCCATTCCATCCCTCGACTTGGATGTACTTGGGTCATTGGTACTGCATCTTGCCAGCCAACTATCCTCTCCAGCGCAAAAGCGGGTCATGAGGCTTGTTAATGCGGCCATTGTTCTTGGCTTTTCTTGGCCAAGGTGCCTGGCGAGCCATTCGTCTCGGACGTTGTGTTTGAAAGCTGCTAAGGCTTCGGCGTCCGGACAGATCAACTATTTAGTTCTTTTGGTGAGGAACCTGTTCGAAATTTGCGGGCTGACTCTCCGGGTTGTTGAGTTATGTGACTTAAATCGTCTGCATCTGGAGGGCGGACATAAGTCCCTTGAAAATTTGCCCGAAAAGCATCCTCGAGCTCCTCCCAACTTCCAATAGTATTTTCAGGGAGGCTTTTAAGCCAATGCCGAGCTGGCCCTTTGAGCTTGAGGGGTAAGTATTTTATGGCGTGGAGGTCGTCTCCTCTAGCCATGTGTATGTGGAGGATGTAGTCCTCAATCCATACTCCAGGGTCTGTTGTTCCATCGTATGCCTCTATGTTTACGGGCTTGAATCCCGCTGGAAATTCATAATCCAGCACCTCATCGGTGAAACATAGGGGGTGTGCGGCACCCCTATATTTGGGTGTGCCGTGATGTTCTGATATTTGATGTGTTGCATTGCTTACTAGAGCTTGCTTTCTTGGCCCGTAGATAGACCTGACTGGGCCGGCCTTTTGATGCGAGTCCTTGTGCGGATCGCGTGCCGGCTTGTGTGCGGCGCTGTTTGCCGCCCTATGTTTGCCATGTGGTCGTCTATCCGACCGGGCGGACTCTTTGTTCTTTGATTGCGGGGGCTCTACGGCCTCATCATCGAATTCGGGCAGTAGTTTTCGCTTCGGGTAGCTCTTCGTTTGGCGACTGTCGCCGTATTTGCCTGCGGTGTTGAGTACTTTGCTCCATCTGATTCTGAGTGCTTCTTCCGCTGTTTTGAGCTTCCGCTTCTGCTTTTTCGGGCTACGCGCAGTGGCGATGAGCCTTTTGTGGAGGTTCTTCTGCTCCGACAACTTGTCCGGCATGAGGTCATCTGGACTGTTCTCTTCGCCGGGGACGGGTTGTTTATCCAAGCTGTCCTGTTCGGACGGTTGCTCGATAGCATGTTCGTCGTCCGCCAGTTCGTCCTGCTCTATGGCTGGATCTGCATGACTGCTGTCTTTGTCAAGGCGGGACTTTGAGCGGCGCTTACGTCGCCGTTTTGACTGCTTTTCGAGGGAATTATCCTTCGTAGCGTCCCGTTGTTCCTCGTGGTCACTTCCCTTAGGCGTGTACACCATGTATACGTCGTGAGATGAGGCGGTTGTCCAGTACCCTATAGGTACTGGTCCATAATTATCTCCTACATCTTCGTCCATACTGTCGATGTCTTCGGAGTCGAAATCGAGCACGTCGTTTAAACTTTCGACAGTGGCTACGAAGTGGGTGGTGGGTGGGCGTTGAATTTCTTCGTCGTCCGCAGCCCAACCTTCCTGACCATAGTCCGGCCAGGGCTCTCCTGATAATGAGAGACTTTAGTGAATTCAGGATGTCGCCAAAGGGCGAGTGCTGAAGGATGTCCACGGCAGTGAACTCCATGACCGACGCCCAATCGGATTCGATTGGCAGGGGCGCGCGAGGTTCGGTGTCCGGAGAAGAGTCTGGCACCTTGGAGTCACGTGCTTCGCAAAGGACAGGGATGATATTCGGCTCAATCGCCGTAGTGATCGCAGCCCCCGAGGCGGTGTCCAGCCACTCGTCCTCGATCAGCGAAGTCGGCTCCGAACTTGGGGTCGAAGCGGACACTAGTGCGGCCTCCAGGGTACTGTTCGGCGGCAGAGCTAAGTCGTGCCCATCGAGACAGTGCAGCGCGCTTGGGTGTGGCTCGAATCCGTCGAAGATCGAGTCTCTGCAGACGTCGGCCGTGTAGTTCAAACTCCTAAATCTGACCTGACGGCCAGGGGCGTAGCTTTCAATCTGCTCCAGATGGCCAAGTGAATTGGCCTGTAGTGCAAAGCCGCCAGATATGAAGATCTGTCCGGGGAGAAAAGTCTCACCCTGGACCGCGTCGTCGTCGACGATCGAAGGAGCCATCGGGCCTAAGGATGACGACACAGAGGAACTCTCGATGAAAGCACCAATGTCGGTGTCAAAACCGGCGGATCTCGGGTAGGGGGTCCCGAACTGTGCGTCTAGGCGGATGGTAACGAGGAGACAAGGGACATGATGTTTTACCCAGGTTGGGCCCTCTCGATGGAGGTAAAACCCTACTCCTGCTTGATTAATATTGATGATATGGGTAGTACAAGAGTAGATCTACCACGAGATCAGAAGGGCTAAACCCTAGAAGCTAGCCTATGGTATGATTGTTGTTCGTCCTACGGACTAAAACCCTCCGGTTTATATAGGCACTGGAGAGGGCTAGGGTTACACAGAGTCGGTTACAAGGGTAGGAGATCTACATATCCGTATCGCCAAGCTTGCCTTCCACGCCAAGGAAAGTCGCATCCGGACACGGGACGAAGTCTTCAATCTTGTATCTTCATAGTCCAGGAGTCCGGCCAAAGGTGATAGTTCGGCTATCCGGACACCCCCTAATCCAGGACTCCCTCAAGGAGAATCGTATCTTGAGGGGCATCATTACCAAGAATATCACCTCACCACCTCCGAAGAAGGAGAACTAAGTATCGGGTATGGGCACTCCCCTTGGCAACTGCCAAGCTTGGGGGAGGTGCCCCGGTATCGTATCACCATCACACTCCTATCTTTACAGTTTTTCTTAGTTCGATCCTTTTGGTAATATCTTGATCTAGTAGAATAAAGTTTTAGTATGATTTAGTTTTGAGTTTTGCTTTATGATCCTTCTATGTAATCGAGTCCGTGAGCTATATATAATAAAGATTAGTTTTGAGTCAAGGTCTTGATTATCTTGCTATGATCTTGAGAATAAATGGAAAAGACAGAATAAAAAGAAATAAAGAGATCATATTGATCTTATGGAGAGTAATGACTTCACATATAAAGAGTATGATGAATAAAAGATGTTGAGGGTTGACAAACATAGTTTTGGTCATCGTTGCAATTAATAGGAAGTAATAAAGAAAGAGAGGTTTTCACTTATAAATATACTATCTTGGACATCTTTTATGACTGTGAGCACTAATTAAAATATGACATGCTAAAGAGTTGATGTTGGACAAGGAAGACAACGTAATGGGTTATGTTTTCTTATATCCGAAATAAAGTATATTGTCATGGATCATCCAACATATTGAGCTTGCCTTTCCCCCTCATGCTATCCAAATTCTTTGCACCAAGTAGAGATATTACTTGTGCTTCCAAATATCCTTAAACCTAGTTTTGCCATGAGAGTCCACCATACCTACCTATGAATTGAGTAAGATCCTTCAAGTAAGTTGTCATGTTGCATGCAATAAAAATTGCTCTCTAAATATGTATGATTTATTAGTGTGGAGAAAATAAACTTTATACGATCTTGTGATGTGGAAGCAATAAAAGCGTCGGACTGCATAATAAAGGTCCATATCACAAGTGGCAATATAAAGTGACGTTCTTTTGCATTAAGATTTCGTGCATCCAACCATAAAAGCACATGACAACCTCTACTTCCCTCTGCGAAGGGCCTATCTTTTATTCTTGTCTTATACCTTATATAAGAGTCATGGTGATCTTCACCTTTCCTTTTTACATTTTATCCTTTGGCAAGCACATTGTGTTGGAAAGATCTTGATATATATATATATATATATATATATATATATATATATATATATATATATATATATATATATATATATATATATATATATATATATATATATATATATATATATATATATATATATATATATATTATATATCCAATTGATTTAAGTTAGCATGAATTATTATTGTTGACATTACCCTTGAGGTAAAAGGTTGGGAGGCAACACTATAAGCCCCTATCTTTCTCTGTGTACGATTAAAACTCCATTTCCAAAAGTATTGCGTGAGTGTTAGCAATTATGAAAGACTAAATGATAGTTTGAGTATGTGGACTTGCTCAAAAGATCTTATATTGACTCTTTCCGATGTTATGATAAATTGCAATTGCTTCAATGACCGAGATTATAGTTTGTTGGTTTTCAATGAAGTTTTTGATTCATACTTGACATTGTGAATAGATTATTACTTGAGCATAATAAATCATATGCCAACATATATATATATATATATATATATATATATATATATATATATATATATATATATATATATATATATATATATATATATATATATATATATATATATATTGTTGTTATAAGAATGATCATGATGCCCTCATGTCCGTATTTTATTTTATCGACACCTCTATCTCTAAACATGTGGACATATTTTTCGTTATCGGTTTCCGCTTGAGGACAAGCGAGGTCTAAGCTTAGGGGAGTTGATCGTCCATTTTCATCATGCTTTTATATCGATATTTATTGCATTATGGGCTGTTATTCACGTTATGTCACAATACTTATGCCGATTCTCTCTTATTTTGCAAGGTTTACATGAAGAGGAGAATGCGGTAGCTGGAGTTCGGGTGGAAAAGGAGCAAATATTAGAGACCTATTACACACAGCTCAAAAGTCCGAAACTTCACGGAGGCACATTTTGGAATTAATAAAAATAATGGTGAAAGACTCCACGGAGGGGGCCACACCACAGCCACGAGGGTGGGGCGCGACGCACCCACAGGCGCCCCCCGCCTTGTGGGCCCCCTGGCAGGCCTCCGGTGCCCATCTTCTGCTATATGAAGTCTTTTACCCTAGAAAAAATCATAAGCAAGCTTTCGGGACGAAACACCGCCGCCACAAGGCGGAACCTTGGCAGAACCAATCTAGGGCTCTGGTGGAGCTGTTCTGCCGGGGAAACATCCCTCCGGGAGGGGGAAATATTCGCCATCGTCATCACCAACGATCCTATAGTCGGGAGGGGGTCAATCTCCATCAACATCTTCACCAGCACCATCTCCTCTAAAACCCTAGTTCATCTCTTGTATCCAATCTTTTTCCCAAAACCTCAGATTGGTACCTTTGGGTTGCTAGTAGTGTTGATTACTCCTTGTAGTTGATGCTAGTTGGTTTATTTGGTGGAAGATCATATGTTCAGATCCTTTATGCATATTAATACCCCTCTGATTATGAAGATGAATATGATTTGTGAGTAGTTACGTTTGTTCCTGAGGACACGGGAGAAGTCTTGCTATAAGTAGTCATGTGAATTTTGTATTCGTTCGATATTTTGATGAGATGTATGTTGTCTCTCCTCTAGTGGTGTTATGTGAACGTCGACTACATGACTCTTCACCATTGTTTGGGCCTAGAGGAAGGCATTGGGAGCAACAATATCTGAGTACAGACATAAGTTAGACAAGTTTGCCTTAAGAAGGCCAACACAAAAGTATCTACGATCGAAAAGGCAAGGCCTCCTGCCTGGGAGCCTCCTAACTACTCCTGGTCGTCGGCGGTCTCCACGTAGTAGTAGGCATCGACGGTGGCATCTGGCTCCCGGGCTCCGACATCTGGTTGCATCAACCGGAAAGAAGAAGAAAGGGGGAAAGGGGGGAGCAAAGCAAACGTGAGTATTCATCCAAAGTACTCGCAAGCAAGGATTTACACTACATATGCATCGATATCAATGAAATGGGCTGTATCTGTGGACTGGACTGCAGAATGCCAGAAGAGAAGGGGAAAGCCTAGCCTATCAAATACTAGCATCTTCAAGCAGCTCCAGGCACCTTGCAACATTCAGAAGAGTACATAATAGCATAAAGTAAAGTAGTAGTAGTGTTATCAACCTCGGCCAGAGATCCTTTCTCGACTCCCTGCGAGAAAGCAATCCCAGAGCCATACTATCCAGTTATCACCTCAAGTATCCAGTTCTAGTTCTATCAATCGGGATACAACTCGAAGTGTCCGTTACCATAGGACAGGCTATCGATAGATGTTTTGTTCCCTGCAGGGGTGCACCAACTTACCCACCACGCTCACTTAACTCCGGCCGGACACACTTTACTGGGTCATGCCCGGCCTCGGCCAAACAATACGCCGCAACCCGACCTAGGCTTAATAGAGAGGTCAGCACGCCGGACTAAACCTATGTCCCCAGGGGTCTTGGGCCATCGCCCAAGGAACTCCTGCACGTTGCGAGGGCGGCAGGTGAGCAGACCTAGCTACCTCCTTAAAAAGGCAGGTGCTTACCAGTCCTACCGTGCCGGCCGCCGATCATGGCGTCTATTAAGCTTTGGCTGATGCATACGATGCAGAACGCCCATACTATGCCCACGTGATGGTTAGTGCTATCAGGCCAGAGGCCCCTCAGATCAAATATCCAAATCGTAGTGGATTAGGAGCACGCGGTAACGAGCAAAGACTCACGATCGATGTGACCCCGTCGCCTCGTCTCGAGGACTTACGACAAGAGCTAAGAATGCCCGGCCACGCCTTGTATCTCGCGGGCACCTTCCAGGTCAACCCGACTCCACATCACTCGCAATTAAGCTCGCGCGGGTACCCCTCAGGGCCGACCCTTCTTTAGTAACATGGTTCAGTGTAAAGTCATAGTAACCAAGTAACTGTGTGTCTAACACCAAGGGGAACCCTAAGGAACCATCCTCGGTGGATTCCACTCGATGTAATCATCAAGGTGAATGTAAGAGGAACCACCCTCGAGGTTCACACTTGAGGGGTTGCACGACAAAGTCGTATCGGAAGTGGTTAAGGAGGAAATCACCCTCGATGACCATGACCGAATATCTACACTACAGAGATATCATTAGGAGTGATGTATGAGGTTCCACCCTCGGCACTTGATGGTAACTCTGCAGAGTCGAGCAACAAAAGGGGCGTGATGTGATGTGAGGTGTCGGGCTCTGGTCGTCGATCACGTTGATCGAGTCGTCAATGATGAAGCAGGGGCAACAAGGACAAGGTGGGGGTCACTGATGGATCACTAACCAACCTATACTAAGCAGTTTAGGATAAGCAGGTAAGGTAGCAATAAGCAGGTTACAAAAGCAGGCTATGCATCAGAATAGGAGCAAACAATAATAGTAGCAAAATCTAATGCAAGAATGAGAGAATGGAATGGGTGATATCGGGATGATAAAAGGGGAGGCTTGCCTGGAAGCTCTATTGTAAAGGAAGAAGGGTCGTCCGAGACGTAGTCGATCACAGGGGCAGCATCGGTCTCGGGGTCTACCGGAGAGAAGAGGGGGAAGAAACAATAAGTATAAAGCAAACATAGCATCACAAAGCATAACATGGCAATATGTTGTGCCGGGTGTGACCTAACATATGGCTACACGATAAAGGTGAAGGGGGAATTCAACCGGGAATGTTTTCCTGGTTCCGGACCTGTGTCAGACAGATTACTGGAGGGGGAATGTTCCATGTTCAGCGTGCTAGGGGCATGTGACAGATGAATGGGCCGCGTATTCGGATTCATTGGAGTTTTCTGAGCAACTTTCATGTATAAAGTTTTTCCATTTGAGCTACGGTTTATTTTATATTAATTTTCAAAGATTAAAGCATTTTCAGAAACTATTTAAAAAACAGAAATGGAATTATGACATCAGCAGAGTGTCAGCATGACATCAGCAGGTCAACAGAGCCGCTGATTGGTCAAACTGACCAGTGGGTCCCACCTGTCATTGGCAGTGGGCTAACAGCAGTCCATTTTAATTTAAACAGAGTAATTAGTGACTGGACCCCACCAGTCAGTGACTCATCAGTTTAGCTAATTATTTTTATTTAGGAAAATGTTTTAATTAGGTTAATTATGCGGGGAGGGGGGGTGTGTGTCAGTGGCACTGAGTGCCCAGTCAGCATAGTTGACCACGGGCAGCGACCCAGAGGCGGGCCCCGCCGGTGCCAAGTTAGCGCCGGTGCCGGAGCAACGCCGGCGAGGCCATCCGTGGCGCCCGAACGCTGGAGACAGTCGGAATCGCATTACGACGCATCATTTGAGCCATGGTCGGGCGCATTCGGAAGCTGACAATCTCACGCGTCGAATGGTACCAACGTTTGGGCCTGGGAATGGTCGGAACATCGTCGGCGTCGACGTTTGGCGGCGGTGGTTTTCGGGCGATGGCGGAATCGAGGAAGCCATGCGTGTTAGCTCAAACTAAAATCATGGGGGTGATCTACGCGAGCGCCGAGCGGGCGAGCTTGATGGACACGCGCAGGTGGTCAAAAGGTCACCGGAGTAGCTCCGGCGAACAGCGAGGCGGCGCGCGTGTTCGGTCAAAGTGGCAGCATGCGCTAGAGCTCGAATACGACGGCTAGAAGAGAGGGGAAAGGGAGGCGGAGGCTCACCGAGTGGCAACGAAATGCCGGTGACAGTTTAGGAGCAGCAGAGGTCGCCGGAGACAGAGAAGATCGCCGGCACCCGAGAAGAGAGGGGCGGCTCGATCTGCTCGATGTGGAGCTTCCCGGCTGCAACCAGCAGCACCAGAGGTCATGGTGGTCCACGGCGGTGCCAACGAGCACGGCCAGGCCGCCTGGGAGGCACAGTGGCCGCGAAGACAACGAAGGGAGGCAGCGACGGCTATGCTTGGGTGGGCATCCGAGCGAGAGGGAGAGGTCAGAGGAAAGGGGATCTGAGAGGGGGGCTGCGAGGAGAGGGGGGAGGAGTGGGTGGAGGTAGGTGGGGGAGGACTGAGGAGCCGGAGGGGGTGCTCTTATCCCCTCCCTCGTCGTCGACGGCGAGGCAGTCCGGGGCAATCGCGCCCCTGTAGCGACGGTGCTAGGGGAATAGGAGAAGGCGACCGGCGGAAGTGGGCTGGCTGGACCGGCCTGTTAGTCCAAGGCCCAGTGGGGGGATATAGGGGAGGTTTTCTCTTTTATTTAAGTAGCTTTTGCTTTTTTGTTTTTTAATAAACAGAGATGGGTAAGAAAATATTGGGCATGCTATTTTCTTTGGAAAAATATGGGAAGTGCCCCTTTTATTCACTGGTGATATTAGACAGTGCCACAAATATTTTGGAGACTAGAAGAATTCATTTGGTATTTTTCATAAATAGGATAGCATTTAAAAATGCTGAATTGGTGCTGTTATAATTGCTAATGCTCATCTTTGCACAAAAGTGATATTGTGTTCCTTAACAAATAATTGTTATGGAATTTTTGACAAATGATGAAGATTTTTCCAGCAACTCTTGAGCAACTTCAAACTTCGCTTGAATTTGAATTGACTGGAATTTCAAATGAGATATTGAACAAAGGTGATTAAGCACTGTTTGGAAAAATGATTAGCTTAATCATAGGGGGTTACTGTAGCATGGCACTAGGGGTGTTACAAGCCCCTTAGTGGGATGGTGCGCCCCCCCAAGGGCCCAAGGCGCCTACGGTTGGAAACCCTAGGGGGTGGGGGCGCCTCCCAGCCCCCCTGGCCGCCGCCCCCCATCTAGATGGATCTAGGGGGCCAGCCCCCTCTCCCCTTCCCCCTATATATAGTGAGGGGGTGGGAGGGCAGTTGCACCATTCCCCTGGCGCAGCCCTTCCCCCCTCCAACTCCTCCTCCTCCTCCGTAGTGCTTAACAAAGCTCTGCCGGAGAACCACGAGCTCCACCACCACACCGTCGTGCTGCCGGAGTTCTCCCTCAACTTATCCTCTCCCCTTGCTGGATCAAGAAGGAGGAGACTCCCCGAGCTGTACGTGTGTTGAATGCGGGGGCGCTGTCTGTTCGGCGCCTCGATAGAATCTTCCGTGATTTGAATCGCCGCGAGTACGACTCCATCAACCGCGTTCTTGTAACGCTTCCGCTTAGCGATCTTCAAGGGTATGAAGATGCACTCCCTATCTCTCGTTGCTAGCATCTCCTAGATTGATCTTGGTGACACGTAGGAATTTTTTTGAATTATTACTACGTTCCCCAACAGTGGTATCAGAGCTAGGTCTATGCATAGATTCTATGCACGAGTAGAACACAAGTAGTTGTGGGCGATGATTTGGTCAATTTGCTTGCCATTACTAGTCCTATCTTGATTCGGCGGCATTGTGAGATGAAGCGGCCTGGACCGACCTTACACGTGTGCTTACGTGAGACAGGTTCCACTGACTGACATGCACTTGTTGCATAAGGTGGCTAGCGGGTGTCTATCTCTCCCACTTTAATCGGATCGGATTCGATGAAGAGGGTCCTTATGAAGGGTAAATAGCAATTGGCATATCACCGTTGTGGCTTTTGCGTAGGTAAGAAACGTTCTTGCTAGAAACCCAATGCAGCCACGTAAAACATGCAACAACAATTAGAGGGCGTCTAACTTGTTTTTGCAGGGTATGCTATGTGATGTGATATGGCCAAAAGGATGTGATGAATTATATATGTGATGTATGAGATTGATCATGTTCTTGTAATAGGAATCACGACTTGCATGTCGATGAGTATGACAACCGGCTGGAGCCATAAGAGTTGTCTTAATTTATTGTATGACCTGCGAGTCAATAAAACGCCATGTAATTACTTTACTTTCTTGCTAACCGTTAGACATAGTAGTAGAAGTAATAGTTGGCGAGACAACTTCATGAAGACACGATGATGGAGATCATGATGATGGAGATCATGGTGTCATGCCGGTGACGATGGTGATCATGCCGCGCCTCGAAGATGGGGATCAAAGGCGCAAGATGATATTGGCCATATCATGTCACTTTATGATTTGCATGTGATGTTTATCAGGTTTACATCTTATTTGCTGAGAACGACAGTAGCATAAATAAGATGACCCCTCGCTAAAATTTCAAGAAATGTGTTCCCCCTAAGTGTGCACCGTTGCGAAGGTTCATTGTTTCGAAGCACCACGTGATGATCGGGTATGATAGATTCTAACATTCGCATACAACGAGTGTAAGCCAGATTTACACATGCGAAACACTTAGGGGTTGTTTGGATAGCAAATATTATCTACGGATTTATAGTAAACCAGTTTTTAGCCCATTTTTAGCAAAGCCGGTTTTACTTACAGATAATTGAATAACCAGTTTATAGGAAACTATGTTTGGGTTACGAAAGTGGTAAAATGAGTCCGTCCAGTTCCTTGTTTGGGGAATTGTTTGGAACTCTAGATAAAATTCTCATGACCTTCTATTTCTATCGTGACACTTTCTCCAACCTGTTGACTTTCCTTGAGCTACAGCCTACGAGCTCACTCGCCATGACGTCCATGGCAGTCCGCCGTGCAGCGCCGGCCACGCCGAGGCTGGAGCTCGCCAACATCACCATCACAGACAGCAGTAGCAGAAGGATGATGATTCAAAAGAGTGCTCTGGAATTGTCCCGTGAGCATATAGGTTTCAGGCCACACTTATGAGGAGTTCGGGATGGAGGCGTCTTTGACGAGGAAGGAGAAAATATTATGCATCCAGCCATGGCGATACTTTGTTTACTGTTAGGTCGTTGAGAAATAAACGGAGGCGATAGAGATAGTTGTGATCGAGTATACAGGGATCACGTTTTTGGAAAAACTACTAATAGTCATTTTTCTATAAACGCAAAATATGAGGATTCCGAGAACCAAGTTTTGTATATCCATGGGTCTGTTAGAGCACCCAAACAAGATTATATTCTGTTAGGAAGTTTTCCAGGTTTGTAGAGATCTCGTTTTCCATATACCAAGTATCCAAACAACCTCTTAGGTTGACTTAACGAGCCTAGCATGTATAGACATGGCCTCGGAACACGAGAGACCGAAAGGCCGAACATGAGTCGTATAGTAGATGCGACCAACATGGAGATGTTCATCATTGATGACTAGTCCGTCTCACGTGATGATCGGACACGACCTAGTCGATCTGGATCATGTATCACTTAGATGACCAGAGGATGTCTATCTGAGTGGGAGTTCATTAAATAATTTAATTAGATGAACTTAATTATCATGAAATTAGTCTAATATTGTCTTTACAATATATCTTGTAGATCCAATGGCCCATGCTAATGTTGCCCTCAACTTCAACGCGTTCCTAGAGAAAACCAAGCTGAAAGACGATGGAAGCAACTATACAGACTGGGTCCGTAACTTGAGGATCATCCTCATAGCTTCCAAGAAAGCATATGTCCTCGAAGCACCGCTAGGTGACGCACCCATTTTCCCAGCAACTAAAGACATTATGAACGCCTGGCAGCCGCATAGTGATGATTACTCCTTGATTCAGTGCGGCATGCTTTACAGGTTAGAATTGGGGCTCCAAAAGCGTTTTGAGCAACACGGAGCATATGAGATGTTCCAAGAGCTGAAAATGGTTTTCCAAGCTCATGCCCGGGTCGAGAGATATGAAGTCTCTAACAAGTTCTACAGTTGTAAGATGGAGGAAAATAGTTGTGTTAGCGAGCATATACTCAAAATGTCTGGGCTGCATGATACGTCTCCAACGTATCTATAATTTTTTATTGTTTCCATGCTATTATATTATCTGTTTTGGATGTTTAATGGGCTTTAATATGCTATTTTATATTATTTTTGGGACTAACCTATTAACTGGAGGCCCAGTGCCAGTTTCTGTTTTTTTGCCTATTTTAGAGTTTCGCAGAAAAGGAATACCAAACGGAATGAAACCATCGTGATGATCTTTCTTGGACCGAAAGCAATCCAGAAGACTTGGAATCGAAGTCTGGAACTCCACGAGGCGGCCACGAGGCAGGAGGGCGCGCCCAGGGGGTAGGCGCGCCCCCACCCTCGTGGGCCCCTCGTAGCTCCACCGACGTACTTCTTTTGCCTATATATACTCTTATACCCTAGATCAATCAGAAAGAGCCACGAAACCAATTTCCACCGTCGCAACCTTCTATACCCGTGAGATCCCATCTTGGGGCCTTTTTTGGCGATCTGCTGGAGGGGGAATCGATCACAGAGGGCTTCTACATCAACACCATGGCATCTCCGATGAAGCGTGAGTAGTTTACCACAGACCTTTGGGTCCATAGTTATTAGCTAAATGGCTTCTTCTCTCTCTTTGATTCTCAATAGAAAGTTCTCCTCGATGTTCTTGGAGATCTATTCGATGTAATAATCTTTTGCGGTGTGTTTGCCGAGATCCGATGAATTGTGGATTTATGAACAAGATTATCTATGATATTATTTGGTTTTTCTCTGAATTCTTATATGCATGATATCTTTGCAAGTCTCTTCGAATTATCGGTTTAGTTTGGCCTACTAGATTGATCTTTCTTGCAATAGGAGAAGTGCTTAGCTTTGGGTTCAATCTTGCGGTGTCCTTTCCCAGTGATAGTAGGGGCAGCAAGGAACGTATTGTATTGTTGCCATCGAGGATAAAAAGATGGGGTTTATATCATATTGCTTGAGTTTATCCCTCTACATCATGTCATCTTGCTTAATGCGTTACTATTTTCTTATGAACTTTTAATACTCTAGATGCATGCTGGATAGCGGTCGATGTGTGGAGTAATAGTAGTAGATGTAGAATCGTTTCGATCTACTTGACACGGACGTGATGCCTATATTCATGATCATTGCCTTATATATCTTCATAACTATGCGCTTTTCTATCAATTGCTCGGCAGTAATTTGTTCACCCACCGTAATACATGCTATCTTGAGAGAAGCCACTAGTGAAACCTATGGCCCCCGGGTCTCTTTCTTATTATATTGCATCTCTTTTATTTACATCGCATCTCATTTACTATTTTGCAATCTTTACTTTCCAATATATACAACAAAAATACCAAAAATATTTACTTTACTATCTTTATTAGATCTCACTTTTGCGAGTGACCGTGAAGGGATTGACAACCCCTTTATCACGTTGGTTGCAAGGTTCTTGATTGTTTGTGCAGGTACTAGGTGACTTGTGCGTTGTCTCCTACTGGATTGATACCTTGGTTCTCAAAACTGAGGGAAATACTTACGCTACTTTGCTGCATCACCCTTTTCTCTTCAAGGGAAAACCAACGCATGCTCAAGATGGCAATACCTAGATCTATTCTTGTTTTTATGCCTAGCTAGGGGTGTTGAACGATAGCGCTTGTTGGGAGGCAACCCAATTTTATTTTTGTTCTTTGCTTTTTGTTCCTATTTAGTAATAAATAATTCATCTAGCTTCTGTTTAGATATGGTTTTATGTTTTAATTAGTGTTTGTGCCAACTAGAACCTTTGGGAAGACATGGGTGAAGTCTTTGCGATCTTGCTGTAAAAAACATAACTTTTGCGCTCACGAGATTAGCTGTAATTTTTTACTGGAGAGTGCTTTTAGGTTGATTCTTTTTGCAGATGATTAATAGAAAAATTCCTCACGTCCACCAATTTATTTCAGAAGTTTTGAAGTTACAGAAGTATTCAAACAAATCGGATTGCTACAGACTGTTCTATTTTTGACAGATTCTGTTTTTCGTGTGTTGTTTGCTTATTTTGATGAATCTATGAGTATTATCGGGGGGTATGAACCATAGAGAAGTTGGAATACAGTAGGTTTAACACCAATATAAATAAAGAATGAGTTCATTACAGTACCTTAAAGTGGTTGTTTATTTTCTTATACTAACGGAGCTCATGGATTTTCTGTTGAAGTTTTGTGTTGTGAAGTTTTCAAGTTTTTGGGTAAAGATTTGATGGATTTTGGAATAAGGAGTGGCAAGAGCCTAAGCTTCGGGATGCCCAAGGCACCCCAAGGTAAAATTCAAGGACAACCAAAAGTCTAAGCTTGGGGATGCCCCGGAAGGCATCCCTCTTTAAATCTTAAATCTTCGCTCATCAAGAATTTTATTTGAGGCTATATTTTTATTCACGACATGATATGTGTTTTGCTTGGAGCGTCTTGTATGATTTGAGTATTTGATTTTCAGTTTACCACAATCATCCTTGCTGTACACACCTTTTTGGAGAGACACACATGAATCAGAATTTATTAGAATACTCTATGTGCTTCACTTATATCTTTTGAGCTAGATAATTTTGCTCTAAGTGCTTCACTTATATCTTTTTAGAGCACGGTGGTGGTTTTATTTTATAGAAATTATTCATCTCTCATGCTTCACTTATATTATTTTAAGAGTCTTTTAAAACATCATGGTAATTTTCTTTGGCTATAAAATTAGTCCTAATATGATGGGCATCCAAGATGGGTATAATAAAAAGTTTCATATAAAGTGCATTGAATACTATTAGAAGTTTGATTCCTTATAATGTTTTTGAGATATGAAGATGGTGATATTAGAGTCATGCTAGTTGAGTAGTTGTGAATTTGAGAGATACTTGTGTTAAAGTTTGTGATTCCCGTAGCATGCATGTATGGTGAACCGTTATGTGATGAAGTTGGAGAATGATTTATTTTTTTGATTGTCTTCCTTATGAGTGGCGGTTGGGGACGAGCGATGGTCTTTTGCTACCAATCTATCCCCCTAGGAGCATGCACGTAGTACTTCATTTTGATAACTAATAGATTTTTGCAATAAGTATGTCAGTTCTTTATGACTAGTGTTGAGTCCATGGATAATACGCACTCTCACCCTTCCACCATTGCTAGCCTCTCTAGTACCGTGCAACTTCCGCCAGTACCATAAAACCACCATTTACCTTCCTCAAAATAGCCACCGTACCTACCTATTATGGCATTTCCATAGCCATTCCGAGATATATTGCCATGCAACTTTCCATCGTTCCATTTATTATGACACGCTTCATCATTGTCATATTGCTTTGAATGATCATGTAGTTGACATCTTATTTGTGGCGAAGCCACCGTTCATAATTTTTCATACATGTCACTCTTGATTCATTGCACATCCCGGTACACCACCAGAGGCATTCACATGGAGTCATATTTTGTTCTAAGTATTGAGTTGTAATTCTTGAGTTGTAAGTAAATAAAAGTGTGATGATCTTCACTATTAGAGCATTGTCCCGGTGAGGAAAGGATGATGGAGACTATGATTCCCCCACAAGTCAGGATGAGACTCCGGATGAAAAATAAAATAAAATAAAATAAGAATAATAAAAAAGAGGCCATAAAAAAGAGAAAGGCCGTAATAAAAAAATGAGAGAAAAAGAGATAAGGGGCAATGCTAATATCCTTTTACCACAATTTTGCTTCAAAGTAGCACCATGATCTTCATGATAGAGAGTCTCCTATGTTGTCACTTTCATATACTAGTGTGACGCCCTCGATTCAATCGTACACTAATCATGCACGCAAATGTGTACGATCAAGATCAAGGACTCACGGGAAGATATCACAACACAACTCTACAAATAAAATAAGTCATACAAGCATCATAATACAAGCCAGGGGCCTCGAGGGCTCGAATACAAGTGCTCGATCATAGACGAGTCAGCGGAAGCAACAATATCTGAGTACAGACATAAGTTAAACAAGGTGCCATAAGATGGCTAGCACAAACTGGGATACAGATCGAAAGAGGAGCAGGCCTCCTGCCTGGGATCCTCCTAGGTCACTCCCAGTCGCCGTCGTGGGCTGCGTAGTAGTAGGCGCCTCCGGAGTAGTAGTCGTCATAGGCGGCGGCGTCTGGCTCCTGGGCTCCATCGTCTGATTGCAGCAATCGAGTAGAGATAGGGGGAAAAGGGGGAACAAGGCAACCGTGAGTACTCATCCAAAGTACTCGCAAGCAAGGAGCTACACTACTTATGCATGGATATATGGGTAAAGGCCATATCGGTGGACCGAATCGCAGAATGCCGTAATAAGAGGGGATAGCTAGTCTTAACGAAGACTACGCTTCGACACCTGTCTTGCATGCATGTAAGAGGACAACGGAAGTCCTCCAAGTAACAACATATAGCAATAATCCTACCCGCAATCCCTGCTCATAACCCCGAGCGAGAGCGACCACCGTTGTATCGGCACTTGGAAGGGTGTGTTTTATCAAGTATCCGGTTCTAGTTGTCATAAGCTCAAGGTACAACTCCAAGTCGTCCTGTTATCAAGATCACGGCTATCCGAATAGATTAACTTCCTTGCGGGGTGCACCATCTTACCCAAAGACGCTTGATCCCATTTGGCCGGACACACTTTCTGGGTCATGCCCGCCGCGGAAGATCAACACGTCGTAGCCCCACCTAGGCACAACAGAGAGGCCAACACGCGGTCTAAACCTAAGCGCCGCAGGGTGCAGGCCCATCGCCTCGAGCACACTCACGTTCGTCTGTGACGCGCCGAAGACCTAGCCCAAAGCGTTCGGTCCAATCCGGCGCGCCGCGCCGTCATTGACGTCTGAAGTATGCCGGTGATACCACGACGCCGGATACCCATAACTACTCCCGCGTAGATGGTTAGTGCGTATAAGCTCGTAGCCAACCCAGATCAAATACCAAGACCTCGTTAAGCGTGTTAAGTAAACCACGAGCGCCGAGCAGGCCAGCCCACCTCTCTCCTAGGCGGTCTCAACCTGCCTGCCGCTCCGCCACAAAGATCCACTCATGGGTGCTCCATCACCGACCGACTTTAGTCTCACATGTATCATGTATAAAGTATATAGTATATACCCGTGATCAACTCCCGAGTGATCACGGCCCGATAGTATAGCACGCGCATTTGACAAGTATGAAGGGCCACAGATGAATGTACTAGCATCCTATACTAAGCATATAGGATTGCGGTAAGGTAACAACGAAGTTACAAGGACAAAGCTATGCAGCGAAGATAGGAGTATCCGAAAACAGTAATATGCTATGCTACTCTAATGCAAGCGGTGTAGATAAGAGTAGGCGATATCCGGTGATCAAGGGGGGCTTGCTGGTTGCTCGCAAGAGAGAGAGGTCATCAACACCGTAGTCGAACCGGCCACCGCAATACGGGTCTCGTAGTCTACCAAGAGAAGAGGGGAAGAAACAATGAATACACGTAACAGATGCATAACGATGCATGACATGCCAAGAAGCGATGCTAGGCGTGCCCTAACGTGGTATGAGGGGTACCGGTTAGGGGGAATCATCCGGAAGTTATCCTGCTCCGGACGTCTGTCGATGATGAACCGGAGAGGAAAGTTTGCAGGTTCGATAGGTTAGAGGCGTGTGGTGGACGAACGGAATTGCGATCCGGATTCGCCTCGCTGCTCGAGCAACTTTCATGTTGAAAATTATTTTAATCCGGATTACGGATTAAAAGATATGATTTATAAAAGATTTTATTAATTTCTGAATTTTAATTAATTATTTAATTAATTTCGAAAATGCATTTATGACATCAAGATGATGTCATGCGACGTCATCGATCAACGTGGTTGATCGAGTCAACCCCGACAGTGGGTCCCGCATGTCATTCACTAATGACTAATTAATTTAATTAGCCTAATCAAAGTTAATTAACCTTAGTTAATTAAGTTAATTAATGATTAGGGTTAATTAATTCAGAATTAATTAGTTTAATTAATTACTTAATTAATTAATTAATTAATTAGTTAGTTAATTAATTTATATTCATTTTTATTTCATTTTTATTCTGTTTTTTAATTAAAAACGTTCTTTTGTTTTTTTTGTTGGGGGGTGGGGCCCCATGTCATTGGCCCAGGGGGCCATTCGGGCATGCGGGCATGCGAGGCGATGCCCGTACCCGTTCGGGCGCGATCCAGGGGCTAGCGGCGTTGGCGCCCGCCCGAGGCCAACGGGTCGGCGCGGCCGAGCCACGACGGTGGGCCGGAGGGGCCGCACCCACAACGGGGAGGCCGGGCGGCAAGCGGCGCCCGGCGAGGCGTTCGAGCGACGGGCGGGCCAGCAGATGGCGAAACGGGGGGAAGGTGGCGACGAGCCATGAAGTCGGGAGGTGGAGGGAGGTCCGGGGCGCATGTGGGCGGCGGGCCGGCGGCGAGGCGGGCGCGCGGGGGTGGTTGGTCGGGGCCTCCTCCGCCCGATCCAGACGGGAGCGGGAGGAGAGGGCGAGGGGCGGGGGGAGATCGGAGCGGCTAGGGTTAGCCTCGGGGTGGGGGGTTAGTGGGGTGGCGGTGGGCGGTGGGCCGCCTGTGGGGAAGGGGGGAATGGGCCAAGGGAGGGGCCGACTGGTGGGCCAAGGGGTCTTCCCCCACCTGCTTTTATTTTGTTCTTCTTTTTTTATATTTTTCTTTTTCTGTTATTGGTTTATTTAAAATGCTCTGGCATTTTGTAAAAATTATTGCACCCCACCAATATTATGTTAGTTATTTTAGAAAACCCCTAACATTTTAGAACTTATTTTCGAACTCTTTATCGTTTGTTTTAGTTTTAATTTTTGTTTTAGGACGGGTCCAATTAACGAGAGGTTAATTAACCGAACCGGATGATTATTGTGCATAACCACCCGGGCGTTACAAATCTCCTCCATTACAAGAAATCTCGTCCCGAGATTTAGGAGGTAGAAGGAAAGAGTGCGGATATTCATCTCGTAGGCGATCCTCGCGCTCCTGTGTGGCCTCGCCTTCGAGTGATTCGACCATCGGACTTTGAGGAACTTGATCGCCTTTCCGACGTGGGCGGCGTTCAGCTTGGTCGAGAATGCGGACCGGATGCTCTTTATAGGAGAGGTCCCGCTGCAATTCGAGCACTTCATGGTCCACCGCTCGGATTGGGTCCTTGAAGCAGCGTCGGAGTTGGGACACGGAACACATCGTGAACTCCGAGAAAGGTTCGACGGAAGCTCCAGCTGATATGCCACTTTTCCACGCCTTTCCGAATAGTGAAAGGGCCAATATAGCGAGGCGCTAACTTGCCCTTGATCCCGGCGGTGAGCACCTTCATTGGTGTAACGCGGAGATAGGCCTTTTCGCCAAAGTTGATAGACCATGTCTTTGTGATGACGGTCATAATTGTTCTTTTACGCGATCGAGCAGTCTTGAGATTCTCGCGAATAATGCGGACTTGTTCTTCGGCATGTTGGATAATATCCGGACCAAGAGTGGACGCTCCCGATTTCGACCAGTTCGGAGGGTTCGCACTTTCGTCCATATAACACTTCAAGGGGCCATCTTCGACTAGCTTGATAGCTATTATTATAAGAGAACTCAGCATACGGGAGAGATTCCTCCCATTTCTTGCGAATGAGATGACACAAGCTCAAGCATGTCTTCGAGAATTTGGTTGACACGCTCAACTTGCCCTTGAGATCATGGATGAAAAGCAGATCGAAAGATAAATGAGTCCCCATAGCTTCTTGAAAACTTGCCCGAATCTTGAAGTGAATAAGCTGCCACGGTCCGAACCGATAACCAAAGGAATACCGTGAAGTGAAACAATTTCGACATATAGAGCGTTGCAAGCTGGCTAGCGATGATCGCTTTTTTGACCGCCGTAAAATGTGCAACTTTAGAAAGCCGGTCAATGACGACAAGAATAGCATCATTACCTTTCTGCGATTTGGGAAATCCAGGATTTAAGTCCATTTCAACATGGTCCCATTTCCATTCGGGAATAGAGATAGGTTGCAGAGTTCCAGCGAGGCCTTTGATGTTCGCTTTGATACGACGGCAAACGCCACACTCGTAAACATAACGAGCAATGTCCCGCTTCATATTAGACCACGTAATCTCGATTTAATGTCTTGATACATCTTTGTACCGCCAGGATGGATACATAGAGGAGTATCATGAGCTTCTTGCATAACCTTCCGAGTCATATTCAGGTTTTCCTTCTTACACGACACCACTAGGCGGCCTTTGAAGTACAAGGCGCCATCATCGAATAGTGAAGGATGAGGGATTTCCTTTCCGATGTCTTGTTTAAGCTTGTAGACTTCAGAGTCAAATCCTGCATTGTCTTTATGGTGCCCACGAGATCGGGTTCAACAGCCAGGTATAAAGGAACCCGGGGAACAACACGGAGATTCATCTTATGAACTCCGGAGGAGGGGGGCGAGTGCACCGGAGGAACAATATGGAGGTTCAGCTTTCAATTCTTCAACAAGTGGGGCTGAACTTGGTGAACTCAAGGTGGTTGCAGAAGACTTGCGGCTCAAGGCATCAGCCATTACATTAGCCTTGCTCGGCGATAGGAAATACCCAAATCAAAATCTGCAACGGTCTCCATCCATCTCTGCCGACGGAGGTTCAGGTCCGGCTGAGTAAACAGATACTTCAGACTTTGGTGGTCGGTGTAGATCTCGCAACGATTACCGAGAAGGTAATGTCGCCATCGCTTTAGCGCATGAATGACAGCAAGAAGTTCGAGGTCGTGAACTGGGTAGTTCTCCTCGTGAGGGCGAATCGTCGAGAGGCATAAGCAACCACTTTGCGCTCTTGCATTAGGACACCGCCTAAACCTTGACGAGATGCGTCGCGATAAATGACGAAGTCCTTCTTAGTATCGAGGAGCTAGCATCGGGCAGTTGTCAACTTGTCTTTGAGTGCTCGGAAACTTTCCCGACATTTATCATCCCATTGGAACTTGACGCCTTTATGCAACAGGTTAGTCGAGGCTCGGCAATCTTGGAGAAGTTCTCGGCGAATCGACGGCAATAGTCAAGCGAGACCGAAAAACTTCGACTTGCTTAACGTTCTTCGGAGGAGTCCAATCGAGAATAGCCTGAACTCGTTCAGGGTTGACGGCAATACCATCCTTAGAAATGACATGCCCAAGATAGGTTACTTGGAAGCCGAATTCACATTTGGAGAACTTGGCATAGAGTTGATGCTCTCGTAGCTTTTCCAAAGACAAGACGAAGATGTTCAAGATGTTCTTCTTCATTCTTGGAATAGATCAGATATCATCCGGATAAACCACGCATTTAACTTGTCGAGGTAATCCATGAATATATAGTTCATCGAGGCGAGAGAAGGTGGCTGGAGCATTGGTTAAGCCGAAGACATGACGGTGTACTCGTATGAACCATAACGAGTCACAAATGCGGTCTTGGGGATATCCTCCTCACGAACACGGATCTGGTGGTAACCCAACCTCAAGTCGAAGTTTCGAGAACACCGACGAACCAGCCAATTGATCATAAAGATCATTGATCCGAGGAAGAGGATACTTATTCGAATGGTAGCTTGATTTATAGGACGGTAGTCTTGGACCAATCGGTTTGTCCCATCCTTCTTCTTGACAAAGAGAGAAGGTGCTCCCCAAGGTGAGCAACTTGGGCGAATGAAGCCGCTTTGAAGAGATTTGTCGATTTCCTCCTTTAGCTCAAGGAGTTCATGCGGCGGCATCTTGTAGGGACGCTTGCTATAGGAGTGGTGCACGGTTTCAAGTCGATGACGAATTCGACAGCTCTAGCGGGGAATCCTGGAAGTTCTTCAGAAAGACGTCTTGGAAATCGCAAACGCAGCAGAATGTTTTCAATTCCCTCGAGGGTGCGGCGTTCAATGCATTCAATGCATAGAGCCTTGCCTCGGCATCTTGAACCGCGAGCATTGTAGCTACGATTTCATCGAAGGGTGCAGCAGATGGACGGTCTTAGTGGCGCAAACGATTGACGCCAGATGCGCTTTCAACCAATCCATCCCCAAAATGAGGTCGATGTTAGACGTCTTGAGGATAATGGGGAGGCATAGAATTCCAACCCTTCGATTTCCACGGGACGCCGACGCCAACCATGGAGGTTTGACATTGTCCCAATGGGGTTTTTACCACTACCAAGAGTTCATCTCTTCACACTTAACGCCGTGCTTGTATGCAAAGTCTTCGACATGAATGAATGCGATGCTCCCGAATCGAATAAAACAGATGCTGTACTGAATTTACGAGGAGTGTACCCATCACAATGAGAGCTGGTCTTGAGCTTCGCTCGGATCAACGTGGTTGGCCTGAGCTTGCCCATAAGACTTGCCGGTGTTGTTGCGGTTCGGTTGTTTCCACGGCCAGCCGCTGGAAGGCCGATTGATTCGGTTCGTTGCATTCTCTAGCACGGTGCCCTGGCTGTCCGCACCTGAAGCATAAGCCATTATTGGGAGTGGGAACAGGAGCTTGGGGTGGTGGAGCTGGAAGCTTCGGCTGCTTAGTTGTAGGCAGACGAGGTGTAGCATAGTTCGCTTTGAAGCGAAGCATTCGGCCGGTACATGCTGTTGGGAATCCATATCTTGCGCTTCTGCGAGGACGGGCCCGAAGATGAGCCCGTGTCACGGTTGCGCCTGTTAGAGCTCTGGTATTCCTGCAGACCAGTTTCGACATTGATAGCTTTGTTCACCAAGGTGGCGAAATCAGCAAAGTCGTGCACTAGAAGTGCGAGCTTGATGTCGACTTGAAGACCGTCACGGAACTTCTCTGTCTGCGTGCATCGGTTGCAATATCCTCTTGACATAGCGAGACAAGTCCAGAACTCTCGTGATAGGCTTCAACAGTCTTGTTGCCTTGGGTGAGGTTATGAACTCACGCTTCTTCCGTCCATGACCCCTTGAGGGATGAAGCGGGCACGGAAGGCAGCCCGGAAGTCGGCCAGTGATGAGTGTTCCAACTGGCAGAGTACGCGGTGGCTGTCCCACCATTGAGCTGCGGGTCCCTTCAGAAGAAGGAAGCAAAAGTGACATAGCCGGCGGGGCTACATCAGCAGACTCCATCTCATAGGTGATGTCACGGAGCCATCCATCAACATCCAAAGGCTGAGTTGAGCTGCGGTACACGCCGGGTTCAGCGTATGAAATCCTGCGAGTTGTCCCGCTTGGGTGCTTTGGTGCATATTCGGGAGGAACTGAGCCATCATGTTCTCCATGAACTGGCGATTCATCTCGAGCTGTTGGATCATACCAGCCATGTACTCAAAGCGGTGGTGGGAAGTTGGCACCACGACCACGACCTGCTGGCCTAACCATCCCGCTATTATATAACAGGGTAGTTCAGCATTTGAGAAATTAAGCAAGAGACAGAATCATTCATGATGAAACATGCATAATGAAAGCAGCATGATGGGAACTACATAGTAGTTGGCATATCTTACAAAAGGAATCATGCATAGAGTTCGATACATAGAGTCCAATTACATAGACTACTACATCATAGGCGGCACACGTGCTCATGGCGAATACATCAAATACTAACAAGCAAGTCTACATCAGTCCCACGCTGCATCGCGGAGGTAGTCAGAGCCTCGAAGTCGATAGTGCGGCGGTGGATAGTCCTCCACGCCGGTGACACGGGGCCGCGGATACTCGGTGCTGAATCCGGCGCCCGGTGGCGTAAAAGGGCCAAGTCGGAGAGTAGCCTCCCACGTCCGCCAACCGACACCCCGGGGCATCACGGTCTGGCTGGGTAGATCGCAGAACGCCGCAGCTCTCCGGATCGGACAAAGGGTGCATCAGCGTCGAGCACGGTAGAGGTGCTGACGGGTGATGTACAACTCGTGGCGAAGAGCTCGGTTAGCTCGATCCAGCCCATCAGCATGCAGAACAAAGTTCTGATGGTGGAAGGGCTCTCTGGTGACAATGGTGTAGGCAGCAGTGTAGTAACCCTCCTCACCAACATCAGACGCGATAGCAATGTGCCTGAAGGGGGAGGTGTCCAACTCTCGATACTCTGCACGAAGACGTGTCAGAGCAGCATAAGCAGCATCGTGGACTGCCATATCGATGGTCACTCCAACACCATGTGCGGTGTGCAGCACAGTAGTGGACTCATACTCCCGAGAGTAGAGGTGGACGATGGCGCGGCATCGCTTCCTCCGGGTTGTAGTCCCGGTACTCCTCATAGACGGTGTACTCGGGTGCCAGCGATAACCCAGATAGGTCATCATCTCGGCTAGCACCGCAGTGATCCCGAGGCACCAATGGCCGTCGTGTGGCGCATTTACCTGCCTCGTGGGTTCCATCTGAAAACAAAGACGTTTCAAAGGAGTCAAATGACAGGGTGGAAATTGTTCAAATACAATTCCAAAAACAACTAAGGCTATATCCATCTTCGGGGTGAATGCGGTCACGGGATCCTAGTGATAGTTAGTAAAATCGTTTAACCCGAGTAGAAGAGAGTCCAGAGTCCCAGAGTAAAGGTCGAGGAGTAAAAGATCCTAATACCACCCGATGGCGACGTGGGCCCGTAAGGCACACAGCCAAGTTAGTAAAAGTTTTGCAATGTCTAGACTCGACTTCGGCCAAGGAGTGTGGAAGGGGGATTCCTACAGGCAGTCGGCTCTGATACCAACTTGTGACGCCCTCGATTCAATCGTACACTAATCATGCACGCAAATGTGTACGATCAAGATCAAGGACTCACGGGAAGATATCACAACACAACTCTACAAATAAAATAAGTCATACAAGCATCATAATACAAGCCAGGGGCCTCGAGGGCTCGAATACAAGTGCTCGATCATAGACGAGTCGTGGAAGCAACAATATCTGAGTACGTACATAAGTTAAACAAGGTGCCATAAGATGGCTAGCACAAACCGGGATACAGACGAAGAGGAGCAGGCCTCCTGCAGGGATCCTCCTAGGTCACTCTCGTCGTCGCCGGCTGCTGCGTAGTAGTAGGCGCCCGAGTAGTAGTCGCCATAGGCGGCGGCGTTTGGCTCTGGGCTCCATCGTCGATTGCAGCAATCGAGTAGAGATAGGGGAAAAGGGGAACAAGGCAACCGTGAGTACTCATCCAAAGTACTGCAAGCAAGGAGCTACACTACATATGCATGGATATATGGGTAAAGGCCATATCGATGGACCGAATCGCAGAATGCCGTAATAAGAGGGGATAGCTAGTCTTAACGAAGACTACGCTCGACACTGTCTTGCATGCATGTAAGAGGACAACGGAAGTCCTCCAAGTAACATCATATAGCAATAATCCTACCCGCAATCCCCGCTCATAACCCCGAGCGAGAGCGACCACCGGTTGTATCGGCACTTGGAAGGGTGTGTTTTATCAAGTATCCGGTTCTAGTTGTCATAAGCTCAAGGTACAACTCCAAGTCGTCCTGCTATCAAGATCACGGCTATCCGAATAGATTAACTTCCTGCAGGGTGCACCATCTTACCCAAAGACGCTTGATCCCATTTGGCGGACACACTTTCTGGGTCATGCCCGCCGCTGAAGATCAACACGTCGCAGCCCCACCTAGGCACAAGAGAGGCCAACACGCGGTCTAAACCTAAGCGCCAGCAGGCAGGGCCCATCGCCTCGAAAGCACACCTGACGTTATCTGTGACGCGAAGCAGACCTAGCCCAGCAGCGTTCCAGTCCAATCCGCTAGCCGCTCGTCACGACGTCTGAAGTGCCGGTGATACCACGACGGGATACCCATAACTACTCCCGCGTAGATGGTTAGTGCGTATAAGCTCAGAGCCAACCCAGATCAAATACCAAGACCTCGTTAAGCGTGTTAAGTAAACCGCGAACGCCGAACGAGGCCAGGCCCACCTCTCTCCTAGGCGGTCTCAACTCTGCCTGCCGCTCCGCCACAAAGATCCACTCATGGGTGCTCCATCACCGACCGACTTTAGTCTCACATGTATCATGTATAAGTATATAGTATATACCCGTGATCAACTCCCGAGTGATCACGGCCCGATAGTATAGCACGCGCATTTTACAAGTATGAAGGGCCACAGATGAATGTACTAGCATCCTATACTAAGCATATAGGATTGCGGGTAAGGTAACAATGAAGTTACAAGGACAAAGCTATGCAGCGGATAGGAGTATCCGAAACAGTAACATGCTATGCTACTCTAATGCAAGCGGTGTAGATAAGAGTAGGCGATATCTGGTGATCAAGGGGGGCTTGCCTGGTTGCTCGCAAGAGAGAGGTCGTCAACACCGTAGTCGAACTGGCCAGCTGCAGCGTCGGTCTCGTAGTCTACCGAAGAGAAGAGGGGGAAGAAACAATGAATACACGGTAACAGATGCATAACGATGCATGACATGCCAAGAAGCGATGCTAGGCGTGCCCTAACGTGGTATGAGGGGTACTTTAGGGGGGAAATCATCCGAAGTTATCCCGGTTCCGGACGTCTGTCAAACAGATGAACCGGAGAGGAAAGTTTGCAGGTTCGATAGGTTAGAGACGTGTGGTGGACGAACGGATCAGCGATCCGGATTCGCCTCGCTCGCTCGAGCAACTTTCATGTTGAAATTATTTTAATCCGGATTACGGATTAAAAGATATGATTTATAAAAGATTTTATTAATTTCGGAATTTTAATTAATTATTTAATTAATTTCGAAAATGCATTTATGACATCAAGATGATGTCATGCGACGTCATCAGACAACAGGTTGGTGAGTCAACCTGACAGTGGGTCCCGCATGTCATTCACTAATGACTAATTAATTTAATTAGCCTAATCAAAGTTAATTAACCTTAGTTAATTAAGTTAATTAATGTTTAGGTTAATTAATTCAGAATTAATTAGTTTAATCAATTACTTAATTAATTAATTAATTAATTAATTAGTTAATTAATTTATATTCATTTTTATTTCATTTTTATTCTGTTTTTAATTAAAAACGTTCTTTTTTTTTTTTGTTGGGGGGTGGGGCCCCATGTCATTGGCCGAGGGCCATTCTGCATCTTGGGCATGCGAGGCGATGCCTGTGCCTGTTCGGGCGCGATCCGAGGCTAGCGGCGTTGGCGCCCGCCCGAGGCCAACGGGGTCGGCGCAGAGCCACGACGGTGGCCGAGGGCCGCACCCACTGGGGAGGCCGAGGCGGCAAGCGGCGCCGGGCGAGGCGCTGAGCGACGGGCGGGGCCGGCATGGCGTGGCGGGGGGGAAGGTGGCGGCCGGCGAGTCTGGGAGGTGGAGGGAGGTCCGGGGTCATGCGGTGGCGGCGGGGGCAGCATGAGGGGGGCGCGGGCGGGGGTGGTTCGGTCGGGGCCTCCTCCGCCCGATCCAGATCGGGAGCGGGAGGAGAGGGCGAGGGGCTGGGGAGACTAGTGAGCGGCTAGGGTTAGCCTCGGGGTGGGGGGTTAGTGGGGTGGCGGCTGGGCGGTGGGCGGCCAAGGGGGAAGGGGAATGGGCCAAGGGAGGGGGGCCGATGGTGGGCCAGGGGTCTTCCCCTCCACTATTTTATTTTGTTCTTCTTTTTATTATTTTTCTTTTTACATTATTGGTTTATTTAAAATGCTCGCATTTTGTAAAAATTATTGCACCCACCAATATTAGGTTAGTTATTTTAGAAAACCCCTAACATTTTAGAACTTATTTTCGAACTCTTTATCGCTTTGTTTTAGTTTTAATTTTTGTTTTAGGACGGGTCCAATTAACGAGAGGTTAATTAACCGAACCGGGATGATTACTGTTGCATAACCACCCGGGCGTTACAACTAGTGAGAATCTTTCATTATAGAACTTGGCTTGTATATTCCAATGATGGGCTTCCTCAAAATGCCCTAGGTCTTCGTGAGCAAGCGAGTTGGATGCACACCCACTTAGTTTCTTTTTGAGCTTTCATACACTTATAGTTCTTGTGCATCCGTTGCATGGCAATCCCTACTAACTTACATTGATATATATATTTATGGGCATCTCCATAGCCATCGATACGCCTAGTTGATGTGAGACTATCTTCTCCTTTTTGTCTTCTCCACAATCACCATTCTATTCCACCTATAGTGCTATGTCCATGGCTCACGCTCATGTATTGCATGAAGATTGAAATTTTTTGAGAACATTAAAAGTATGAAACAATTGCTTGGCTTGTCATCGGGGTTGTGCATGATTTAAATATTTTGTGTGATGAAGATAGAGCATAGCCAGACTATATGATTTTGTAGGGATAGCTTTGTGACGCCCGGATAATTATGCTATAGTAATACCCTGCGAATGGTGCCACGTCACCCCGGTTACTGTTGCTAATCTCGCATTGGATCAAAACTTTTCAAATCTAGAAATTTAAATAATGTCAATCATCAAACTTTTCAAAAGTTAAAACAAAAATGTTCGGGTAGTGCCTAATATTACATAGGTAATTATAGTGAAGATGACTCCTTTTTAGAAAATGCCTAAATATTTTCAAATGATTTAAAACAAAAAAATAAAATAAATAAAAAGAAAAGAAAACACAAAAACAGAAAAGAAAACTAACAAAAAAGGGAAAGAACACCCCGGGCTCCGGCCCCAAGAAGCCATCAACCCCATCACCAACCAACAGCCCACCGGCCACCCTTATTCCCCACCCCCAGAAACCCTAACCCACGACCCCCCACTCCTCCCACTCTCCCCCCGATTGGATCGGGGGCTCGACCCGCCTCGCCGCCGACGCACGCTGCTCGGAGCCAATGACCCCGCCGCCTGGCGCTGCTCGACGACGTCTTCCTCGCCGCCTCGCCTTCCCCGACTCCCCCCATCGGTCTCATGCGCACCTCACCATCCGACGCCGCGCTGCTGCGTCCCGAGGTCGTCGCCGTCACGTCCTCGCCGGACCGCCCCGTCCCCGCCTCTCCTTCGCCGGTCCTCCCCGCGCCTCACCGCCCTCTTCTCGCCAATGATGGGGTGAGCTCCCCGTCGACCCCGCCTCACGGATCGACCGCGTCACCGCCGCCCGAAGACCTCGCCGAACGTCCCCGCCAAGCCTGCCTCCCCTGCGTACAAGTCTCCGACGTCCTCCTCGACCCCCGCTGCCCGAACCCCTACCGCCTCAGTGAGCCTCCGCCTCGCTCCTCCCTTCCCTCTGCTCGCTCGTCATCGAACGCGCCCGCGCTCAGGGCCGCACTCGCCCCGCACGGCGCACCATCGTGCGCGAGCACGCGCCCGCCTCCCTAACGCGGCCATCGCTCACCTGCGACCAGGCCGTCCCTCAGCGCCCGGCTTCTCGCCTCCTACCACCACACCCCAGCGCCCCTTGATCCATGCGACAGCGTGCCCGGGCCACTCCACCGCCCCTGCGTTCCGGCCATGGCGGCGGCGCCGAGCCACGCCAGCGGCGCTCTTAGCCTCCCAGCCACGGTGCCTGTCGGGCGGTGGCGCCCGACGCCAGCCAGCCTGCCCCGCCCGTTTGGCCCTCTAGGCCATTGCCAAACAGGGCCCACCGCCTAGATAAAAAAAAGAGGAAACAGAAAAAGAAAATATTAAAATAAATAAATAAATAAATAACTTAATTAACTAAATAAACTTAACCTAATTAATCTGTTAATTAAACTAATTAACTTGGTTAGTTAGTTAGCTGTGAATGACATGTGGGACCAGTGGTCTGTTGACTAGCCAAAGTCCATGGTTGACCGATGACGTCATGGTGCCATCATGCTGAAGTCATAAAACGATTTTCAAATTAAATTAATTCTATTAATTCTAAGAATGATTTTTAAATTTGGAAATTAATATAAAATAAACCGTACCTCGGATGAAAAAACTTTGTACATGAAAGTTGCTCAGAACGACGAGACGAATCCGGATACACAGCCGGTTCGTCGGCCACACATCCCTAACCTATCGAACATATAACTTTTCACCTCCGATTCATCAGTCCGAAAACGCGGAACACCGGGGATACTTTCTCGGATGTTTCCCCCCTTCGCCGGTATCACCGCCGGTATCACCTCCTACCGCGCTAGGGCACACCTAGCACCACGTATTGTCATGTTATGTCTTGTGATGCTTTGTTTGCTCTGTTATTTATTGTGTTCCCCCTCTGCTACTTCTTTCCGGTAGACCCCGAGACAGTCGGCGACCCCTAGTTCGACTACGGTGTTGACGACCCCTCCTTCTTGCCAGAGCAACCAGGCAAGCCCTCCCTTGATCACCAGATATCGCCTATTCTATTCTATACTGCTTGCATTAGAGTAGTGTAGCATGTTACTGCTTTACGTTAATCCTATCCTGATGCATAGCCTGTCTTTGCTACTACTGTTGTTACCTTTACCTGCAATCCTACTTGCCTAGTATAGGATGCTAGTATTCCATCGGTGGCCCTACATTCTTGTCCGTCATTGTGCTATACTATCGGGCCGTGATCACTCGGGAGGTGATCACGGGTATATACTATATACTTTATACATGATACATGTGGTGACTAAAGTCGGGTCGGCTCGAGGAGTACCCACGAGTGATTCACGGATTGGGGGCTGAAAGGACCTTTGTCCCGACGGCCCTCTGGGTGGATCTATGTGGCAGAGCGATAGGGCAGGTTGAGACTACCTGGGTGAGAGGTGGGCCTGGCACTGTTCGGCGTTCGCGGATACTTAACACACTTAACGAGATCTTGGTATTTGATCTGAGTCTGGCTACTGGCCTATATGCACTAACCAACTACGTGGGAAAGATATGGGCACTCAGTGTCGTGGTATTAGCCGAAGCCTTCGTGACGTCAGCGACTGAGCGGCACGCACCAGATTGGACCGTGTAACGTGACATCCTTTATAATGGAGGTTGCTACGTCTGCTTCCGGCCGCGTTCGCAACGTGCAGGTGTGCTAAGGGCGATGGGCCCAGACTCCTGTGCGCTTAGGTTTAGACCGACGTGCTGACCTCTCTGTTGGTCTAGGTCGGGCTGCGACGTGTTGATCTTCCGCGGCCGGGCATGACCCAGAAAAGTGTGTCCGGCCAAATGGGATCGAGCGTGTTGGGCTATGTGGTGCACCCCTGCAGGGAAGTTAATCTATTCGAATAGCCGTGATCTTCGGTAACAGGACGACTTGGAGTTGTACCTTGACCTTATGACAACTAGAACCAGATACTTAATAAAACACACCCTTCCAAGTGCCAGATACAACCCGGTGATCGCTCTCTAACGTAGGCTTTAGGAGGGGATCGCCGGGTAGGATTATGCTATGCGATGCTACTTGGAGGACTGTGACGCCCGGATAATCAAGCTACAATAACCTCTGCTAATGATGCCATGTCATCATGTTTATTGTTGCTAATCTCACGTTAGTTTGAAACCGATTCGAATTCAAATCCAAAATCAAGTAAACAATATTTTTTTTTCAAATATTAAAATTAAAAATGTTCGGAGTGAGCCAAATAATGCTTAGGCAATATTGGTGAAGAAACCAAAACTTTAGAAAATGTTTAAGTGCTTAAAAATAATTAAAACATCGGCATTCATAATTAGTTAGATACCTTTTATAATTTCTAAAGTATCAAATTAATTTAATGGGGTACCAAACTTTTGTGGCAGAGGGTTAAACTAAAACATTAATTTAGGTATTGGTCTCATATTTTTATAAAACTAAAATACGCTAATAGTAAAATAAGAGAGTAAATAAAGAAAAAGAAAAGATAAACAAAACGAAATTATAAAAGGATAAAACCTCCCCTCCCCTGGGCTTTGGCCCAGCAAACTGGCCAGGCCGGCCCACACCCTCATCCCCTTCCCACTGCGAGGCAGGGGTTGCGTGGCGGCCATCGCCCGTCGCCGACCACGCCACGCCATCGCCCGGCCGGCCTCGCCTATATATCCGTGACTCCTCCCGGCGCTGAACCCTAGCTAACCCCTCTCTCCCCAGCTTCGCTCCCTGATCTGGGCGCCCACGACCCGAGCCGCGCCTTCCGTCGCCGTCGCGGACCTCGCCGTGAGTTGCCTCACCTCGCCTCGAGCCGACCCGACCTGCGCCGTCCTCCCTTCTTCCTCTCGCCAATCCACGAGGACCCGGCGCGCCCCACGACGCCGCTCAGCTCGACTTCTTCCTCAGGGCCGGGTCGCCGCCAACGTCGGTCGCCTCTGCAGCTCCTAAACCCCTCAAAGAGCCTCCTTGAGCTCCCTTGGTGAGCTCCGTGTTTCCCTCTCTCTCTCACGACTCGTCGCCGCTACTCCCTCCCACTATAGGCCGAGCTCGTCGTCGCCATTACGATCCTCGTCGTGCCGTTGAAGCGCACGAGCCCAGCAGAGGGCGTTGCCGAGCTCCGGAGCTGTGTAGATGCCACCTACCCCTCCATTTGGTGAACCGTGGCCATTTTCTCGGCTCATCTTATGCGAGCCGCCCGCTCCCGTGCCGCCCGCTGCTCCGCTCTCGCGCTCCTTTGTGCCTTGGCAGCTCGCGTGCTTTGTCGCGCATCCACGCTTTGCCGGCGCTGCCTCGTGTGATGTTGCGGCCTTTAGCGGCCGCCCCGCCGAAAGCATACCGCCACTCGCCCTTTCGCCCTGCTTGTCGTGCGTGTCATTGTTGCTCACTTCTGCTGCTGCTGTTTGCCTCTAGTGCCACCACCGTCGCCGCTTGCTGCTGCATCCTACTACTGCACTTCTTTCATTTTTTGTAGTTACTAGCTACCTTTTCTAGTTTTACAATGGTGACACTCTAGACAGTCCTTAAGCGATGGGTAACCAACTACGAACTTATGCAAAATTAATATGAATAGAAAGTATATGACAAACTCCATTTTATTCCTTTGGACCAAATCCTTTCGATGCCTGGATTAAATCCTATCAAAATCACAAAATGCTTTGTTTTGTTAAAAGGAAAAGCAGTAACTCTGCTATGTGCCTTTGTGTGTGCGTGTGTGTCCGGCCGATGTGCCATGTGTGTGGGCTGCCCCAAAATTAGCTTAGGTCTAATTTAATTAGATGGATTAGTTTTAGGATTATTTCTGCCCCTTAGCTAATTTTATTAGTGCTAAGTTACTTTAGTAGTAGATGACATGTGGGTCCTCATTTAGATAAGTTAGGTTTATTTATTTGTTTAGGGAAATAGTCTATGACATGTGGGCCACACATGCCCTTTTGACTAGTCAAATTGACTTGGTCAATTCGGATTAAACTAAATATAATAAATCCAGAAATTTCAGAAAATACTTAAAACATTGGAAAATCATAGAAAATTAACCATAACTCCGATGAAAAAACTTTGTACATGAAAGTTGCTCAGAACGACGAGACGAATCTGAATATGCAGCCCGTTCGTCCGCCGCACACCCCTAGCATATCGAACGCGTAACTTTTCCCCTCCGGTTGATCTGTCCGAAAACGCAAAACACCGGGGATACTTTCCCGGATGTTTCCCCCCTTCACCGGTATCCCCTCATACCGCGTTAGGGCACGCCTAGCATCACGCTTTGCTTTGTCATGCATCTGTTTGCATTGTATTCATTGTTTCTTCCCCCTCTTCTTCCGCTAGACACCGAGATCGACGCCGCTGCTACCCAGTACGACTACGGAGTTGACGACCCCTCTCTCTTGCTAGAGCAACCAGGCAAGCCCCCCTTTGATCACGGATATCGCCTATTCTTCTCTATACGCTTGCATTAGAGTAGTGTAGCATATTCTTGCTTTCGATTAACCCTATCTTTGCTGCATAGCCTTTGTCCTTGCTACTATTGTTGTTACCTTTACCCGCTATCCTCTTGCTTAGTATAGGATGCTAGTGTTCCATCGGTGGCCCTACACTCTTGTCCGTCCGCCATGCTATACTCTCGGGCCGTGATCACTTGGGAGGTGATCACAGGCATATACTATATACTTTACACTATTACATTACACTGATACTGTTAGGAGATGGGGGCTGAAAGGACGGTGGCTCCATCTGGTAGAGGTGGGCACAGGTTCCCTGACGGCCCCGACTATTACTTTAATGGCGGAGGACAGGGCAGGTTGAGACCACCTAGGAGAGAGGTGGGCCTGGCCCTGTCGGCGTTAGTGGATACTTAACACGCTTAACGAGATCTTGGTATTTGATCTGAGTTGGGTTGTTGACCTTATCGCACTAACCGCCGTGGGACAAGATATGGGCAACCGGCGTCGTGGTATCGGCCAAGCATTTCGTGACGTCGGCGAATCGAGCGCGCCACGGATTGGAATGGAACGCTGCTAGGCTAGGTCGCTTTCGGCCGCCCTCATAGCGTGCGGTGTGCTAAGGGGATGGGCCCAGACCCTGTGCGTTTAGGTTTAGACCGACGTGCTGACCTCTCTGTTATGCCTAGGTGGGGCTGCGAAGTGTTGATCTTCCGCCGCCGGGCATGACCCAGGAAAGTGTGTCCGGCCAAATGGGATCAAGCGTGTCGGGTAATGTGGTGCACCCCTGCAGGGAAGTAAATAAAACACACCCTTCCAAGTGCCAGATACAACCCGGTGGTCGTTCTCTAACAGGGCTACGAGGAGAAGATCGCCGGGTATGATTATGCTATGCGATGCTACTTGGAGGACTTCACTCTACTCTCTTCTACATCTTTGCAAGGCGGAGACCGAGCGTAGTCTTCGACGTGATTAGTTATCCCCTCTTATTACGGCATTACTCAGCTCGGTCCATCGATATGGCCCTTTACACATATACCCATGCATATGTAGTGTAGCTCCTTGCTTGCAGTACTTTGGATGAGTACTCACGGTTGCTTTCTCCCCTTTTCCCCTTTCCTTTCTACCTGGTTGTCGCAACAGATGCCGAACCAAGAGCCGACGCCACCGCCGACGACGACTACTACCGGAGGTGCCTACTACTACGTGCAGCCCGGCGGCGGCGACTAGGAGTAGTTTAGGAGGATCCTGGCGGGAGGCTGCGCCTCTTCGATCTGTATCCCAGATTGTGGTAGCCATCTTATGGCAACTTGTTTAACTTATGTCCGTACTCGAGATATTGTTGCTTCCGTTGACTGCTATGATCGAGCACTTGTATTCCAGCCCTCGAGGCCCCTGGCTTGTATTATGATGCTTGTATGACTTATTTATGTTTTAGAGTTGTGTTGTGATATCTTCCCGTGAGTCCCTGATCATGATCGTACACATTTGCATGCATGATTAGTGTACGATTGAATCGGGAGCGTCACAAGTTGGTATCAGAGCCGACTGCCTGTAGGAATCCCCCTTCCAACTCCTTGGCCGAAGTCGAGTCTAGACTCTACAAAACTTTTACTGACATGGCTGTGCGGCCCATGGGCCCACGTCGCCATTGGGTGGTATTAGGATCTTTTATTCCTCATCTATGCTCTCGGACTCTGATCTCTCTTCTATTCGGGTTAAATGAATTTTACAAAATCTAACATTAGGATCTCGTTATCACTTTCACCCGGAGAGCCTCATATTACTGATGATCGTCTGCTGCACCTGAAGACCCTGAAGATACTTGTAACGCCCGGATAATCATGCTAGAGTAATCTCACGTTAATGATGCCACGTCACCTCTGTCACTGTAGTTAATCATGGGTTAATTCAAAACTGTTTCGAAATTCAAATTCAAATTTATGATAGCAATAAAAGTTTTCAAAAATTAAAACTAAAATGTTCGGGGGTTGCCAAATATTGCATCGGTAATTATGGTGAAGTAGACACATTTTTAGAAAATGTCTAAATAATTTAAACTGATTTTAAACAGAAAAGAAAGTAAATAAAAACAAAAGAAAAAAACTAAAAACCTAAAACTATCAAAAAAGGGGGGAGAAGAGAAACCCACCCGTTGAATAACTGCCCACTGGATCTGAGCCGGCCGGGCAGCCCCGCCCCCCATATGCCTCCCCACTCCCCACGGTCCAGCCCGCAACCCCCACCGACCCCCCTCCCGAAAATATCTCTCCCTCTCCCCGATTGGATCGGGATCGAGGAGGAGACCACCGTCGCCGCCGAGCCTAAATCGTCGCCGCCGCCTCCTCGTCCTCCTCCTCGCCGGTTATCCCGGCCACCGTCCCCCGCTGCCCGTTGCCCTCTCCCCGTGAGCTCCCCTTCGCCCCCTCTCCCCTAGGTCGCCTCGGTCGTCGCCCTCCCGCCCATGTTGGCCTCCGGCGCCACCGTCGCCAGCGCTCTCCTTCCTCCCAGCTCGTCGCGCCTCCTCCGTTCGGCCAGCTGCGCCTGCGCTGGCAAATCCGCCCGACCTCTCCCTCTCCCCTCGCTCACTCACCGCACCGTCCGGGCTCGGCTCCGTGCGCCCGCGCCTCGCCGGCGCCAAGCCGCGCCTGCAGCCCACAGCCATGGCCCCGCCTGACCCCTGCGCCCGGGCGCGCCCGCCGCGCCTGCAGCCCACGCGGCGCGTCCCCCCTCACGCACGGGCCTCGTCCGCCTCCCAAGCCTGTCTGGCGTCCCACCTGCCCCGTCGCCCGGCCTCCACCGAATCGCCTCCAACCCGGCCTCCTCTCCCTCACGTGCCTGGCCCGTGCTCCCGCCTCGGCCACGCGCCCGGCCCCACTGCCGTCGCCCGCACCATTGCCCCTCTCCTTTTGTTCCCTCTCCCTCTCTGTCCCATGTGACACGACCGCTCGCCGCTTCGCCCCGTCGTGGCGCCCTGCCTCCGTTCCCCCCACCCGACCGGCCATAGGCCCGGAACCACACGACGCAAGCCCCACTCGCTCACCCTGTTCACCGCGCCTCCCTAACTGCTTTGCTCTTGCCGCCTCCCGTGGCGCCGCCCTCATTCCTTGGCCGGCGTCGTGGCGGCCACGCCGGCTGCCTCGCCACGCCTGGTGGCGCCCCCGCCTGTCGTCTGGCATCATTCGCCGCCGACACTCCAAGACTTAAGAAACCGCAACCGATCGGTCCCCGGCCCCATGACAATTGGGGCCCACCCAAACGTTTAAAAAAAGAGGAATTAAAAAAAAATATTAAATAAATAAATAAATAATAACTAAAAGAATTAAAATATTAATTAATTAATTAATCAAGTAATTAATTAAGTTAATTAATCTGATTAGATTAACCTAATCACTAATTAAATTAACTAATACGTAATTAAAGTAAGCAGAGAGAATGACGGTGGGTCCCATCGGACCCACACGTCAGAATGACCAGTCAATGGTCAACGTTGACTGCTGACATCACCACGATGTGATCTTGACATCAGCATTTACTAATACGGATAATGTTGGATTAAATAATTAATTAAATTCCGAAATTAATAAAATCTTTAGAAAATCATATCTTTTAATCCGTAACTCGGTTAAAATATTTTCAACATGAAAGTTGCTCGAGCGACGAGGCGAATCCGGATCGCAGTCCGTTCGTCCGCCACACACCCCTAACCTATCGAACTCGCAACTTTCCCCCTCCGGCTCCTCTGCCCGAAAACACGAAACACCGGGGATATTTTCCCGGATGTTTCCCCCCTTAACCGGTACCACCACATACCACGCTAGGGCACGCCTAGCATCGTTACTTGTCTTGTCATGCATCGATATGCATCTGTTTCCATGGTATTCATTGTTTCTTCCCCCTCTTCTCTCCGGTAGACTACGAGACCAAACCTGCTGCTGCCCGGTTCGACTCTGAGTTGACGACCCCTCTCTCTTGCCGAGCAACCAGGCAAGCCCCCCCTCGATCACCAGATATCGCCTATTCTACTCTATCTGCTTGCATTAGAGTAGTGTAGCATGTTTCTTGCTTTCGATTAATCCTATCTTGCCGCATAGCTTTGTCCTTGCTACTATCATTGTTACCTTTACTGCTATCCTACTTGCTTAGTATAGGATGCTAGTATTTCCATCTATGGCCCTACATTCTTTTCCGTCTGCATGTGCTATACTATCGGGCCGTGATCACTGGGAGGTGATCACGGTATATACTATATACTTATACATGATACATGTGGAGACTAAAAGTCGGTCGGCTGGTGGAGCACCATGAGTGGATCTTTGTGGCGGAGCGGCAGGCAGGTTGAGACCGCCTAGGAGAGAGGTGGGCCTGGCCTGTTCGGTGTTCATGGATACTTAACACGCTTAACGAGATCTTGGTATTTGATCTGAGTTGGCTCTGAGCCTATACACACTAACCAACTACGTGGGAAAGATATGGGCACTCGGCGTCGTGGTATCGGCACTTCGTGACGTCGTGACGTCGACCGGGCGCGGCGAATTGGACTGGCACGCCACTAGGCTAGGTCTGCTTTCGGCCGCCCTGCAAGCGTCTTGGTGTGTGTTCAGGTGATGGGCCCAGACCCGGGCGCCTAGGTTTAGACCGTCGTGACCTCTCTGTTGAGCCTAGGTGGGGCTGCGGCGTGTTGATCTTCCGCGCCGGGCATGACCCGATAAAGTGTGTCCGCCAAATGGGATCAAGCGTGTAGGGTAAGTTGGTGCACCCTGCAGGAAGTTAATCTATTGAATAGCCGTGATCTTGATAACAGGACGACTTGGAGTTGTACCTTGACCTTATGACAACTAGAACCGGATACTTAATAAAACACACCCTTCCAAGTGCCAGATACAACCGGTGGTCGCTCTCTCTCAGGGATACGAGGAGGGGATCGCCGGGTAGGATTAATGCTATGTGATGTTACTTGGAGGACTTCAACCTACCCTCTTCTACCTGTTGCAAGACGAAGGTGACCAGAAGCATAGTCTTCGATAAGACTAGCTATCCCCCTCTTATTCTGGCATTCTGCAGTTCAGTCCTCTGATATGGCCCTTTACACATATATCCATGCATATGTAGTGTAGCTCCTTGCTTGCGAGTACTTTGGATGAGTACTCACGGTTGCATTGTTTCCCCCTTTTCCCCTATCTCTACTCGATTGCTGCAACCAGACGATGGAGCCCAGGGCAGACGCCACCGTTGATGACGACTACTACCGGAGGTGCCTACTACTACGTGCTTTCCTGGCGGCGGCGACCGGGAGTAGTTAGGAGGATCCTGTGCAGGAGGCTGCGCCTCTTCGATCTCATCCCAGTTTGTGCTAGCCTTCTTAAGGCAAACTTGTTTAACTTATGTTTGTACTCAGATATTGTTGCTTCCACGACTTCGTCTATGATTGAGCACTTGTATTCGAGCCCTCGAGGCCCCTGGCTTGTATTATGATGCTTGTATGACTTATTTTATTTTTAGAGTTGTGTTGGGATATCTTCCGTGAGTCCACGATCTTGATCGCATACGCGTTTGCGTGTATGATTAGTGTACGGTCGAATCGGGGGCGTCACAAGTTGGTATCAGAGCCGACTGCCTGTAGGAATCCCCCTTCCACACTCCTTGGCCGAAGTCGAGTCTAGACATTGAAAAAACTTTTACTAACTAGGCTGTGTGCCTTACGGGCCCACGTCGCCATCGGGTGGTACTAGGATCTTTTACTCCTCGACCTTTACTCTGGGACTCTGAACTCTCTTCTACTCGGGTTAAACTAATTTACTAACTAACACTAGGATCCCGTGACCACATTCACCCCAAAGTTGGATAAAGCCATAGTTATTCCTTGGAATTGTATTTTGATCAATTTCCACACTGTCATTTGACTCCTTTGAAACATCTTTGTTTTCAAATGGAACCCACGAGGCAGGTCGTGCGCCACACGACGGCCATTGGTGCCTCGGGATCACTGCGGTGCTAGCAGAGATGATGACCTATCGGGTTATCGCTGCACCCTGAGTACACCGTCTTTGAGGAGTACCAGGGACTTTAACGAGAGCAGATGCCGAGCCATCGTCCACCTCTACTCTTGGGAGTATGACTCCACTACTGTGCTGCACACCGCACATGGTGTTGGGGTGACTATCGATATGGCAGTCCATGATGCTGCTTATGCTGCTCTTACCCGTCTTCGTGGAGAGTATCGGGAGTTGGACACCTCCCCCTTCAGGCACATTGCTATCGCGTCTGATGTTGGTGAGGAGGGTTACTACACTGCTGCCTACTCCACTGTCACCAGAGAGCCCTTCTACCATCAGAACTTTGTTCTGCATGCTGATGGGCTGGATCGAGCTAACCGAGCTCTTCGCCACGAGTTGTACACCACCGTCGGCACCTTTACCGTGCCACGACGCTGTTGCACCCCTTTGTCCGATCCAGAGCTGCGTGTTCTGCGATCTACCCAGCCAGACCGTGATGCCCTGGGTGTCGGTTGGCGGTGGAGAGCTACTCTCCGACTTGGTCCTCTTCGCCACTTGGCGTCGGGTTCTGCACTGAGTATCCATGGCCCCTGTGTCACCGGCGTGGAGGACTATCCGCTGCCGCACTACCAGCTTCAGGCTACTGCTACCTCCATGATGCCGCGTGGGGTGATGTAGGCTTGCTTGTTAGTGTTAGATGCATTCGCCATGAGCCTGCGTGCCGCCTATGATGTCTTAGTCTATGTCTTGAACTCGTGTGCGAACTCTATGCATGATCCCTTTTGTAAGATATGCCGACTACTATGTAGTTTCTATCGTCTTGCTTTCATTATGCATGTTTCATCATGAATGATTCTTGTCCTTTGCATAATTTCTCAAATGCTGAACTACCCTGTTATATATTAGCGGGATGGTTAGACCAGCTGGTCGTGGTCGTGGTGGCAACTTCCCACCACCGCTTTGAGTACATGGCTGGTATGATCCAACAGCTTGAGATGAATCGCCACTCATGGAGAACATGATGGCTCGGTTCCTCGCCCCAATATGGACCAGCAGCCAAACACGGTAACTCTGCGAGTTTCATGCGCCTCAACCCAAGTGTGTACCGAGCTCAACCCAGCCCCGGATGCTAATGGTGGCTCCGTGACATCACCTATGAGATGGAGTCTGCTGATGTAGCCCCCGCCACTATGTCACATTTGCTTCCTTCTTCTCGAAGGGACCCGCAGCTCAATGGTGGGACAGCCAGTGGCGTACTCGGCCAGTGGAACAATCATCACCGCCGGACTTCCAAGCTGCTTTCCGTGCCCGCTTCATCCTCAAGGATTCATGGACGGAAGAAGCGTGAGTTCCGCAACCTCACCCAAGGCAACAAGACTGTTGAAGCTTATCGTGAGAGTTCTGGACTTGTCTCGCTATCTTTGAAGAGGACATTGCAACCGATGCACGCAGACAGAGAAGTTCCGTGACGGCCTTCAAGTCGACATCAAGCTCGCACTTCTAGTGCACGACTTTGCTGATTTCGCCACCTTGGTGAACAAAGCTATCAATGTCGAAACTGGTTTGCAGGAATACGAGAGCTCTAACAGGCGCAACCGTGACACGGGCTCATCTTCGGGCCCGTCCTCGCAGAAGCGTAAGATATGGATTCCCAACAGCATGTACCAGCCAAATGCACCTGCCCCAAGGCAGAGCTATGCCGCACCTCGTCTGCCTACTCCAACTAGGCAGCCAAAGCTTCCAGCTCCACCACCCCAAGCTCTGTTCCTCCCAATAATGGCTTGTGCTTCAGGTGTGGTCAACCAGGGCACCGTGCTAGAGAATGCAACCAGAACCAGAATCAGCTGGCCCTTCCAGCGACTGGCCGTGGAAGCAACCAGCCCCGCAACAACAATGCCAAGCCTTATGGTCGAGTTCATGCCAACCACGTTGATCTGAACGAAGCTCAAGACCAACCTGCTACTGTGATGGGTACACTCCTCGTAAATTGAGTACCAGCATGCGTTTTATTTGATCTGAGGGCATCGCATTCATTCATGTCTGAAGATTTTGCATTCATGCATGGCATTAAAAGTGAAGACATGAATGCTTCACTATTAGTACACACCCCTGCGGGCCAATGTCGAACCTCCATGATTTGCAACGACGTCCCCGTTGAAATCGAAGGACTGGAATTCCTTGTCTCACCCATCGTACTGAAGTCTTGTAGCATTGACCTCATTCTGGGAATGAATTGGTTAAAGGCGCATACTGCTTCCATAGTTTGCGCCACGAAGACCGTCCATCTGCTACACCCTTCAGATGAAATAGTCACTTACCAAGCTCATCTGGTGCAAAATGCCGAGGCAAGGCTCTATGCATTGAATGCATTGAACGCTGCACCACTCGAGGGTATTGAAAACATTCCTGTCGTGCGTGAATTCCTCGACGTCTTTCCTGAAGAACTCCCAGGGATTCCTCCTGCTAGAGCTGTCGAATTCGTCATCGATTTGAAGCCAGGCACCACTCCTATAGCCAAGCGTCCCTACAAGATGCCGCCGCATGAACTCCTTGAGCTCAAGGAGGAAATCGACAAATCTCTTCGAAGTGGTTTCATTCGCCCAAGTTGCTCTCCTTGGGGAGCACCTTCTCTCTTTCTCAAGAAGAAGGATGGGACAAACCGATTGGTCCAAGACTACCGTCCTATAAATCAAGCTACCATTCAGAATAAGTATCCTCTTCCTCGGATCAATGATCTTTATGATCAACTGGCTGGTTCGCCAATGTTCTCGAAACTCGACTTGAGGTTGGGTTACCACCAGATCCGTGTTCGTGAGGAGGATATCCCCAAGACCTCCTTTGTGACTCGCTATGGTTCATACGAGTACACCGTCATGTCTTTCGGCTTAACCAATGCTCCAGCCACCTTCCCTCGACTGATGAACTATATATTCATGGATTACCTCGACAAGTTCGTCGTGGTTTATCTGGATGATATCCCGATATTTTCCAAGAATGAAGAAGAACATGCTGAACATCTTAGTCTTGTCTTTGGAAAAGCTACGAGCATCAACTTTATGCCAATTTCTCCAAATGTGAATTCGGCTTCCCAAGTAACCTATCTGGGCATGTCATCTCTAAGGATGGTATTGCCGTCAACCCCGAACGAGTTCAGGCTATTCTCGATTGGACTCCTCCAAGAATGTCAAGCAGGTCGAAGTTTTCTCGGTCTCGCCACTATTGCCGTCGATTAAATGAGAACTTCTCCAAGATTGCCGAGCCTCGACTAACTTTGCTGCATAAGGGCGTCAAGTTCCAATGGATGATAAATGTCGAAAAGTTTCCGGCACTCAAAGACAAGTTGACTTCGCCCAATGACTAGCTCCTCCCGATACTAAGAAGGACTTCGTCATTTATCGCGACGCTTCCGTCAAGGATTAGGCTGTGTCCTAATGCAAGAGCGCAAAGTGGTTGCTTATGCCTCTCGGCAATTGCGCCCTCATGAAGAGAACTACCCAGTTCACGACCTCGAGCTTTCTGTTGTCATTCATGCACTGAAGCAGTGGCGACATTACCTTCTCGTGTCGTTATGAGATCTTCACTAACCACCAAAGTCTGAAGTATCTGTTTACTCAGCCAGACCTGAACCTCCGTCGGCGAGAGATGGATGGAGACTGCTGCAGACTTTGACTTGGGTATTTCCTATACACCAGGCAAGGCTAATGTAATGGCTGATGCCTTGAGCCACAAGTCTTACTGCAACCACCTCCAGATTCACAAGGTTCAGCCCTCACTTATTGAAGAGTTCAGAAAGCTGAACCTCCATATTGTTCCTCTGGGTGCACTCGCTCCCCCTCCTCCGGAGCTTCACAAGATGAACCTCCATGTTGTTTCCAGGGGTTCTCTCAATAACCTGGTTGCGAAACCAGATCTTGTGGACACCATCAAATGGATACAGAAATGTGACGATGAAGTCGAGAGGATTAAACTTTATCTCGCGAAGGAAAGCCCTCATTCTTCATCAGTGGATGACGCAGCACCTTATTCTTCAAAGGTCGCCTAGTGGTACCGAGTAAGAGGGAAAACCTGAATCTGACTCCAAAGGTTATGAAAGAAGCTCATGATACGCTTTTGTCTATTCATCCCGGTAGCACCAAGATGTACCAAGACATTCGTCAGAGATTCTGGTGGTCTAATATGAAGCGAGACATTGCTTGTTATGTTGCTGAATGTGACGTTTGCTGTCGTATCAAAGCAGAACATCAAACGCCTGCTGGAACTCTGCAACCTATCTCTATTCCTGAATGGAAATGGGACCATGTTGAAATGGACTTCGTCACTAGATTTACCAAGTCGCAGAAAGGTAATGATGCTATTCTTGTCGTCATTGACCGGCTTTCTAAAGTTGCACATTTTCTGGCGGTCAAAGAAACGATCACCGCTAGTCAGCTTGCAACTCTCTATATGTCCGAATTGTTTCACTTCACGGTATTCCACCGTTATCAGCTCGGACCGTGGCAGCTTATTCACTTCAAGATTCGGGCAAGTTTCCAAGAAGCTATGGGGACTCACTTATCTTTCAAGATCTGCGTTTCATCCATGATCACAAGGGCAAGTTGAGCGTGTCAACCAAGTTCTCGAAGACATGCTTCGAGCTTGTGTTATTTCCTTGACAAGAAATGGGAGGAATCTCTCCGTATGCTGAGTTCTCTTATAATATTAGCTATCAAGCTAGTCTAAAGATGGCCCCTTCAAGTGTTATATGGACGAAAGTGCGAACCCTCTCGAACTAGTCGAAATCGGGAACGTCCACTCTTCGTCCGGATATTATCCAACATGCGAAGATCAAGTCCGCATTATTCGCGAGAATCTCAAGACTGCTCGATCACGCTCAAAGAGTAATTATGACCGTCATCATAAAGACATGGTCTATCAACTTGGCGAAAAGGCCTATCTTCGCGTTACACCAATGAAGGGTGCTCACCGCTTCGGGATCAAGGGCAAGCTAGCTCCTCGCTATATTGGCCCATTCACTATTCTGGAAAGGCGTGGAAAAGTGGCATATCAACTGGAACTTCCGCCAAACCTTTCTCAGGTTCACGATGTGTTCCACGTGTCACAACTCCGACGCTGCTTCAAGGACCCAATCCGAGCAGTGGACCATGAAGTGCTCGAATTGCAACAGGACCTCTCCTATAAAGAGCATCCGGTCCGCATTCTCGACCAAGCTGAACGCCGCACACGTCAGAAGGCGATCAAGTTCCTCAAGGTCCAGTGGTCGAATCACTCTGAAGACGAAGCCACCTGGGAACGCGAGGATCGTCTTCGTGATGAATACCCCGCACTCTTTCCATCTACCTCCTAAATCTCGGGACGAGATTTCTTGTAGTGGAGGAGATTTATAACGCCTGGATAATCATGCTACAAGAATCTCACGTTAATGATGCCACGTCACCTCATCACTTGTAGTTAATCACGGGTTAATTCAAAACTGTTTGAAATTCAAATTCAAATTTATGATAGCAATAAAAGTTTTCAAAATTAAAACTAAAATGTTAGGGGTTGCCAAATATTGCATCAAGAATTATGGTGAAGTAGACACATTTTTAGAAAATGTCTAAATAATTTAAACTAATTTTAAACAGAAAAGAAAGTAAATAAAACAAAATAGAAAAAACTAAAACCTAAAACTATCAAAAAAGGGGGAGAAGAGAACCCCCACCCGTTGGGCCAACAAGCCCACTGGCCACCAGCCGCCAGCCAGGCCTGCCACCCCCCACCCCCATATGCCTCCCCCACTCCCCCACTCGGTCCAGCCCGCAACCCCCACCGACACCCCCCCGAAAATACCTCTCCCCTCTCCTCGATTGGATCGGGATCGAGGAGAGACCACCGTCGCCGCCAGCCTCGCCGCCAACGCCGCCTCCTCGTCCTCCTCCTCGCCGGTCCTCCCGGACCACCACGCCACCATTGCCCGTTGCCCTACTCTCCCTGTGAGCTCCCCTTGCCCCCACTCCCCTAGGTCGCCTCGGTGCCGCCCTCCCGCCCACAGTCGACGCGCTCCGCGCCACCGTCGCCTGCGCTCTCCTTCCTCCCGCTGCGCATCGCGCCTCCTCCGTTTCGGCCAACGCCAAGCGCCCTGCCGCCGGGCCGTCCCGCCCGACCTCTCCCTCTCCCCTCGCTCACTCACCGCACCGTCTGGACTCCGCACACCGCGCCTGCCGCGCCCGACGCCACGCCGCCACAGCAGCCGCCCCCAAGACGCTGCCCCAGACGCTTCGGGCAGCGCCCCGACTGCGCGCCACGCACGGCCGTCCCCCCTCACGCACGGGCCTCGTCCGCCTCCCGACCCGTCGCCGTCCCTCGCACGCTTATCGCCGCCCCTCCACCGAATCGCCTCCAACCCCAGCCTCCTCTCCCTCCGGCGACGCTGGCCCCGTGCTCCCCCGCCTCGGCCACGCGCCCCGGCCACCACCGTCGCCCCGCACCATTGCCCCACTCCCGCACCGGTTCCCTCTCCCCTCTCCCCACAGAGAGCACCACCGCGCCGCTTCGCCCCGTCGGCGGCGCCCTCGCCTCCGTTCCCCCTGCTCGACCGCCATAGGCCGGAACCCCACGCCAGACTGCTCACCCGTTCTTCATCGCCTCCCTGCTGCTTGCTCTGCTTGCGCCTCCCGTGGCGCCGCCCTCCGTTCCTTGGCGGCGTCGTGGCGTCGGCGGGCCCACGCCGGCAACCTCGCCACGCCTGTGGTTGGCGCCCTCTGCTGTCGACTGGGCCCTCGCCCGGTCGGCGCCGACACCAAGACCAAGAAACTCAAGATCGGTCCCCTGGCCCCATGACAATTAGGGCCCACCCCAGAACGTTCAAAAAAAAGAGGAATTAAAAAATAATAATAAATATATTAAATAAATAAATAAATAATAACTAAAATAATTAAAATATTAATTAATTAATTAATTAAATTAATTAAGTTAATTAATCTGATTAGATTAACCTAATCACTAATTAAATTAACTAATTTGTAATTAAACTAAGCAGAGAGATGACGGTGGGTCCCATTGGACCCACACGTCAGAGTTGACCAGTCAATGGTCAACGTTGACTCTTGACATCACCACGATGTGATGCTGACGTCGGATTTACTATACGGATAATGTTGGATTAAATAATTAATTAAATTCCAGAAATTAATAAAATCTTTAGAAATCATATCTTTTAATCCGTAACTCGGATTAAAATATTTTCAACATGAAAGTTGCTCAGAACGACGGGACGAATCCGGATACGCAGTCCGTTCGTCCGCCACACACCCCTAACCTATCGAACTCGCAACTTTCCCCCTCCGGCTCCTCTGCCCGAAAACACGAAACACCGGGGATATTTTCCCGGATGTTTCCCCCCTTAACCAGTACCACCTCATACCACGCTAGGGCACGCCTAGCATCGTTACTTGTCTTGTCATCTGTTTACATGGTATTCATTGTTTCTTCCCCCTCTTCTCTCCGGTAGACTACGAGACCGACACCGCTGCTTGCCCGGTTCGACTACGGAGTTGACGACCCCTCTCTCTTGCGAGCAACCAGCAAGCCCCCTTGATCACCAGATATCGCCTATTCTACTCTATATCTTGCTTGCATTAGAGTAGTGTAGCATATTATCGCTTTCGATTAATCCTATACTGCCGTATAGCCTGTCCTTGCTACTACTGTTGTTACCTTTACCTGCTATCCTACTTGCTTAGTATAGGATGCTAGTATTTCCATCTATGGCCCTACATTCTTTTCCGTCTGCTGTGCTATACTATCGGGCCGTGATCACTCGGGAGGTGATCACGGGTATATACTATATACTTATACATGATACATGTGGAGACTAAAGTCGTGTCGGCCGGTGCAAGACCATGAGTGTGATCTTTGTGGCGGAGCGGCAGGCAGGTTGAGACCGCCTAGGAGAGAGGTGGGCCTGGCCTGTTCGGCGTTCATGGATACTTAACACGCTTAATGAGATCTTGGTATTTGACCTGAGTTGGCTCTGAGCCTATACGCACTAACCAACTCGTGGGAAAGATATGGGCACTCGGCGTCGTGGTATCAGCCGAAGCACTTCGTGACGTCAGCGACTGAGCGGCGCGCGCCGAATTGGACTGGAACGCCACTAGGCTAGGTCTGCTTTCGACCGCCCTCGCAACATGCAGGTGTGTTCAGGGTGATGGGCCCAGACTGGCGCCTAGGTTTAGACCGGCGTCTTGACCTCTCTGTTGAGCCTAGGTGGGGCTGCGGCGTGTTGATCTTCCGCGGCGGGCATGACCCAGAAAGTGTGTCCGCCAAATGGGATCAAGCGTGTTGGGTAAGTTGGTGCACTCCTGCAGGAAGTTAATCTATTCGAATAGCTGTGATCTTGATGAATGGGGCGACTTGGAGTTGTACCTTGACCTTATGACAACTAGAACCGGATACTTAATAAAACACACCCTTCCAAGTGCGGATACAACCGGTGGTCGCTCTTTCTCGTGGATACGAGGAGGGATCGCGGGTAGGATTAATGCTATGTGATGTTACTTGGAGGACTTCAACCTACCCTCTTCTACGATGCAAGGCGAAGGTGACGAGCGTAGTCTTCGATAAGACTAGCTATCCCCTCTTATTACGGCATTCTGCAGTTCGGTCCAATGATATGGCCCTTTACACATATATCCATGCATATGTAGTGTAGCTCCTTGCTTGCGAGTACTTTGGATGAGTACTCACGGTTGCATTGTTTCCCTCTTTTCCCCCTATCTCTACTCGATTGCTGCAACCAGAAGATGGAGCCCAGGAGCCAGACGCCACCGTTGATGACGACTACTACCCCGGAGGTGCCTACTACTACATGCTGCCTGCTGACGACGACCAGGAGTAGTTAGTTACCAGGCAGGAGGCCTGCGCCTCTTTCGATCTGTATCCCAGTTTGTGCTAGCCTTCTTAAGGCAAACTTGTTTAACTTATGTCTGTACTCAGATATTGTTGCTTCCGCTGACTCGGCTATGATCGAGCACTTGTATTCGAGCCCTCGAGGCCCCTGGCTTGTATTATGATGCTTGTATGACTTATTTTATTTTTAGAGTTGTGTTGGGATATCTTCCCGTGAGTCCCTGATCTTGATCGTACACGTTTGCGTGTATGATTAGTGTACGGTCGAATCGGGGGCGTCACAATACTCTCCGCTATTAACCCGAGAATTTGTGTTCATCGCGTTTGCAATTCCCTTCCACCGTCAACCCTTATGGATAACTACTTGCAGTTGTTATTCTTACATTCATCCCCAGTTGGTCTTGTTATTACAAGATACCCCGAAACACTCGTCGTTGTTTCGATAATCCTTTGAGCTTACTGCCTTGCTGTTCTTTGTCACCTGAATATCCAAACGGATAATTCCTCGCACTTGCCGAGTATACCATCATCCCTATCCGTTCATGTATTTCACAATAGACTTGAAAATACCATTCGATCTTCCAAAAATCTTCGGCAGCCATTTGCTCTTGAAATTCTTGCTTGCTTTCATTATGGTTAATCCCATAAGTCTATTAATCTTATTGGCATCCTTTGTCACTATCATTTTGTGTCCGTTGATTCTATATGTGTGCGAATGCACGCAATAATCAGTTGATCCTTATAAATTATATTTTCGGCTACTTACGAACATGAGCTGGTTCTCGGTCAATCAGATTGCCATCGACTGTACCCCTAAGGCTATTCAACTTATCCGTCCGTAATCGGAGCATTGCTTCTGATCCCTTGTCTTGGAATTCATAATTCCTTTGCAATTGAGCTTTGAAGTAGTCAGTTGTTTCTATCATCTGATCTCCTTACATGCTTTCTTCTTCTGGTTGAGTACCGATGCTCACATCAGATCCCTTATGGACCACCAGATCTTTTGTTGAATTTTATCCGACAATATCCTTCATATTCAATAACCTTGAGCCTTTCCTAGGATATATACGCCTTTGGTAAATTGTATCCTTTGCTTTGTCAACCATGCTCTACTTTGAGCTTGTGTTAATTACTCCTGAAGTTAAGTGGTATATGTTCTAAGAAGCCCGATGGCTTGAAGCTATGCCTTCCTTAATATGTGTGAACTAGAAAGTTTTCACGAGTCATACACTCTGGTATTTTGCGGATAAAATTTCAACACTACAACCTCCTCGAAAGTGAGAAGTGAATGAAAGGTTATGCATTGGAGAAGTGGGAGTCGACCTTGAACTTGTGTTCATGCCCATGGACACGATGTAGATCTTATCATTAAAGATTCTCTTAAATTAATTATTCCCTTGGTATAAGTTCAACTTATATCTGGGATCTGGCCTTTTGCAATCGTGGTTCCGACCATATGTTCTTCCTTGATCCCATTTCTTGGGCAAGTTTAAGCACTTGTCCTCTGCAAAGCAATGCCCCAGTCCAACCTCTACTTTGATCTGTCATCGAGTATTACCCCCTGGTATCTCGAGATTATCAAGGAACTGCATAACTTTTTATGAGTTCATCAAGTACTACCTTCTCACTGATTCAAATTTTTCATGGGCTCTAAGTTATTAAAAACTCAAAGACTCCGATAACTGAATCGAGTTCGCATTGAGATTCAACAAGTATTTGAACCCTTCACTGCTTACAAATTTATTAATCCTTCAAGTCATTCCTAGCCTGATTGGCTATATCATTATCGAGCTAATTTTAACTGTGCTACCCGGTCCTTCTTCTCGGAGCACAACTTCTGACGACGAGCTAAGCTTACGTCGATCTTCCTCATCTTATCATTTCTCCTTGAACAACAAAACTGATTTTGAGTTTGTTTCGTGTGACGGCCGGGAAATTAAGCTACAGTAATCCCCACTGATGATGCCACGTCACCTCGGTTACTGTGGATAACCACGCGCTAGTTCGAAACCTGTTCGCATTCAAATTCAAAATCAAGCAAACAATAAAAGTTTTCAAATATTGAGACTAAAATGTTCGGAGTGAGCCAGATAATGCATAGGTAATTATGGTGGTGAAACCACACTTTTATAAAATGTTTAAGTACTCTAAAATGAATAAAACAGTAGCAAATACAATTATTTAAGTGCCCAAAAAATAATAAACATTTTCAAAACTAATTTGTTATAAGTATTAAACTATTGTGGCAGTGGCATAATTTGTAAAATCTATTTAGGTGCCACTTTAGTGATTTACTAAAACTAAAATAAAAGAGAAACTAAAAGTAAAACGGTAAGAGAGAAATTAAGAAAAACAAAATACAAAAAAAAATAAAGAAAGAGAGAACACCCCCCCACTGGGCCACCCGGCCCAGCCAGCGGCCTACCAGGCCGGCCCACCGGCCCAGCCGGCGCCTACTAACCCACCCCCAAACCCTAACCCGTTCCCCACTCGCTCCCACCCCCCCTCGCCCGATCCCATCTGGATCGGGATCGACCCCCTCCCCTCGACCTCTCTCCCTTCCCCCGTCTGGATCGAGGCAAGGGCCCCCGACCCCTTCGCCACGCCGCCGCCGATCGACGCCTCCGTCCACCCGCTGCCGTCGCCTTGCCTCCTCGCCTCCTCATCTCTCTCCTCAACGGAGCGCCCTTCCCGTCCGCCTCCTCGCCTCAACGCCGCGGTGCCGACACCGTCGCCGGTCTGCCTCACGGGACGACACCGACCTCGTCGCCCCTTCGTCGGCCGGAACGCCTCGACCATGCCTCCCACTGGACCGGCCCGCCTCCCCTCCCTCGGCAGCCTGCCTCGTGTCCGACGCCATCGCCCGTCCTCCTCTCCAGCGGCCTTCACCGACCCTCGTCGCTCGCCGGACCGCCCGACCCCATCACGGCCGTGCCGGGCGCCTCCTCGTCTTCCTCCACCCGGCTTCCCCAAGCCTCGCGCGCCTCTCCCCCTTAACGCCAGTGAGGCCATCGGCCTCCGCCTCCCCTGCTCCCTCTCCTCTCCCGTCGCCTCCGTCGCCCCGGGCCTCCCGTCGCCGGGTTCCACGCCGTCCATGGCCAGCCCACCCCCCGCCCGTTCCCCACGGTGGCGCCCACCATACCCGGCGGCCTCGCCCAGCGCCCAGGCCTCGTGCCTCGCGCCGTGGTGCCCTTGCCCCCCCCGGTGCCTGGCCGGTTACACTGCCCGCCCGCCTCGACCTCGTCGTTCCCAGCGTCCCGACCTCGCCCGCGCCCGCCCGTGGCTCCCTCGTCGCCGACGGCCTCGCCCCCGCTCGGGCGCAGCCCCCCTCGAACACGGGCGCCCTCCCGCTAGCCACCGCTCCGTGGCGGATGAGCCCTCTTGCCGCGAGGCCCCACCGCCCCGCCTGCACGCTTCACAAAAAAAGGAGAAAAGAGACGAGGGAAAGATAAATAATTAAAATAATTAAAATAATAATTAAAATATTAATTAAATAATTAATTAATTAGAAATTAATTAACTTAATTATTATTGTTAATTAACTCCGCTAATTACCTAATTAGTCAATTAGTCAAGACTAACGTAAACCGACATGTGGGTCCCTTCCTAGTTGACAGTCAATCTGGTCAGCGATTGACCTGTCACGTGGTCCATCGACCTCTGGTGGCCTGCTTGTGTGCACTCTGCTGGCTGCACATAGCAATTTCACCTTTAATTGAATTAATAATAATTTCTGAATATTGTTTAAACTTTAATAAATCATATCTTTTAATCCGTAATTCGGATGAAAATAATTTCAACATGAAAGTTCTTTGAGAACGACGAGGCGAATCCGGATCGCAGTCCGTTCGTCGCCACACACCCTAACCTATCGAACCTGCAAACTTTCCTCTCCGGTTCATCACATCTCGACGGGCGTCAGGGCCGGATAACTTTCCGGATGTTTCCCCTTCACCATGTCGCCTAGCGCTGCGTTAGAACACGTCTAGCTCATGCATTGTCTGTTATGCACTTGCTCGCTATGTATTTACTGTTTCTTCCCCTCTTCTCTCCGGTGAGACCCGAGACCGATCTTGATGTCCTGTGATCGACTCGTCACCGCGACCCTCTCTCTTGCCAGAGCAACCAGGCAGCCCCCCCCCTTGATCACGGATATCGCCTACACTTCTCTATCTTGCTTGCATTAGAGTAGTGTAGCATATTCTTGCTTTCGATTACTCCTATCTTTGCATAGCTTTGTCCTTGTAACTTCCGTTGTTACCTTACGCAATCCTATATGCTTAGTATAGGATGCTAGTACATTCATCTGTGGCCCTTCATACTTGTCCGTGCTGCAGTGCTATACTATCGGGCCGTGATCACTCGGGAGTTGATCACGGGTATATACTATATACCTTACACTATTACATTACGTAGTGGTACTGTTAGGAGATGGGGCTGAAAGGACGGGTGGCTCCATCCCGTGAGGTGGGCTGGGTTCCGGCGGCCCCATTGTTACTTTATGGCGGAGCGACAGGCAGGTTGAGACCGCCTAGGAGAGAGGTGGGCTGGCCTGTTCGGCGTTCATGGTTACTTAACACGCTTAACGAGGTCTTGGTATTTGATCTGAGTTGGCTCTGAGCTTATCGCACTAACCATCTACGCGGGAGTAGTTATGGGTATCCCGGCGTCGTGGTATCGGCCAAATACTTGAGACGTCGGACGGACGGCGGCCTAGCCGGATTGGACTGAACGCTGATGGGCTAGGTCTGCTTCGGCACGTCGCAACGTGTGTGTGTGCTTTCGGCGATGGGCCCAGACCCACTGCAAGCTTAGGTTTAGACCGGCGTGTTGGCCTCTATGTTGTGCCTAGGTGGGGCTGCGGCGTGTTGATCTTCATGCGGCGGGCATGACCGGAAAGTGTGTCCGCCAAATGGGATCAAGCGTCTTTGGGTAAGATGGTGCACCCTGCGGTGATTAATCTATTCGGATAGTCGTGATCTTGATAACAGGGCGACTTGGAGTTGTACCTTGAGCTTATGATAACTAGAACCGGATACTTGATAAAACACACCTTCCAAGTGCGGATACAACGGTGGTCGCTCTCTCGTGGATATGGCGGGGATTGCGGGTAGGATTATTGCTATATGATGTTACTTGGAGGACTTGGATCGTCCCCTCCTACATGCTGCAAGACAGTGTCGAGCGTAGTCTTCGTTAAGACTAGCTACCCCCTCTTATTACGGCATTCTGCGATTCAGTCCTTGATATGGCCTTTACACATATATCCATGCATATGTAGTGTAGCTCCTTGCTTGCGAGTACTTTGGATGAGTACTCACGGTTGCCTTGTTCCCCTTTTCCCCCTACCTCTACTCGATTGCTGCAACAGGCGATGGAGCCCAGAGTCGACGCCACCGCCTATGGCGACTACTACTCGGGAGGTGCCTACTACTACGTGCAGCCCGGCGGCGACCGGGGAGTGACCTAGGAGGATCCTGCAGGAGGCCTGCTCCTCTTCGATCTGTATCCCAGTTTGTGCTAACCATCTTATGGCAACTTGTTTAACTTATGTCCGTACTCAGATATTGTTGCTTCCGCTGACTTCGTCTATGATCGAGCACTTGTATTCGAGCCCTCGAGGCCCACGGCTTGTATTATGATGCTTGTATGACTTATTTTATTTGTAGAGTTGTGTTGTGATATCTTCCGTGAGTCCTTGATCTTGATCGTACACATTTGCGTGCATGATTAGTGTACGATTGAATCGAGCGTCTGAAGTTGGTATCGAGCCGATTGCTGTGAATCCCCTTCCACACTCCTTGGCGAAGTCGAGTCTAGACATTGCAAAACTTTTACTAACTTGGCTGTGTGCCTTACGGGCCCACGTCGCCATCGGGTGGTACTAGGATCTTTTACTCCTCGACCTTTACTCGGGACTCTGAACTCTCTTCTATTCGGGTTAAATGAATTTGCTAAAAACAAAACTAACTCTAGGTTCTCGCAAGTACTTTCTCCCGGAGAGCCCCTCACTTCAGATGATCGTCTGCTAATCAGAAGATTACGAAGATACTCTCTGATGTTCTCTCGAGATTTTGTGCCCATCACTTTTGCTATTCCTGACCACCGATAAATCCGTATGGATAACTACTTACACTTGCCATTCCTATGGTCATCCCCCATTGATCTTGTTATTACAAGATACCCCGAAGTTTTCTCTATTGTTCCGAGAATACTTTGTGCCTACTGCCTAGCAGTTCTTTGCCACATGAATACCCCTTATAAATCCTCGCACTTGTCGAGTATCCGCTCAACCCTAGTTGTTCATGTGTTTCGCAAAATTCTGCAAATTACTATTCGATCTTCCGAAAATTCTCTGGAGCCTTTGGCTCTTGAAATCCTTGCTTGCTTGCATTATGGTTAATCCCATAAGTCTCGTAGTCATATTGACCTTCCTTGTCATTATCATTTTGGGTCTGTTGACTCAATATGTTTCATGAATACCATAATCATCATTGATCCTTATAAATTACCTTTCTAGCTGAGCTGCCATTCTTTTAACAGGAATTGGTTCTCGACCAATCCAATTGTTGTTGATTGTACCCTAAGGCTATTCAACTTATCCATCCTAATCAGAGCATTGCTTCTGATCCCTTGATTTGGGAATCATAAATCCTTTGCATTTGACAATTGAGTTAGTCAGTTGTTTCTATAGTTTGATCTCCTTGCATTCTCCTTCCTCTAGTTGGGTACCGATGCTCACGTCAGATTCCTTGTGGGCCACCAGATCCTTTGTTGGATTTTATCAGACAACGCCCTTCATACTCAATAACCTTGTGAGCCTTTCCTCGGATACATAATGCCTTTGGTAAATTGTATCCTCTGCTTTTTCAACCATGCTCTGCCTTCGAGCTTGAGTTAATTATTTCTAAAGATTCTGGTATATGATTCCAAGAAGCCCCTATGGGTAGAACATATGCCTTCACTAAACCGTGTGAACCGAAAGTTTTCACGAATCATACTCTTCCGGTGCTTGGCGGATAAAATTTTCAACACTTTGCAACTTCATCGAGCGTGAGAAGTGAATGAAAGGTTATGCATTGGAGAAGTGGGAGTCGACCTTGAACTTGTGTTCATGCCCATGGACACGACGTAGATCTTATCACTAAAGCTTCTCTTAAATTAATTATTCCTTTGGTATAAGTTCATCTTATATCATGGATCTGGTCTTTTGCAATCGTGGTTCCGACCATGTTCTCTTTTAAATACCATTTCTCGTGCAAGTTTTAGCACTTGTCTTACGTGAGAGCAATACCCCGTCCAACCTCTACTTTGATATGTCATCGAGTATTACCCCACGGTATCTCGAGATTATCATGGAACAACATAACTTCTTATGAGTTCTTCATCAAGTGCTACCTTCCCACTGATTCCAATTTTCACGGGCTCGAGTTATTAAACACTCAAAGACACCGATAAGCTGAAGCGAGTCGCATTACGGTTCAACGACACTTGATAATCTTCTTTAAGTATGAATTTGTAACCGATCACGCCATTCCTAGCCTGTTTGACTATATCCTTGTCGTGCAGGTTTTAACTATGCTACCTGGTCCTTATCCCAGGAGCACAACTTTCGACGATTGAGCTAAGCTTACGTCGATTTCCTTGTCTTATCGTTCCATCTTGAACAACAAACCTGATCTCGAGTTTGTGTCAGAATCGTGGTTCCAATAACCTCTTGCTTCATCATTCCTTTGACTTGATGTCGTCACTGATTGATTACATCTGCATGAAATCTCTCGACAATTGTGTCGTGATGATCATCAACCTTATGAGCTCTTCCAGGAATTCAATTGAATTCATGATGGGTAATACCATCCTTCCACCTCGATGATTCCTGTTCTCATCGACCACTTTATTGCCTTCCGTTCAACACAAGTTGTTCGTGTTTTGTGTAAACCTTGAGATCCCTGCTATCCAGCATTTGTTCTTCTTTACCTTGGAGTATTACCATCTGTTAATATCAAGGATGTTGTGAGGACTGCTCCACCTCTTAAGAAATTCTTGGTATTGAGATGCTTCTCACCATCACCATTCTTTCTTGGTCCCCGTGTTGCTTCCAACCGGTGTACCAACAAGTGAACGGTGCTGTTTGAATTCTACCCTTTTAGCAAGCCTCTTGCTTTGATGTGAAATTCTTAGACTATCGATTATTAGATCACCATTCTGACATTGGTCGTGCAACCCAACCCATATTTTGGGCGCACCTTACGACCAAGGTTTAATTGTGTATGTTTCCTCGAGCATACTTCCTTATATCATTTGATATGACAAATGTTATCTCCTTGTTCACTTAATTGTGGAAATCCATCTTTTGGGAATCTCGATGAAATACCATTGAGTTCACCAGACACCACCTTGTCCTCTCCTTGGGATAATGGTGGACTCTTGTTAACGGGAATCACTTCAAGGTTCATTTCCCCGGGGATCTTACAATGTCATCTCGTCAATTTGTGTTGCACCTTTTCTTCTCGGGTATCCTAAGTCGAGGTATCCCGACACCAATCGGATCTGAATCTCGATCGATATGATGGTTGGGACAACTTTCAGAGTTATGATGTTGATCCTTGATGACCGGTAGCATGATGTCATGCCTAGCACTTCCATTGGAGGACCTATCATTATAGATTCCTTTTCAGCAGGGTTATCCATTCATCCATGAGGGAATTGTAATACTGATTCTACAAGTTATTCCAGGTGGATCATTGGTGATTCCAAAGTCTGATCTTCACCTGAAGGCCATGTCAATGCTATCTCGAAGCATGTCTGTGATACTCTGATTTTCAACAAGAACATTCGAAGCCCAATGCTAAATGTTTCTTGCTCAATTATCCGAACACCGTTGTTTGGGTATTGTCATGAAATTTCTCTCCCCTTACCTAAAGGGTTTTCTACATTATCTCCTGTCGTGATATCTTGCTCTGCTTGTCCTTGGGAAGGATATACCCTTGAAATATGTGTTTAAACATATTTTCCTTTCCATTGTTCTGTTTAATCTGATGATCATATTTTCTATCCATTGGTTTGTTTAAACCTTTCCTATGATCTATATGATATAAGCAGTAATAATCCACTGCTTATGCAAGCACCTCGTATTACAAAACTGCCAGTAAGACCCTGTTACTATTGTTGGTGACATTTCGGTAACCACCGACGGACGAGAACCTTACCTATTGGTCCGCCTCATTCAACGAGCAGGAAAATGGTTCTCTTCGTCACTCGCCCTTGGTGCCTATGTTGTTGCCGACATGACCCTCGGACTCTCCTCTGACATGCCTTGCTTACATGTTCGTGCAAGATGTCACCAACCTTTCTACTTTTAACCACATGGTGGGCCCATAACCCACAGTTTCACAGGATCGAAACCTGACTGTCCTGTACACCCCCGATTTCCAAAGTTATTCCTCGCACGTGGCCTCGTATGTAATTCACGGGCCACCGTCTTAGTGATCTATTCTGGTATCAGACGCGGTACTTACTCTCGCTACTCTGAACCCCTTTCTCACTCTGGTTCAGGCTTCGAGCAACTATCTATCCGCTTGGAGCCTATTATGGTACCTTCGTACCTTACTCTCGAGGTATTTCATATGTTCAACTCGAGAGATAATCTTATACTAATTCATGGGTTAACCCTAGATTGTTTCCCTCAAAAGCATTATGTCGTAGTGAGCTACCCCTTATCTTTTCGCAAGTACGATGGAGTTCCCGAAGGAATGATGACAAGTTTATCATGATGCACCGGAATAAAGGATTGAAGACTTCAACGAAAGGAACTAACTTCTTCGAGAAGATCCGATAGAATATCGTAACCAGAACTTTCCCCTTACTCCCCTCTTAAATCTCGGGACGAGATTTCTTGTAGTGGAGGAGAATTGTGACGCCCAGGAAATTAAGCTACAGTAATCCCCACTGATGATGCCACGTCACCTCGGTTACTGTGGATAACCTCGCGCTAGTTCGAAACCTGTTCGCATTCAAATTCAAAATCAAGCAAACAATAAAAGTTTTCAAATATTGAAACTAAAATGTTCGGAGTGAGCCAGATAATGCATAGGTAATTATGGTGGTGAAACCACACTTTTATAAAATGTTTAAGTACTCTAAAATGAATAAAACAGTAGCAAATACAATTATTTAAGTGCCCTAAAAATAATAAACATTTTCAAAACTAATTTGTTATAAGTATTAAACTATTGTGGCGTTGGCATAATTTGTAAAATCTATTTAGGTGCCACTTTAGTGATTTACTAAAACTAAAATAAAAGAGAAACTAAAAGTAAAAGCGGTAAGAGAGAAATTAAGAAAACAAAATACAAAAAAAGAAAGAGAGAACACCCCCCAGGGGCCACCCGGCCACCAGTGACCTACCAGGCCGCCCACCCGGCAAATGGCGCCTACTAACCCACCCCAAACCCTAACCCGTTCCCACTCGCTCCCACCCTCGCCTTGATCCCATCTGGATCGGATCGATCCACTCCCCTCGACCTCTCTCCTTCCCCGTCTCGATCGAGGCAAGGGCCCCGACCCCTTACGCCCACGCCGCCGCGATCGACGCCTCCGTCCACCGCTGCCGTCGCCTTGCCTCCTCGCCTCCTCATCTCTCTCCTCAGCGGGCGCCCTTCCCGTCCGCCTCCTCGCCTCAACGCCCAGTGCCGACACTGTCGCCAGTGCTGCCTCGCCGACAACACCGACCTCGTCGCCCCACGCCGTCGGCGGAACGCCGCCTCGACCATGCCTCCCATTGGACGGCCCGCCTCCCTCCCTCGGCAGCTGCCTGCGTCTCCGCGCCGTCGCCCCGTCCTCCTCTCCAGCGGCCTTCACCGACCCTCGTCGCTCGCCCGGACCGCCCGACCCCATCACAGCCGTCGCCGGGGCGCCTCCTCGTCTTCCTCCACGCCCGGCTTCCCCAAGCCTCGGCCCCCTCTCCCGCCAGCGGTGGTGAGGCCATCGACCTCCGCCTCCCTGCTCCCTCTCCTCTCTCCCGTCGACTCCGTCGCCCGAACCTCCCGTCGCCGGTACCACGCCGTCGCGGCCAGCCCCGCCCCCCCCCGTTTCCCCGGCGGCGCCCCACGCCTGGGACGGCCAAGATCACGCCCCAGAGCAGCGTGCCTCGCGCTGTGGTGCCCTTGCCCCCCCCCCGTGCCTGGCCCGGTTACACGCCCCGCCCGCCTCGACCTCGTCGTTCCCGGCGTCCCGACCTCGCCCGCGCCGCCCGTGGCTCCTCTCGTCGCCGAGCCTCGCCCCCCGCTCGGCGCAGCCCCCTCGAACACAGGCGCCCTCCCGCTAGCCACCGCTCCCGTGGCCGGATGAGCCACTGCCAGCAGGGCCCCACCGGCCCCGCCCCAGAACGCTTCACAAAAAAAAGGAGAAAAGAGACTGAGGGAAAGATAAATAATTAAAATAATTAAAATAATAATTAAAATATTAATTAATTAGAGAATTAATTAACTTAATTATTACTGTTAATTAACCTGCTAATTACCTAATTAGTCAATTAGTCAGCACTAACAGAAACTGACATGTGGGTCCCCTTCCTAGTTGACCAAATCAAGCTGGTCAGCGATTGACCAGTCACGGGGTCCATTGTCGACCTCTGGTGGTTCTCTTGTGTGCACTCTGCTGGGTGCACATAGCAATTTCTGCTTTTAATTCAATTAATAATAATTTCAGAATATTGTTTAAACTTTAATTAATCATATCTTTTAATCAGAAACTCGGATGAAAATAATTTCAACATGAAAGTTGCTCGAGCGACGAGGCGAATCCGGATCGCGCATCCGTTCGTCCGCCACACACCCCTAACCTATCGAACCTGCAAACTTTCCTCTCGGTTCATCACATCGACAAGCGTCAGGGACCGGATAACTTTCCGGATGTTTCCCCCTTCGCCAAGATCGCCTAGCGCTGCGTTAGAACACGTCTAGCTCATGCATTGTCTGTTATGCACTTGCCTGCTATGTATTTACTGTTTCTTCCCCTCTTCTCTCCGTGACCCCGAGACCGATCTTTGATGTCCTCGTGATCGACTCGTCACCGACGACCCTCTCTCTTGCCGAGCAACCAGCAAGCCCCCTTGATCACGGATATCGCCTACTCTTCTCTATACTGCTTGCATTAGAGTAGTGTAGCATGTTACTGTTTTGATTACTCCTATCTTTGCATAGCTTTGTCCTTGTAACCATTGTTACCTTACGCAATCCTATATGCTTAGTATAGGATGCTAGTACATTCATCTGTGGCCCTTCATACTTGTCCGTGCGTCGTGCTATACTATCGGGCCGTGATCACTCGGGAGTTGATCACGGTATATACTATATACCTTACACTATTACATTACCTGTGGTACTGCTTAGGAGATGGGGCTTGAAAGGACGGGTGGCTCCATCCCGGTAGAGGTGGGCACAGGTTCCCGACGGCCCCATTTGTTACTTTATGGCGGAGCGGCAGGGCAGGTTGAGACCGCCTAGGAGAGAGGTGGGCCTGGCCTGTTCGGCGTTCGCGGTTACTTAACACACTTAACGAGGTCTTGGTATTTGATCTGAGTTGGCTCTGAGCTTATCGCACTAACCATCTCGCCGGAGTAGTTATGGGTATCCGGCGTCGTGGTATCGGCAAGTACTTGAGTCGAGAACGGATGGGCGCGCCGGATTGGACCGGAACGCTGATGGGCTAGGTGCGCTTCCGGCCGTGTGCATAGCGTCAGTGTGCTTTCGAGGCGATGGGCCCAGACCCTGCTGCGCTTAGGTTTGACCGGCGTGTTGGCCTCTCTGTTGTGCCTAGGTGGGGCTGCGGCGTGTTGATCTTCAGCGGCGGGCATGACCGAGAAAGTGTGTCCGCCAAATGGGATCAAGCGTCTTTGGGTAAGATGGTGCACCCTGCAGGAAGTTAATCTATTCGGATAGTCGTGATCTTGATAACAGGGCGACTTGGAGTTGTACCTTGAGCTTATGATAACTAGAACCGGATACTTGATAAAAGACACCTTCCAAGTGCGGATACAACCGGTGGTCGCTCTCGCTCGGGGATATGAGCGGGGATTGCGGGTAGGATTATTGCTATATGATGTTACTTGGAGGACTTGGATCGTCCCCTCCTACATTGCAAGGCAGTGTCGAGCGTAGTCTTCGTTAAGACTAACTACCCCCTCTTATTACGGCATTCTGCAGTTCACCCTTGATATGGCCTTTACACATATATCCATGCATATGTAGTGTAGCTCCTTGCTTGCGAGTACTTTGGATGAGTACTCACGGTTGCCTTGTTCCCCTTTTCCCCTACCTCTACTCGATTGCTTCAACAGACGATGGAGCCCAGGAGTCGAGGCCACCGCCTATGGCGACTACTACTCCTGAGGTGCCTACTACTACGTGCAGCCCGGCGGCGACCGACTGGAGTGACCTAGGAGGATCCCAGGCGGGAGCCTGCTCCTCTTCGATCTGTATCCCAGTTTGTGCTAACCATCTTATGGCAACTTGTTTAACTTATGTCGTACTCGGATATTGTTGCTTCCGCTGACTTCGTCTATGATCGAGCACTTGTATTCGAGCCCTCGAGGCCCCAGCTTGTATTATGATGCTTGTATGACTTATTTTATTTGTAGAGTTGTGTTGTGATATCTTCCCGTGAGTCCTTGATCTTGATCGTACACATTTGCGTGCATGATTAGTGTATGATTGAATCGAGGGCATCACATTTCGTACCCATGGTTCCAATAACCTTCTTCGGTATCACCTCCTACCGCGCTAGGGCACACCTAGCACCGCGTATTGTCATGTTATGTCTTGTGATGCTTTGTTTGCTCTTTTATTTATTGTGTTCCCCCTCTGCTACTTCTTTTCGGTATACCCTGAGACTGTCAGCGACCCCTAGTTCGACTACGGTGTTGACGACCCCTCCTTCTTGCCAGAGCAACCAGGCAAGCCCTCCCTTGATCACCAGATATCGCCTATTCTATTCTACATTGTTTGCATTAGAGTAGTGTAGCATGTTACTGCTTTACGTTAATCCTATCCTGATGCATAGCCTGCCTTTGCTACTACTGTTGTTACCTTTACCTGCAATCCTACTTGCCTAGTATAGGATGCTAGTATTCCATCAGTGGCCCTACATTCTTGTCCGTCTGCTGTGCTATACTATCGGGCCGTGATCACTCGGGAGGTGATCACGGGTATATACTATATACTTTATACATGATACATGTGATGACTAAAGTCGGATCGGCTTGAGGAGTACCCACGAGTGATTCACGGATTGGGGGCTGAAAGGACCTTTGTCCCGACGGCCCTCTGGGTGGATCTTTGTGGCGGAGCGACAGGGCAGGTTGAGACTACCAGGGTGAGAGGTGGGCCTGGCCCTGTTCGGCGTTCGCGGATACTTAACACACTTAACGGGATCTTGGTATTTGATCTGAGTCTGGCTACTGGCCTATACGCACTAACCAACTACGTGGGAAAGATATGGGCACTTGGCGTCGTGGTATCAGCCGAAGCCTTCGTGACGTCAGCGACTGAGCGGCACGCACCAAATTGGACCGCGTAACGTGACTTCCTTTGTAATGGAGGTTGCTAGGTCTGCTTCCGGCTGCGTTCGCAACGTGCAGGTGTGCTAAGGGCGATGGGCCCAGACTCTTGTGCGCTTAGGTTTAGACCGCTGTGCTGACCTCTCTGTTGGTCTAGGTCGGGCTGCGACGTGTTGATCTTCCACGGCCGGGCATGACCCAGAAAAGTGTGTCCGGCCAAATGGGATCGAGCGTGTTGGGCTATGTGGTGCACCCTGCGTGAAGTTAATCTATTGAATAGCCGTGATCTTGATAACAGGGCGACTTGGAGTTGTACCTTGACCTTATGACAACTAGAACCGGATACTTAATAAAACACACCCTTCCAAGTGCCAGATACAACCCGGTGATCGCTCTCTAACAGGGCGACGAGGAGGGGATCGCCGGGTAGGATTATGCTATGCGATGCTACTTGGAGGACTTCTTTCTACTCTCTTCTACATGCTGCAAGACGGAGGCGACCAGAAGCGTAGTCTTCGATAAGACTAGCATCCCCCTCTTATTCTGGCCTTCTGTAGTTCAGTCCACCGATATTGCCTCTTTACACATATACCCATGCATATGTAGTGTAGCTCCTTGCTTGCGAGTACTTTGGATGTGTACTCACGGTTGCTTTTCTCCCCCTTTTCCCCCTTCCCTTCTACCTGGTTGTCGCAACCAGATGTCGGAGCCCAGGAGCCATAGGCCACCGTCGACGACGACTACTACACTGTAGGGGCCTACTACTACGTGCTGCCTGCTGACGACGACCAGGAGTCGTTTAGGAGGATCCCAGGTAGGAGGTCAGCGCCTCTTTCGATCTGTAACCCCAGTTTGTGCTAGCCATCTTATGGCACCTTGTTTAACTTATGTCTGTACTCAGATATTGTTGCTTCCGCTGAATCGTCTATGATCGAGCACTTGTATTCGAGCCCTCGAGGCCCCTGGCTTGTATTATGATGCTTGTATGACTTATTTATGTGTTAGAGTTGTGTTGTGATATCTTCCGGTGAGTCCCTGATCTTGATCATACACATTTGCGTGCATGATTAGTGTACGGTTAAAACGGGGGCGTCACAAGTTGGTATCAGAGCCGACTGCCTGTAGGAATCCCCCTTCCACACTCCTTGGCCGAAGTCGAGTCTAGACTTTACAAAACTTTTACTAACATGGTTGTGTGGCCCATGGGCCCACGTCTCCATTGGGTGGTATTAGGATCTTTTACTCCTTGTCTATACTCTGGGACTCTGATCTCTCTTCTATTCGGGTTAAATGAATTTTGCTAAATCTAACATTAGGATCTCGTTATCACTTTCACCCGGAGAGCCCCTTATTACTGATGATCGTTTGCCACGTGAAGACCCTGAAGATACTCTCCGCTGTTAACCCGAGAACTTGTGTTCATCGCGTTTGCAATTCCCCTTCCACCGTCAACCCTTATGGATAACTACTTGTAGTTGTTATTCTTACATTCATCCCTAGTTGGTCTTGTTATTACAAGATACCCTGAAAAACTCATCATTGTTTCGATAATCCTTTGAGCTTACTGCCTTGCAGTTCTTTGTCACTTGAATACCCCTACGGATAATTCTCGCACTTATCGAGTATCCACTCATCCCCCAGTTGATTCATGTATGTCACCAATCTTCGAAATACCATTCGATCTTCCGAAAATCCTCTGGAGCCTATTGCTCTTGAAATTCTTGCTTGCTTGCATTATGGTTAATCCCATAAGTCTCGTAATCATATTGGCCTCCCTTCTCTTTATCATTTTAAGTTCGTTGATTCAATATGTTGAGGATGCTCGCATTCCTTAGTCGAATCCTAGGATTCATCCTTCCGGCTCAGACGTCATTTGGATATGAGCTGGTTCTTGACCAATCAATGCCTTGATCGTTTGTGCTTCCAAGTCTATTGAACTTATTCATTTTCGATTAGAACGATTGCTTCTGATCCCTTGATTTGGAAATCATAAAATTTCTTTGCATTAAGCTTTGAATTAGTCAGTTGTTTCTATAATCCGATGCCTTGGCATACCTTCTTCCTTTGATTGAGTTCCGATACTCACATCAGCCCCGTTGTGGACCGCCATAACCATTGCTGGGTTATTATCCGACAATGTCCTTCACAACCAAAATTCTTGTGAGTTCTTTACCTGACACATAATGCCCTTGGTAAATTGTATCATCTGCTTGGCCAACCATGCTCTGCTTTCGAGCTGGTCGTATTTACTATTGAAGCTTGTGGTATATGTTTCCACGATACCCTGACGGGTTGAACCTATGCCTTCCTTTATATGTGTGAACTCGGAAGTTTTCACGAGTCATACTCATCTGGTATTTCACCAGATAAAACTTTCAACACTAATGCCTTTATCAAAGCGAAAAGTGAATGGAAGGTTATACATTGAAGAAGTGGGAGTCGACCTTGAACCTTGCGTTCATGCCCAGGGACATGATGTATAACTTATCATGGAAGCTGCTCGTAAAAATAATTACCCCCTTGTTATAAGTTCATCTTGTATCCGTAGTTCGATCCTTTATGGTCGTGGATTCCGACCATGTTCTCCTTTAAATACCATTTCTCGTGCAAGTTTAAGTACTTGTCTTCTGCAGAGCATTACCCTAGTCCAACCTCTACTTTGATCTGTCGTCGAGTATTACCCCCCTAGTATCTCGATATTATCATGGAACTGCATAACTTCTTATGAGTTCTCCATCAAGTGCTACATTCTCACTGGTTCCAATTTTTCACGGGCCCTGAGTTATTAAACACTCGAGAACACCGTTAAGTGAATCGATTCCGCACTACGATTCAATAACTCTAAGTAAATTTTGTTGCTTATGATTTAATAACCCTTCAAGTTATTGCTAGCCTGAACGGTACATCATTATCGTGCTAATTTTAATCATCAGCATTCTGAGCTCTTCCAGGATATCAATTGAATTCTTGATATAGAAATACTTCTCGCCATCTCCGTTCATATCCTGGTCCCTGTGTTGATTCTAACCGAAATACCAACAGTGAATGGTGCTGTTTGGATTCTGCACTTCTAGCAACCCTATTGCTTTGAAGTTAATGGTCGGTCATTCATTCTTAGACTATTGATTATTGAATCACCACTCTGACATTGGTCGTGCAACCCAACCCATATTTCCGGCGCACCTTTTTCAACCAATGTTTGGTTGTGTATGTTTTCCTCGAGCACACATTTTTAAGTCATTTGATCTAACAAATGTTGTCTCCTTGTTCACATGATTGTAGAAATCCATCTTTTGGAAATCTCGAGGAATTGTCGCTGAGTCCATCAGCCACCCCCTCATCTTCTCCTTGGTTTAATGATGAACTCTTGTTTCGGAACTCACTTCCATAGTTCATTTCCCCGAGGATCTAACAATGTCATCTCGACAATTGTGTCGCACCTTTCTGTTCTCAGGCATCCTGGCCCTGAGGTATCCTGACACCAATCAGATCTAAATCTCGGTCAGATACGATGGTTGGGACATATTTCCAAGAGTTATAACATTGGTCCTTATATATCAGTAAGGTGATGTCATGCCTATCGCACCTGGCCAGAGGACTTGTTGTTATAGTTTCCTGTTTAGCAAGTTTAACCATTCTTCCATGAGGAAATTGTAAGACTTATTCTATAAGTTGTTCCTGATGGATCCTTTGTCTATCCAAGTCCGACCTTTGCTTGAAGACCATGTCAATGCTACCTCGAAGCATCTCTGTGGTACTCCAATTTTCAACAAGAACATTTGAAGCCCAGTGCTAAATGTATCTTGCTCAATTATCCAAACACCGTTGTATGGGTAATGTCTTGTATTTTCTATCCCCTTGCCTAAAGGGTTCTCTACGTTATACTCTGTCATGAATATCATGCTCTGCTTGTCCTTGGAAAGGATATACCCCTGAAATATGTGTTTAAACACATTTTCCCTTCCACTGTTCTATTTAATATGATAATCATATTTTCCTTTCATTGTTTGGTTTAACCTTTCTTGTGATCTATCTGATATAAATAGTAATATTTTCCTGCTTATGTAAAACACCTCGGTTGTACAATTCTGTTAGCAAGACCCTGTTACTATTGTTGATGACATTTCGGTAGCCACCGATGGACGAGAACTATGCCTAATGGTCTGCCTCGTTCAACGAGCGGGAAAATGGTTCTCTTCGTCCCTCGCCCTTGGTATCGATGTTGTTGCTGACATAACTAACAGGCTACCCTCTGACATGCCTTGCTATCGTGACCGTGCAAGATGTCAGCCCCCTTCCTACTTTTAACCCACATAGTGGGCCCATAACCCACAGTTCCACAGGATCGAAACTTGACTCTCGTGTACACCCCCTGTTCCCAAGGTTGTTCCTCGCGCATGGCCTCGTATGTAATTCATGAGCCACCTTCCAAGAGATCATCAACTTTGGCATAAGACGCAATACTTATTCTTGTTGCTCTGAACCCCTTTCACCTTCTGATTAAGCCATCGAATGATTGCTTGCCATTGGAAACTTCTCATGGTACCTTTTTACTTTACTCTCGATAATTTCTTAAGTATCTATTCGAGAGTTACTTTCTAACACATTCCACGAGTTATCTGCGGATAGTTGACCTTGAAGGTCCGTTCTTGAAGTTACCCTTATCATTATCGTAAGTACGATGAAGTTCCCGAAGAAAGGACGACAACCTCATCATGATGCATTGATGCATAGGAATGAAGACATCAGCACTATGGGCCGACCACTTCGAGAAGAGCAACCAAGACCGAGAAGATTCGTTAGAATTTCGTAATCAGACCTTTCCCCCTTAATTCCACTCTTAAATATCGGGACGAGATTTCTTGTAGTGGAGGAGAATTGTGACGCCCGGATAATTATGCTACAGTAATACCCTGCAAATGGTGCCACGTCACCCCGGTTACTGTTGCTAATCTCGTGTTGGATCAAAACTTTTCAAATCCAGAAATTTAAATAATGTCATCATCAAACTTTTCAAAAGTTAAAACAAAAATGTTCGGGTAGTGCCTAATATTACATAGGTAATTATAGTGAAGAGGACTCCTTTTTAGAAAATGCCTAAATATTTTAAAATGATTTAAAACAAAAAAGAAAATAAATAAAAATAAAAGAAAACACAAAAACAGAAAAGAAAACTAACAAAAAAGGGAAAGAACACCCCCCGGGCTCCGGCCCAGCAGGCCATCAACCCCACTGGGCCAACCAACAGGCCCAGCCGGCCACCCTTATTCCCCCACCCCCAGAAACCCTAACCCCACGACCCCCCACTCCTCCCACTCTCCCCCCCGATTGGATCGGGGGCTCGACCCGCCTCGCCACCGACGCACGCTGCTCGGAGCCGACGACCCTGCCGCCTGGCGCTGCTCGACGACGTCTCCCTCGCCGCCTCGCCTTCCCCGACCCCCCCCCCCATCGGTCTCATGTGCACCTCGCCGTCCGACGCCGCGCCGCTGCGTCCCGAGGTCGTCGCCGTCACGTCCTCGCCGGACCGCCCCGTCCCCGCCTCTCCTTCGCCGGTCCTCCCCACGCCTCACCGCCCTCTTCTCGCCAACGGGAGGGGGGGGGGGTGAGCTCCCCGTCGACCCCGCCGCACGGATCGACCGCGTCGCCGCCGCCTGAAGACCTCGCCGGACGTCCCCGCCGGCCTGCCTCCCCTGCGTACAACGTCTCCAACGTCCTCCTCGACCCCCGCTGCCCGAACCCCTACCGCCTAAGTGAGCCGCCGCCTCGCTCCTCCCTTCCCTCTGCTCGCTCGTCATCGAACGCGCCCGCGCTCGAGCCTTCGCTTCGCCCCGCCGCAGCGCACCATCGTCGCGTGAAACGCGCCCGCCTCCCTGCGCCGCCGCGCTCACGCGACAAGGCTGTCCCTCGCGTGCCACGGCTTCTCGCCTCCTACCACCACGCCCGGCAGCTGCCATGAAGTCCACATGACCGCTGTGCCCGGCCCACTCCACCACCTCTGCGCTCGGCCGGCCTCGTGCAGCCACGCCACGTCGCCCGCTCCGGCCATGGCAGCGGCGCCGAGCCACGCCGGCGCTCTTCGCCTCTGGCCAAGGTGCCCTGTCGGGCGGGCTAGCGCCCGACGCCCGCGCGCCCGCTGACCCACCCCCGTTTGGCCCTCTAGGCCACTGCCAAATGGGGCCCACTGCCCAGATAAAAAAAAAGAGGAAACAGAAAAAGAACATATTAAAATAAATAAATAAATAAATAAATAACTTAATTAACTAAATAAACTTAACCTAATTAATCTGTTAATTAAACTAATTAACTTGGTTAGTTAGTTAGCTGTGAATGACATGTGGGACCAGTGGTCTGTTGACTAGTCAAAGTCCAGGGTTGACCGATGACATCATGCTGATGTCATAAAACGATTTTCGAATTAAATTAATTCTATTAATTATAAAAATGATTTTTAAATTTGAAAATTAATATAAAATAAACCGTACCTCGGATGAAAAATCTTTGTACATGAAAGTTGCTCAAAACGACGAGACGAATCTGGATACGCAGCCTGTTCGTCCGGCACACATCCCTAACCTATCGAACCTGCAACTTTTTACCTCCGATTCATCTGTCCGAAAACGCGGAACACCGGGGATACTTTCCCGGATGTCTCCCCCCTTCATCGGTATCACCTCCTACCGCGTTAGGGCACACCTAGCACCGCGTATTGTCATGTTATGTCTTGTGATGCTTTGTTTGCTCTGTTATTTATTGTGTTCCCCCTCCGCTACTTCTTTCCGGTAGACCCCGAGACTGTCGGCGACCCCCAGTTCGACTACGGTGTTGACGACCCCTCCTTCTTGCCAGAGCAACCAGGCAAGCCCCCCCCCCTTGATCACCAGATATCGCCTATTCTATTCTATACTGCTTGCATTAGAGTAGTATGGCGTGTTACTGCTTTACGTTAATCCTATCCTGATGCATAGCCTGTCTTTGCTACTACTGTTTTTATCTTTACCTGCAATCTTACTTGCCTAGTATAGGATGCTAGTATTCCATCAGTGGCCCTACATTCTTGTCTGTTTGCTGTGCTATACTATCGGGCCGTGATCACTCGGGAGGTGATCACGGGTATATACTATATACTTTATACATGATACATGTGGTGACTAAAGTCGGGTCGGCTCGAGGAGTACCCGCGAGTGATTCATGGACTAGGGGCTGAAAGGACCTTTGTCCCGACGGCCCTCTGGGTGGATCTTTGTGGCGGAGCGACATGGCAGGTTGAGACTACCTGGGTGAGAGGTGGGCCTGGCCCTGTTCGGCATTCGCGGATACTTAACACACTTAACGAGATCTTGGTATTTGATCTGAGTCTGGCTACTGGCCTATACGCACTAACCAACTACGTGGGAAAGATATGGGCACTCGGCGTTGTGGTATCAGCCGAAGCCTTCGTGACGTCGGCGATCGAAAGCGGCGCCAGATTGGACCGCGTAACGTGACTTCCTTTTTAACGGAGGTTGCTAGGTCTGCTTCCGGCCGCGTTCGCAACGTGCAGGTGTGCTAAGGGCGATGGGCCGAGACCCCTATGCGCTTAGGTTTAGACCGGCGTAATGACCTCTCTGTTGGCCTAGGTCGGGCTGCAACGTGTTGATCTTCCGCGGCCGGGCATGACCCAAAAAAGTGTGTCCGGCCAAATGGGATCGGCGTGTTGGGCTATGTGGTGCACCCTGCAGGAAGTTAATCTATTAGAATAGCCGTGATCTTGATAATGAGCGACTTGGAGTTGTACCTTGACCTTATGACAACTAGAACCGGATACTTAATAAAACACACCCTTCCAAGTGCCAGATACAACCCGGTGATCGCTCTCTAACAGGGCGACGAGGAGGGGATCGCCGGGTAGGATTATGCTATGTGATGCTACTTGGGGGACTTCTTTCTACTCTCTTCTACATGCTGCAAGACGGAGGCGACCAGAAGCATAGTCTTCGATAAGACTAGCTATCCCCCTCTTATTCTGGCATTCTGCAGTTCAGTCCACCGATATTGCCTCTTTACACATATACCCATGCATATGTAGTGTAGCTCCTTGCTTGCGAGTACTTTGGATGAGTACTCACGGTTGCTTTTCTCCCCCTTTTCCCCCTTCCCTTCTACCTGGTTGTCGCAACCAGATGTCGGAGCCCAGGAGCCATACGCCACCGTCGACGACGACTACTACACTGGAGGTGCCTACTACTACGTGCTGCCCGCTGACGATGACCAGGAGTAGTTTAGGAGGATCCTAGGCAGGAGGCCTGCGCCTCTTTCGATCTGTAACCCCAGTTTGTGCTAGCCATCTTATGGCACCTTGTTTAACTTATGTCTGTACTCAGATATTGTTGCTTCCGCTGACTCGTCTATGATCGAGCACTTGTATTCGAGCCCTCGAGGCCCCTGGCTTGTATAATGATGCTTGTATGACTTATTTATGTGTTAGAGTTGTGTTGTGATATCTTCCCGTGAGTCCCTGATCTTGATCGTACACATTTGCGTGCATGATTAGTGTACGGTTGAAACAGGGGCGTCACAAGCTTTATTTGGCCATGTTATTTTGAGAAGACATGATTGCTTTATTAGTATGCTTGAAGTATTAGTATTTTTATGTCAATACTAAACTTTTGTTTTGAATCTTTAGGATCTGAACATTCATGCCACAATAAAGAAAATTACATTGATAATTATGATAGGTAGCATTCCACATCAAAAATTCTGTTTTTATCATTTACCTACTCGAGGACGAGCAGGAATTAAGATTGGGGATGCTTGATACGTCTCCAACGTATCTATAATGTTTGATTGTTCCATGCTATTATATTATCTATTTTGGATGTTTAATGGGCTTTAATATGCTCTTTTATATTATTTTTGGGATTAACCTATTAACCAGAGGCCCAGTGCCAGTTTCTTTTTTTTGTTGCCTATTTTGGAGTTTCGCAGAAAAGGAATACCAAACGGAGTCCAAACGGAATGAAACCTTCGCGATGATCTTTCTTGGACCGAAAGCAATCCAGGAGACTTGGAGTCGAAGTCTGGAACTCCACGAGGCAGGAGGGCGCGCCCAGGGGGGTAGACGCGCCCCCACCCTCGTGGGCCCCTCATAGCTCCACCGACGTACTTCTTTCGCCTATATATACTCTTATACCCTAGATTGATCAGAGAGCCACGAAACCAATTTTCCACCGCCGCAACCTTCTGTACCCGTGAGATCCCATCTTGGGGCCTTTTTCGGTGATCTGCCGGAGGGGGAATCGATCACGGAGGGCTTCTACATCAACACCATGGCCTCTCCGATGAAGCATGACTAGTTTACCATAGACCTTCGGGTCCATAGTTATTAGCTAGATGGATTCTTCTCTCTCTTTGATTCTCAATACAAAGTTCTCCTCAATGTTCTTGGAGATCTATTCGATGTAATCCTCTTTTGCGGTGTGTTTGCTGAGATCCCATGAATTGTGGATTTATGAACAAGATTATCTATGGATATTATTTGGTTCTTCTATGAATTCTTATATGCATGATTTGATATCTTTGCAAGTCTCTTCGAATTATCGGTTTAGTTTGGCCTACTAGATTGATCTTTCTTGCAATGGGAGAAGTGCTTAGCTTTGGGTTCAATCTTGCGGTGTCCTTTCCCAGTGACAGTAGGGGCAGCAAGGCACGTATTGTATTGTTTCCATCAAGGATAAAAAGATGGGGTTTATATCATATTGCTTGAGTTTATCCCTCTACATCATGTCATCTTGCTTAATGCGTTACTCTGTTCTTATGAATGTAATACTCTAGATGCATGCTGGATAGCGGTCGATGTGTGGAGTAATAGTAGTAGATGCAGAATCGTTTCGATCTACTTGACATGGACGTGATGCCTATATTCATGATCATTGCCTTAGATATCTTCATAACTATGCGCTTTTCTATCAATTGCTCGGCGGTAATTTGTTCACCCACTGTAATACATGCTATGTTGAGAGAAGCCACTAGTGAAACCTATGGCCCCCAGGTCTCTTTCTTATTATATTGCATCTCTTTTATTTACATCGGATCTCGTTTACTATTTTGCAATCTTTACTTTCCAATCTATACAACAAAAATACCAAAAATATTTACTTTACTATCTTTATTAGATCTAACTTTTGCGAGTGACCGTGAAGGGATTGACAACCCCTTTATCGCGTTGGTTGCAAGGTTCTTGATTGTTTGTGCAGGTACTAGGTGACTTGTGCGTTCTCCTACTGGATTGATACCTTGGTTCTCAAAACTGAGGGAAATACTTACGCTACTTTGCTGCATCACCCTTTCCTCTTCAAGGGAAAACTAACGCATGCTCAAGAGGTAGCGTTGCACAACCGCTTGTCTCAGTTGGGAGTTAATCTTCCAGATGAATCGGTCATTGACAGAATCCTCCAGTCGCTTCCACCTAGCTACAAGAGCTTTGTGATGAACTACAATATGCAAGGGATGGAGAAGTCCATTCCTGAGTTATATTCGATGCTGAAACCAGCGGAGGTGGAGATCAAAAAGGAACACCAAGTATTGATGGTGAATAAGACCACTAGTTTCAAGAAAGGCAGGGGTAAGAACTTCAAGAAGGACAGCAAGGGAGTTGCCGCGCCGAGTAAGTCAGTTGCCGGGAAGAAGCCAAAGAATGGACCCAAGCTTGATACTGAGTGCATTTATTGCAAGGGAAATGGTCACTGGAAGCGGAACTGCCCCAAGTACTTAGCGGATAAGAAGGCTGGAAACGTCAAAGGTATATATGATATACATGTTATTGATGTGTACCTTACCAGCGCTCGTAGTGGCTCCTGGGTATTTGATACCAGTGCGGTTCCTCACATTTGTAACTCAAAATAGGAGTTGCGGGATAAGCGGAGAGTGGCGAAGGACGAGGTGACGATGCATGTCGGGAATGGTTCCAAGGTCAATGTGATTGCCGTCGGCACGCTGCCTCTACATCCACTTTCAGGATCAGTTTTAAACCTCAATAATTGTTATTTAGTACCAGCTTTGAGCATGAACATTGTATCTGGATCTCGTTTGATGCGAGATGGCTACTCATTTAAATCCGATAATAATGGTTGTTCTATTTATATGAGAGATATGTTTTATGGTCATGCCCCGCTGATAACCCACAAGTATAGGTGATCACAACATTTTTCGAGGGTAGAGTATTCAACCCAAATTTATTGATTCGACACAAGGGGAGCCAAAGAATATTCTCAAGTATTAGCAGTTGAGTTGTTAATTCAACCACACCTGGATAATTTAGTATCTGCAGCAAAGTATTTAGTAGCAAAGTAATATGGAAGTAACGGTAACGAAAGCAAAAGTAATATTTTGGGGTTTTGTAGTGATTGTAACAGTAGCAACGAAAAAGTAAATAAGCGAAGAACAGTATGTGAAAAGCTCGTAGGCATTGGATCGGTGATGGAGAATTATGCCGGATGTGGTTCATCATGTAACAATCATAACATAGGGTGACACAGAACTAGCTCCAATTCATCAATGTAATGTAGGCATGTATTCCGAATATAGTCATACGTGCTTATGGAAAAGAACTTGCATGACATCTTTTGTCCTACCCTCCCATGGCAGCGGGGTCCTAATGGAAACTAAGGGATATTAAGGCCTCCTTTTAATAGAGTACCGGACCAAAGCATTAACACATAGTGAATACATGAACTCCTCAAACTATGGTCATCACCGGAGTGGTCCCGATTATTGTCACTTGGGGTTGCGGATCATAACACATAGTAGGTGACTATAGACTTGCAAGATAGGATCAAGAACTCACATATATTCATGAAAACATAATAGGTTCAGATCTGAAATCATGGCACTCGGGCCCTAGTGACAAGCATTAAGCATAGCAAAGTCGTAGCAACATCAATCTCAGAACATAGTGGATACTAGGGATCAAACCCTAACAAAACTAACTCGATTACATGATAGATCTCATCCAACCCATCACCGTCCAGCAAGCCTACGATGGAATTACTCACGCACGGCGGTGAGCATCATGAAATTGGTGATGGAAGATGGTTGATGATGACGATGGCGATGAATCCCCCTCTCTCGAGCCCCGAACAGACTCCAGATCAGCCCTCCCGAGAGGTTTTAGGGCTTGGTGGCGGCTCCGTATCGTAAAACGCGATGAATCCTTCTCTCCTAATTTTTTCTCCCGAAAGCAAATATATAGAGTTGGAGTTGAGGTCGGAGGAGCTCCAGGGGGCCCACGAGGTAGGGGGGCGCGCCCTAGGGGGGCAGGCGTGCCCCCACCCTCGTGGCTAGGGTGTGGGCCACCTAGTCTTCATCTTTTGCAAGGATTATTTATTATTTCCAAATAGACGTTCCGTGAAGTTTCAGATCATTCCGAGAACTTTTGTTTCTGCACATAAATAACACCATGGAAAGTCTGCTGAAAACAGCGTCAGTCCGGGTTAGTTCCATTCAAATCATGCAAGTTAGAGTCCAAAACAAGGGCAAAAGTGTTTGGAAAAGTAGATACGACGGAGACGTATCAACTCCCCCAAGCTTAAACCTTTGCTTGTCCTCAAGCAATTCAGTTGATAAACTGAAAGTGATAAAGAAAAACTTTAACAAACTCTGTTTGCTCTTTTTGTTGTAAATATGTAAAGCCAGCATTCAAGTTTTCAGCAAAGATTATGATTAACCACATTTGCAACAACTTTTGGGTCTCATGTTTACTCATATCAATAGCATAATCAACTAGCGAGCCATAATAATAAATCTCGGATGACAACACTTTCTAAAAACAATCATGATATGATATAACAAGATGGTATCTCGCTAGCCCTTTCTGAGACCGCAAAACATAAATGCAGAGCACCTTTAAAGATCAAGGACTGACTAGACATTGTAATTCATGGTAAAAGAGATCCAATAATAGTCATACCCAATATAAATTAATAGTAATGGATGCAAATGACAGCTGCGCTCTCCAGCTAGTGCTTTTAATAAGAGGGTGATGACTCAACATAAAAGTAAATAGATAGGCCCTTCGCAGAGGGAAGCAGGGATTTGTAGAGGTGCCAGAGCTCGGTTTTGAAATAGAGATAAATAATATTTTGAGCGGCATACTTTCATTGTCAACATAACAACCAAGAGATGGTGATATCTTCCATGCTACACACATTATAGGCGGTTCCCAAACAGAATGGTAAAGTTTATACTCCCCCTCCACCAACAAGCATCAATCCATGACTTGCTTGAAACAACAAGTGTCTCCAACTAGCAACAGTCCGAGGGGGAGTTTTGTTTGCAATTATTTTGATTTGATTTGCATAAAGCATGGGACTGGGCATACCGGTGACCAGCCATTTTCTCGTGAGTGAGGAGCGGAGTCCACTCCTCTTGAGAATAACCTGCCTAGCATGGAAGATACGGACAGCCCTAGTTGGTACATGAGCTATTCGAGCATACAAAACAGAATGTTTATTTGAAGGTTTGGAGTTTGGCACATACAAATTTACTTGGAACGGCAGGTAGATACCGCATATAGGAAGGTATAGTGGACTCATATGGAATAACTTTGGGGTTTAAGGGATTGGATGCACAAGCAGTATTCCCGCTTAGTACAAGTGAAGGCTAGCAAAAGACTGGGAAGCGACCAACTAGAGAGGGACAACAGTCATGAACATGCATTAAAATTAATAGACATTGAGTACGAGCATGAGTAGGATATAATCCACCATGAACATAAATATCGTGAAGGCTATGTTGATTTGTTTCAACTACATGCGTGAACATGTGCCAAGTCGAGTCACTTAAATCATTCAAAGGAGGATACCACCCCACTATACCACATCACAACCATTTTAATAGCATGTTGGCACGCAAGGTAACCCATTATAACTCATAGCTAATCAAGCATGGCATAAGCAACTATGATCTCTAATTGTCATTGCAAACATGTTTATTCATAATAGGCTGAATCAGGAACGATGAACTCATCATATTTACAAAAGCAAGAGAGGTCAAGTTCATACGAGCTTTTCTCATCTCAGTCAGTCCATCAGATATCGTCATAATTGCCTTTCACTTGCACGACCGAACGATGTGAATAATAATAAGAGTGCAAGTGCATTGGACTAAGCTGGAATCTGCGAGCATTCAATAAACAGGAGAATACAAGGCAATATGGGCTCTTGGTTAAATCAACAATAATGCATGTAAGAGCCACTTCAAAAATTTAATTATGATCTTCTCCTATCGACCCCCAAAGAAAAGAAAAGAAATAAAACTATTTACACGGGAAAGCTCCCAACAAACAAAAGAAGAATATGAAATATTTTTGGGTTTTCTTTTTAATGATTACTACTATAGCAAGAAAATAAACTAGCTAAAATCTACTACTAATTTTTTTTGGTTTTTCTTAAGGTTTATCAAACACACATGAAGAAAGCATGAAAAGGAGAATAAACTAGCATGGATATTACAGTGAAAAAGTATGAGCACCGACATCTAGCAATGAGTGTGTGTGAACATAAATGTAATGTCGGTGAGAAATACGTACTCCCCCAAGCTTAGGCTTTTGGCCTAAGTTGGTTTATAGCCACAGATGGCCCGGCGGATATCTACAGTTGTAGCCGGGGTCATACTGAGATGAAGAAGACTCTGATTGCCACTGGCTGGCAGTCATCTCCGGATCCCAAAAGTAATCAGACTATCATGGAGGCTCAAATTGTGGTTCCGGCTTTGTGGCTGGTGTAGGTTCCGGTAGGCGACGATGGCCGCCCACGGAACGAGATACAGACCTTCAGATAAATTAAACAAGGAAGGAGCAGGCAAGGTAATAGTCTCAGGGTGATGTTTATCAAAGAACAATTTGTATTTAAGCTCCCCTTCCTTATTCTTAACAATGAAATCATGCCCTACCATACTATTATAATCTAAATAAGCGGTGGGCAGCAATTTTTCTTCTTTTTTCATAGTGCCTAATAGGTATATTATAATATGCAGCAAGGCGTGAAGCGTAAATACCCCCAAAGATGGGACCCTTAGTACGGTTCATACTTAACCGTTTAGCAATAATTCCGCCCATACTAACAGTGTTATCGCGGAATAAACCATGGAACAAGATGATAATATCAGGAACACTAAGGTTTCCACAGTTTCCGCGACCAATTAAGCAACGACTAGCAAATATGGCAAAGTAGTGTAAAACAGGAAAAAATGTATGCTAGTGATTCTTGCATCAAACCTTCCTGGTTTCCCCCACAGTAATGGTGTCAATAAACCCGTCCACATCTTTACGATGTGGTTCATCTAACGTTGTAGCGACCCGACCCGAATGGATCAAGTCTCTGTGCTTTCGTGCCATCCCTGGATCGGTATGCTGACACACACAGTACTCGAAGGATTTATAACAGAGGTAAATCACATGTATAAAGTAACCTAAATACTATTACCTCGATCCAAGATATAGCGGAAGAAACAAGGTTGTGGATTCCCATCAACACCAACGGCAAAGTTGAGTATAGGAAATCGTAACCCTAACATATCACTTACTCGTCGTTTGAAAAGTCTGCAACATGAAAAGTTGCAGCCAAAACAATCAACACATGGAATATCTTTGGCAATGTAACACATAGAGAATAATGGAATGATAAGCCTATACTACATGCATATATGGCTGGTGGAAAGCTCTATGGTTACAGCTTTGCATAAAGCCATTTTTCCCTCTCGCAAAGGGATAAATTTGTTTAACTATCATGGTGGTTGTTAAACATTGAGAATGGTTGACAACATCCTCAATCCCAATTAAAAGTACTCATTAAAAACCCAACAATATTTATTAGAGTAACATGATGAGATTCACGGGATATCCGGTACTAGATACTCAAAATTGTCCATAACCGGGGACACGGCAAATCATGATTAGTTTGTACACTCTGCAGAGGTTTGCGCACTTTTCCCCACAAGACTCGATCGCCTCCGTTTGGTTTCTCGCACTACATGGTGTTTGAGAGCGGATGGCCGAGACATAGTCTTCGAGCGCTAGCACCTTACGATGGGTGGACGGTACACCTACATCCCCTACATCTGCTAGTCCACCACTAGAAGAGTTCGCACGACTTAGTCAACTATGCCAGAGCCCATAATGGCTTGTGGCTGCACACGTAAGTTACTAGTATGAATTATCTTATGATCCCTTTGAGCCTGGGTGGCGGTCCGAAAAAAATACTGGCAAGTCCTGGAAACCCAGGTGCCTAGACAGGTAATAGGTACTACCTTAGATAAACCATTAATTATCAATCTCACATCTGTCATGGATCTTCACTCAAACCCAATCCACGTCTACGAGCATAGCATGGCATAATAAGCAAACGTAGAAGTAACTCCCAAGGGTTTGATAATAAAACAGGTAATAGGTACTACCTCAAACTACTTCCCATCCCACAATTTAATTAGATCCTAATCATGCAAGTGTTGGAGGATTGATCTAATGCATAAAACTGGGGTAGTAGAAAAGGTATGATCAAGTGTTACTTGCCTGCAAATTTGATGAAGATGATTCGCTCTCAAATTCTTGATAGCTCTACTCGTCACACTCCGGTGAATCTATCGTAATCAAGCAATGGTAACCACACATAAGCAATCACTCAAAAGATCGGAAAGATCGAAGAAAACGATTCGAAACACATCAAAACCAAGCAAATAACTCTTGCAACATAAAACAATTTCTAACAGTACCAAAATTATGTGAATTTGGCCTTATCAGAATGTTTAGGTCAAGAGCTTCGATTTACAAAAAGAATCAACTCAAACGGAGTTACGAAACTCAAGTTATGATCAAACGAAGTTCAAATTCAAATCTGATCTAATTCAAATTTTAAACTTTCAAAAACATGTTTGAGTTGTATTACTGGATAGAGGGGATCGTAACGAAGAAGTGGGCGTTGGTTTCGTTGGATTCCGACTTACGAGTAAAAAGTTATGAGCGTTTGAAGATTAGGAACTAATCTGTAAAAATAACACTACGGATAGGTCCCTGACGGAAATTAAAAATAAAAAGAGAAATCTATCGAGCGAACGCTCGCTAAACAAAACCGGAAAGAAAAACCGGCGAGAAAACCGATCTAGGGTTTCGGAAAGAAAACTGAAACGAAAAACCGATCTAGAAAACCGGAACGGAAACCGGAACGATTCATAAAAACCGAACCGAGGAAAAGAAAAGGTGGCGCTGAGGCTAGTACCTCGAGGAGGCGAGGGGCTGCGGCGGCGGCGTTAGGCGGCTTCTTGGCGGCCAGTGAGTGAGGCGGCGGCGGGTGTGGGGCTCTTCTGCTGCTGGAGATGAGAGAAGAGGAGAGGTGTTGGTTTGATGTGTTGGAGGGGGTGCTTGGGTATTTATATTGGGGAGGAGGGTTTTTCTTGGGGTAGGGGCAAGAAATAGACTAGGATTAGGAAACAAGAGGAAAAGATCGAGAAACAGATCTGGAATAAGCGGAAGTAGGAAAAGAGTCCTACTAGTATTAGGAAAAAGGCGGCGGCGGCTTCCTCCTGGCTCCCCAGGTGGCGCGTTATGGCCTTGGCGGCCGGCGGCTTGGCTTGCCTTGGGCCTTGGCCCTTGGCCATGGCATAGCGATTTTTTTAAAGACAAAGACAACAAAACAAAAATAATAAAACCAAATAAAATTTTTATAGGGCATATAATATATCAAAATTTTCAGAAAAAATTTCCTACAACATGGACATTTCTATAGCATTAAATAAAATTCACACAAATTTAAATAAAGCAAAGAGTGCTTCAGCTCTAATAAAATCCAATAAAAATCATTTTAAAAATACCAAAATGAATTCAAATTTATTCCTCTCCAATTTTCTGTTGTAGGAATCATGTTACCCTATTTTCCATGTATTTTATTTTGGAGAAAAATAATTTGAATAAAACTCAAATAACTCCAAATTGAAAATAAATTCAAAAGAATTTTGAATTTATTTCTTTGAAACTCCCTACTCATATTTCATATGTTTTGAAGAAGTCATTTTATCTTCGCTCGTGAAAATCATTGAGTTTCATAAAGTTTCAGAATTGGAAATATTTTCCAAATGAAATTCAAATATTTTCAACACCCCTTGTCATTTAAATAAATGGAAGAAGTCATATCATCTTCTCTCCAGGGTTTTGTGATGAAGAGTATTTGAATTCACGAAAAGCATAAAAGCAAAAATGAAAGTTTGGGAAAGTCCTTTTATTCCCTCTCATTTAACCTTCAAAAAGTTTCGAATTCACTCACTTTCAGTCAATTAATCAAACAATCAATCAAAACTATCTATTTATTATAACATTCCAAAATTTAGAATTTTGGGATGTTACAAACCTACCACCCTTAAAATGAATCTCGTATTCGAGATTCGGAGAGGCTAGAAAGAAATAGGTTAGGGTTTGGGGGTCTTCTCAAAAATCCATCGATCGTCTCCGGGGTCTCGGGTGCTACCACCCTTAGAAGCATTGTTAAGGTTCCATCAAAACTCATATACTCCATCCATCGTTGACAGTGTCGGTCTTCTCAGATCGTAAGGATAATTCCTTCTCGGGGCTCTTTTGTAACGGCATAACCTTTTCCTCAATCCTTTTGTCCTTTAATCTTGGTAAGGTTATTCCGAGATTGGGTCTTCATAGCTGACGGGTCTGGCGCCAATTCTAAACAACTATCGATATCTCATGGTGGTCAACAATTTATGGTTTCTCCTGCAGAAACGGGTGCAGGTTGAACCTCACCGTATTTCCTACGGTTGGCAACAACTGCCTTGTACAAGGGAAAAGAAATACCTATACCATTCTAAGGTTTAAACAAGGTTTAATATAAATGCGTCTCTCTGCTATAGGTAAGTCACTCAGATTTACCATCCCACATAGCAAAGCGGATAATAAGAGTAAGTCGGTATGGTGATCAATCCATCCCGCACCAAAATCATTAACTTGTACATGGTTTAGCGAATCTCGCATTCTAACACTCGGTCATCCTCACAAGCATTGCAGAATTTCACTTGACGACGAACCATGTTCGGATAATTCCATTGATTCTGCAAGCCAAACAAACATCTATCGTTCCTTAACAACTCTCAGGTTTTGCGTAAACTCCTATAGAATCGTCGGTTGATAAAATTGTAACCTCTTCCCAGGGTTTCTCCTTCAGCAAGAGTGTGCTAGCTTCTTGGCAGGTCCTGGGGCCTGTGGGTTATGGCCCATCTCATCACTTGTAATCCTTGAACACCTCATCAGGGCAACTGATCCTTATTCCAACTTCCAACTTCCTAGTATTCTTAAATCCATCCAATTGTACTGTCTTCCTTCCTTCTATTGGCACCAAACTAGGACATGATTACTCAGACTCATCATGGAATTTCCATTGATCCATATTTCCAACATCATACCTACTTTATGTCCAATAGTAATTTATCTCTTCATCCTCGTGGGATGTCCCACATACCGAGATAAAAACTTATACTTAAGAATTCCATACTCCACTTCGTGGAACATCATTATCCTTTCCAGGGTCAAGCGTCCTTACAGGGGAATATTGGCCATCTCTGCATGACATTTCTTCAACTGGGAAACGTGAAACACATTATGAACTCCTGACAGTCCTTTGGGTGACTCCAACTTGTTGGCCACTTCTCCCATACGCTCCAAAACTCAGTATGGTCCTACAAATCTTGGGGCTAACTTTCCCTTAACTCCAAATCGTTTAACTCCTCGCAGAGGGGACACACGAAGACATGCTCTATCTCCAATTTCATAGACTACCTCCTTGCGTTATTTTGAGTCTGCATAACTCTTCTGCTTGGACTAAGCTATCTTCAGTCTATCTCGAATCAACTTAACATTCTATTCTGACTCCTTGATCACATTTGGTCCAAACAACTGACGGTCTCCAACGTCATCCCACACTCTCTTGGGGTATCAAACATATCGAGACAAAACTCATCTTCATTTTGTCTGAAATCCATTCAGTGGGTATCCTTATCTTTTCCACGGGTCAACGGTTCTTACAGGGTACTACCACCCTTAAATGGTTCCAATATTCCATAGACCATATTTCTCATATCCTCGAAATTGGTCAACATCTTTCCTCATAGGGTAACTCATAAAATCCAAAGCAGTACCAACACTGCTAACTTTATTGATTCTTAAATTATTACAATCATCTCGCTCTTCCATTACATGTCTCAACTTAACACCTCAATAAAAGAAAAAGCTCTCACTTCTACTACTCCATTTATTCTGTTACAAATTCAACTATATATCACCGGTCTCCTTCTCCTTCGGACAATCTCTGGCAAAATGCCCTGCTTCATTACAACGGAAACATATTACTTCTGACAGGTTTCGAGGTTTCCTCATGATCACATAGCCTCCTTGGGTCCTCGGCTTCCATTTTGGGCAAGTGTTGATGTAGTGCCCCGACTCCTTGCATTTGTAACAGGTGACATGACTCAGGTCCTTCTTTGTAGAAATTGGGTTGTTCCTGGAATCCAACCTACTTCTCCTCCTGGACCTTTCCGTTCCAATCAGGGCTTCTATTTCCTGTGGGTCATACTCTACTTCCTCTGTCGGGAATTCTACTAGATCTCCATTCAGACAATCTTGGGAGATGTGTCCTTCTTCTCCGCATGAATAGCATGACTTGGTGCGGGCTTTAATTGGTTCTTCTTTGGGTGTGTCCTCCACCTCTTCCTTCATCACAATTTCTTTTAAAATTTCCATTAGGGCTACTTTCATTGCTTCTTTCTTCTGTTGGATGGTTCTTTGTACCATGGGGTAAATGTGACACCGAGCAGCGTAGTGGGTAGTGCCTTCACACAAGAAACAAGTGATCTGCCTAGTTGGGCATTCTTCAGCTGGATGACTTCCTTCACAATTTGGGCATTCATCCTTGTGTTTGTTATGCGTGTGTCCTATTTCTCCACAGAGCTTGCATGCACAAGGTTTCTTCATAATATGTTCATAAGGCTCCAATTTCTGGGACACAAACCGAGACTTTGGCAAAGTCAACTTAAATTCTTTCCAAGTGGTTACTTCTTGCCATCCATTCATGGTTTGGTACATCCTCCACCAAGTAGCGGCACCTCTTTCAAAGCATTGTAGAGCATGCTGGGCCATATCCTTTCTGGGTATAGGGTTATTCTCCATGTGATCCTCCATGTTCTGAATCCATCGGTCCGTCTTCAATTGACTCATCGGTCCCGAAAATATGAGCTCATCTCCATTCATCATCTATTGGGTCCAAGGGTTTTGGAGTGAGATAAGAGAGATAGACAGGGAGGGATACACACAATGCAAACAATTGTTTTGAAAAGACAGATTTTATTGTGGCTGTCGGAAAAACATCAAACAAATGACAGCTCACAATCATCGCATCTAACGTAGGTATGTAACAGGGGTTGGGTCTTCTAATGGTCTATAGATCTCAACGTCATCAAACTCTTCAAGTCTTGTTCATGTCTCCGATGGCTCCTTCTGATCATGCTTGTCCTTCTCAAGTTCTTTTGCCAAATCATCTCTGTTGTCCCAAAGTCTCTCATGGTGTCCTTCAATATTTCTGGAGTTACGTTCCAACTTCTGGATTCAACTTCCTTGACATGAACGATGATCCTACTGTCCTTCAGTCCTGACGAATCTCCGGTATCTCGAGATTTTGTTCCTCCAGTTTGGCTACTTTCAGCTTCTGGTTCCGAGTGCTTCACGAATTTGCCTCCTTGTCAAATATAGCTTCCTCCATATCCATCTTAAAATCCTTGATGTAATGCTCCAGATCCTGGTGATACACCAGCAATGTTAAAACTGCATCCTTCGCTGACAGATGCTCCTTCAGCCTTCTACCATCCAATCCTTCTGAGGAAATGCATGCTTAACTCAGCACAGTGGCAATAGCATATGCGGGTGATAACCTCATGGATAGTGTGTTTTTGCTCTTGTCATTTCCATGAGCTAACATTCCATAGTTCATATCTCCTGCCTTAGGGTTTTCCTTGACAAAACTTTGAGTTTCTAACTCTCCATGTTTCGGTCTTTCTCGGATACACCTTGATCTCGGGTATTGGCAGCTTCCATATTCTACCAAGTTCCATAAGGGTAGCCTTCCTAGGTCATACAAATCTGGAAATCCTTCAAGCCTTCAAATTCTCCAAGTCTTCGGAGTCTTCAACAGTTGTAGTTTCCATTTACACGGTAAAATCCTCTTCATTCCCATTGGTCTTAGTTGTCCTATATCTTATACTTCTTGGAGTGGTCTATCAGTCGAATCTTCGAGTGGTCAAAAGGGAAAAGGGGTATGGTCTCACTAAAAGGGAATTTTTTTGAATAAGCTCAGAAGAGAAGAGAGGCAAAAATCTTTTGAGATGGAAGTTGTAGAAAAATCTTTCCTATGGGCTTGTCGGTTTCTAGGGTCACGTCCTCAGTCAACATGTGCTCGATACCATCTTGTAGCGACCCGACCGAATGGATCAAGTCTCGTGCTTCGTGCCATCCACGGATCGGTATCTTTGACACACACGAGATCAAGGATTTATAATGAGGTAAATCACATGTATAAAGTAACGTAAATACTATTACCTCGATCCAAGATATAGCGGAAGCAACAAGGTTGTGGATTCCCATCAACACCAACGGCAAAGTTGAGTATAGGAAATCGCAACCCTAACGTATCACTTACTCGTCATTTGAAAAGTCTGCAACATGAAAAGTTGCAGCCCGAAAACGGGTCAGCACATGGAATATGCTGGCAATGTAACACATAGAGAATAATGGAATGATAAGCCTATACTACATGCATATATGGCTGGTGGAAAGCTCTATGGTTACAGTTTTGCATAAAGCCAATTTTTCCCTACTGCAAAGGAATAAATTTGTTTAACTATCATGGTGGTTGTTAAACATTGAGAATGGTTGACAGCATCCTCAATCCCAATTAAAAGTACTCATTAAAAACCCAACAATATTTATTAGAGTAACATGATGAGATTCACAGGATATCCAGGTACTAGATACTCAAAATTGTCCATAACCGGGGACACGGCTAATCATGATTAGTTTGTACACTCTGCAGAGGTTTGCGCACTTTTCCCCACAAGACTCGATCGCCTCCGTTTGGTTTCTCGCACTACATGGTGTTTGAGAGACGGATGACCGAGACATAGTCTTTCAGAAGCGCTAGCACCCTACGATGGGTGGACGGTACACCTACATCCCCTACATCTGCTAGTCCACCACTATAAGAGTTCGCACGACTTAGTCAACTATGCGAGCCCATAATGGCTTGTGGCTGCACACGTAAGTTACTAGTATGAATTATCTTATGATCCCTTTGAGCACGGGTGGCGGTCCGAAAAAATACAGGCAAGTCCTGAAACCCAGTGCCTAGACAGGCAAGTCTGGAGTAACCAGTGCCTCAATCCACCCAGATGTGTGTTTAAGTTGCCACCTTAGATAAACCATTAATTATCAATCTCAGATCATCATGGATATTCACTCAAACCCAATCCACGTCTACGAGCATAGCATGGCATAATAAGCAAACGTAGAAGTAACTCCCAAGGGTTTGATAATAAAACAGGTAATAGGTACTACCTCAAACTACTTCCCATCCCACAATTTAATTAGATCCTAATCATGCAAGTGTTGGAGGATTGATCTAATGCATAAAATTGGGGTAGTAGAAAAGGTATGATCAAGTGTTACTTGCCTGCAAATTTGATGAAGATGATTCGCTCTCAAACTCTTGATAGCTCTACTCGTCACACTCCGGTGAATCTATCGTAATCAAGCAATGGTAACCACACATAAGCAATCACTCAAAAGATCGGAAAGATCGAAGAAAACGATTCGAAACACATCAAAACCAAGCAAATAACTCTTGCAACATAAAACAATTTCTAACAGTACCAAAATTATGTGAATTTGGCCTTATCAGAATGTTTAGGTCAAGAGCTTGATTTACAAAAGAATCAACTCAAGCGGAGTTCTGAAACTCAAGTTATGATCAAGCGAAGTTCAAAATCAAATCTGATCTAATTCAAATTTTAAACTTTCAAAAACATGTTTGAGTTGTATTATTTGGATAGAGGGATCGAACGAAGAAGTGGGCGTTGGTTTCATTGGATTCCGACTTACGAGTAAAAAGTTATGAGCGTTTGAAGATTAGGAACTAATCTGTAAAAATAACACTACGGATAGGTCCTCGACGGAAATTAAAATAAAAGAGAAATCTATCGAGCGAACGCCGCTAAACAAAACCGAAAGAAAAACGGCGAGAAAACCGATCTAGGGTTTCGGAAAGAAAACTCAAACGAAAACCGATCTAGAAAACCGAACGGAAACCGAACGATTCACGCAAAACCGAACCGAGGAAAAGAAAAGGTGACGCGCTGGGCTAGTACCTCGAGGAGGCGAGGGGCTCCGCGACGGCGGCGTTAGGCTGCTTCTTGCGGTGGCGGCAAGGCGGCGGCACTTGGCGGCGGCAGGCGGTGGCAAGCGGCGGCGGCGGCTGGTGAGGGCGGCAAGGCGCTGGTGCTGCTGCTGCTGCGAAGATGAGAGAAGAGGAGAGGTGTTGGTTTGATGTGTTGGAGGGGGGGGGGGTGCTTGGGTATTTATATTGGGGAGGGGAGGGTTTTGCTTGGGGTAGGGGGCAAGAAATAGACTAGGATTAGGAAACAAGAGGAAAAAGATCTAGAAACAGATACGGAATAAACGGAAGTAGGAAAAGAGTCCTACTAGTATTAGGAAAAAGGAAGCGGCGGCGGCTTCCTCCTGCTCCCTGGTGGCGCTTGCGCTATGGCCTTGGCCGGGCGGCATGGCTTGGCCTTGGGCCTTGGCCCTTGGCCCGGCCAGTATGCTGAATTTTTTTTTAAAGACGAGACAACAAAACAAAAATAATAAAACCAAATAAAAATTTTATATAGGCATATAATATATCAAAATTTTCAGAAAAAATTTCCTACAACATGGACATTTCTATAGCATTAAATAAAATTCACACAAATTTAAATAAAGCAAAGAGTGCTTCAGCTCTAATAAAATCCAATAAAATCATTTTAAAATACCAAAATGAATTCAAATTTATTCCTCTCAATTTTCTGTTGTAGGGAATCATGTTACCCTATTTTCCATGTATTTTATTTTTGGAGAAAATAATTTGAATAAAACTCAAATAACTCCAAATTGAAAATAAATTCAAAAGAATTTTGAATTTATTTCTTTGAAACTCCCTACTCATATTTCATATGTTTTGAAGAAGTCATTTTATCTTCGCTCGTGAAAATCATTGAGTTGCATAAAGTTTCAGAATTGGAAATATTTTCCAAATGAAATTCAAATATTTTCAACACCCCTTGTCATTTAAATAAATGGAAGAAGTCATGTCATCTTCTCTCCAGGGTTTTGTGATGAAGAGTATTTGAATTCACGAAAAGCATAAAAGCAAAAATGAAAGTTTGGGAAAGTCCTTTTATTCCCTCTCATTTAACTTTCAAAAAGTTTCAAATTCACTCACTTTCAGTCAATTAATCAAACAATCAAATCAAAACTATCTATTTATTATAAAATTCCAAAATTTAGAATTTTGGGATGTTACAAAGGTACCCTCAAAGGGTATTTTGCAAACCTTGCAAAATTCAGCTAATAGCATCTTCTTAACAACATCATATAAATGAAACTCTACTGAAGGAGGTGTTTCCTTAGGAGAATAGTAGAAGTTTTGCACAAAAGTATTGGTGAGTAAGAGATACTGATGACATTGGTCGCGGAGGAAGTCGGTGAGGCTAGCATTCTCAGCCAATGAATAGAAATCATCATAAATCCCGGCTTCTCTCAAGAAATCATCGGAAGGCCATTCACACGGCCGAACCTCCGCGGTGCGAGGCAAATTATATTTGGGCCTCTGTGCTTCTTCATTTTGCTTTTCCTTCGAGCTTCGGCTCGATGAGCCCCTCAAAAATCTCTTCATCATTTTCTGCAAATTTCTGAAATTTTTAGTAACTTCAAATAAAATTAAACCAAACTCAATAAAATTGATAGCAACAACTCCTACAAGTGCCTAGGGCCTATATAAAGCATTAGAACTACTTATAACCATATAAATTTGACATGCAAGCTCAAGAACATGGTCACCTAGGTAGCACAAATTTGCAAAGAATAAAGCACTAGAACAAAAACTAATTGGACCAATGGAGGAGTCACATACCAAGGAACAATCCCCTCAAGCAGTTTTGTGAGAGGTGCTTTGAGCAAGGAGATCGAAAATCACAGCAAAATGAGCTAGAACTCGTGCTTGAGCTGGATATTGGTGTTTGTGGGAGGAAGAAGAAGTGTGTGGGTGCAGGAATAAGTGGAGGGGGCCACCGTGGGCCCACGAGGCAGGGGGGGCGCGCCCAGGGGGTAGGGCGCGCCCTCCACCCTCGTGGCCAGGTGCTTGCCCCTCCTGCAGTGTTCTCAGTGCCAGATATTCTCAAATATTCCAGAAAAAATCATATTCCATTTTTAGGGCATTTGGAAAACTTTTATTTTCGGGGTATTTTTATATTGCACGGATAATTCAGAAAACAGACAGGAAAAATACTATTTTTACTTTATTTCAACTAAATAACACAAATTAGAAAGAGGGTACAGAAGGTTGTGCCTTCTAGTTTCTTCCATCTCATGCTCATCAAAAGGAATCCACTAACAAGGTTGATCAAGTCTTGTTAACAAACTCATTCCGAATAACATGGAACCGGAGAAATTTCGAATAACACTATGTTACCTCAACGGGGATATGCACATCCCCAATAATAAGAATATCATATCTCTTTTTGACAGTAGGTAGAGGAAATTCAAAACCTCCAAAAATAATCGATGGAATTTTTCCAATAGAATTGATACTATGAACTTGAGGTTGTTTCCTCGGAAAGTGTACTGTATGCTCATTACCATTAACATGAAAAGTGACATTGCCTTTGTTGCAATCAATAACAGCCCCTACAGTATTCAGAAAAGGTCTTCCAAGAATAATAGACATACTATCGTCCTCGGGAATATCAAGAATCACAAAGTCCGTTAAAATAGTAACATTTGCAACCACAACAGGCACATCCTCACAAATACCGACAGGTATAGCAGTTGATTTATCAGCCATTTGCAAAGATATTTCAGTAGGTGTCTTATTCAAGTCAAGTCTACGATATAAAGAGAGAGGCATAACACTAACACCGGCTCCAAGATCACATAAAGCAGTTTTAACGTAATTTCTTTTAATGGAGCATGGTATAGTTGGTACTCCTAGATCTCCAAGTTTCTTAGGTATTCCACCTTTAAAAGTATAATTAGCAAGCATGGTGGAAATATCAGCTTCCGGTATCTTTCTTTTATTTGTAACAATATCTTTCATGTACTTAGCATAAGGATTCATTTTGAGCATATCAGTTAATCGCATACGCAAGAAGATAGGTCTAATAATTTCAGCAAAGCGCTCAAAATCCTCATCATCCTTTTTCTTGAATGGTTTGGGAGGAAAAGGCATGGGTCTCTGAACCCATGGCTCTCTTTCTTTACCATGTTTCCTAGCAACAAAGTCTCTCTTATCATAACGTTGATTCTTTGATTGTGGGTTATCAAGATCAACAGCAGGTTCAATCTCTACATCATTATCATTACTAGGTTGAGCATCATCATGAACATCATCATTAACATTTTCATTAGGTTCATGTTCATTACCAGATCGTGTTTCAGCATCACAAATAGAAGTATCATTTGGATTCTCAGGTAGTTCAGCAATAGGTTCACTAGAAGCATGCAAAGACCTATCATTTTTTTTCTTCTTTTTAGAAGGAATAGGTGCATCAATATTATTTCTCTGAGAATCTTGTTCAATTCTCTTAGGGTGGCCTTCAGGATACATAGGTTCCTGAGTAATTCTACCAGTTCTAGTAGCCACTCTAACAGCATAATCATTTTTCTTACTATTCAATTCATTGAGCAAATCATTTTGAGATTTAAGTACTTGTTCTACTTGAGTGGTAACCATAGAAGCATGTTTGCTAATAAGTTTAAGTTCACCCTTAACATTAGCCATGTAATTACCCAAGTGTTCAAGCATATTTGAATTGTATTTCAATTGTCTACCAAAATAAGCATTAAAATCTTCTTGCTTAACCATAAAGTTATCAAACTCATCCAAGCATTGGCTAGCAATTTTAGTAGGAGGGATTTCTGCTTTATCATATCTATAGAGAGAATTTATCTTTACTACCTGTGTCGGGTTATCAAGACCATGAGGTTCTTCAATAGGTAATGGATTAAGACCATCTGTTTCTTCAACAGGCGGTAGATTAAGACCATGTATTTCTTCAATAGGAGGTAAGTTCTTAACGTCTTCAGCTTTTATACCTTTTTCTTTCATAGATTTCTTTGCCTCTTGCATATCTTCAGGACTGAGAAATAGAACACCTCTCTTCTTCGGAGTTGGTTTAGGAATTGGCTCAGGAATTGGCTCAGGAAGTGTCCAATTATTTTCATTTGTCAACATATTGTTCAATAGAATTTCAGCTTCATCCGGTGTTCTTTCCCTGAAAACAGAGCCAGCACAACTATCCAGGTAATCTCTGGAAGCATCAGTTAGTCCATTATAAAAGATATCAAGTATTTCATTTTTCTAAAGAGGATGATCAGGAAAAGCATTAAGTAACTTGAGAAGCCTCCCCCAAGCTTGTGGGAGACTCTCTTCTTATATTTGCACAAAGTTGTATATTTCCCTCAAAGTAGCTTGTTTCTTATGAGCAGGGAAATATTTAGCAGAGAAGTAATAAATCATATCCTAGGGACTACGCACACAACCAGGATCAACAGAATTAAACCATATCTTAGCATCACCCTTTAATGAGAGCGGAAATATTTTAAGGATATAGAAGTAGTGAGATCTCTCATCATTAGTGAACAGGGTGGCTATATCATTTAATTTAGTAAGATGTGCCACAACAGTTTCAGATTCATAGCCATGAAAAGGATCAGATTCAACCAAAGTAATTACATCCGGATCAATAGAGAATTCATAATCCTTATCGGTAACATAGATAGGTGAAGTAGCAAAAGCAGGGTCAGGTTTCATTCTATCATTAAGAGATTGCTGCTTCCATTTAGCTAATAATCTCTTGAGCTCATATCTATCTTTGCAATCTAAAATAGCTAAAGAAGCTTCTTTATCAAAAACATAACCCTCAGGAATAACAAGCAAGTCTTCATCATCACTTTCATCAATATAATCGGTTTCAATAATTTCTTTCTCTCTAGCCCTAGCAATTTGTTCATCAAGAAATTCACCAAGTGGCACAGAAGTATCAAAGTAGTTTCATCATAAGTATCATGCATAGCATAAGTGGCATCATCAATAACATGCGACATATCAGAACGAATAGCAGAAGCAGGTTTAGGTGTCGCAAGCTTACTCAAAACAGAAGGTGAATCAAGTGCAGAGCTAGATGGCAGTTCCTTACCTCCCCTCGTAGTTGAGGGATAAATTGTTGTCTTAGCGTCTTTCAAGTTCTTCATAGTGACCAGCAGATATAAATCCCAAGTGACTCAAAGAATAGAGATATGCTCCCCGGCAACGGCGCCAGAAAATAGTCTTGATAACCCACAAGTATATGGGATCGGAACAGTTTTCGAGGGTAGAGTATTCAACCCAAATTTATTGATTCGACACAAGGGGAGCCAAACAATATTATCAAGTATTAGCAGTTGAGTTGTCAATTCAACCACACCTGGATAACTTAGTATCTGTAGCAAAGTATTTAGTACCAAAGTAATATGGAAGTAACGGTAACGAAAGCAAAAGTAATATTTTGGGTTTCAGTAGTGATTATAACGATAACAATGTAAAAGTAAATAAGCGAAGAACAGTATGTGAAAAGCTCGTAGGCATTGGACGGTGATGGAGAATTATGCCGGATGCGGTTCATCATGTAACAATCATAACATAGGGTGACACAGAACTAGCTCCAATTCATCAATGTAATGTAGGCATGTATTCGAATATAGTCATACGTGCTTATGGAAAAGAACTTGCATGACATCTTTTGTCCTACCCTCCCGTGGCAGCGGGTCCTAATGGGAACTAAGGGATATTAAGGCCTCCTTTTAATAGAGTACGGACCAAAGCATTAACACATAGTGAATACATGAACTCCTCAAACTATGGTCATCACCGAGTGGTCCCGATTATTGTCACTTGGGGTTGCGGATCATAACACATAGTAGGTGACTATAGACTTGCAAGATAGGATCAAGAACTCACATATATTCATGAAAACATAATAGGTTCAGATCTGAAATCATGGCACTCGGGCCCTAGTGACAAGCATTAAGCATAGCAAAGTCATAGCAACATCAATCTCAGAACATAGTGGATACTAGGGATCAAACCCTAACAAAACTAACTCGATTACATGATAGATCTCATCCAACCCATCACCGTCCAGCAAGCCTACGATGGAATCACTCACGCACGGCGGTGAGCATCATGAAATTGGTGATGGAAGATGGTTGATGACGACGATGGCGACGAATCCCCCTCTCCGGAGCCCCGAACGAACTCCAGATCAGCCCTCCCGATAGGTTTTAGGGCTTGTCGGCGGCTCCGTATCGTAAAACGCGATGAATCCTTCTTTCCTATTTTTTTCTCCCTGAAAGCAAATATATAGAGTTGGAGTTGAGGTCGGAGGAGCTCCAGGGGGCCCACGAGGTAGGGGGCACGCCCTAGGGGGGCAGGCGCGCCCCCACCCTCGTGGCTAGGGTGTGGCCCCCCCGGTCTTCATCTTTTGCAAGGATTATTTATTATTTCCAAATAGATGTTCCGTGAAGTTTCAGGTCAATCCGAGAACTTTTGTTTCTGCACATAAATAACACCATGGAAAGTCTGCTGAAAACAGCGTCAGGCCGGGTTAGTTCCGTTCAAATCATGCAAGTTAGAGTCCAAAACAAGGGCAAAAGTGTTTGGAAAAGTAGATACGATGGAGATGTATCACCCACTGGTCAATGGTTTATTTTTATTGAACCTCGAACGTGATGTTACACATGTTCATAGTGTGAATGCCAAAAGATGTAAGGTTGATAATGATAGTGCCACATACTTGTGGCACTGCCGCCTTGGTCATATTGGTGTCAAACGCATGAAGAAACTCCATGCTGATGGACTTTTGGAGTCTCTTGATTATGAATCATTTGACACATGCGAACCATGCCTCCTGGGCAAGATGACCAAGACTCCGTTCTCCGGAACAATGGAGCGAGCAACCAACTTGTTGGAAATAATACATACTGATGTATGCGGTCCAATGAGCGTTGAGGCTCACGGTGGCTATCATTATGTTATCACCCTCACTGATGACTTAAGTAGATATGGGTATGTCTACTTAATGAAACACAAGTCACCTTTGAAAAGTTCAAGGAATTTCAGGGCGAGGTAGAGAGTCAACGTGACAGGAAAATAAAGTTCTTACGATCTGATCGTGGAGAAGAATATTTGAGTCACGAGTTTGGCACGCACTTAAGGAATTGTGGAATTGTTTCACAACTCATGCCGCCTGGAACACCTTAGTGTAAAGGTGTGTCCGAATGTCGTAATCGCACTCTATTGGATATGGTGCGATCTATGATGACTCTTACCGATCTACCACTATCATTTTGGGGTTATGCTTTAGAGACTGCCGCATTCACTTTAAATAGGGCACCATCTAAATCCGTAGAGATGACACCGTATGAATTATGGTTTGGGAAGAAACCTAAGCTGTCGTTTCTGAAAGTTTGGGGATGCGAAGCTTATGTTAAGAAACTTCAACCTGAAAAGCTCAAACCCAAATCGGAAAAGTGTGTCTTCATAGGATACCCTAAGGAAACTATTGGGTATACCTTCTACCTCAGATCCGAAGGCAAGATCTTTGTTGCCAGGAATGGATCTTTTCTGGAGAAAGAGTTTCTCTCGAAAGAAGTAAGTGGGCTTGATGAGGTACCCCCTCTAGAATCGGAGAGTAGCGTAGCTCGGGAAGATGTTTCTATGGTGCCTGCACCGACTAGAGAGGAAGTTAATGATAATGATGATAAAACTTCGGGTCAAGTTGCTACTGAACTTCATAGGTCTACGAGGATACGTTCCGCACCAGATTGGTACGGCAACCCTGTCCTGGAAATCATGTTGTTAGACAATGGTGAACCTTCGAACTATGAAGAAGCGATGGCGTGCCCAGATTCCAACAAATGGCTTGAAGCCATGAAATCCGAGATAGGATCCATGTATGAGAACAAAGTATGGACTTTGTTGGACTTGCCCGATGATCGGCAAGCCATAGAGAATAAGTGGATCTTTAAGAAGAAGACTGGTGCGGATGGTAATGTGACCGTCTATAAGGCTCAGCTTGTCGCTAAGGGTTATCGACAAGTTCAGGGAGTTGACTATGATGAGACCTTCTCACCCGTAGCGATGTTGAAGTCCGTCTGAATCATGTTAGCAATTGCCGCATTCTATGATTATGAGATCTGGCAAATGGACGTCAAAACGACATTCCTTAACGGTTTCCTTAAGGAAGAATTGTATATGATGCAGCCGGAAGGTTTTTTCGATCCTAAGAAGGCTGACAAGGTATGAAAGCTCCAGTGCTCCATCTATGGGCTAGTGCAAGCATCTCGGAGTTGGAACATTCGCTTTGATGAAGTGATCAAGGCGTTTGGGTTTATACAGACTTATGGAGAAGCCTGTATTTACAAGAAAGTGAGTGGGAGCTCTGTAGCATTTCTCATATTATATGTGGATGATATACTGTTGATGGGAAATTATATAGAACTTTTGGAAAGCATAAAGGCCTACTTGGATAAGTGTTTTTCAATGAAGGACCTTGGAGAAGCTGCTTACATATTAGGCATCAAGATCTATAGAATTAGACCAAAACGCCTCATTGGTCTTTCACAAAGCACATACCTTGACAAGATATTGAAGAAGCTCAATATGGATCAGTCCAAGAAGGGGTTCTTGCCTGTATTGCAAGGCGTGAGATTGAGCGTAGCTCAATGCCCGACCTCGGCAGAAGATAGAGAAAAGATGAGTGTCATCCCCTATGCCTCAGCCACAGACTCTATTATGTGTGCCATGTTGTGTACCAGACCTGATGTGAACCTTGCCATAAGTTTGGTAGGGAGGTACCAAAGTGATCCCGGAATGGAACACCCGACATCGGTCAAGAATATCCTAAAGCGCCTGAAAAGGACTAAGGATATGTTTCTCGTTTATGGAGGTGCCGAAGAGCTCGTCGTAAAGGGTTATGTTGATGCTAGCTTCGACACGGATCCGGATGACTCCAAGTCACAAACCGGATACGTGTATATTTTGAATGGTGGGGTAGTCAGCTGGTGTAGTTGTAAAGTACATACGGATCTGAATATCGCAGATCCATTGACTAAACCTCTTCCACGAGCAAAACATGATCAACACCAGAACTCTATGGGTGTTTGATTCATCACAATGTAACTCGATTGTTGACTCTAGTGCAAGTGGGAGACTATTGGAAATATGCCCTAGAGGCAATAATAAAATGGTTATTATTATATTTCCTTGTTCATGATAATTGTCTATTGTTCATGCTATAATTGTATTAACCGGAAACCGTAATACATGTGTGAATACATAGACCACAACATGTCCCTAGTGAGCCTCTAGTTGACTAGCTCGTTGATCAATAGATGGTTGTGGTTTCCTGACAATGGACATTGGATGTTGTTGATAACGGGATCACATCATTAGGAGAATGATGTGATGAACAAGACCCAATCCCAAGCATAGCACAAGATCGTGTAGTTCGTTTGCTAGAGCTTTTCTAATGTCAAGTATCACTTCCTTAGATCATGAGATTGTGCAACTCCTGGATGTTGTTGGAATGCTTTGGGTGTATCAAACGTCACAGCGTAACTGGGTGACTATAAAGGTGCACTACAGGTATCTCTGAAAGTGTCAGTTGGGTTGGCACGAATCGAGACTGAGATTTGTCACTCCGTATGACGGAGAGGTATCTCTGGGCTCAATTAAAGAGACTTGCCGGTAATGAGATTGAACAAGGTATAGGGATACCGACGATTGAATCTCGGGCAAGTAACATACCGATGAACAAAGGGAATTCTATACGGGATTGATTGAATCCCCGACATCGTGGTTCATCCGATGAGATCATCGTGGAACATGTGGGAGCCAATATGGGTATCCCGATCCCGCAATTGGTTATTGGCCGGAGAGATGTCTCGGTCATGTTTGCATGGTTCCCGAACCCGTAGGGTCTACACACTTAAGGTTCGGTGATGCTAGAGTTGTAATGGGAAATTGTATGTGGTTACTGAAGGTTGTTTGGAGTGCCGGATGAGATCCCGGACCTCACGACGATTTCCGGAATGGTCCGGAGGTGAAGATTTATATATGGGAAGTCTAGTTTCAGTCGCTGGAAAGTTTTGGGGGTTATCGGTATTGTACCGGGACCACCGAAAGGTGTGTGGGGGTCCACCGGGTAGGGCCACCTGCCCCGGAGGGCTTAGTGGACTGAATATGGGTGGGGACCAGCCCCTTAGTGGGCTGGTGCGCCCCCCAAGGGCCCAAGGCACCTAGGGTTGGAAACCCTAGGGGGTGGAAACCCTATGGCCCAAGGCACCTAGGGTTGGAAACCCAAGGGCCCAAGGCCCTCCCACCTGCTTGGGGGGCAAGTTTCCCCCCTAGCCGCCCCCCATCTAGATGGATCTAGGGGGCCAGCCCCCTCTCCCCTTCCCCCTATATATAGTGAGGGGGTGGGAGGGCAGCCGCACCCTTCCCCTGGCCCAGCCCTTTCCCCCTCCAACTGCTCCTCCTCCTCCTCCGTAGTGCTTAGCGAAGCTCTGCTGGAGAACCACGAGCTCCACCACCACGCCGTCGTGCTGCCGGAGTTCTCCCTCAACTTCTCCTCTCCCCTTGCTGGGTCAAGAAGGAGGAGACATCCCCGGGCTGTACGTGTGTTGAACGCGGAGGCACCGTCCATTCGGTGCTTGGATCGAATCTTCCGCAGTTTGAATCGCCGCGAGTATGACTCCATCAACCGTGTTCTTGTAACGCTTCCGCTTAGCGATCTTCAACGGTATGAAGATGCACTCCCTCTCTCTCATTGCTACCATCTCCTAGAGTGATCTTGGTGACACGTAGGATTTTTTTGAATTATTACTACGTTCCCCAACACAACACTTATGTCAAAAGGCTTCAGCCTGATAAGCTCGAACCCAAATCAAAGAAGTGTGTCTTCATAGGATACCCAAAGGAAACAACTGGGTACACCTTCTACCACAGATCCGAAGGCAAGATCTTTGTTGCCAAGAATGGAACCTTTCTAGAGAAGGGGTTTATCTCGAAAGAAGTGAGTGGGAGGAAAGTAGAACTTGCTGAGGTAATTGTACCTTCTCTCAATTTGGAAGGTAGCACATCAGAGAAATCCGTTCCCATGATGCCTACACCAACTAGAGAGGAAGCTAATGATGATGATTACGAAACTTCAGATCAAGTTACTACTGAACTTCGTAGGTAAACCAGAGCACGATCCGCACCAGAGTGGTACGGTAATCCTGTTCTAGAAGTCATGTTACTAGAACAAGGCGAACCTACAAACTATGAAGAAGCTATGACGAGCCCAGATTCCGATAAATGGCTTGAGGCCATGAAATCTGAGATAGGATCCATGTATGAGAACAAAGTATGGACTTTGGTGGACTTGCATGATGATCGACAAGCCATTAAGAATAAATGGATCTTCAAGAAGAAGACAGACGCTGATGGTAATGTCACCATCTACAAAGCTCGACTTGTTGCGAAAGGTTTTAGACAAGTTCAAGGAGTTGACTACGATGAGACCTTCTCACCCATAGCGATGCTTAAGTCCGTCCGAATCATGTTAGCAATTGCCGCATTTTATGATTATGAAATCTGGCAAATGGATGTCAAAACTGCATTCCTTTGTGCATATCTTAAAGAAGAGTTGTCTATGATGCAACCAGAAGGTTTTGTCGATCCTAAAGGTGCTTACAAAGTATGCAAGCTCCAGCGATCCATCTATGGACTGGTGCAAGCATCTCAGAGTTGGAATATACGCTTTGATGAGGTATCAAAGCATATGGTTTTATACAGACTTACGATGAAGCCTGTGTTTACAAGAAAGTGAGTGGGAGCTCTGTAGCATTTCTAATATTATATGTGGATGTGTTGATCGGGAATGATATAGAATTTCTGGATAACATAAAAGGATACTTGAATAAGAATTTTTCAATGAAAGACCTCGGTGAAGCTGCTTATATATTGGGCATCAAGATCTATAGAGATAGATCAAGATGCTTGATAGGACTTTCACAAAGCACATACCTTGATAAAGTTTTGAAGAATTTCAAAATGGATCAGTCAAAGAAAGGGTCCTTGTCTGTGTTACAAGGTGTGAAGTTGAGTAAGACTCAAAACCCGACCACGGAAGAATATATAGAGAGAATGAAAGTCATTTCCTATGCCTCAATCATAGGTTCTAAAGTATGCCATGCTGTGTACCAGACCTGTTGTGTGCCTTGCCATGAGTTTGGCAAGGGGGTACAATAGTGATCCAGGAGGATCACTGGACATCGGTCAAAAATTATCCTTAGGTATCTAAAGAGGACTAAGGAAATGTTTCTTGGTTATGGAGGTGATAAATAGTTAGTCGTAAAGAGTTACGTCGATGCAAGCTTTAACACCAATCCGGATGAATCTAAGTCTCGATCTGGATACATATTGAAAGTGGGAGCAATCAGCTAGAGTAGCTCCATGTAGAGCAATGTAGACATAGAAATTTGCAAAAATACATACGGATCTGAATGTGACAGACCCGTTGACTAAACCTCTCTCACAAGAAAAACATGATCATACCTTAGTACTCTTTGGGTGTTAATCACATGGCGAAGTGAACTAGATTATTGACTCTAGTAAACTCTTTGGGTGTTGGTCACATGGCGATGTGAACTATGGGTGTTAAATCACATGGTGATGTGAACTAGATTACTGACTCTAGTGCAAGTGGGAGACTGGTGGAAATATGCCCTAGAGGAAATAATAAAATGGTTATTATTATATTTCCTAAATCATGATAAAGGTTTATTATTCATGCTAGAATTGTATTGATGGGAAACTTAAATACTTGTGTGAATACATAAACAAATATCGTGTCCCTAGTAAGCCTCTACTAGACTAGCTCGTTGATCAAAGATGGTTAAGGTTACCTAACCATAGACATGTGTTGTCATTTGATAACAGGATCACATCATTAGGAGAATGATGTGATGGACTAGACCCATCCGTTAGCTTAGCATTATGATCGTTCAGTTTTATTGCTATTGCTTTCTTCATGTCAAATACATATTCCTTCGACTATGAGATTATGCAACTCCTGGATACCGGATGAATGACTTGTGTTCTATCAAACGTCAGAACGTAACTGGATGATCATAAAGATGCTCTACAGGTATCTCCGAAGGTGTTTGTTGAGTTGGCATAGATCGAGATTAGGATTTGTCAATCCTAGTATCGGAGAGGTATCTCTGGGCCCTCTCGCTAATACACATCATAAGCTTGCAAACAAATGACTAAGGAGTTAGTCACGAGGTGATGTATTACGGAATGAGTAAAGAGACTTGCCGGTAACGAGATTAAACTAGGTATGAAGATACCGACGATCGAATCTCGGGCAAGTAACATACCGATGGACAAAGGGAATTAGGTATGTTGTCATAACAGTTCGACCGATAAAGATCTTCGTAGAATATGTAGGAGCCAATATGGGCATCCAGGTTCCGCTATTGGTTATTGACCGAAGAGGTGTCTCGTTCATGTCTACATAGTTCTCGAACCTGTAGGGTCCGCACGCTTAACGCTTGTTGACAATATAATATTTTATGAGTTATGTGATTTGGTGACCGGATGTTGTTCGGAGTCCTAGATGAGATCACGGACATGACGAGGAGTCTCGAAATGGTCAAGAAGTAAAGATTGATCTATAGGACAATGGTATTTGGACATCCGAAGTGTTCCGGAGGGTATCGGGTACATACTCGATCACCGGAAGGGGTTTCGGGCACCCCCGGCAAAAGATAGGGGCCTTATGGGCGAAGAGGGGAAACGCACCAGCCACAAGGGGCTGGTGCACCCCCCATATGGGCCGGCCAAGGTGGAGAAGGAAAGAGGAAGGAGGAAAGGAAATAAAGGGAATAAGATTCCCCCTTCCTTCTCCCTTCCCCCTCTTTCCTTCCCCCTCCGATATATATAGCAGGGGGCGCGCGGCTTGGGAGGAGCCCAAGTAGGATTCAGTCCTACTTGGGGCGCCTCCTGGCCTCTCCCCTCCCCCTCCCACCTATATATATGTGTGGGGGGGCACCCTAGCACACCCCAGAAAATTGTTTAGCCGTGTGTGGCGCCCCCCTCCACCGTTTACACCCCGATCATATTTTCGTAGTGCTTAGGCGAAGCCCTGCAAGGATCACTTCACCATCACCGTCACCACACTGTCTTGCTGATGGAACTTATCTACTACCTCGACATCTTGCTGGATCAAGAAGGCGAGGGATGTCTCCGAGATGAACGTGTGCAGAACGCGGGGTGTCGTGCGTTCGGTACTTGAGCGGTTGAAGCGCGAAGAAGTTCGACTAAATCCACCGCGTTGAGAAACGCTTCGGCTTATGGTCTACGACGGTACGTAGACACTCTCCCCCTCGTTGCTATACATCTCCATGGATAGATCATTACGTGTGCCTATAATTTTTTTGTTTTCCATGCTACGTTTCCCAACATTTTGACCCTATGTTATGTCATAATATAAAATTGAACATTTGAAATTATGAGTTTAAAAAGTTTGAATCATGTGATGTTCAAATGTGAAAATTTAGAATTACATTGATGCAAAATTAGAGTTCAAATATACTTTACATGCACGTATACAAAATAAATAGAAAAGAAAAATAAATAACTAAATAAATATCCAAAACCATTTTAAAGCCTCTTTGATTAATAGAATTCTCAAAACACATGAAGGGAAAATAGCAGGGATGGAGTTATGTCCTCTTGTATTGTATGGTACTTCAAAACCGCGGGAATTTTAATAGATGAGTGTTTTTTTGGTGGGAAAAACTTCTGATCTATTCGTCAATTATCAAGGTAATATAAAGAACACCATAAGTGAAGCCTACATCCATATCCGTAGACCACCTAGCGACGACTACAAGCACGGGAGGAGCCGAAGGCACGCCACCGTCATCTATTCGTCAATTGTCAATGTAAGACCTTGTTGTAGTAGACAGTCGGTTGTCATGCTAAGCCCCTACAAGATTAGCACACCATAACAACAACCGTTGCCGATGAAGAGAAGCGTAGATCGGAGGGATCCAACAGGTAGACACATGAACGAAGACTGATCCACGTGGATCCATCGAAGACAAATGCAGACCGAATCTCACGTGATCCACTGGAGACAAACCTCCACATGCCCTCTGACAATGCTAGAAGCACCGTTGGGAGTGGGCTAGACAGGGAAAACCTATTCCATCTTCAAAGAGCCGCCATCGTCTCGCCTCTCCGAGCAGGACACAAACCCTAACAAAACAAAACAAAATACATAAAAAAACAGAGCCCTTCCGTCGGCAATGGCCGGGATCCATCACACCTCCATGGCCTTAAGGCCATAGGAGACGAGGCAGGCCGGTGACAGTGCTGGCGGGAGGCACAGGAAACCCTAGTGGCTGGGTGCCCTTGCGTATGGGCGAAAGGGTATGCACACGCACACGCAGAGCTCTGTGAATAGAAGAGTGTTTGATAGCACAAGAAAATGAAGGAATTATATGAAAAAGTTTGAGTAGATGAAAATTTTCCTCCAAATTGTAGTACAAATAAATCCCATGAAAAAATTCTAAAGATTATAATCATATGAATTAAATGGCCACTGTTTTTTTCCTTGTAAGAATCCGAATCCTCTATTTTTTTAACGAAAAATGTATTTGGCAACCCTGTGCCCTATTGCAAAATCGTCACACCACCTGGATGACGTCCATTTCAAATCCGACGGACGCGAAATGTTCCAGCGAGTAGTTTTGATTTGTCTATCGCTGGTGTGTGGGCCATCGCTCCATCGCCCGCTTCGCTCGAACCGTCTCCCACGTCGTGCGTGACTTAACTATCCCCTCCCCCAACACTCGCCTCATTTACTCTGTAACGGCACGCCCACTTCTCTGTCGCTCCACCCGTGCTCTCTCTCCGTCGACGGCGAGCAGCGGCGGCTTCTCCGGCCGATTCTCGGTGCTGGTCTTCTGTTCCACCGGTGAGTATCGACTCAATCGTCCTCACATCCCAGTAGTTCGTGTGCCTCAATTCGTCTAGTAACCGCGCGCCCGCTTCTCTGTCACTCCGCCCCCGCTCTCTCTCTGTCGACGGCGAGTGGCGACGTCTTCTCCGGCCGATTCTCGGTGCTAGTATTCTGTTCCACCGGTGAGTATCGACTCAAGCACCCTCACATCCGCCCCCAGTAGTTCGTGCTCTGTTTCTCGATGCCATTAGTGGCGGGATGTTCGTCGGGATGGTCACATGTTAGAACAGACGAGAAATACGCCCAATGCGTTCAATTCGTGGTGCGGATGCTATTTGTTAGGCCTTGTTTCGCATGCACATCGTTCCAGTGATTAATTTGCCGTTTTCGATTTCATGGCTAGTTGTCGTAATTTTTGAACTGATCCCCTCTGCTACACGGCCCGATTCTGATTCCTAGGGTTTTCTCTAGATGCAAAACCATTATGTATACATTCATGATTCGCCATCAGTGATGTATCCATTCATGATTCTGATTTCTAGGGTTTTCTCTAAATGCTACACGGCTCGATTTCCCTGATTTTTGTTAGCACTATCAGTGGTGTCTCGTTTCATGATGCATTTTGTGTTTCTAACTGATGGATGTGCCATCATTTAACTCACATGAACTTTAATTGTGAATATTACCATTAGTGGTGTGAATAATTTATCAGGAGTCCACTGTAAAATTTATTATGTCACTGAATTCTTAGTTTTGTGATGTCCAATGTATGTGTTTGTGTGTAAGTTGTTTCCATCCCTAATTTTCGTAAGTTATCTTACCCAATACATACATGTTATCGGTGTATTATAAGCAAACAAAAATCCAGGTATTCAATATCTAGTAGAAGCACACATGTCCTTGTCATTCTCTGTTGTGGATAAGTTATCTTGTTGTATGTTCACAAGTTGCCAATGTATCATAAGAATATGTGTGTGACTATTAATTCAATAACTGTGCATCCTTTATGCTCACTTTTTTATCTTTGTTATTCTTGTGTGTCAGGTCACAATGCCAAGGAAGCGCAAATTAGATGATGACTCTGAGGAGGTGAACCCCTTAAAGAAGCATAAGCCTCCCGCAGATTGGAATAGGGCTTCTCCTAGTGCTCTTGTGACTGCCTGTAAGGACATGTCAGATGAGAGAATGGCCGCGATCGATGACATGGATTTCACTAGTTTGCGGAATATCAAGTGTGATAACCTGTTCAATCGGCTTTCTCAATGGCTTGCTGGTCAATACGACCCTGATTCCTGTGAGGTAGTTGTACCTGGTCGCGGAAGGTTACGTGTCAGTGAAGAGTCTGTGCATCGTATAATGGGTGTGCCCCGAGGTGATATTGCGGTGGATTTCAAGGTTCCTACAGATGCACAGCTTGAGCTTGCGGGAGATTGGTGATCTTGGACATGCTCCTAAAACTGTGGATGTATTAAACCTTATCTTGAGCACTAACCGACATGACGACAATTTCAAGCGCTTGTGGCTTGTGCTTGCTGCCAGCACCGTGATGGCGCCGACGACTTCCAACAAGATCAGCACCAGATGGTATCATGTGGTGGTAAGCACATCTGGCTATCTTTCTAGTTCACGCTCTTTATCTCTTTTCTTTTCTGTTTTTTACCTGGTAACTTTTTTGCTTCTTAGTCTGATGATTATGCACATATGCACTTTGATAACTTTCCTTGATTTTTGGAGTGTGGTAATTTCTGTCCCTTTGATTTTTCTATGCTCTGAAGTGTGGTATTTATGTAGTAATGCACCTGATAACTTTATATGAAGGTGTAGTAATTATATAGTAATGCACCGGATAATTTTTATGAAGGTGTAGTAATAACATAGTGATGCACCTGATAACTTTTTTCTGAAGGTGTGGTAATTTTGTTGTAATGCGCCTGATAACTTTTTCTGAAAGTCTGGTAATTATGTAGTAATGCACCTGATAATTTATTTATGCCTTGCAATATGGTAATTTTGACTTACTTCTCAATAATGTGGTAATTGTGTGCTTATGTACTTGGTGATTCAATGCTTTAACAGTGTTTTAAATGTCTACTTATGTCCCCTGCTAACTCGTGTGCATACATTCCTCTATGTTTCATGTGTTTTCTTTTTTTTTCGCAGCAAAATATTGGCAATGTAAAAAAACCTCAACTGGTGCAAATTTATTGCGGATCAGCTTCACAAAGCCCTTTCGAAGGAAAGCCTACGACGGGCTGCCTCCTATTCTACAATGTTAGTCCCCCTATTCTTTTTTTGTTCCCACGATTTTTGGATTGTACGTCTTATTCCGCCAAACAACTAGATTGTAATGACCTTTTCTGTTTTTCCAGCTTCTGTATATAGATGCTATTAACTTAACTGGCCTTGGTATCATCTTGCCTAATGGTCCTTTTGCAATTTATGTGTGGACGAATGAGTTGGCATCGAAAGTTCTCTGGATGAATGTCCAGAGGGACAAGCTTTCTTATGGGAAAGTCATTTTTCTTACCTTCTATGTATTGCCATCTTTTTTTATCAAGATCTTAATTTGTTTTTATCATATATTTTTTTCAGCTTAAGCCCCAATATGGTCAAGACTATTGCTTGTTTGGTGGCTTACAAGGTCTAGATAAATTCATGCATGTTCATGCACCGCAAAACTGTTCTAAACAGGTATTTTAATCTTTTTTGTGCGTTTGGGTATTTTTGTTTTCCTTTTCCTTGTAAATATTGTTATAAAGACCTGATAATTTGTATTGTTTTTAGGATGGTAACTTTTATTTTTTATTTTTTAGATTCTCACTTTGGAATAACTTCATTTGAACTTATATTTGTGTGGTATTTTTAGTTGTTTTGCCATGGTACTTAATGTCTCTCACAACCTGATTATTTGTTTTTTCATTCATGATTTTCTATCAGAAACTTGCTAAAGCTTCTGCTATTGTGGGTCACTTTTCATCTTGCATGGTTGGCCTCCTGGATGGTCTTGTTAATGAGTTCATGTCCTTGGATGATGAAGACAGCTCATGGATGTCCCGTGTGTTAGAGAGCCAACTAAAGGGTTTATCTTCTGCTGCCGGGAAGACTGCCGAGAAGACTGCAAGCACCCGTCCTGCATCCCGCTCGCGTGAAGTAAAAGATACCGGCAAGCAAACTGTCGAAGGTTCAGATTCTGATCATGAGGATAGTGATGGTGGCGGTGATGGTCACTCTGACGAAGATCTAGATTTTCATGTTCATTACCATGGTTCTTCAGGTGGACCGAATGCCCATGAGGCTTCAGGTAGTGGGGGTAGTGCTGGACCGAATGCCCATGATGCTTCAGGTAGTGGCGCGGCGAATGCGATGTGGGTGCAACCATGTTTGCAACTGCCGATGTGTCAGTAAGGTCAGCCGGAATTGATGGAACTGCTACTCCAGGAACCGATCAGCCTCTCGAGTCTCAGATTATGCTTACTGCACGTTCCGGGAATGTATCTAGTGATGGATTGCATAACCAGCCAGATATGACGGATACTCAAAATGAGGTTGCTGTTGATGCTTCTGTGAAGAGGTGCGGTTCTTCTCTCGTCCATAACTTGGAAAATCAATATTCCAGGCGTCGCACACCTACCTTCTCCGCTCATGGCCACTGGTACAACTGTTTCTGACCAGTCGTCGTTGGATTATACACATCGTTCTATCAAGGAAATAGTCATCAATGAGCTTGGCATTATAGGCCCTGATTAGGGCACTAACTCAGTAATTGCCAATCCCACGCGGAAGAAGCAACATCCTCGCAAGTGAGTTTCTTATCATCTGCTAGTTGATTTGTTATTATTTTCATTTGTTATATTGCATGTTTTAGCTGGTAACTTCTTTCAATATAAGCTGGTAACTAATGTTATATTTAGGTGTTGTATGCAAATATAATCTGATAACTAATATTAATATAAGCTAGTAACTAATGTTTTTATAAGTTGGTAATGTCCATGATTATTTTTCTTTGTGTACATACTTACTTGTTGTTACTCTTTTGTGTTATCACTTTTCCTAGCACCTAGCTTCTGATAATTAGAAGTAACTATGTCTGGATAGTTTCTATTCCTTAATAAGCCTGTGTTTTTTTCTAGAATGGATAGTAATTATATCATGGTAAGGCTGATAACTTTTAGTAGTTATTTTCATGATAATAACTTTAGTTTTTTATTTGAACAATATGTAGTTTAACTTTGTTTGCATGATAATTTTAGTAATTATATGCTGGTAAGCATGTGTTATTTGTCTACGGTAACATTTTTCTCACGTGCACTATATCCTTTTCAAATAATAACTTGTCAGGTGTTTGAATGCTCCATCTATTAGTGTTGCCGACCTTCAGCAAACGCGGTTTACCAGTGTGGGTGTCACGTCTCAGGAGATACCTAGTAATCCTGCGCGTTCTTCGGCAGATGTTGACTCGTCTGACACGTCACGTAGGTGATTATGAATGTTATTTTTCCTCGCTATATGATATATAAATGATTTTCTCTATTTTTTATTTTTCATTTGTAAATTAGGTGAATATATACCGGTAATTTAACTCTTTTATGCGTGGCATCATAATCTGTATGGTAATGACAGGTAGTTTTTATAGTCAAAGCTCTTACAATATTTACTTTTATTTTTAGCATGATAAATTTGTTGGTAACTTTGTTATCTTCATAGTTACCATCTTCATTAATGATTCGTGATGATGTTGAATTTTTGCATTATGTGGATAACCAAGTTGGCCATAAGCTGTCAAATAATTTGAATACAAGCTGGTAACTAAAGTTATTTTTTAGCTGGTAACTTCTGTCAATATAAGCTGGTAACTAATGTTATTTTTAGCTGTTGTATGCAAATATAATATGATAACTAATGTTAATATAAGCTGATAACTAATGTTTTTATAAGCTGGTGATGTCCATGTTTATTTTTCTTTGTGTGCAGCAAGAAGACCAAGATTACTGTGAGGAAGGTTACGAAGTCTTCTAAAGTTGTAGTTGCAACTAGGTCTTCTCCTCGTGTTGCTCCCAAGGACACGAAAGATGATTTTAAAGACTCCCTCGTGTTTACTTCTCCAATGGCTGTTGTGCAAGATAATGCCCCTGTGAGGAATTCACCAGATGCTGGTTTTGGAGCTGTGGATGAGCTCGCGGCAACAACCACTATTACTCAAGTGGTAGATGAAATTGCCAATGTTGTTATTGGCACTGAAGCTAAAATTTCTGCTGATCAACCTAAAGGAATTGCTCCTCCAATGAGTGTTGTTGTAGCTGAAACTTCTGCTGATCAACCTCAAGGAATTGCTCCTTCAATGAGCGTTGTCGTGCTAAAACTTGTGCTGATCAAGATCAAGAATTGCTCCTCCAATGAGCGCTACCGTAGCTGAAGATGTCCAAGCTCCTATCAAAATACCATGTGTTGTTCAAGCTCAAGTTGAATCTGCCCAATCCAATGTGGCAGAAACAGTTGAAACTGAAGATGCATTGTTTGTTGAAGCTCAACCTGGGGATGACCAAGTCACCGCCCAAGAATTCAGCATTAATGCAGATGTAGAAGATGTTGTTGCTGATAGGGCCTACTGGAATTTCACCCCACCATCTTGCTCTCTTGGCATAGATTTTGGCCCCACACCGCCTGCATTTTATATTATCGACGGCTGCAGTCCCAGCTGCAGTTCCAACACCGCCCCCAGCGGTTGTTTCGACAACTCAAGCACCAGCAGTGGTCCCAGCGGTTAACAATGCTTCGCAAGACCGAGCAACAGCATCCCCAATTGATCATATGGCAGTAGCACCACGAGATTTAAAGAACACAGAAGATAATCCTATCGACTCCAACCCGTTTTCATGCATGAGCCTGCTGACCTTGGTAAGTGAAGGCATCTATGTGTCTTCGCTTTTATCACAAAAGAGTGATGGCATGGATGTCTGCTTTGCGAAGACCTTTTTTATGCTTTTAGTTTGATCCTTGTGTGTATATTTATGCTTTTTTTATCCTATGTATGGACAACCTCCCCCCCCCCTCACATGTAATGACTTCTGCTTTTGTGTGTGTGCTATGTAATGAACTATGTGTTTTCATTTCACATTTGCGCTCTTTTATTTTTTATGTTGTCTGGTGTGTGGATGTATTATATGTGATTATTATTGTCCATTATTCCTGGTAACTTTCACTAACATCCGACTGATAATTATTTGCTAACTAGTTACTTAAATGGTAACATTTGTGATCATACCCTAATAACTTCTGCTATCACCATGCTGATAACTTCAACCCTTTGTATGGCAACTTCTGCTATCACCATGCTAACATCTGACTGATAATTGTAGTGCTCTACTTTTAACTGATAAATACAGCGCTCTACATGAAATATATTTGTACCTTGTTTTCCAGCTTACCATTTTATCATATGGTAACTTTCACCATGATAACTTTTTGCGAATGTTGTGCTAGTATTTTTTGTTCTAACTAGATACCTACATGTTTTCATTTTTTTGCTAACTAGTTACTTAAATGGTAACATTTGTGATCATACCCTGATAACTTATGTTATCACCATGCTGATAACTTCAACCCTTTTTGTTTCCTTTATTGATGCTGTAAATACACCCCTCCCCCTCCTTTCCCTGCACGCACAGACAGACCATTCTAATACATTTATGTTGCCCCTTTAACTATCCTCACCCCCCTCATTTTCTTCCCTTTTTCTCTCTAAAGTAATTATATCATCATTATGTATTATCTATCACTTTTTTCTTTAGCTGTTTTTCCACATATTTGACATTCCTTTTTTCGGTTCACAAACTGACCTGATCGCAACTTTTTAAAGAGCATCGATTTCGAGTTTATGATGCGGATGTTCAAGACGACGATGTAATTATGTGGGTTGAAGAAGTCGAACGTGCCACTGTTAGAGCAAAAGCAAATTACGGTTCTGTAAAAGGTACTGGTAGGAAGATTTTATTTACCAAACTTTTTCCTACTGCCAACCTTGATAACATCATTATCTTCATGTTGATAATTTACTGTTCTAAACTCTGATAAATTCTTTTCTTTTTGTTTCCCCATAATATTTCTTTCCATCATTCCCAACTCTGATAACTCCCTTCACTTTTCTTCTAGACCACCCCACCAGCCCTGAATTTGCTACACCAATTATTCAACCTCCCTATGGTAATCATTCAGCCAGTGTGACTCCTAAATCGTACATTCGGAAAGTTAGGGTAAGTCGCCCATCGTAGTTCCTTCTGCCTCCATATTGTGGCCTCACAGCATCTGCACTCGAAGAGGTTATTTACGCAGAAGTTATCAAGCACACCACTGATTCAGTTGACTCCAAGATAAAACAGTAATTGCAACACCCCAAAAATTTAACCGGGTTTTAGTTATTAAAATTTTGCCAGGAGTTTAAAAATTTTGCCTGCAAGAATATCTCTGTTGATTTCAAAACTTTTCCCTTAATATTATGGAATTTATCCCAAGTGGATCCCTCCAAAATATATCGGACTTCTATGCCATCTCATTAAAACAATTTCCAAATCAGTAGGTTTATTTATTAAATTATTTCACCCTGAGCTTTATCCATTAAAATGACTTGTTTTAAGTTTTGGAGCTCCTTTTTGTACTACAACCAGTTGATGAACTTAACTAAAAATCCAACCAAAATTTGGAGATGTCATGTGATGCCTCTAAATCACTTTTATGCAATACTATAGTTCATTCATTGCATATTTTGAGTGCTACACATGTTTTTCTTCTCTGGTCCAGTGGGCAATTTTACACTGCAACCCTTTTAAAAATTTGTTTCTAGCTTCTACCAAAATTATGGGATGTCAGTAGCAGCATATGATTCCATTATATGCAAAGACCCAATGATGTTCTTTGAGAATTTTGAGTAAATCAACCTAATCTTCATTCTGGTCCATCAAGATGGTTTGTACAGCATCCCTATTATTGCTTGCTCTTTGGCCCTTGATTCCTTCTCCTACTTGTAGTCCTCCATGATAAACCCCTAAGTCCAGAAGCATGCAACCTTTGGCATATTTTTGGTTCATGAAATAAGGCCACTCACATCCTGTCTAGATTTGAAGTTCTGCAAAACTTGCACTAGCAAGTTTGTGCTTTTCACCAACTAACCTCACCACCCTCTTGTGCACCCACAGAGACACTGATCTGGAAGATTTGGCCACTCCAAGAAAAGCCTAAGTGCCTGTGGCATTTTGTCAAACACCTGGAGGGCATGTTCAGTTTTGACATGAATTGTTGTTGACATCTTGAACTTTGTCTCTGGCCAAACCACCTTGTCCCTTGAGCTTCCCTCTATCACTAACCTACTACATTACCCCAACCTCACTGTGACTCAGGCGTGCCACGGCATTGTGTCGAACACCTTCCGTCGTGCAATTGGGCGCACCAGAACAGCGTATTGCAGCAGCGTGCGCCAGGCGCCAGCGTCACGCCCGCCTCACCCCAGCCGTGACCGACCGCAGCCAAGACGCCGTGTCCCTTGCGCGCTGCATGCCCCCCCTCACACCGCAGCGCCAGCGAAACCTCGCCGCGTCCCCGGCAAGCCAAGGACTAGCCGCCACGGCCGCCCGACAACCCTGCTCAAGCCAGCGCCGCCCAAGCCACCCCGGCTCGCCACCTGCCCCTGTGAACAGCGCAAGCTTATCTCCTCGCTCGTCGGCTAGCTCCCGTCGTTGCCACGTCGCCCAAGCTACAGGGAGGCGGTTCGCCGTCGTCCTTATCGCCGGCCGCATCGAACCGACCTCCACCGCCTATATAAGGGCCTCGGAGCTCCATCTAGCCCTCGATCAACCTCCAGTGATCCTCCTAGAGCTACCACAGCCAAGATTCAAGAGGAAGGCCTTCTTCCCGAGTCCGGCCAGTTCGATCGCCGCCAAGCCCCTGTTGATTCCGTCACCACCAGGGCCTCTCCTTCTCCAATCTCTCCACCAAGAACTCCCCTCCCTCTCGCGAGTGCAACCCTCGATCAATTTTGGTGGAGACCACCGCAGCCCAAAATCACTTTGTCACGGGCCCCCTCGCGCGGAGCTGCGGCCACGGCGACTCCTCCACCTCCGGCGACCTGCGACCACCGGGAGGACCGCCTAGGAGTGGCGGATCCATCCTGCTCTTAGATGCCCATGAAAAGACGCCGTTAGCGGTGGCGATCGCGGACGCCCGCCTTTGCTCGGGCGAGAGAAGAGGAGGAGAGGACTAGTCAAACCTGACCGGTGGGACCCTGGACCCACTGTCGGTGACCCGTCCCCATCCACGTGGGTCAAGTGGAAGCGCACTTCAAATGCGCTTTTCGGCGTGTCGCTTTTATTTGAAACGTTTTTCTTTTACTTTTATTTTATATAACAGATTTTGACCAAACTTTGACCTCTTGTATCTTTTAAAATCGACTCCAATTAAATTGATTCTTTTCCTACCTCTTTCAAATATTGTCTAGTTTATTTTAAGATTTATTTGAAAAAATTTCAAAACAACTTTTGTGCTGTTTTTATTTTTGTGTGTTAATTCTTTATTATTTTCAAAATAGGATTTTTGAAGAGAGGATAATTATTTCAAGAGTTTGAAATGCACCCTGCCTTCCCGTGACCTGAAGGCAAGCATTCTGAACCCCGCCATAAATATTTTTGTGTGTTTGATGACACATTTATAACATCACCTCACTTTGGAGAAACTTGTTATTTCATGTGATATGATCATATGCATGGGTGCATGTTAGTGATTTCCATGCTGTTGGAAATGAACACACTTGTGATGATAATCATCCTCATGTGCCTTGCATGCATACGGCAGAACCGGAAAACCTCTGCCTTGGGTAGGCATGAGTTTGTCGCCGGTCTCCATCGGGACGGTTATATCAGGTATGGCATGGTAAGGTAATATGAGCGGTGACTCTGCTGGTTGAAATATATTCGTTATGCTAATCCTGCAGGAATACTTAAACCTCTGAGTCGACCGTAGATCGAGTCTTGTTCGATAACCCCATACTTGCTTCAGACTACCACTCGTCTACGCAACAAGTAGAGTACGGTTCATAAGTTGTCAACCTCTTTCTAGCACACACCGCATGAGAGGCCAGGTGGAAGATACGGGTTGTAGCTGGTAGGCAGGCCACCTGGTCCGGGGCATGGGTGTTTCGGTTGAGACCAAGAGGGAGGCCACCCCTTAGAGTGCATAATATAAATTTGATCCCATGCTACGCGAGGTTGTAGCCTCCCACTTAGAGCTTGCTTGGCGGTGTCGTGGGTGATTCGGACACGTGTGATTTAAGCGGTGTGTGCAAGTTAGGTGTGTTTTCAACAAAAGGCCGTGAAGCGGAATTAGTCCCGATGGACTAAAGGAATCCTTTACTCGTGGGTAAAGAGTACACCCTCTGCAGAGATTAAACCTATTCGAATAGCCGTGTCCATGGTTAAGGATTACAGTCTGGGATGAGTCAAGTGTCGATCTTTGTGTCGGTCTGCGGAGGTGAAACGGTTAAATCAGAACTGATATTTCAACTTGTGACATGTGATAATGATGATTATTATTTGGTTGTGGACTAACCCGTAATATTTTTGGTATTATCGAATATCCCTGGGATGGTTTTACCTCCGGTATATTCACTATGATTATTTCTTTTAAAGCCCTTTATGTGGTGTCGCTCAGACGCCCGACTGGGGCATTTCTTTTAAAGCCCTTTATGTGGTGTCGCTCGGGCGCTTGATGTGGCATTTCTTTTAAAGCCCTTTATGTGGTGTCACTCGGGCCTTGACCGTGGCATTTCTTTTAAAGCCCTTTATGTGGTGTCGCTCGACGCCTTGATGTGGCATTTCTTTTAAAGCCCTTTATGTGGTGTCGCTCGGGCCCCGATCGTAGCATTTCTCTTAAAGCCCTTTATGTGGTGTCGCTCGGACACCCGATCGTATGTATTTCTTTTAAAGCCCTTTATGTGGTGTCGCTCGACGCCTTGGTATGGCATTTCTTTTAAAGCCCTATATGTGGTGTCGCTCAGACGCCCGACGGTGGCATTTCTTTTTAAAGCCCTTTATGTGGCATTGCTTCAGACGCCCGATCGGTGCCTTTTATTGTTATTATTATGATATTGCATTTCCATAAATAACCTGCTTACATGCATCAGAGATTATTTACCTTTTGTGACTGACGTCATGAGCATAAATATTTTCAACACATCATTATTGTATTATTCCTGTGTTCATAATGTTTGCGAGTACATTCAAAGTACTCACTGGCTTGTCCCTGGCTATTGTCTTGGCCAGATTTCTTTTGCGGAGAGGAGCGACCGTGATGACATCCCCGGAACCTAAACAACGGTGATAGCAGCCTCGCGAAGATAGGAGTTAACCTGGTCAGCTGTTCCCGTGGGAAATGGAGTTCCATGGACACTGATGTTTCACAACCCGCTTCCGCCATCAACCACTAGAAATCATTTGTTGTACTCACAGACCAGAATGGTCTTGTACTACATATTTTATGTTTTGCTTGGAATTTCTGTATCAAGTTGGTGCCTCATCAGCTAACAGTTATCCTGGGGCTGATGAGCACAAGGGCCATTTTTCTGGGAATTTATGCCCGGAGAATCGGTCCCCACAGTAATGACATTTACTATTTTCCTTTTCTCTAGTATTTTGACCCCTCACTGGCAAAACATTAGCTTATATACCATTTTTTTTCTTTGTTTGCTTTTCAGTATTAGGGTTATTGACATTGATGGGCGGTGGGTCACATTGGAGGAGCTCGCTAATAGTTTGATAGAAGGTGGTCAAGTTTCGAATAATATTGCAGAGCTCCACATCCGAACTCTTTCTGATTCAGTACCCCCAGGGAAGATCATCTTTCCGTGGTTGCTGTCAGTATATCTTCTCATACATGATATGACGAGCAAGTTCCTAATCAAACATTTCCGTCGTGATGCAAACTACATACTTAGTCACCAAAATCAGGTACAATTTTTTACGTAAACTACATACTTTTCTTATTTTAAATCATACAAGTTGTTTTTTAGTTGGTATAACAGGAAATTTTATCAGGCTCTTATTTTGGTTTTGTCAGACATCGTACCATTAAAGAATTGCAGCTGGTACCTAGTTATGTTACTTTTACTGGTAACATATGTTGTCAGTGTCCTGATAACTTTGCCTTTTTAACTGTAAATGCATTGATAACTTCTTGTGTTCATGTGTTCACATTTTTCCTTTCTGTGGTAACTTCCATGTATGCCTACTGGTAACATATGTTGTCAGTGTCTTGATAACTTTGCCTTTTTAACTGTAAATGCATTGATAACTTCTTGTGTTCATGTGTTCACATTTTTTTAATAGCTACTGTTTCCAACACTGCAAAGGTTGGGACCTCTACCAAAGGACGGGCATTGGTATGTCTTGTGCCTTAATCTCAAGGCAAAACGATTTGAAGTTCTTGATTCTCTTCGTCCACAAGATAGCCCTTCGCTCATCACACATGCGACGAAGCTTATGAATGGCATTAAAAAAGTCTGGTTGATTGCGTACAAGGACTCGAGTAAGAAGATCCAAGACTATGATCTTGTGTACATAGATGTGTTCAAACAGGACAATGAGTTAGTTTTTTTGGCTAGTACTCCATCATTTTTTCCATCTAAATACCCGGTAACTTAGTAGTGTAGCATTTTAAAAGTTCATTCACCTTTTTGCTTATCTTATTTTGCTTTTTAACACATTTTTATTTTTTTCCTTACATCACTGATTGCGGCTTCTTCGCGTTCAAGATCTTGGAGTTCTGGGATGGTAAAAATATCCCGACAATAACTAAGGAACAGATCCCAGCGCGGAGGAAGATATTGACAAGCATGTGGCTGGACCATCCTCTTAACAAATGCACGCAATGGCGCTATCACTTGTTCAACAAGGAGTAATTGATGTGAGAAATTTGCACCAATATAAGTTTTGATTTTATGTTTAAGAACGATGATAGTTTTATACATTTTTTCTGGGCTGATTACTATCTTTTTTATACATTTTTGCTGATAACTTATGTTAGTCAATGCTGATAACATACTATATCAGGTGTTGATAACTTTCTTTTTCATGGTGTCATAACATTTTTCTCACAAACAAAGAACGATAACTAATCTCATTCTCATTTCTGAAAATCCCCATTACATTCTGGACGATAAATTACATGTTTCAGTGCTGATAACTTTTCATTACATGGTGTCTCGACACCGTTTTACACAATAAAATGGGTAAAATTGATAAGTAAAATCTCTAACTTGCATTTCAATGCCCATCTAACTTGCATTTCTCGGTGCGGGATGGGTGAGGTACATTTGTGTTTATCATGATTTGTCGACCCGCAGACTCTACACTTCCTCTCTTTTTTTGGTTTTGCAATGTCAAATGGGTGCTGGAATCTTTTCTCTCTCGGACGCCCTTTCGTAGTATACTTAGTATCACTATTGTGTTTGATGATTGGGATCCCTCGGCCCTGGAACTGGAAAATATTTCCAGACAAATGCGTGATAAGAATGCTTCCTTGATGCGCTACTAGGACACCTTCAGTGGCACTAGTCCCTGGTGGTGAAGAAAACATGTGTGCTTCTTTTCCCTCATCTTTTTCCTTTCTTGCTTTCTTTAGCTGCCTCTTTTTTAGTGCATCCATGTCATCTCTGAAAGCATTAACATGCTTCCTTGCTAATGCCATCCCTTCATCAGTAGTGCAAGCGTATTTTGCTTGTTCCTTGAAATCATTCAGAATAGATGTATATCTCATGATATTTTTTCCTTCCTCTGTCATACCCTTCTTAACTGTTGGCTGTTGGTAATCAGTCTCAACAAGATCCTCTTCTGGATCCCATGTCCACCTATCCAGGATATACCTCCTCGGTATCTCGTAGACTCCAATCTGTTCCATTACTCGTAGTATGTGTGCGCACAATAGCCCATCGTGATCAAACTTGCAACAAGTGCATGAGTATACCCCTTCATCCTTGTTCTCCTGCACATGGTAGTCCCTATCCCCATACTTTGGTTGTATGCCTCGGAGCGACCACATCCGGAAGGTTCCATCTTGCAAAGTGTTGCATCCGTAAGCAGTCTTTAGCTTCATATTTACCTGGAACTTGGAGAACAGATTTTGTGTGTATATCCCTCGCATCTGTAACTCGATTGGGTTCAATGAATACATGTCTGCCTCTTTGTAAATTGTGTCCACTTGCTCTTTTGCCACAACCTGAAGGAAATATGCCCTAGAGGCAATACTAAAGTTATTATTTATTTCCTTATTTCATGATAAATGTTTATTATTCATGCTAGAATTGTATTAACCGGAAACATAATACATGTGTGAATACATAGACAAACATAGTATCAGTAGTATGCCTCTACTTGACTAGCTCGTGAATCAAAGATGGTTAAGTTTCCTAGCCATGGACATGAGTTGTCATTTGATTAACGGGATCACATCATTAGGAGAATGATGTGATTGACTTGACCCATTCCGTTAGCTTAGCACTTGATCGTTTAGTATGTTGCTATTGCTTTCTTCATGACTTATACATGTTCATATGACTATGAGATTATGCAACTCCGTTTACGGAGGAACACTTTGTGTGCTACCAAGCGTCTAGCGTAATCGGGTGATTATAAAGGAGCTCTACAGGTGTCTCCAAAGGTACATGTTGAGTTGGCGTATTTGAGATTAGGTTTTGTCACTCCGATTGTCGGAGAGGTATCTCTGGGCCCTCTCGGTAATGCACATCACTATAAGCCTTGCAAGCAATGTAGCTAATGAGTTAGTTACGGAATGATGCATTATGTAGCGAGTAAAGAGACTTGTCGGTAACGAGATTGAACTAGGTATTGGATACCGACGATCGAATCTCGGGCAAGTAACATACCGATGACAAAGGGAACAACGTATGTTGTTATGCGGTTTGACTGATAAAGATCTTCGTAGAATATGTAGGAGCCAATATGAGCATCCAGGTTCCGCTATTGGTTATTGGCCGGAAACAGTTCTAGGTCATGTCTACATAGTTCTCGAACTCGTAGGGTCCGCACGCTTAACGTTACGATGACAATTTTATTATGAGTTTATAAGTTTTGATGTACCGGAGGTTGTTCGGAGTCCCGGATGTGATCATGGACATGACGAGGAGTCTCGAAATGGTCGAGACATAAAGATCGATATATTGGAATCCTATATTTGGATATGGGAATAATTCCGGGTGAAATCGGGATTTTACCGGAGTACCGGGGGTTACCGGAACCCCCCGGGGGTTATTGGGCCTACATGGGCCCTAAGGGAGAAGAGGAGAGGAGGCAAGAGGTGGGCTGCGCCCCCTCCCCTCCCTAGTCCGAATAGGACAAGAAGAGGCGGCGCCCCTTTCCTTCCCTCTTCCTCCTCCTTCCCCTTCTCCTTCTCCAACTACGAAGAAGGAGTCCTACTCCCGGTGGGAGTAGAGACTCCCCTTGGCGCGCCCTCCTTGGCGGCCGCCCCTCCCCTTGGCTCCTTTATATCACGGAGGCGGGGCACCCTAGAACACACAAGTTGATCTTCGTGATGGTTCCTTAGCCGTGTCGGTGCCCCTCCACCATATTCCACCTCGATCATATCGTGGCGGTGCTTAGGCGAAGCCTGCATCGATAGAACATCATCATCGTCACCACACGTCGTCTTGTGGAACTCATCCCGACACCTGCTGGATGGGTCGGGGATCGTCATCGAGCTGAGCGTGTGCTGAACTTCGGAGGTGTCGTGCGTTCGGTGCTTGGATCGGTCGGATCGTGAAGGCGTACGACTACATCAACCGCGTTGTCATAACGCTTCCGCTTACGGTCTACGAGGGTACGTGGACAACACTCTCCCCTCTCGTTGCTATGCATCACCATGATCTTGCGTGTGAGTAGGAATTTTTTTGAAATTACTACGTTTCCCAATAGTGGCATCCGAGCCAGGTTTTATGCGTAGATGTTATATGCACGAGTAGAACACAAGTGAGTTGTGGGCGATACATGTCATATTGCTTACCAGCATGTCATACTTTGGTTCAGCGGTATTGTTGGATGAAGCGGCTCGGACCGACATTACGCGTACACTTACGCGAGACCGGTTCTCCCGACGTGCTTTGCACAGAGGTGGCTAGCGGGTGTCAGTTTCTCCAACTTTAGTTGAACCGAGTGTGACTACGCCCGGTCCTTGAGAAGGTTAAAACATCACCAACTTAACAAACTGTTGGGTAACGTAGTAATTTCAAAATTTTCCTACGATCACGCAAGACCATGGTGATGGCATAGCAACGAGAGGGAGAGTGTCCGCGTACGCACTCGTGAGACCGAAAGCGAAGCGTTATATTAACGCGGTTGATGTAGTCGACGCCTTCACGATCCGACCGATCCAAGCACCGCACTCGCACCTCCGAGTTCTTGGCACACGCTCAGCTCGATGACGATCCCCGAGCTCCGATCCAGCAAAGCGTCGGGAAGGAGTTCCGTCAAGACGACGGCGTGGTGACGATCTTGATGTTCTATCGCCGCAGGCTTCGCTAAGCACCGCTACAATATGACCGAGGTGGAATATGGTGGAGGGGGGCACCGCCTGCACGGCTAAGGAACGATCCGTAGATCAACTTGTGTGTTCTAGGGTGCCCCCTGCCCCGTATATAAAGGAGCAAGGGGAGGGCCGCCAGCCTTGGGCGCGCACTAAGGAGGGGGAAGTCCTCCTCCTAGTAGGAGTAGGACTCCCTTTCCTAGTCCTACTAGGAAGAGGGAAGGAAGGAAAGAGAGGAGAGGGAGAGGGAAGGGGGCTGCGCCTCCTAGTCCAATTCGGACTCCCCATGGAGGGGGCACCACCTCCTGGTGCAGCCCTCTCTCCCCTCTTGGCCCAATAAGGCCCATAACTTCCCGGGGTTCCGTAACCCTCCCAGCACTCGGTTTTCTCCGAAACTTCCGGAACCTTTCCTGTCCGAATATAACCATCCAATATATCAATCTTTATGTCTCGACCATTTCGAGACTCCTCGTCATGTCCGTGATCACATCCGGACTCAACTCCTTCGTACATCAAAATACATAAACTCATAATAACCGCCATTGAAACCTTAAGCGTGCATGGACCCTACGGTTCGAGAACTATGTAGACATGACCTAGAACTATTCTCGGTCAATAACCAATAGCGGAACCTGGATGCTCATATTGGTTCCTACATATTCTACGAAGATCTTTATCGGTCAAACCGCATAACAACATACGTTGTTCCCTTTGTCATCGGTATGTTACTTTCCGAGATTCGATCGCTTCGATCCAATACCTAGTTTAATCTCGCTATCGAAAGTCTCTTTACTCGCTCCGTAATACATCATCTCACAACTAACTCTTTAGTTGCAATGCTTGCAAGGCTTTATGTGATGTGTATTACCGAGAAGGCCTAGAGATACCTCTCCCACAATCGGAGTGACAAAACCTAATCTCAAATACGCCAACCCAACAAGTACCTTTGGAGACACCAGTAGTACTCCTTTATAATCACCCGCCACGCCAGACGCTTGGTAGTACCCAAAGTGTTCCTCCGTAAATGGAGTTGCATAATCTCATAGTTACAGAACATGTATGGGTCATGAAGAAAGCATTAACATACTAAACGATCAAGTGTTAAGCTAACGGAATGGGTCATGTCAATCAGATCATTCAACTAATGATGTGACCTTGTTAATCAAATAACAACTCCTTGTTCATGGTTAGGAAACATAACCATCTTTGATTAACAAGCTAGTCAAGTAGAGGCATACTAGTGACATACTGCTTGTCTATATATTCACACATGTATTATGTTTCCTGTTAATACAATTCTAGCATGAATAATAAACATTTATCATGATATAAGGAAATAAATAATAACTTTATTATTGCCTCTAGGGCATATTTCCTTCATCCTCCCACTTGCACTAGAGTCAATAATCTAGATTACAAAGTAATGATCCTTACACCCATGGAGTCTTGGTGCTGATCATGTTTTGCTCGTGGAAGAGGCTTAGTCAACGGTCCGCAACATTCAGATCCGTATGTATTTTGCAAATCTCTATGTCTCCCACTTGGACTTGGTCCCGAATGGAATTGAAGCGTCTCTTGATGTGCTTGGTCCTCTTGTGAAATCTGGATTCTTTTGCCAAGGCAATTGCACCAAGATTGTCACGTAAGATCTTCATCGGTCCCGATGCACTAGGTATGACATCTAGATCGGAAATGAACTCTTTCATCCAGACTCCTTCATTTGCTGCTTCGAAGCAGCTATGTACTCCGCTTCACATGTAGATCCCGCCACGACGCTTTGTTTAGAACTGCACCAACCGACAGCTCCACCGTTTAATAAAAACACGATCCGGTTTGCGATTTAGAATCGTCCGGATCGGTGTCAAAGCTTGCATCGACGTAACCATTTACGACTAGCTCTTTGTCACCTCCATATACGAGAAACATATCCTTAGTCCTTTTCGGTATTTCAGGATGTTCTTGACCGCTGTCCATGATCCACTCTGGATTACTTTGGTACCTTCCTGCCAAGCTTACAGCTAAGCATCGTCGTGTCTGGTACACAGCATTGCATACATGATAGAGCCTATGGCTGAAGCATAGGAACATCTTTCATTTTCTCTCTATCTTCTGCTGTGGTCGGGCATTGAGTCGACTCAATCTTACACCTTGTAACACAGGTAAAAACCTTTCTTTGCCTGATCCATTTTGAACCTTTTCAAAACTTTATCAAGGTATGTGCTTTGTGAAAGTCCAATCAAGCGTCTTGATCTATCTCTATAGATCTTGATGCCTAATATGTAAGCAGCTTCACCGAGGTCTTTCATTGAAAACTTTTATTCAAGTATCCTTTTATGCTATCCAGAAATTCTATATCATTTCCAATCAATAATATGTCGTCCACATATAATATTAGAAATGCTACTGAGCTCCCACTCACTTTCTTGTAAATACAGCTTCTCCAAAAGTCTCATATAAACCCATATGCTTTGATCACACTATTAAAGCGTTTATTCCAACTCCGAGAGGCTTGCACTGACCATAAATTGATCGTTGGAGCTTGCACACTTTGTTAGCACCTTTTGGATCGACAAAACCTTCTGGTTGTATCATATACAACTCTTCTTCTAGAAATCCATTCAAGAATGCAGTTTTACATCCATTTGCCAAATTTCATAATCATAAAATGCGGCAATTGCTAACATGATTCGGACGGACTTAAGCATCGCTACTGGTGAGAAGGTCTCATCGTAGTCAACCCCTTGAACTTGTCGAAAACCTTTTGCAACAAGTCGAGCTTTGTAGACAGTTACATTACCATCGCGTCGGTCTTCTTCTTAAAATCCATTTATTCTCAATAGCTTGCCGATCATCGGGCAAGTCTACCAAAGTCCATACTTTGTTCTCATACATGGATCCCATCTCAGATTTCATGGCTTCAAGCCATTTTGGAATCTGGGCTCACCATCGCTTCTTCATAGTTCGAGGGTTCATCATGATCTAGTAGCATGACTTCCGTAATAGGATTACCGTACCACTCACAGTGCGGATTTTGTTCTGGTTGATCTACTGAAGTTCGGTGACAACTTGATCTGAAGTTTCATGATCTTTATCATTATCTTCCTCACTAAGCTGGTGTAGGTGTTACGAAACTGATTTACGTGATTTAACTACTTTCCAATAAGGGAGCTGGTACTATTACCTCATCAAGTTCCACTTTCCTCCCACTCACTTCTTTCGAGAGAAACTCCTTCTCTAGAAAGGATCCATTTTAGCAACGAATGTTTTGCCTTCGGATCTGTGATAGAAGGTGTACCCAATTGTCTCCTTTGGGTATCCTATGAAGACACATTTCTCGATTTGGGTTCAAGCTTATCAGGTTGAAGTTTCTTCACATAAGCATCGCAACCCCAAACTTTCGAAACGACAACTTTGGTTTCTTGCTAAACCATAGTTCATAAGGCGTCGTCTCAACGGATTTTGACGGTGTCCTATTTAACGTGAATGCGGCCGTCTCAAGAGCATAACCCCAAAATGATAGCGGTAAATCTGTAAGAGACATCATAGATCGCACCATATCCGATAAAGTGCGATTCTGACGCTCGGACACACCATTGCGCTGTGGTGTTCGGGTGGCGTGAGTTGCTAAACTATTCCGCTTTGTTTCAAATGTAGACCAAACTCAGTAACTCAAATATTCGCCTCCACGATCAGATCGTAGAAACTTTATTTTCTTATTACGATGATTTTCAACTTCACTCTGAAATTCTTTGAACTTTTCAAATGTTTCGGACTTATGTTTCATTAAGTAGATATACCCATATCTGCTCAAATCATCTGTGAAGGTGAGAAAATAACGATATCCGCCACGAGCTTCAACATTCATTGGACCACATACATCCGTATGTATGATTTCCAATAAATCTGTTGCTCTCTCCATAGTACCGAGAACGGTGTTTTAGTCATCTTGCCCATGAGGCACGGTTCGCAAGTGCCAAGTGATTCATAATCAAGTGACTCCAAAAGTCCATCAAGATGGAGTTTCTTCATGCGTTTTACACCGATATGACCTAAACGGCAATGCCACAAATAAGTTGCACTATCATTATCAACTCTGCATCTTTTGGTTTCAACATTATGAATATGTGTATCACTACTATCGAGATTCATTAAAATAGACCACTCTTCAAGGGTGCATGACCATAAAAGATATTATTCATATAAATAGAACAACCATTATTCTCTCGATTTAAATGAATAACCGTCTCGCATCAAACAAGATCCAGATATAATGTTCATGCTCAACGCCGGCACCAAATAACAATTATTCAGGTCTAAAACTAATCCCGAAGGTAGATGTAGAGGTAGCGTGCCGATCGCGATCACATCGACTTTGGAACCGCTTTCCCACGCGCATCGTCACCTCGTCCTTTGCGGTGTTCGCAATCCGTAGTTCTGCTTGAGTTGCAAATATTAGCAATGTAACCAGATCAAATACCTGTACTATCATGAGCTCTAGTAAGGTACACATCAATAACAAGTATATCACATATACCTTTGTTCACTTTGCCATCCTTCTTATCCGCCAAATACTTGGGGCAGTTCCGCTTCAAAGGACTATGCGCTTGCGAGAAGCACTCGATTTCAGTGCTTAGGTCCGGACTTGGGTTTCTTCTCCCGATCAAGAACTTGTTTGCTGTTCTTCTTGAAGTTCCCTTCTTCTTCCCTTTGCCTTTCTTCTTGAAACTAGTGGTCTTATTGACCATCAACACTTGATGCTCCTTTTGATTTCTACCTCCGCAGCTTTTAGCATTGCGAAGAGCTCGAGCATAGTCTTTACTAACCCTTGCATATTATAGTTCATCACGAAGCCTTTGTAGCTTGGTGGCGTGATTGAAGAATTACATCAATGACACAATCATCCGGAAGATTAACTCCCAGTTGATTCAAGTGATTGTAATACCTGGACATTTTGAGTATGTGCTCACCGATGTAACTATTCTCCTCCATCTTGCAGCTATAGAACTTATTGGAGACTTCATATCTCTCAATCCGGGCATTCTGTTGAAATATCAACTTCAACTCTGGAACATCTCATATGCTCCATGACGCTCAAAACGTCGTTGAAGACCCGGTTCTAAGCCGTAAAGCATGGCACATTGAACTATAGAGTAGTCATCAGCTCGCTTTGCCATACGCTCACAACTTCGCTCAAGATCTGCAGCAGAGCTGCTCACCCAGCGGTGCTTCCAGGCGTAACTTTTACGTGCAGCAATGAGGATTATCCTCGAGTTACGGACCCAGTCCGTGTAATTGCTACCATCATCTTTCAACTTTGCTTTCTCAAGGAACGCATTAAAATTCAACGGAACAACAGACGAGCCATCTATCTACAGTAAACATAGACAAGCAAAATACTATCGGTACTAAGTTCATGATAAATTTAAGTTCAATTAATCATATTATTAAAGAACTCCCACTTAGACAGACATCTCTCTAGTTATCTAAGTGATCACGTGATCCAAATCAACTAAACCATAACCGATCATCACGTGAGATGGAGTAGTTTTCAATGGTGAACATCTTATGTTGATCATATCGCTATATGATTCACGTTCGACCTTTCGGTCTCCGTGTTCCGAGGCCATATCTGTATATGCTAGGCTCGTCAAGTATAACCTGAGTATTCTGCGTGTGCAAAACTGGCTTGCACCCGTTGTAGATGGACGAGAGCTTATCACACCCGATCATCACGTGGTGTCTCGCACGACGAACTTTGGCAACGGTGCATACTCGTGGAGAACACTACTTGATAATTTTAGTGAGAGATCATCTTATAATGCTACCGTCAATCAAAGCAAGATAAGATGCATAAAGGATAAACATCACATGCAATCAATATAAGTGATATGATATGGCCATCATCATCTTGTGCTTGTGATCTCCATCTCCAAGCACCGCCATGATCACCATCGCCACCGGCGCGACACCTTGATCTCCATCGTAGCATCGTTGTCGCCTCGCCAACTATTGCTTCTATGACTATCGCTACCGCTTAGTGATAAAGTAAAGCAATTACATGGCGCTTGCATTTCATACAATAAAGCGACAACCATATGGCTCCTGCCATTGCCGATAACTCGGTTACAAAACATGATCATCTCATACAATAAAATATAGCATCACGCCTTGACCATATCACATCACAACATGCCCTGCAAAAACAAGTTAGACGTCCTCTACTTTGTTGTTGCAAGTTTTACGTGGCTGCTACGGGCTGAGCAAGAACCGTTCTTACCTCGCATCAAAACCACAACGATATTTCGTCAAATAGACTCCGTTTAACCTTCTCAAGGACCGGGCGAGCCACACTCAGTTCAACTAAAGTGAGAGAGACAGACACCCGCCATCACCTTTAAGCAACGAGTGCTCACAGCGGTGAAACCAGTCTCGCGTAAGCGTCACGCGTAATGTCGGTCCGGCCGCTTCATCTCACAATACCGCTGAACCAAAGTATGACATGCTGGTAGGTAGTATGACTTGTATCGCCCACAACTCACTTGTGTTCTACTCGTGCATATGACATCAACGCATAAAACCTGGCTCGATACCACCGTTGGGTAACGTAGTAATTTCAAAATTTTCCTCACGATCACGCAAGACCATGGTGATGGCATAGCAACGAGAGGGAGAGAGTCGTCCGCCCACGCACTCGTGAGACCGAAAGCGAAGCGCGATATTAACGCTGTTGATGTAGTCGACGCCTTCACGATCCGACCGATCCAAGCACCGCATTCCGCACCTCCGAGTTCTTGGCACACGCTCAGCTCGATGACGATCCCCGAGCTCCGATCCAGCAAAGCGTCGGGAAGGAGTTCCGTCGACGACGGCGTGGTGGACGATCTTGATGTTCTATCGTCGCAGGCTTCGCCTAAGCACCGCTACAATATGACCGAGGTGGAATATGGTGGAGGGGGGCACCGCACGGCTAAGGAACGATCCGTAGATCAACTTGTGTGTTCTAGGGTGCCCCCCTGCCCCGTATATAAAGGAGCAAGGGGAGGGCCGCCAGCCTTGGGCGCACTAAGGAGGGGGAAGTCCTCCTCCTAGTAGAGTAGGACTCCCTTTCCTAGTCCTACTAGGAAGAGGGAAGGGAAGGAAAGAGAGGAGAGGAGAGAGGGAAGGGGGCTGCGCCTCCTAGTCCAATTCGGACTCCCCATGGAGGGGGGCGCACCACCTCTGGTGCAGCCCTCTCTCTCCCTCTTGGCCCAATAAGGCCCATAACTTCCCGGGGTTCCGTAACCCCTCCGGCACTCCGGTTTTCTCCGAAACTTCCTAACCTTTCCGTGTCCGAATATAACCATCCAATATATCAATCTTTATGTCTCGACCATTTCGAGACTCCTCGTCATGTCCGTGATCACATCCGGGACTCGAACTCCTTCGGTACATCAAAATACATAAACTCATAATAACCGCTATTGAAACCTTAAGCGTGCGGACCCTACGGTTCGAGAACTATGTAGACATGACCTAGAACTATTCTCGGTCAATAACCAATAGCGGAACCTGGATGCTCATATTGGTTCCTACATATTCTACTTAAGATCTTTATCGGTCAAACCGCATAACAACATACGTTGTTCCCTTTGTCATCGGTATGTTACTTTCCGAGATTCGATCGTCGGTATCCAATACCTAGTTTAATCTCGTTATCGAAAGTCTCTTTACTCGCTCCGTAATACATCATCTCACAACTAACTCTTTAGTTGCAATGCTTGCAAGGCTTTATGTGATGTGTATTACCGAGAAGGCCTAGAGATACCTCTCCGACAATCGGAGTGACAAAACCTAATCTCAAATACGCCAACCCAACAAGTACCTTTGGAGACACCTGTAGTACTCCTTTATAATCACCCGCCATTACGCTGTGACGCTTTGGTAGTACCCAAAGTGTTCCTCCGGTAAATGGGAGTTGCATAATCTCATAGTTACAGGAACATGTATGGGTCATGAAGAAAGCATTAACATACTAAACGATCAAGTGTTAAGCTAACGGAATGGGTCATGTCAATCAGATCATTCAACTAATGATGTGACCTTGTTAATCAAATAACAACTCCTTGTTCATGGTTAGGAAACATAACCATCTTTGATTAACAAGCTAGTCAAGTAGAGGCATACTAGTGACATACTGTTTGTCTATATATTCACACATGTATTATGTTTCCGGTTAATACAATTCTAGCATGAATAATAAACATTTATCATGATATAAGGAAATAAATAATAACTTTATTATTGCCTCTAGGGCATATTTCCTTCACAAACTATCGTTGTGGTTTTGATGCGTAGGTAAGAACGGTTCTTGCTCAGCCCGTAGCAGCCACGTAAAACTTGCAACAACAAAGTAGAGGACGTCTAACTTGTTTTTGCAGGGCATGTTGTGATGTGATATGGTCAAGACCTGATGCTATATTTTATTGTATGATATGATCATGTTTTGTAACTGAAGTTATCGGCAATCGGCAGGAGCCATATGGTTGTCGCTTATTGTATGAAATGCAACGCTTCAGTAATTGCTTTACTTTATCACTAAGCGGTAGCGATAGTCGAGAAGCAATAGATGGCGAATGACAACGATGCTATGATGGAGATCAAGGTGTCGCGCCCCGGTGACGATGGTGATCACGACGGTGCTTCGAGATGGAGATCACAAGCACAAGATGATGATGGCCATATCATATCACTTATATTGATTGCATGTGATGTTTATCCTTTATGCATCTTATCTTGCTTTGATTGACGGTAGCATTTTAAGATGATCTCTCACTAATTATTAAGAAGTGTTCTCCCTGAGTATGCACCGTTGCAAAAATTCTTCGTGCTGAGACACCACGTGATGATCGGGTGTGATAGGCTCTACGTTCAAATACAACGGGTGCAAAACAGTTGCACACGCGGAATACTCAGGTTAAACTTGACGAGCCTAGCATATACAGATATGGCCTCGGAACACGGAGACCGTAGGGTCGAGCGTGAATCATATAGTAGATATGATCAACATAGTGATGTTCACCATTGAAACTACTCCATCTCACGTGATGATCGGACATGGTTTAGTTGATTTGGATCACGTGATCACTTAGATGACTAGAGAGATGTCTGTCTAAGTGGGAGTTCTTAAGTAATATGATTAATTGAACTTTAATTTATCATGAACTTAGTCCTGGTAGTATTTTGCCAATTATGTTGTAGATCAATAGCTCGCATTGTTGCTTTCATATGTTTATTTTGATATGTTCCTAGAGAAAACTATGTTGAAAGATGTTAGTAGCAATGATGCGGATTAGATCCGTGATCTGAGGTTTATCCTCATTGCTGCACAGAAGTATTATGTCCTTGATGCACCGCTAGGTGACAAACCTATTGCAGGAGCGGATGCGACGCTATTTAACGCTATAGCTCAAAAGATGACTACTTGATAGTTTAGTGCACCATGCTTAAACGGCTTAGAATCGGGACTTCAAAGACGTTTTGAACGTCATGGACCATATGAGATGTTCCAGGAGTTGAAGTTAATATTTCCAGCAAATACCCGAGTTGAGAGATATGAAGTCTCCAACAAGTTCTATAGCTAAAAGATGGAGGAGAATCGCTCAACTAGTGAGCATGTGCTCAGATTGTCTGGATACTTCAATCGCTTGAATCAAGTGGGAGTTAATCTTCCAGATAAGATAGTGATTGACAAAATTCTCTAGTCACCATCACTAAGTTACTAGAACTTCATGATGAACTATATTATGCAAGGGATGACGAAAATAATTCCCGAGCTCTTCGTGATGTTGAAATCGACGAAGGTAGAAATCAAGAAAGAGCATCAAGTGTTGATGATTGACAAGACCACTAGTTTCAAGAAAAGGGCAAAGGGAAAGAAAGGGAACTTCAAGTAGAATGACAAGCAAGTTGTCACTCCTGCAAAGAAGCCCAAAGTTGGACCAAAGCCTGAAACTGAGTGCTTACACTACAAAGGAAATGGTCAATGGAAGCGGAAATGCCCTGAATATTTGGTGGATAAGAAGGATGGCAAATTGAACAAGGGTATATTTGATATACAGGTTACTGATGTGTGCCTTACTAGTGTTTATAGTAGCCCCTGCGTATTTGATACTTGTTCGGTTGCTAAGATTAGTAACTCGAAACAGGAGTTACAGAATAAACAGAGACTAGTTGAAGGGGAAGTGACGATGAGTGTTGGAAATAGTTCCAAGATTGATATGATCATCATCACATACTCCCCGTACTTTCGGGATTAGTGTTAAACCTAAATAAATGTTATTTGGCGTTTGCGTTGAGCATGAATATGATTTGATCATGTTTATTGCAATACGGTTATTCATTTAAAGTCAGAGAATAATTGTTGTTCTGTTTACATGAATAAAACCTTCAATGGTCATACACCCAACGAAAATAGTTTGTTGGATCTCGATGGTAGTGATACACATATTCATAATATTGATGCCAAAAGATGCAAAGTTAATAATGATAGTGCAACTTATTTGTGGCACTGCCGTTTGGGACATATCAGCGTAAAGCGCATGAAGAAACTCCATAAAGATGGATTTTAGGAATCACTTGGTTATGAATCATTTGATGCTTGCGAACCATGCCTTTTGGGCAAGATGACTAGAACTCCGTTGTCCGGAATAATGGAACGAGCTACTGACTTGTTGGAAATAATACATACCGATGTATGCGGTTCAATGAGTGTTGATGCTCGTGGCGGGTATCGTTATTTTCTGACCTTCACAGATGATTTGAGCAGATATGGGTATATCTACTTGACGAAACATAAGTTTGAAACATTTGAAAAGTTCAAACAATTTCAGAGTGAAGTGGAAAATCATCGTAACAAGAAAAATAAAGTTTCTACTATCTGATCGTGGAGACGAATATTTGAGTTACGAGTTTGGTCTTCATTTTGAAACAATGTGAAATAGTTTCGCAACTCACGCCACCTGGAACACCACAATGTAATGGTGTGTCCGAACATCGTAATCGTACTTTACTAGATATGATGCGGTCTATGATGTCTCTTATCAGGTTTACCACAATCGTTTTGGAGTTGTGCATTAGAGACAGCTGCATTCACGTTTAATAGGGCACCATCTAAATCCGTTGAGACGGCACCGTATGTAATATGGTTTAGCAGTAAACCTAAGTTGTCGTTTCTTAAAGTTTGAAGTTGCGATGCTTATGTGAAAAAGGTTTCAACCTGATAAGCTCGAACCCAAATGGGAGAAGTGCGTCTTCATAGAATACCCAGAGGAAACTGTTGGGTACACCTTCTATCACAGATCCGAAGGCAAAACATTCATTGCTAAGAATGGATCCTTTCTAGAGAAGGAGTTTCTCTCGAAAGAAGTGAGTGGGAGGAAAGTAGAACTTGATGAGGTAACTGTACCTGCTCCCTTATTGGAAAGTAGTTCATCACAAGAACCAGTTCCTGTGACAACTACACCAATTAGTGAGGAAGTTAATGATGATGATCATGAAACTTCAGATTAAGTTACTGCAGAACCTCGTAGGTCTTCCAGAGTAATATCCGCACCAGAGTGGTACGGTAATCCTGTTCTGGAAGTTATGTTACTAGACCATGATGAACCTACGAACTATGAAGAAGCGATGGTGAGCCCATATTCCGCAAAATGTCTTGAGGCCATGAGATCTGAGATGAGATCCATGTATGAAAACAAAGTATGGACTTTGATTGACTTGCCCAATGATCGGAGAGACATTGAGATTAAATGGATCTTCAAGAGGAAGACATGCACTGATAGTAGTGTTACTATCTACAAAGCTCGACTTGTCGCAAAAAGGTTTTCGACAAGTTCAAGGTGTTGACTACCATGGGATTTTCTCAACTGTAGAGATGCTTAAGTCTGTCTGAATCATGTTAGCAATTGCCACGTTTTATGAAATCTGGAAAATGGATGTCAAAACTGCATCCCTTAATGGTTTTCTTAAAGAAGAGTTGTATATGATGCAACCCGAAGGTTTTGTCAATCCTGAAGGTGCTAACAAAATGTGCAAGCTCCAGCGATCCATCTATGGACTGGTGCAAGCATCTCAGTGTTGGAATATACGCTTTGATAAGTTAGTCAAGGCATATAGTTTTACACAGACTTGCGGTGAAGCATGTATTTACAATAAAGTGAGTGGGAGCACTACCGCCTTTCTGATAAATATATGTGAGTAACATATTGTTGATCAGAAATGATGTAGAATTTTTTTGGAAAGCATAAAGGAGTATTTGAAAGGAGTTTTTTAAAGCAAGACCTCGGTGAAGCTGCTTACACATTGAGCATCAAGATCTATATAGATTGATCAAGACGCTTGATAAGATTTTTCAATGAGTACATACCTTGATAAATTTTTTGAAATAGTTCAACATGGAACAGTCAAAGAAGGAGTTCTTGCCTGTGTTGCAAAAGGTGTGAAATTGAGTAAGACTCAGATCCCGACCACGGAAAAAATAGAAAAGAGAATGAAAAGTCATTCCCTATGCCTCAGTCATAGGTTCTATAAAGTATCCTATGTTGTGAACCAGACCTATTGTATACCTTGCTCTGAATTTGGCAAAGGAATACAATTTTGATCTAATAGTAGATCACTGGACAGCGGTCAAGAATATCCTTAGTGAGGACTAAGGAGATGTTTCTCGATTATGGAGGTGATAAAAGAGTTCGTTGTAAAAGTTACATCGGTGCAAACTTTTACACTGGTCCAGATGACTCTAAATCTCAATATGGATACATATTGAAAGTGGGAGCAATTAGCTAGAGTAGCTCCGTGCAGAGCATTAGAGACATAGAATATTTGCAAAATACATACGGCTCTGAATGTGACAGACCTGTTGACTAAGCCTCTCTCACGAGCAAAACATGATCACATCTTAGTACTCTTTGGGTGTTAATCACATAGCGATGTGAACAAGATTATTGACTCTAGTAAACCCTTTGGGTGTTGGTCACATGACGATGTGAACTATGGGTGTTAATCATATACAGATATGAATATTGGTGTTAAATCACATGGCGGTGTGAACTAGATTATTGACTCTAGTGCAAGTGCGAGACTGAAGGAAATATGCCCTAGAGACAATAATAAAGTTATTATTTATTTCCTTATTTCATGATAAATGTTTATTATTCATGCTATAATTGTATTAACCTGAAACATAATACATGTGTGAATACATAGACAAACATAGTATCACTAGTATGCCTCTACTTGACTAGCTCGTGAATCAAAGATGGTTAAGTTTCCTAGCCATGGACATGAGTTGTCATTTGATTAACGGGATCACATCATTAGGAGAATGATGTGATTGACTTGACCCATTCCTGTAACATCACTAAATTCCTATTTGGAATGTTTTACAATTATAGCTAAGCATCTATGCATGTTGTTTGAATTTGAGTGGCATTTGAAGTTTTGGGGTTTAGGAATTTGAATTCAAATTTTGGCAAGTGGAAATCATTTCAAAAACTATGCCTGATAAATACTTGAGAAAAAGTATGAGAGGAGTAAACATGACACTCCAAAAATATCAGAGGAAAACATTGCCAAAAGTTTTGAATTCAAATTTGAGTTTCATTTGAATTTTGGAAAAATGATTTTTATAAACTTTGGATTTTGCCTCGAAAATGTTCAAATGATAGGAATATTCCCTGATCATTTTGGTATATATATGTCCTATATAAAATATTTATGTTTTATATATTATCTCTGTTTTATGTTTTTCAAAAAAATTAGAAAAGAAAATACCCAGCGCTTAGCCAGCCGACCGCCCAGCAAAGACTGGCGACTCACCCCGAGGCCCACCAGTAGCCCACCAGCGCCACCCGAGCCGCCCAGCGAGCCACCGAGCCCCTCGCCTGAACTGGTTAGCCTCGGCCAACCGACGCGCGCCCTCCCTCTCTCTCCCGACAGTGGGCCCCACCTCCTCTTCCCTCGCCCACGCCCCGCTAAGCCATTGTCGGATCCCACCGGATCCGGGATCCGCCGCGATTCGCTCGCCCGGCTTGCCCCTCGTCCAAGCCGTGCCCCCGCCCTATAAATACCCTCCCCCTCACCCCATTCCCCCTCGCCCCCTCGCCGGACCTCTCCCTCTCGCCGCAAAACCTCACCGGAGCCCGAGAGCGCCGCCGCCATTACCCACCCGAGCACGCCCGGTCACCCCGAGCCCGCTGACTCCACCAAACCCACCTCGCCCGTCCGCACCCGGGCTGGACCTCCGCCGACGCCCCCCGACCACCGGAGACGCCGAGCACTCGCCGCCCGAGCCGCCGTGCCGTCCCGACCGTAAGCCACCGAGTTCCCCTCGCCGTCCGATCTCGTTTCAATGGATAGGATTAGATCCCCCCGAAGGGGTACGTTCATTTAAATAAAACCGGTTCAGTCCGGTTAGTCCGGTTTATTTTATTTTAGTTAGGGTTTTTAATTGAGCCGGCCCGATTCGTTTAAACCCTAGGCCCGTTTAGTTAAGTTACGCCCAGGGCGTTAGTTAGGCCCATTAGGCCATTTTTCTTTTATTTTCGTTTTCTGTTTTAACAGAATAGTTTCAGATTTGAAAAATTCATATCTTTTAATCTACTTAATATTTTTAAGTGATTCCTTCTTTGTTGGCTTGCAAATTTCTTATAGTTTCTGTACAAAATATAATTAGCTATGTTAAAATTATTTATAATTGCTTTATTTTAGATTTAGATAGAATAGTAAATCTTCTATAAAAAGAGTTAGGAAATTTTTTTTTAATAATTCTTTTTGTCACAACTTTGTTTTGACATTGCTTAACCGTAGGAATTTATTTGGGCATTTTAGGATTAATAAAAATAGTTTTAATCAGGATCATGTTATTCTTAATTAATTAACTAGCTACTGTTTTCCTATTATTTTAATTAGCAAATAAATTTAATTTTCACATGTGATAGATTATTCTAGGTTAGTTTCTGTCACTTTAGAGCATGAACTTTTATTTATAATAAATAAAACTTTTATTTTATTTTTCCTACTAGAATTTGCTTTAGGCCTAATAGGAGTTTCATAATAGATTTTAAAGTGAATATTTTTGCTCCTAGTTGCATGATGCATTCTTTTCTGTTAAGTTAACAAAGACCCATGCTTAGGTTATGTTAAGAAAATTTTGCTATATAAAAACTATTTTTAGTTGTTGTTTGAAGTAGGAAAAACTTTGAGTTGGATTTCTTCGAGTTTTCCTTTGGGTTTTGATTCGTTTGTTTTGGTGTCTTATGTTACTATGATGTTATGTAAGTGATCATAAGTTGTATGCTTATTATGGTTATTGTTTGCCTCGGTAGAATTTCCGAGTGCCGAAGCTTGCTACCACGAGTCCCTAGTTTTCGAAGATCGTCAACAAGGCAAGTTCACTTTGACCATGTTTTTCATACCTATGTGTTTTATTGCATCTAGTGTCATCCTTGCAACCACCCTCCAGTAGTGTTATTGATTCTTGTAGTTGAGTAGTATGCATGAGGTAGGAACCCATCACCCTGTTACCAAGCCCGGGACGTTATTTATTTTAATGCTACGCTATAGTAGACGGGGTTGGTATGAGTGCTCGGGAGTGGTGTGAGAATGGAGGATCTACGTCAATGACGACAACTCCATGATGGAATCTGCAAGGACTGCATCTTCAAGGCCTCAAGACTTCAAGACTCGAGACAAGAATTCAATACACACTACTGGGTGAAGGACGGTTGACGGGCACCCTGTAGAAACCAGTGGTTGGCCGGGATGCATGGAGAAGCGCCATGACATCTTGCGGAAAGCTTCACCCAGACTCAAAGAGACGGAAGAATACTTCATGCCCGGAAGCTTACTTGTGCAACCGCAAGTCACTATGGGCTCTGGTTTGGTTGACCTTAGTTGTGACTCTAGCTGGGACGGTGCTAGCAGATGTAGAACTACGGTAGGATTGGATGAGCACCGGACAGTGGTCAGAGGAACTCTTCGGAAGACCATGTTTCATCGTCTTGTTCTCAAACACCTCAAGTGCGAGAATGTAAAAGAGGGATCGAATCTTGCGGGTAAAGTGTACAAACCTCTGCAGAGGGTTTAAACCTAATCGATTAGCCGTGTCCCGATTCACGGACAATTTGAGCCTCGGACTTGGATCTATCTCGAACTCTCAACACCGGATGATAACTTAATTGTGGGCAACTTATGATGAATTTGGGCTATGAGACATCGATTATGGAACCATGTCATGATAGAAAACTCCATAGTACAGACTTCATTTATTCCTTTGATGTAGGGAAAATAAATCAGCTTTTACGCAAACAAAATCCAGACAGAGAGCCACAAAGCCATATTGCATATAGTATGGTTTTATCATCTATTTTCTCATGTTGTGATCTTGCCGGTACATTCAATGTACTGACCTACACGGCTGCAACGTATCATGTTGCAGGATTTTCTTCGACAAGTAAGAGTTACGATACAGGGTTACGGTCTACACTCAACCTGCCGATGGCGTTGATGGGACTCCACACCCGACTATTTGTTTCCGCTGTGACATATGAGGTATATATCAGTTTTACGTTAATTATACATGTGATTGCACTTTGATATATACATTGATGTGCTTTGTGTGCCAAAGATACCGATCCGTGGATGGCACAAGAACACGTAGGCTTGACCGTCGGCGTCGGTCGCAGCGAAATGGTATCGAGCACATGTTGACTATAGAACGTGACCCTAGAAATCGGAAAGCCCCTAGGACATGATATCTCTATTTCAAAAGAGACTCTTACTTCTCATCTTTTCTGATTTTATCAAATAGACCCTCTTACCTCAAATAGTTAGAATATACCCCTTTCCCTTTTGACCACACGGACGATCAACTGAATCCGCTCCAAGAAGAACAAGAGGACAACTGATGGTCATTTCCGTTTAAAGAGGATTTCTCCATGCGTTGGAAGAAGTGCAGCTGCAACAACAGAAGACTCCGAAGACTTTGGAAAACTTCGAAGATTTATTTGACCCTTAGAAGACCAAACCCCTGTACACCCTTACGTTAGATGCGGCGATTTGTGAGCTGTCATTTGTTTGATGTTTTCCGACAGCCCCAAAATAAAACTTGTTTCTTCAAAAACTATTGTTTGTATTGTGTGTATATCCCTCCCCACCTCTCTCATATCTCATCCCAAAACTTTTGAACCCCATAGATGATGAATGAAGTTGGACTGATATTCTCTGGATCAAGACTCAGCGGAGGCGAGCTATGGATGCGTAACATGGAAAACCACTTGGGGAGCAATTTGGTTTCAAGGAAGAATGAAGTATCGTACGCTCTTCAGTACTTTGAAGGAAGTGCTGCAACATGGTGGCAGATGCATCAAGCTATACAGGGATGGAATGGAGCAAAGACTTGGGAAGAATTCAAGAAGACTCGACAAGATCTCGCCTTATCCGAAGCACCATGATACACCAAGAAATAAACCTTGTGCCTGCAAGATTTGCGGAGAAATAGGACACACCCAGTAGGAACACAAGGATGGATGCCCTCATTGTGAGGAGAAACATCCAGCTGAAGAATGCCCAACTAGACAGATTACTTGTTTCTTGTGTGAAGGAACTACCCACTACCCTGCTCAGTGTCACATTTACACTATGGTACCGAGAACCATCCAGCAGAAGAAAGAAGGAATGAAAGAAGCCCTCCGAGAAGTTATGAAAGAACCTGTGATGAAGGAATGTGTTGAAGACCCTGATGGAGAAGGCCTCAACAGATTTTACTCCAACGCTTGCTATTCATGTGGAGAAGAAGGACATTTTCCCCAGTATTGTACCAAGGAAAGAGAAGAATATTTCAGAGATTTCCCGACAGCAGTAGTGAAGTTTGACCCTCGGGAAATAGAAGCTCTAATCATTACAGAGAAATCCAGGAAGAGAAAAGGAAGGCAACCCCAGAACAACACAATTTTCGCAGAGAAGGACCTGAGTCATATCACTTGTTACAGGTGCAAGGATTTAGGTCATTACGCTAGTAAATGTCCAGAAAAGAAGCCAAGAATCCAAGGAGCCTACATAATCACAAAGAAGCCCCGAGACATGTCGGAAGTCTTTTGTTTTCGCTGCAAGGAAGCAGGACATTATGCTACTAAATGTCCCAACAAGATGAAAGCTGGAGTTGAGTAGTTGGAATTTTGATATTGGAAACAAGAGTAGTAGAAAACAATTTCATTTTCATGAGTTCGATGAGTTGAGTTATGTAATGAGTACTCAGAGATTGTAATAGTTCATGACTCAATAAAGTTGTAATGTCACATGCTGAAAGGCTTTAAGGAGTTGTCATATTTTATCTTGGAAATTAATATTCTGGATGAACATGGAAGAAAGTGAGTTGTGATGCATAAACGGGAAATTGGAAATTGAGTTTGGAGTTTTGTTTGGATGATATGAATGTGTGCCCCAGGAGATATGTACCTTATTCTGAGCACCATTTTTGTTTTACAACTGCAGATGACGACCCTTTTACGAGTCTTTCCTTAAAGGTCCGAAACAATCATGACCACGACAAGTGATCATGATTACCCAAGATCTGAAGGACATGATGAAGCATATTCACCTTGAAGGAGATGCAGTCTACAAAGGCTACCCTTCATGCAAAAGGGAGTGGAACTTTGGTATGTGGAGGTACACCTCCACCATTTGAAAGGAGTTTGCCCAAAGATGATAGGGCAGTACTTTTCATTTCACGTGTGCCACAAGCAACTTTCTTCGATGCTGTTCGTGAAGCAGCCATGGAAGCCATACGCCAGATCGGAGAAATACTTGAAGCAAGACTCCGTTATACTCGTGAATACCTAAGCGAAGTGCATGCAGAGATGATGGAGGTGAAGCTCAAGGCCACCACGATGAAACGAAGATTGAAGACTTCAAAGGCGCATGTCGCACAATTCCAGCAGGACTAAAGAATCCTCGAGGAAGATAAATAAATAAAGTTGGAAGTAATGTCTGACCATACCGAACCATGTGGGTGGCGGCATTTGTAATAAACTTTTTGGAATTTGGATTCACGAAAAAAAATGGTTAAGGATGTAATAAAAGATTGATATGAAAATAATGAGATTTATGGATAAACTAGTGCATTTCTCTTTGGTGCCATAGTACTCCGTAAAGCCACAGGATCAAATGTGTTATTCATGATGGTCCATAGAAGGAAGCTGGACAAAATAAGTTGGAGTTTTGTATGATCGTCACCACAAGGGTATGAAGAAAGAAGTACTATTGGATTTACAGGAGATGTAATGTTGGGATATGGAACGATAATCCTAGGAAGGATGAATTAAACGTGTATAAGAGTTGAAGTGGGCCATAACCCACAGGCCCAGGAGTTAATAAGAAGCAAGCACGCTCTTGCTGTAGGAACATATTTCGGAAGAAAACTCCGAGTTTAATCATCCGACATTTTAGGAGGATACGAAAACCCGAGGATTGTGAAGAACGATAGATGTCTTGTTCAGCTTGCGAAACTATGGATTTATACTTAACTCGGTTAAATCGACAAGTGAAATTCTGCGGTGCTTGTGAGTATGCCCAAGTGTTAGAATACGTGATTTACTATTTACGATGCAGTAATGATTCAAGCACGGGATGGATTGGCCCCATACCGAGACTTCTATCATGAACTATCATATGTTGATGGAAAATCGAGAGCCTCGAAAACCTTAGAAGAGTGTCGACGCGATAAGCCATAAAACCATAGAATGGTAGGACGATGGGACCCTTTACAGCAACTGCTTGCCAATCGTAGGTTATACGGTGAGGTTCAACCTGACCCGTTTTCTGCAGGAGAAACCATAAATTGTAGACCACCATGAGTATTTCGATAGTTGTCTAGAATGGACACGGACCTATCACTAAGAAGATCCTGCCTCGATTTAACTTCAACTTTGATGAACCAACCCACGATTTTGAGGAAAACTCTATGCTTCTGATGGAAGAGCGTTAATGAAGGAGCTATTGTAAGATATGTGAAAAGACAGATATTGTCAGCACTCCAGAGGAAGTATCTGAGTTTATTGGAACTGTAACCTTGCTTTTAAGTGTGGTAGCACCCCTGACCTTTCCGACCAAAATATTTACTAGAAGACCCCCAAACCCTAACCTTTTCTTGCTAGCCCCTTCGAATCTCGAGGACAAGATTCATTTTAAGTGTGGTAGGTTTGTAACATCCCAAATTTCCTATTTGGAATGTTTTACAATTATAGCTAAGCATCTATGCATGTTGTTTGAATTTGAGTGGCATTTGAAGTTTTGGGGTTTAGGAATTTGAATTCAAATTTTGGCAAGTGGAAATCATTTCAAAAACTATGCCTGATAAATACTTGAGAAAAAGTATGAGAGGAGTAAACATGACACTCCAAAAATATCAGAGGAAAACATTGCCAAAAGTTTTGAATTCAAATTTGAGTTTCATTTGAATTTTGGAAAAAATGATTTTTTATAAACTTTGGATTTTGCCCCTGGAAAAATGTTCAAATGGTAGGGAATATTCCCCTGATCATTTTGGTATATATATGTCCTATATAAAATATTTATGTTTTATATATTATCTCTGTTTTTATGTTTTTCAAAAAAAAATTAGAAAAAGAAAAATACCCACGCGCTAGCCAGGCCGACTGGCCCAGCCAGCACCTGGGCGACTCACCCCGAGGCCCACCAGGCGGCCCAGCCAGGCGCCAGCCGAGCCGGCCCAACGAGCCACCGAGCCCCCTCGCCCGAACCGGTTAGCCCTCGGCCAACCGACGCGTCGCCCTCCCTCTCTCCCGACAGCGGGCCCCACCTCCTCTTCCTCGCCCATGCCTCCCGCCCGCGCCATCCACGGGATCCCACCGGATCCGGATCCGCCATGATTCGCTCGCCCGCTTGCCCTCATCCAAGCCGTGCCCCCGCCCTATAAATACCCTCCTCACCCCATTCCCCCCTCGCCCCGCGGACCTCTCCCTCTCGCCAAAAACCTCACCGAGCCGAGAGCCGCCGCCGCCATTACCCACCCCGAGCACGCCCCGGTCACTGCCGAGCCCCGTTGACTCCACCAAACCCACCCCCTCGCCCGTCCGCACCCGCCGGACCACTCCGCCGACGCCCCCAACCACCGGAGACGCCAGAGCACTCGCCGCCCGAGCCGCTATCGCCGTCGCCGACCGGTAAGCCACCGGAGTTCCCCCTCGCCGTCCGATCTCGTTTCAACCGATAGGATTAGATCCCCAAGGGGTACGTTCATTTAAATAAAACCGGTTCAGTCCGGTTAGTCCGGTTTATTTTATTTTAGTTAGGGTTTTTAATTGAGCCGGCCCGATTCGTTTAAACCCTAGGCCCGTTTAGTTAAGTTACGCCTGTATGCTAGTTAGGCCCATTAGGCCATTTTTCTTTTATTTTCGCTTTCTGTTTTAATGAATAGTTTCAGATTTGAAAAATTCATATCTTTTAATCTACTTAATATTTTTAAGTGATTATTTTTTTTGTTGGCTTGTAAATTTCTTATATTTTCTGTAGAAAATATAATTAGCTATGTTAAAATTATTTATAATTGCTTTATTTTAGATTTAGATGAATAGTAAATCTGCTATAAAAGAGTTAGGAAAATTATTTTTTAATAATTCTTTTTGTCACAACTTTGTTTTGACATTGCCTAACCGTAGGAATTTATTTGGGCATTTTAGGATTAATTAAAAATAGTTTTAATCAGGATCATGTTATTCTTAATTAATTAACTAGCTACTGCTTTTCCTATTATTTTAATTAGCAAATAAATTTAATTTTCACATGTGATAGATTATTCTAGGTTAGTTTCTGTCACTTTAGAGCATGAACTTTTATTTATAATAAATAAAACTTTTATTTTATTTTTCCTACTAGAATTTACTTTAGGCCTAATAGGAGTTTCATAATAGATTTTAAAGTGAATCTTTTTGCTCCTAGTTGCATGATGCATTCTTTTCTGTTAAGTTAACAAAGACCCATGCTTAGGATATGTTAAGAAAATTTTGCTATATAAAAACTATTTTTAGTTGTTGTTTGAAGTAGGAAAAACTTTGAGTTGGATTTCTTCGAGTTTTCCTTTGGGTTTTGATTCGTTTGTTTTGGTGTCTTATGTTACTATGATGTTATGTAAGTGATCATAAGTTGTATGCTTATTATGGTTATTGTTTGCCTCGGTAGAATTTCCGGAGTGCGAAGCTTGCTACCACGAGTCCCTAGTTTTCAAAGATCGTCAACAAGGCAAGTTCACTTTGACCATGTTTTTCATACCTATGTGTTTTATTGCATCTAGTGTCATCCTTGCAACCACCCTATAGTAGTGTTATTGATTCTTGTAGTTGAGTAGTATGCATGAGGTAGGAACCCATCACCCTGTTACCAAGCCCGGGACGTTATTTATTCTAATGCTACGCTATAGTAGACGGGGTTGGTATGAGTGCTCGGGAGTGGTGTGAGAATGGAGAATCTACGCCAATGACGATAACTCCATGATGGAATCTGCAAGGACTGCATCTTCAAGGCCTCAAGACTTTAAGACTCGAGACAAGAATTCAATACACACTCATGGGTGAAGGATTTGTTGACGGGCACCTGGAGAAACCAATGGTTGGCGGGATGCATGGAGAAGCGCCATGACATCTTGCGGAAAGCTTCACCCAGACTCAAAGAGACGGAAGAATACTTCATGCCCGAAGCTTACTCTGCAACCGCAAGTCACTATGGGCTCGCTTGGTTGACCTTAGTTGTGACTCTTGCCGGGCGGTGCTAGCAGATGTAGAACTACGGTAGGATTGGATGAGCCCGGACGGTGGTCGAGGAACTCTTCGAAGACCATGTTTGATCGCCTTGTTCTCAAACACCTCAAGTGCGAGAACGTAAAAATAGGGATCGAATCTTGCGGGTAAAGTGTACAAACCTCTGCAGAGGGTTTAAACCTAATCGATTAGCCGTGTCCCGATTACGGACAATTTGAGCCTCTGGACTTGGATCTATCTCGAACTCTCAACACCGGATGATAACTTAATTGTGGGCAACTTATGATGAATTTGGGCTATGAGACATCGGTTGGCGGAACCATGTCATGATAGAAAACTCCATAGTACAGACTTCATTTATTCCTTTGATGTAGGGAAAATAAATCAGCTTTTACGCAAACAAAATCCAGACACAGAGCCACAAAGCCATATTGCATATAGTATAGTTTTATCATCTATTTTATCATGTTGTGATCTTGCCGGTACATTTAATGTACTGACCTACACGGCTGCAATGTATCATGTTGCAGGATTTTCTTCGACAAGTAAGAGTTACGATACGGGGTTACGGTCTACACTCAACCTGTCGATGGCGTTGATGGGATTCCACACCCGACTATTTGTTTCCGCTGTGACATATGAGGTATATATCGGTTTTACGTTAATTATACATGTGATTGCACTTTGATATATACATTGATGTACTGTGTGCCAAAGATACTGATCCGTGGATGGCACAAAGAACACGTAGGCTTGACCGTCTGAGGTCGGGTCGCTACAATTCCGTTAGCTTAGCACTTGATCGTTTAGTATGTTGCTATTGCTTTCTTCATGACTTATACATGTTCCTATGACTATGAGATTATGCAACTCCGCTTACGGAGGAACACTTTGTGTGCTACCAAACGTCACAACGTAATCGGGTGATTATAAAGGAGCTCTGGTGTCTCCAAAGGTACATGTTGAGTTGGCATATTTCGAGATTAGGTTTTGTCATCCGATTGTCGGAGAGGTATCTCTGGCCCTCTCGGTAATGCACATCACTATAAGCCTTGCAAGCAATGTAGCTAATGAGTTAGTTACGGAATAATGCATTATGTAACGAGTAAAGAGACTTGCCGGTAACGAGATTGAACTAGATATTGGATACCGACGATCGAATCTCGGGCAAGTAACATACCGATGACAAAGGGAACAACGTATGTTGTTATGCGGTTTGACCGATAAAGATCTTCGTAGAATATGTAGGAGCCAATATGAGCATCCAGGTTCTGCTATTGGTTATTGACCGGAAACAGTTCTTGGTCATGTCTACATAGTTCTCGAACTCGTAGGGTCCGCACGCTTAACGTTACGATGACAATTTTATTATGAGTTTATAAGTTTTGATGTACCGAAGGTTGTTCGGAGTCCGGATGTGATCATGGACATGACGAGGAGTCTCGAAATGGTCGAGACATAAAGATCGATATATTGGAAGCCTATATTTGGATATCGGAATCGTTTCGGGTGAAATCGGGATTTTACCGGAGTACCGGGGGGTTAACGGAACCCCCCCCCCCCCCGGGGGTTATTGGGCCTACATGGGCCCTAAGGGAGAAGAGGAGAGGAGGCAAGAGGTGGGCTGCGCCCCCTCCCCTCCCTAGTCCGAATAGGACAAGGAGAGGGGGCGCCCCCCCCTTTCCTTCCCTCTTCCTCCTCCTTCCCCTTCTCCTCCTCCAACTAGGAAAGAAGGAGTCCTACTCCGGTGGGAGTAGGACTCCCCTTGGCGCGCCTCCTTGGCCGGCCGCCCCCCCCTTGGCTCCTTTATATACGGGGTAGGGGGCACCCTAGAACACACAAGTTGATCTTCGTGATCGCTCTTAGCCGTGTCGGTGCCCCCTCCACCATATTCCACCTCGGTCATATCATAGCGGTGCTTAGGCGAAGCCTGCGTCGGTAGAACATCATCATCGCCACCACGCGTCGTCTTGTGACGAACTCATCCCGACACCTGCTGGATCGGAGTCCGGGATCGCCATCGAGCTGAACGTCGCTGAACTCGGAGGTGTCGTGACGCTCGGTGCTTGGATCGGTCGGATCGTGAAGACGATGACTACATCAACCGCGTTTTCATAACGCTTCCGCTTACGGTCTACGAGGGTACGTGGACAACACTCTCCCCTCTCGTTGCTATGCATCACCATGATCTTGCGTGTGCGTAGGAATTTTTTTGAAATTACTACGTTTCCCGACATAACCACCATTACTTTCTCCTGGATTGCAGTGTATTGAGTTGCGAATTCAATCAATGAGTTGTTGCGGTTCACGTACTTCTTGAGCAAAGCATTGAATCCCTCGCTCCTTGCAGTTGTCTGCAAGAATGAAAAGAAATGCTTCATGTAGTACACTAGGGCCCAACATTTCCTATTTTCCCACATCCATTGAAAATGTTCGTTGTCGATCTGGCCATATTCATCCATCATTGCCCACCATTTGTTTTCAAACTCTTCCTCTATGATACAAAAAACATGAGACAATTATAACATCATACACAATCATTGGTAATTAAAGTACAAGTATGCTGGTAACTTTTCTTAGTTGTTAGATGGTAACTTTATTGAACAATTTTTCCAGATCTGGTAAACTTTCTAAACCAATAGTTGGTATCAACATGTGTAAGTGACCAACAAGATCATGGTAACTTGTTTAGACCCACATATGGTAACTTGTGCATCACATATATTCATATGGCTTCTCAAGTTTGCTGCATGGTAATTAAAATGGGTCAACAGATTAGGTACGTACCAGTCAAGCTGTTGTCGACACAGTCTTTGAACGCTTTGTTTAGTGGTTTATCATCAGCCATAAGTTTTCCAAGTTTATCCTGCGCCTTCTTCATTATATGCCAGCGGCAATTTTTGTGTATTATGTTCAAGAAGACCTCGTCGATCGGACTCCTCATTGCAAAGTCCTGGTCTGTGATGATATTTTTAGGGGCAACACCACCCATTGCATGGAGGAATGTGTTAAACAGCCACACAAAGTTTTCCTTTAGTTCATTTCGAACGAAGCCACACCCAAACTGGATGGATTGACCATGGTTATTAATTCCAATGAATGGTGCACACGGCATCTTGTACATGTTTGTCATGTATGTTGTGTCAAACGACAAATAGTCATTATACTTTGCATATGCCCTGCATGATGCGCCATCTATCCAGAACAAGTTCTCAACCCTGTCCTCATCATCAAGTTTGATTCTCCAGTAGAAATATGAATTTTTGGCCCTCATCTCTTGGAAGTATGCAATTGTGCTCCCAACGTCCTTGTGGTGGTGCTCTAAGCGGAACTTAGCTCGTTGATTAGCAATGTCTTGTGTCATTTAGGGCACGTCTTTAGCGCTCCTGTAGAACCATGACATCAGCTGCATCTGCCTCGTAGTCTCACCGTTGCATCCGTGCAGAACCCTCAAGAAGTCATGCTCCTCCTTCGGAATGTACCGATGTGATGATAAGAATTTTGTTAGGGATGACTTTTTGATCAGGGGGTGATTGTGGGTGTCCTCGAAACGGTCAACAGTCCGCCATGCATCACCGTGGGATAGGTACATGTGCGCTTCACATTCAGTCCTAACAACTTTCTTTTTTTCCTCTTCTTGGCAATGTTGGCTGGGTTTTCCACATCTTGCAGCTCATCCCTGTCCTTGCGTCGTTTGCCATATTTTGTACAAACTAGTAGCACCCTGCTTATAGTTCCATCAACTCTCTCTTTCTTGAATTGCTGCCTAATTGCAAAGCCAGTCCTGCGCGCGTAGGTGCTGTAGTGGTCACGTGCGCTCTCCAGGGTGTCAAATTTTGTCCCTTGTAAAGGTGGCTTAGGTGTGGAATATGCCTCCATGTTGTTGCCTTCCATATCAGCGTCGATCCGAGCAGATGCTGGAGTTGCTGGTTCGCTTATTGTCTGCTCTCCAAGGCTCCCATCTCCTGTGCTTGCGTTTGTTCCAGCACTATGTGCACTTCTTCCACCACTGGGCAAGTTGTTGTTTGCGCTGATTGCCCGAGCACCTGCAATTTGGCTTGGTAGATTAGTGTAATATTACATGATAAATAATAGTTTTCCATCATGGTAGTTTTCTGAAGTGTATCTTTCTTTTCTGCCTAAACAACCCTGGTAATTTGCATACTCTGAATCTGGTATTATGAGTGCACCAATGCTGGTAATTTTCAAACCCACTTCAACAGTAAAGCATTCTTTCTACCTAAAAAACCCTGGTAATTTGCATCCTCTGAATCTGGTAATATGTGTGCACCAATGCTGGTAAGTTTCAAACCTACTTCAATAGTAAAGTATTCTTTCTGCCTAAAAAACCCTGGTAATTTGCATTTTTCGGACCTGGTAATATGTGTGCACCAATGCTCGTAATTTTCAAACCCACTTCAATAGTAAAGTATAAGACTGGGTTTTTCATTCCATGATGATATGTAAACAATAATGTTGGTAATTTTACCTGTCCCCCTGATGTTTTGGTATGCTGAATTGCTGCTTGGTGTGCGCGCTGCATCGTCCTCTTCATGCATTCTCCCTCCTCCTCCATCTTCTGCATTATCTCCTCTGCTAGCATCCATTTACCTACTCCTGCTTGATTTGTTTTTACGTTTGCACGTTAGTATACATTTACACGTCTTCACTCTTTTTTTGAAACTCATAGTTTTGTTTACTCTTTACACAATTGTTTGAAGGCAAGAATCGCAGGGGTGATTGGGAAGAACACTAAACAGGACAATTACAGTACACCATGAGCATCTCCATTAAAACACAGCACTTTTCTTTATCCAATGTTAGTACTTAGCTAAAGTGGATGATAACTTTTACTATGTACAGATTGATAACTTGTTTACTTCATGCAGTATAACATTCTTGTAGACTGAAAAATGAACCTTTTTTGCAATGCATCTTCCGTTGTATGAGAGAATGATTTTTGTGGTCAATAAAGGTTCCTCTTTCCTTTATTTGTCTTTATTTTTCCATGGTAGACACAAAATCTATGTTTAGTGTAGCAAGGAAATGGGGGCATTTTTTTGGGTACTCTGTTTTGTTGCATAAAGTTGATAACAAAAACTACGAGGGGCTGGTAATTTTGCACTTAGTTGATTGGTAAGCCACTGCAATAGGCAAAATTATGAGAGACGTCTGCTTATTCTGTTTTATAGAGGTGGAAGGATGGTAAATTTTGCACAGATTGGGAGGGGGGGTGGGGGTAAGTCTTTGTATTAAGCACAATTTTTTAGAGATTTTGGATGAGTCTTGATTCTTACCAGGGTGAGTTGATGTTGCCTGGTGATTTCTTCGCCGTATCCCTGATAATTTCCACCGCTTTCCTGATGATCTGCTCTGGTTTGATCCAGATTTGGAGAAGGGGTAGGTCTTTGGTGTTAATTTTGAGCAGCTATGTAGGGGGGAGGGGCGTGTGGGTGGTGGGGAGGGTGGGAGAGGGGATACTTGCGTGGGAGGTAAGGGGGTGGAGGAAAGTTGCGATCTGGTTAGCTGGCGGGGTGATCGGCCTAGATAGCTGGCGGGTGATCGACATGTATGGTATGGTAAGGTAAATTTTCTATCGGCCACACTGTTGCCAAATATCACTTTGTTTTTTTAATAAAATTTCTTTGAAAGAAAGAAGCCCTCGGAGAAAATCGGTCACAGTGGCTCTCAGCACCTTCTGAAAACCTTGCAGTTTCCGTTTCCGGCCCAGAATCATCTTCTTGCGAAACACTCCGCTCTTTTCCGTTTTCCTCTTCTCTTCGCGTTCGACACTTCTCCCGTCTCTCTTCTCTAGCAGCCGCCTCGCTCTCTCGCTCCATCCGATCTCCCCCCGCAACCCAAGAATGCCGACGAGGTAGTCCCGCGCATCGGCCATGGGCGACAGCCAGTACTCCTTCTCCCTCACCACCTTTAGGTCCGTGCCCTCTCTCCCTCTCTCCCTCTTGATTGGGCCCCATCAGGTGCGATGTCGGTGCTTTGATCTGACTTTTCCCCCGATTTCATTGCAGCCTGTCGGGGAAGCTGGTGTAGATCGAGCACGCACTCACGACCGTCGGATCGGGCCAAACCTCGCTTGGCATCAAAGGTAAGATGCACGCAGGAATCGTGCCCTGTACTTTCTGCTATTAGTACCCTTATTATACTTATATACGCTGCCAGCATCGATTTGCGGCGGAATTTTCGTGATCTTAGACAAGTTTAAGACAGCGATGTCAGGGTTTTATGCACAACATTAGGTCATTGCGGAGGGTTTCCATTCTCGTTTCTCAAATTGTGAATTTAGCTCGCATTTTAGGGTTCGACATGGTGCGGCTTATGACAGTGCTGATGCCCGTTCTTTAGTTAGGTTTTCTCCTGTATCTTTGGCATCAGAGAATCACGTGGTAGTATTTACACTACTAGCTGTGGGACTAATCGATTGCATATGATATTTTAGCTTGTACATGCCATGGAAATCATTAGTCTTCATAGGTTCAGGCTTCCAACGACAAGAGGATGGAGTGCAGGCCTTTTTAACACATAAGAACTACAGTAGTTAACAATCACTGCTCTTTTATTTGCGGTTGGCGACAGGGCTACTGTGCCAATTTAAGTTACTGGGATTATTTACAGATCTAGGCCCAATTGTCCTTTATGGACTTGCGTGTGTGTGCAAAGGCTGAGCCTTAGGAGCTTCTTCATGTCTACGAAGATTGATATACCAGCTAATAATCCAATGCTTTTTGATAAATACATGCCCATGATGCCAATGTGTTTGTCTGATCATGTTCATTTTTAATCTGTATTATTTTACATTGTGCTTATGAGTGCAAAGGTGATGTTTGGTGTGACATATTTTCAGAAGAATACATTTGTTTTGTAAACTACCGACTACATAGGAGCACATCCATTGCAAAGTTTGGAGTTCTGATTGCCTTCTTGTACTTCGATGTTCCACAGAAACTGTTAGAGTGCGTTCTTTGCAAACTTGGATTTATATGTACCTTGGAGTTGTTTGTTTCTTTTTTGCTTACTGGTAGAGTAGCCGGATGATGTCTACTCGCCGAGGCCCTAGGAGATTTATAATAATAAATTCATGACAAGCGAACACTTGCACATTATTTTTTTCTTCTTTTCCAACATACCACTTAGTTCGCTTTTCAACATACCAAGCAGTTGTGTTGTGTTGTGGAAGTTAAACAGTGGTCTATTGGTTTTTCGCCTATTACCTTTTATTGACAACTGAATGAAACTAATGTTTGATATCAACAAAAAGAATTAATGTTTGACATGCACTCTTTATATAGCTACCAGTTAGCACGGATACACTTCTTTCTTATATTATAGTTACTAATGATTGAACCAATTCTAGCTTAGTTTGTATGGTGCATATTTTATCAGTTATTTTACTATTCTACAACACTTTCACTTCCCTTTCTAAGTGACTTATTGATTCTGAGATATATGCGTCATGTTTGTAGCTGCCATCCTGCCAATGGTGTAGTTATTGCCACCGAGAAGAAATTGCCTTCTATCTTAGTGGACGAAACATCTGTAAGTGTAACATCATCCTTATCTATTTCTCTACTTGCCATCTTTTCTTGTTATCTCAAAATAAAATGCTAATTAATCCATTCCTGCAATTTCCTAGGTGCAGAAGATTCAGCCACTGACTCCAAATATTGGAGTTGTCTACAGGTATTTTTCCAGTGTTGCTTGTTATTCATTTTCTATATTGTAGAAATATTTACCTCTGTTACTGTATTACTATTACCCTAACTAATGATGTATTGGTTAATGTTCTTAATTCTCAATGATGTCTGAGCTAGTATTGCTGTGTTTGTTGCTACATTTTTTCACTTTCATCACTGATGAGCTGGTTGTATATAAAAGGATAAGATGAACAATTTGTCTGAAGGTTCCTCCCTTTATCCATTTCACCTTATATGTAGATACCCCTGAAAAAGAAAAAATTTAAGATACTTGTACAAACTATGCAAGGGAACCAGCTCAATCAAACGTAAGGTATCTGGGAGAAAATATGAATCATTCACCCTTTTTAGGCGACATGATGAATGGGCAAGCAGGGTTGTCATTACCAATTTACCATGCAAACTAGTACTGGTGCGGGTTGCTACCTAGATCATTACTTGACCACACAAATGCACATTGGAGATCAACAGCTAGACTTGTAATGCCAACAACTAAGCTATTAGAATAAACCACACCTTTTCCAAACTGTTTATTAAATTTCCCGACTTGCCACCATGGCTCCATTACTATATTTTCTAGTTGATGTTACTGAAATTTGGTGTTTCTTGCAATTTCCAATTGTCTCTTGTTGCATGTATGTGCACTTACCTACTTGTTGTTTCTAGTGGGATGGGTCCAGATTTCCGTGTTCTTGTCAGAAAAAGTCGGAAGCAGGCACAACAGTATTGTCGGTTGTACAAGGTAAGATGCTATTTTAATAAAGTGCCACTTTGTATAATGTGCAGGTCACCTATAGCCATGTTCTGTCAGTTTTCCCTAGCAAATATATGTTTTCTGATTGTTATTCATTTCCAAATACAGGAAACCATCCCGGTGACCCAGCTTGTCCGAGAGACTGCTGCTGTTATGCAGGAGTTCACACAATCTGGGTATGCTACTATACTTGCACTTTCTATTTATTATACTACTATGAAGTTATGAAATTGTTTAAATCAGTCACTTGTTATACCTAAATTACTATTAGAACAATATAAGTTGCTTGATAGTTTTACCTAAAGCTTCGCAATGCCATTTGACGTAACTTGTTTTTGTTAACAAGAATTCAAATATGAAATATAACTTCAACGTCTGTTGATTTTGTCACTTCATTGTGAAATACAATAATGTATAGGGCCAGAGTTCACTATGTGCAACCAATTTGTTTGATCTTCACTTAATAGGTGACTCGATAAACTGAGGTTTTAAAATGCTAGTCACGATGCAATTCGACACTCATACATATAATATTAGAGAAGATTTGATTTGTCACATGCGTTTTGATTTGTTTTACATGTGCCAGCCAAATTGCATAAGTCCATTTCAAAACTAAATAGAAATATATGTTGTACTCATAACCTTATTTGTTGCAGTGGTGTAAGACCATTTGGTGTATCACTGTTGATTGATGGGTATGATGACAATGGTCCGCAGTTGTATCAGGTATGTGCAAAGAGCTACATGATAGAGATCTTGTTATTTCCCTTCCCACTATTTCAGATTCAGTCGCTTGTTAGTTTGCACCAGTTTTTTGTTATTTTTGACTGATATTTCACATGTCATAGGATTTGTATTACTTTTGACTGATGTTTCACATGGCATAAACTCATATTGTTAGGGTGTAGTAGTTAATAGTTACAAAAATGTTGGATTTCTCATTGTTGATTATTTCTATAGGTTGACCCATCAGGATCTTACTTCTCCTGGAAAGCATCAGCGATGGGGAAAAATGTGTCAAATGCAAAGACATTTCTTGAGAAAAGGTAGATGAAGGATCTATCTATCCTACCATTATTATTGGTCACTCTTAATGTTTTGGTGTTATTTATCTCAATCTGATAATCATACTAAATTGCATTCTATTGATGTCCATCCCTTCACTAATACAAGCAGCATGTATGTTGTTAAGGTTGTCGTGGAATTGTCACGGCAGATGTCCTAGCGAAAGGACTTAGTCGTAGGGCCATCACAACTAGGAAGCTTAAAGGGGTTAATCGGGACAAAGGACACGAGAGGTTTATACTGGTTCGGCCCCTTACGGTGAAGGTAAGGCCTAGTCTAGTTGATGTTGTATTGCTAGGTTTCGATGACCAAGGAGCGAATCCGCTAGCTTGGCTATCGATCTGTTGTCCCTCCTCCTAAGCCACCGCCGGGTCGTCCCCTTATATACACGAGTTGACGCCTGGCGGCCTACAGAGTCCCGGCCGGCTCATAAAACGTGTTCGGCTCGGTGACTTCTTTTATACGCCTTTCTTTACAAGTCTTTCTTTACATATGGCGGTTTACAATATTGGGCCTTAAGCCGCCTCTGGGCTTAGGCCTTCTACAATTCTTAATAAACTACCACCCTGTATATTATTGGGCTTCTCTTGACAATCCGCCATTAGGGTTGACCCGGCCCCTCCTGGGCGGGTCATACCTGAAAGTTATATTCCCAACATTAGGCCCCAGGTTGATTTGAACCTTGTTCTTCCCAACATTAGGCCCCAGGTTGATTTGAACCTTGTTCTTGTCAACCTTCAACATTTAGACGAAATCCATCTTCCTTTGTGTGTAAAAGCTCTTGTAACCCGCCATGATGTCATCTTCCAAAAATATGAAAGCCTGCTATGACGTCATCTCCAACAGATCTTTATCCTTAAATGTCTTCCGAGAATCGAGGCGTCCATTTAGCTGCATAATCATTATTTGGGTCTTCCTTGATTTTTGCGCCAGCCTGTTCGCTTATCCCCTTATAAATAGGCACGGCCAGCTCTTCCTCTCTCTTCTTCTTCCTTCCTTCTTCTCGCCACCTGTAGCGACCCGACCTCAGACGGTCAAGCCTCTGTGTTTCTGTGCCATCCCTGGATCAGTATGCTGGCACACACAGTACATCAATGTATATATCAAAGTGCAATCACATGTATAAATAACGTAAAACTGATATATACCTCATAAGTCACAATGAAACAAATAGTCGGGTGTGGAGTCCCATCAACGCCATCGGCAGGTTGAGTGTAGACCGTAACCACAGATCGTAACTCTTACTCGTCGAGAAAGTATCGCAACATGATACGTTGCAGCCGTGTAGGTCAAGACATGGAATGTACCGACAAGATAACAATAAAAAACAGATGATAAACTATACTATATGCGGTATGGCTTTGTGGCTCAGATCTCGAGTTTTGTTTATGTAAAAGCTGGTTTTATTTTCCCTACCTCAAAGGAATAAATGAAGTCTGTACTATGGAGTTTTCTATCATGACATGGTTCCGCCAACCGATGTCTCATAGCCCAAAATCATCGCAAGTTGCCCACAATTAAGTTATCATCCGTGTTGAGAGTTCCGAGATAGATCCAAGTCCAGATGCTCAAATTGTCCGTGAATCGGGACACGGCTAATCGATTAGGTTATAACCTCTCGCAGAGGTTTGTACACTTTACCCGCAAGATTCGATCCTTCTCTTTACGCTCTCGCACTTCAGGGTGTTTGAGAACAAGATGACCAAACATGGTCTTCCAAGAGTTCCTCGACCACCGTCCCAGACTCAACCCATCCTACCGTAGTTCTACATCTGCTAGTACCGCCCCAGCCAGAGTCACAACTAAGGTCCACCAAGCCAGAGCCCATAATGACTTGCGGTTGCATGTAAGCTTCCGGCATGAAGTATTCTTCCGTCTCTTTGAGTCCAGGGTGAAGCTTTCCGCAAGATGTCATGGCGCTTCTCCATGCATCCTGCCAACCACTGGTTTCTCCAGGTGCCCACAACCGCCCTTCACCCAAGAGTGTGTATTGAATTCTTGTCTTGAGTCTTGAAGTCTTGAGGCCTTGAAAATGCAGTCCTTGCAGATGCCATCATGGAGTTGTCGCCATTGACGAGAGTCCTCCTTCTTCACACCACTCGAGCACTCATACCAAGCCCCGCCTACTATAGCGTAGCTTTAAAATAAATAACGTCCTGGGCTTGGTAACAGGGTGATGGGTTCCTACCTCATGCATACTACTCAACTACAAGGATTCAATAACACTACTGAGGGGTGGTTGCAAAGGTGCCACTAAATGCAATAAAACATAGGTAAGAAAGCATGGTCAAAGTGAACTTGCCTTGTTGACGATCTTCGAAAACTAGGGATTCGTAGTAGCAAGCTTCGCACTCCGGAAATTCTACCGAGGCAAACAATAACTATAATAAGCACATAGCATATGATCACATAGCATAGCAACATAGTAACATAACACACCAAACAAACAATTCAAAACCCAAAGGAAAAACTCAAAGAAAAACCAACTCAAGTTTTTCCTACTTCAAGCAACAACTAAAAATTAGTTTTATATAACAAAAATTTTCTCAACATAACCTAATCATGAGTTTATGTTAACTTAACAGAAAATAATGCATTAAGCAATTTGGAGCAAAAAGAATCAATTTAAAATCTATTAAGAAACTCCTATTAGGCCTAATCCAATTTATATTAAGAAAAATAAAATAAAAGTTTTATTTATTATAAATAAAAGTTCATCCTATAAAGTGACAGATACTATCCTAGAATAATCAATCACATGTTAAAAATAAATTTATTTACTAATTAAATTAATAGGAAAACAGTAGCTAGTTAATTAATTAGGATTAACAAGATTCTGTTTAAAACTATTTTTTATAAATCCTAAAATACCCAAATTAATTCCTATGGTTTGGCAATGTCAAAATAAAGTTGGGACAAAAGAATCATATAAAAATAATTTTTTTGCTCAAGTTATAACAGATTTACTATTCTGACTAAAACTAAATTAAAGCAATTTTAGTTAATTTTAACATAGCAAATTATATTTTCTACAGAAACTATAGAAAATTTGCAAACCAACAAAAAAGAATCAACTAAAATATTAAACAGAATAAAAGATATGAATTTTTCAAAACAGGAACTATTCTGTTAAAACAGAAAATGAAAATAAAAGAAAAAGGCAGGGGTGCGGGGCCACCTGCCAGAGAGAGAGGCAGGGGTGCGGGCGAGCGGGCGACTGACGCGGAGGGGGTTCGGGCGCTGGGGCGAGTGAGGCCGGTGCTGGTCGGCTCGGCTGGCCTGGTGGGTCACTGGTCATGCTCATGGCCATGGTGGCATGGCACTGGCCGGGCTGGGGGGCTCGGTGGCGCTGAGGGGGGTTTTCTTTATTTTTTTTAAATAAAACAAAAACAGAGATAAAACATAAACTATAAATATTTTATATAGGGTATATATATACCAAAATGATTAGGGGAATATTCCCTATCATTTGAACATTTGTGCAAAGGCAAAATCCAAACTTTATAAAAATCCATTTTTCCAATATTCAAATAAAACCCAAATTTGAATTCAAAACTTTTGGCATTGTTTCCTCTGATATTTTTGGAGTGTCATGTTTACTCCTCTCATACTTTTGCTCAAGTATTTATCAGGCATAGTTTTTGATATGATTCCCACTTGCCAGAGTTTGAATTCAATTTTCAAAACTCAAATTTGAAAGAGGGTTTCAAGGCACTTTCAAATGACTTTCAATTTGATATTTTTTAACTTCCAACTCATATTTCATATAATTGAAGAAGTCATTTTATCTTCCCTCATGAAAATCATTGAGTTGCATAAAGCTTTGAATTTGAAATATTCTCAAATGAAATTCAAATCTTTTTCCAAAACCCTTTTCATTTCAACATGGAAGAAGTCATGTCAACTTCACTCTAGGGTTTGGTGTTGCAATGAACTTGAGTTCATTGGGATCCAAAAAGGCAAAGGGGAAAGTTTGGGAAAGTCATTTCATTCCCTCTCATTCAACTTTCAAAAGTTTTCAAATTCCACTCAGTTTCACTCAATCAATCAAACCATCAATCAGACAACAAGCATGGTTATTTATCTAATATAACATTCCAAAATTTAGAATTTTGGGATGTTACACCACCTCTCTGCCTCTCGGGCTCCTCCGCCGCCGTAGCACTCACCGTTGCCCTCAACGTCGGCTGCTGCATCACCCTGAGCTCGTCCAGAGAATCGTGGCGACTCTTCGCAGTAGATCTGCATTCGTAAGTTCCTCCTTTTCTGCGCACTTAGATCTGTATAAGGGTTGCGAGTTCATCGGTGTTCTTCACTGTTCATCACAGACCTTCTTGTAGTTTCTTCTCCGTACCCTCCTTTGATCTAAAAAGAAGTATAGAACGTGTGCGGTAGTGGTTTTACATCCATTTTAGATGTTAGCAGATCCCTTTCTCTTATAGAAATGCCTCTTTAGAGCTGACGAACTCCTCTGCGCTTGCTTTTTAGGTCTAAATTTATTTTTCTTTTCTGAACCATTTTGATCCAGAATAATAGAAACAACTTGGGAAACTTGTTTGTCTCAACACTTTAGCCAATTCTGTTTCTGGCGACCTTCGAATACTTTTTAGTCATGGCGGCTTATGACTCCGGCTTATTTTCCTTTATATGTCATTAGCCCTTATTTAAGCCGCCATTATTCATCTGTATCATGATCATGAACTTGTAACTTCATCAATAAATTGAACCGGCAAATTATTTTCTTTTCAGCTTCCCCTTTTTCATCATGCTGTCAAAAGCGCCAACAGTCTGCAACTGGGTCCCCTCCACAGTAACTGAAGATAACTTGAAAGAGTTTGTCACCATTGGATTTTTGCCAGAGAAAAACATTATGTCTTATCGTGCTCCTGATCCGGATGAGGAACGGCCTAATCCCAAAGACGGTGAAGTTATTGTCTTCACTGACCACATGAATCGGGGTTTTTCACCACCCGGCTCAAAGTTCTTCAGAGACGTTCTTCATTTTTTCAAACTTCACCCTCAAGATCTTGGACCCAATTCCATATCCAACATCTGCAATTTTCAAGTTCTCTGTGAGGTGTATCTTCAAGAGGAGCCGACTGTGGAACTCTTCAGAGAGTACTTTTATTTGAACCGCCAGAACGAATGCACCAACGGCCTTAGTCTGGAGCTTGGTGGAATCTCAATTCAGTGCCGACAAGGCGCCATCTTTCCCTTAATAGTCTTACCGAGTCATCCCAAAGATTGGAATCAGACCTGGTTCGACTACCAAGATACATCACCAGCCAATGAAAAACCACTGCCGGGTTATCGTGCGGAGCGTCTGGATTCCAAGTTTGTGCTCCCTGTTAAGCTTACTAATGCTGAACGCAAGAGGCTTATTCCATCTATTAAAAGGATTCAAGCTTTATTGGGGAATGGCTTAACCAGAGTCGACTTGATCCGTTGCTGGGTCTCGTGGCAGGTCATCCCTCTAAGCCGCCGATCCAAGTTAATGTATGAATATGGCGGAAGCCCAAATGATTCTCTGCGTCACAGCTCTGTACAACTAACTGAAGAAGACATTGTTGCAATGTCAACCATCCTTGTGAACGGCAAATATGAGGACTGCAGTAAGGTTGGATTAAATCCCTTCTGCGAACTTAACCCGGCACCAGAGGTGAAAACCCCTAACCTCTTTCTATTTTTGTGTTTTCCTCTATAGTTTAAATACTTGCATGACCTTTTAGCCTATTTATTTGTTTACATGCCAAATCTGACTTCTAGAAGGCCAAGTATGATCATGAAGCTGCCAAGAAGGCTAGAGCCGCAGCCATAGCCGCCAGGAGAACGACCCGTAAGCCCAAGAAGAAGAAGACTGCATCTGACTTATTCCACCTGGATGATGCTTCTGAGTCAAAGGTAGCCCTTGACTCCCTTGGCTAGTTTTTTAACTACCTTATTGACACTGACTATTGCCAGGACGACACAGGGGCCAGCTATGCTGTGGAAGAAGAGGTAACTATTTCCTCCGACTCAGCCCCTTTGCCAAGACAGAAACTTCGACTAGTAATCCGGAAAGTAAGGTTTTCGCACCCTTTGGCTTATCTGGACCCTCATTTTCTTTTGAAAAAGCAGCAACATGAGAGCCGCCCTCAGGCCCGGACTAATGATGATGATGAACCGCCTTCCGATTTACAACAAACTCCTCGAAAACGCCAGAATGAGGTTTCTTTCATCTTTGTCTTTTGCTTCCATTAATGGATCTATTCCCTTGCATCACTAACTTTATTTTACCTTTGCATGAGGTTTCTCGCTCTTCTGGCGACTCGTCACAAACTCAATTTCCGGCTTTCAAGACTGCCCCTGGGTAAGGACAATCATCTTTCTTCTACAACTTTTAAAAACTGCATTATTATACTAATTGTCTCATAAAATCTTTCTTAGTGGTCAAGCCAAATCCAAGAAGGCCAAGGTGATTAAGCCGACAGAAAACCCGAAAGTTCCTGCACCTGAGCCGGCCATGCCAACTTCTCCCTCTCAAACTGAAGCACCAGAAGACCCAGCTGTTCATACTCAATTGGACCCTCCTGAGTTGTCAGATAATGAGGCCACCCTTAATTCGACCATTACTAAACCATCTAGCTCAGCTAACCCGCCAACAACTTCTGATACTGACGTTTTGATTACCGGTAGCCGGTTTGTTGAACCGGGGAACCCCACTGTATTAGCCCGGCATACTGCTAAGCAAGAGGCAATAGAGAAGCAGAAAGTGCAGTTTGGTATCTGAGGGAGTCCTGGATTAGGGGGTCCTCGGACAGCCGGACTATATACTTTGGCCGGACTGTTGGATTATGAAGATACAAGATTGAAGACTTCGTCCCGTGTCCGGATGGGACTCTCCTTTGCGTGGAAGGCAAGCTTGGCAATTCGGATATGTAGATCTCCTCCCTTGTAACCGACTCTGTGTAACTCTAGCCCCCTCCGGTGTCTATATAAACCGAAGGGTTCAGTCCGTAGGACAACAACAATCAGAATCATAGGCTAGCTTCTAAGGTTTAGCCTCTACGATCTCGTGGTAGATCAACTCTTGTAATACTCCCATGTTGGGTTTGCATTATATGCATCACGTCCGAATCATGCCTTGGGTCAATAGTTGGGTTTGCCCGGCTTCCATGTTTTGGTACCTTACGTTCCGCTATATCGGCTAAGGTAGCACTTGGAGAACTACTGCGATTGTGTCCCGGTTCTTCCGGACGAGCACCTCAGTAGAGAAAGCCGAAAACTGACTGTCATGATGCGACGAGAGCTGGTCAGCTGTTCGAGAGGTTGTAAAATCTTTAAGGATTTTTTTCCGCATAATGCCATAACCAATGCAGCGTGCGATGGATCAGCTTTCTTCCGATCAGGTGCTTATATAGACCCTCGTGCGGTCTTCCGAACACCAGGGGTTGTGCCTACCTTACTTTTCTAAAGCTCCTATGGCTAAGTGAGAGCGATAAAGCCCTATAGTCCGATTGCTGGTTCACAGTCTGAACACCTCCTTCAAGGACCCAAAGCGATAAAGAGTGATCGTTTATCCCGAACACCCCGCATTTCCTACATGGGGCGTGCCGACGGTCGCCAACTCTCAAGACTAATATATATATAACAGCCGCACAGAAGGATAAACTTTTATATAACAGGCAATAAATGATAGAAATGACCTTGTTCAACATTACAAAGGACAACATGATTGTATTCATGGAAATATAACGTCCTTGGTGCATTGCTCTGCCACTAGGTAGGCTCCTTTTAGGACACTTTCATAATATAATTCGGGCTTGCGGTGCTCCTTCCCCTCTGGCGGCCCCTCGATCATCAGCTTTTCAACATCCATCTTCCCCCAGTGCACCTTTGCACGGGCGATGGACATTCACGCACCCTCTACGCAGACTGACTGCTTGATGACGTCAAGTCGAGGGCAGGCACTCACAAGCCGCTTCACGAGCCCGAAGTAGCTGCCTGGAATTGGCTCGGCAGGCCATAGCCGGATAATTAAATCCTTCATGGCTAGTTCGGCCGCCTTCTGCAGTTCGATCACCTGTTTCAGTTGGTCGACAAAAGGCACCGGATAATTCAGTGCCAGGTACTGCGACCAGAAGAGCTTATCCGTAGTGTTCCTCTCTTCGGCTCGGTAGAATTGGGCGGCATCAGATATGTTGCGGGGCAGTTCCGCAAATACCCCTGGAGAAATCCGAACTCAAAATTAGAAACATGATTTTCTCAAAAATACTTGCTTTACATAGAAAAAAAGGTTGTACCCGCCGCGATCGTCCTTGCCTTGGGTTTCCCCCTGGGCATCGCGCACGGCCTGACGAGCCTTGGCGAGTTCGGACTCTTTCTCTGTTAAACTTTGCTCCAAGGACTCGCATTTCTTCACAGACTCTTGAAGCTCCTACTCAGCTTCAATAACTCTGCCCTCGTGCTTCTCACGAAGAGCCTGCTCTGCGGCTACCTTTTCCTTGGCCTCGGCGACAGCCTTCCGCAGAGCCTCGACTTCGGTCATCGTCCCTGGCGCAAATAATAAACCATAGTTTATCATAATGGAAATTTGTTCGCACTAAACGCGAATAAGGCTTGCGCATACCTTGTTTATCTTCCAACTGCCTTTTCAGCTGGCCAAGTTCTTCTTTGGTCTGCTCCATACTTTGATTCAGTCTGGAGACCTTGGCAGTATGAGAGGCAGTAGCCGCTGCAGACGCCTGCTTATAAAAGAAGAGAGATAGATGTCATCAAGTGAGTCTTCCTGCGAACATAAAATCGGTCCTTTGTCCGGTCCTTTCTTGCACCGAACAGTGTATCAGGGGCTACTATCTATACTATGACACTCCTCGAAACCTCATAAAACTTACCTCAAAGCCTTTTATAAGGCTGATACAGGCCTCACTCAGTCCACTCTCAGCAGACTGAATCTCCTTAATCACCGCACCCATCAGGGCACGGTGCTCGTCGACGATGGAGGCGCTCTTCAGCGCCGCCGACAAAACATCCGGCACCTCTGGTTGGACAGAGATTGCAGGTGGAACAGGCACGCCCCCTCCAGCTGAGGGAGGTCGCCTGCTTGATTCTGGGGTCGTATTGGTCTCTAGAACTGTGTCCGGTTGGGAGCCGAATTCAGGATCTGTGGGAATCTTCTCCCCCATGACTCCGGTCCTCGGGGGCGTCCCGCTCTCCATGGCATCCGAGCTCAGCAAGTCCTCTGATGAGGATCGTTCGGTGTGGGACCTTGCCGGACTATAGAAAATATAGCTAAAGTTACAATATTATGCCGCGATGAGTCTGGACACATAAACGGGTTCGGATCTTATACTCACGAGTTTACCAAGGGATCCCACGCCGGGCTGCTGTCGGCGGCGGCAGTGGATTCTTCCGGAAGAGGAGCTTTTCCCCTTTTAGGCGACTCGTCCTCCAAGTGTGTGGAGGTCGCCCTCTTCTTTCTTCCCCCTGCTGGGGATTTGTCTTCTTCCTCCTCCTCGTCCTCTTCGGAGGCAGAACAGACGTTCGAGCCTTCGGATATTGTGTCCGAAGTGCCGCAGTGATGAAGGCCGCCCTGGGTCTTTTCGGCCTCCTTCTCGGTCTTCTTCTTAGGCGCTGGTGCGGCGCCGGGACCAGCATCTTCGCCAGAAGCGGGCCGGCCGGTTTTTCGGGCAACGGGCCAGACAGTGGATTCGCCCCGCCTTGTTCGTCCAACCCTAGGGGAGTTGAGGAAAACACGTTAAGCATTTCCCTTGGGTTATGCGGATAAAATGCACAAAAACTTACCGAGCTTGCAGGGCGGGATAGTTGATACCCGCGGTCCTCGGCCGAGTGTGGCCATGATTTGCCGGACTTGAAAAGCACCTTCCAGATGTCTTCGTGCTAAGAGTCGTAGAGCTTGCGCAGGGTCTGGTGCTTGGCCGGATCGAATTCCCATAGATTGCAAGTCCGGTGCTGACAAGGCAGGATCCGGCGAACTAACATCACCTGGACTACATCGACAAGTCCGATGTTCTTGTCTTCCATATCTTTAACTCGCGTCTGGAGCATAGATAGTTCGTCAGACAAAGACTAGTTCAGGCCCTTCTTGGGTCAGGACGTAAGCCACAGAGGGGCTTCGGATCAGAACTCTGGAGCAGCGGCCCATTCCGTGCCACGTGGCTCAGTGATGTAAAACCACTGCTATTGCCACTCTTTGGCGAAGTCATTAAAAGCACTTGTTAGCCATGTAACGTTGGGCATCTTGCTCACCATAGCACCTCCGCACTCGGCGTGCTCGCCGCTCACCACCTTGGGCTTCACATTGAAGATCTTCAGCCACAAGTCGAAGTGTGGCGAGATGCAGAGAAAAGCCTCGCACACGACGATGAATGTCGAGAGGTTGAGGAAGGAATTGGGGGATAGATCATGAAAATCGATCCCGTAGTAATACATGATGCCGCGAACAAACGAGTGGAGGGGAAACCCTAGCCCATGGACAAAATGAGGGAGGAATACAACCCTCTCTTGGGGTTACGGAGTAGGAACGATCTGTCCCGTCGTCGGGAGACGGTGGCCGATTTTCCTGGCCAAATACCCGGCCTCCCGAAGCTTTTTGATATGCTTCTCTTGGACGGTAGAGGCCATCCACTTGCCTCCTGCTCAGGATCCGGACATTTTTGGAAGGCCTTTGTCGATGGAGAAGACGAACGCTCGGGCGCTGGGGCTTGGGCGAGGGGGAATGGATCGGGAAGGAGAAAGCGTGGGTGCGAAAGGGAGTCCTTATCCCCTTATAAAGGCAGCAGGGATTCTGCGCCTCCCCACTTGCCTGGTAAACTTGCTTATTCCCCAAGCGCCGTGATTAATGGCACGGTTAGGTTACCCACACCCGTATTGATGAGAATCCCGTGATAAGGGGACACGATCTCTACATTGACAAGACGTGCTAAGAAAATCGCCTCGCAACACGTGCAAGGGCAGATAGGGAAAACGGTTCGTAATGACCGGGCCACGGCGGGTCGTCACGTTATGGAAAGTTGTCAGCAGATTGGATTTGTGGAATATTATACTCTCTGCGGTGCTATGTGGAATTTGTTTTGCAGAGCCGGACACGATCCTTGTGTTCGGAATCGTTTAGGGAGTATTCGGAGAAGGAACCCGCCTTGCAATGTCGAAGACAATCTACGCGTCGGACTCATCGTCATTGAAGCCTGGTTCAGGGGCTACTGAGGCAGTCCTGGATTAGGGGGTCCTCGGACAGCTGGACTATATACTTTGGCTGGACTGTTGGATTATGAAGATACAAGATTGAATACTTCGTCCTGTGTCCGGATGAGACTCTCCTTTGCGTGGAAGGCAAGCTTGGCAATTCGGATATGTAGATCTCCTCCCTTGTAACCGACTCTATATAACCCTAGCCCCCTCCGGTGTCTATATAAACCGGAGGGTTTAGTCCGTAGGACAACAACAATCAGAATCATAGGCTAGCTTCTAGGGTTTAGCCTCTACGATCTCGTGGTAGATCAACTCTTATAATACTCATATCATCAAGATCAATCAAGCAGGAACTAGGGTATTACCTCCATCGAGAGGGCCCAAACCTGGGTAAACATCGTGTCCCCTGCCTCCTGTTACCATCCGCCTTAGACGCACAGTTCGGGACCCCCTACCCGAGATCCGCCGGTTTTGACACCGACAATATCTCCCATTACGCTCACCTCAATGTCAATGATGTACTGTCCGGCTATCTCAGTCATGTGCACTCCAACCGTGACTCGGATATCGAGATGGTCAAACAATTGTAGCTAAAATATGAGGTATGTTCTTTGGTTTACTTATACTCTGCCAGCCCCCAAGACTTCAGATGATGAACTTTGAATGATCTGTAGACTTTATGATATAAGTTGATACTTTGCCTCTAGGTTTTTCAAAAGTCCAATAGAGTAGCATAAACTTCACCTGTAGTCCCCAAGGGTTGGCTCAATTTATCATAAATGAATTGGTACTTAATTGCATAACTGTCTTTTACTAGTCCCAATAAGTATTGTGATCCGGCTCAATCTTGAAAAACTTTCTGAATATCATGCATTAGCCCCCAAGTGCCAAGCGTTGTTACTTTGTAAAACCCTTGGGACTTTGAAACATATAAAAGTCATAAAAAATTGCTTTGGCAGACATTAGCCCCCAAGTGTCAAGTGGTATTGCAGTGCAAAGTACTTGAGACTTGAAACCTTATAACTTTTAGCTTAAGTCTTGACACACCTGTGAATGTTTTGTAGAACGCCTTATCTGAGTTGGGCTCTCAATTGACGGATGCCAAGACCCGGCTGGCGGATCAAGAGGCAGAGATAAAGACTGCTAACTCCAAACTTCAATTGAGTCTCTCTGAAACTGAAAAAATTGAAGACCAATTTGACTGGAAAGAAGAAATCCTGGGCCGATGAGAAGACCTTGCTGATACAACGTGCCGAGACAGCAGAAGCGGCTCTAGAGCAGGTTACCACGGAGCTCACCAGCTTAAAAGACCATGTGTCTCAAATGGTCTCCGCCATCTTCGGTAAGTCATTTGTATTACTCACTTATACTTTATGTTGTCCAGGAATATAAGCCGCCGGCTGAGCCTTTGTTAAAAAACACTCGCAGGTCCATGAAGTAAAACTCTGAGCCAAGATAGTGTGACAAAACTAAAGGCGGTTTATACCTTGGTGGAGCAATTGTATACTGGCGCTCAACGAGCACTTGCTACTATCTCCCCTGCCAACCAAGAACCCAACCGTTTGAGTGATGTCTTGAAGAAGTTATCGATCTTACCCGCCAGGTTTCAAGAGGTCAAACGATCCTGTGCCAGAGCCGGAGCCTTGACTGCCCTGAGCCGCTCCAAAGCATGGATGCCGGATTTAGACCCGGTGGACGTGGCTAAGGGGTACCCTACCGTGAAGGAAGAGGGGACTCCATTTGAGCAAGATGACTTTATTGCCTGTGTGATGGGAGTTCGTCCTCAAGCTACCATTCTTGGAGACGAGACCAACATCGACAAATATCAGCCGGGTTTTGATATGGAGAATAAGAAGATGGCGTCTCCCTCTTATAAGGTGACAGATCTTATCCCGCCGGTTCGCCAACACACTTTTGCCCCGGAAGTCGACCCAGTCGGCCTGATTGACGATGAAGCGGAGTTCATTGCTCTGAACGGCTTTGACTGGTCCAATCCCAGCATCCAACCAGTAGAGGGAGGTGAATCGGCGAGGGGAGAGTCATAACCATCTTTTGGGCTCGCAAAGCCTTGTAATAGATTTGTTTGAAAACTGCATGTTTTTCCTATGCCATCGTGCATAAAATGTTGCATATGACTCTTTGCCAATTATGTATATATATATATATATATATATATATATATATATATATATATGCAGCACATCCGTGATTACATCTGCAATGTTTTAACTCTGTTCCTGTAAAAAATGAAAGAGCTGGCCTGGCGGTTTAGCACTGGACGGGTCAAAACACCCGGTATATGACTTATGAAATTATCATAGTGGAAAAGACAGAACCAGATGTAAAATAAACAAGGCTGGAAAAAACCTTTGATTAACGAAAAAACACAGAGAAACCTGTTCCTGAATGACACTGTCATACCTGTGTTCTTTGTATCTGGACTTCCGATTTACATGACCCTGATGATGAGGTTGATAACCCAATCTTTTGTAGAAGTCAATACTTCCATATGTCTTGATGACTGTTATGCCTTGGCAACTCATTGTCAAATAACCGAGCCGGTTTAATTTGAAACCATACTGATAGTTAGATTTGAGATGATAAAAAACAGCAAGACAAAAACACTAGGCTTCAGATAATGTAAATCAAAACACTTAAATAAAAACTAGAGGCTTCTGATTCGAATACGATCAGTAAAACGGAACAAAGGGGTTAAGCTAAGATTTGAATACGATCATATAGCCCCCAGTGGCTTTGGCGTTGCGCCGATCAAGAGGGTACCTATTCTCTTTGGTTCGAATACGACCTATGTTTGAACAGGAAGCCCCCAAATGACCTTGAGAGGTTCTTAACGACCCTGATTCGAATACGATCCAAGTCGGACCCAAAAGGGGTTAAGCTATGATTCGGATACGATCAAGAAGCCCCATAGTGAGTTTGGCTTTGAGCCGATCAAGAGGGTTACGACATCTATGTTCTCTTTGGTTCGAATACGACCTATGTTTGAACAGGAAGCCCCCAAGTGACCATGAGGTTTATAGCTAGATTCGAATACGATCATGAGCCGGACGAAAAGGGTTAAGCTAGATTCGGATACGATCAGCCCCCTTTTGGTCATTTTAAAAAAAGAAAATAATAAAGATATATGATCATTGAAGAGGAAAAGGACAGAGGTCCTGCTTTATTACTTATCATAATATATACAACGTCAAAGTATGTACATGACGAGAGCCGGTGGCTCAGGTGTAGTATGGCCGAAGCTGGGAAATGTTCCACGGCCGGCGGGTCTCCTCCTCCGACTTACGTGAGTCTTTGTGCTCTCGAACGTCAATAAGGTAATATGACCCGTTGTTTAAATTCTTGCTGACCACAAAGGGTCCTTCCCAAGGCGGGGATAGTTTGTGTGCATCAGACAGATCCTGGATGAGCCGGAGCACCAGGTCACCTTCTTGAAAGGTCCTGGACTTAACCCGACGGCTGTGATAACGGCGCAGGTCCTGTTGATAAATTGCTGATCGAGTCATCGCCAAATCTCTCTCCTCATCTAACAAGTCAAGTGCATCCTGTCGGGCTTGTTCATTATCAGCTTCAACGTAAGCCGCCACACAAGGCGAGTCATGACGGATGTCACTAGGCAGCACTGCTTCTGCTCCATAAACCATGAAGAAAGGTGTATAACCTGTAGACCTGTTAGGAGTGGTATTGATACTTCACAGCACCGAGAGTAATTCCTCTACCCAACAACTCAGCGTCCGTTGTAAGGGAACCATAAGCCGGGGCTTGAGACCTTTTAAGATTTCCTTATTTGCTCTCTCAGTTTGACCATTGGATTGGGGGTGAGCTACTGACGAAACATCAAGCCGGATATGCTCATGTTGACAAAACTCCTCCATAGCACCTTTGGACAGATTAGTGCCATTGTCAGTTATAATGCTACGTGGAAAACCAAAGCGAAAACTCACCTTTTTCATGAACTGAACCGCCGTGGTTGCATCACACTTGCTCACTGGCTCTGCCTCAACCCATTTTATGAATTTGTCAACTGCCACCAAAAGATGTGCCTTTTTATATTTGGACCTTTTGAAAGGTCCCACCATGTCAAGCCCCAGACTGCAAACGGCCAAGTGATTGGAATCATCCGGCAACTCTTGAGCCGGCACGTGCGCTCGTCGTGCAATTTTTTTACATCCATCACACCTACTGACCAGCTCCTCCGCATCAGCGTGAGCCGTTAGCCAGTAAAAACCATGACGAAAAGCTTTGGCCACAGGAGACTTTGACCCGGCGTGATGACCACAATCCCCTTCATGTATCTCACGAAGAATTTCTTGACCTTCTTCAGGAGAAACACAACGTTGAAACGCTCCAGTGACGCTGCGATGATACAACTCACCGTTAGAAATTGTCATTGACTTGGACCGTCGGGTTATCTGTCGGGCCAGGGTCTCGTCCTCTGGCAACTCGCCCCGGGTCATTGTAAGCCAAGAACGGTACTGTCCAATCTGGAATGACATGAAGAGCTGCCACAACTGTGCCTCCGGGTCAGGAATGGCCAAATCTTCCTCTATAGGCAACTTAACTGACCGGTTACGTAAAACATCTAAAAAGGTGTTAGGTGGCACCGGCTTACGCTGAGATCCCAACTGGCTTAAGGCGTCGGTCGCTTCGTTCTTTCTGCGGTCAATGTGTTCCACTTGATAACCCTTAAAATGCCCCGCAACAGCGTCGACCTCGCGGCGATAAGCCGCCATGAGAGGATCCTTGGAATCCCACTTGCCTGATACCTGCTGAGCCACCAAATCTGAGTCGCCAAGGCACCGTACCCGGCTCAGACTCATCTGTTTAGCCATTCGAAGACCATGGAGCAAGGCTTCATATTCTGTTGCATTGTTAGTACAAGGAAACATCAATCGCAACACATAACAAAACTTGTCACCTCGAGGAGAAGTTAAAACAACTCCAGCTCCCGAGCCTTCCAATTGTCTGGACCCATCAAAGTGAATCGTCCAATATGTGTTGTCTGGTTTCTCCTCTGGCATCTGCAACTCTGTCCAGTCATTGATGAAGTCAACAAGCGCTTGAGATTTGATCGCAGTACGTGGCACATACTTCAAGCCATGAGACCCAAGTTCAATAGCCCACTTGGCGACTCGTCTTGTGGCTTCTCTATTTTGAATAATGTCTCCTAGAGGAGCAGAGCTAACCACAGTGATTGGGTGACCCTGAAAGTAATGCTTGAGCTTCCGGCTCGTCATGAACACCCCATAAACAAGCTTCTACCAATGTGGATATCTTTGTTTAGATTCAATGAGCACCTCACTGACGTAGTAAACCAGTCGTTGGATCGGATGTTCCTTGCCAGCCTCCTTGTGCTCCACAACAATGGCAACACTGACAGCACGTGAGTTAGCAGCCACATACATCAACAACGACTCTTTCTCAACCGGAGCAGCAAGAACCGGCGGCTCTGCGAGCTATTTCTTCAGATCCTCAAAAGCAGAGTTAGCAGCCTCACTCCAGACAAAGTCATCTGCCTTCTTCATCATTTGATACAAAGGCATCGCCTTCTCCCCTAACCGACTTATGAACCGGCTTAAGGCTGCGACGCGACCCGCCAACCGCTAAACGTCATTGATGCATGCCGGTTTAGCCAGAGATGTAATTGTCTTAATTTTCTCCGGGTTAGCCTCAATACCTCTGTTAGACACCAAAAAACCCAAGAGTTTGCTAGCTGGGACTCCAAAAACACACTTGGCCGGGTTAAGCATCACCTTGTAGACCCGGAGGTTATCAAAGGTCTCCTTCAGATCAGTTACCAAGGCTTCCTTCTCTCTGGATTTCACCACTATATCATCCACATAAGCATGAACATTACGCCCAATCTGATTGTGAAGGCAATTCTGCACACATTGTTGATAAGTCGCATGGGCACTCTTAAGCCCAAAAGGCATAGACACGTAGCAGAAGGCTCCAAATGGAGTGATGAAAGCTGTCTTCTCCTGGTCCTTAACTGCCATCTTTGTAACGCCCCGGATTCGATGCGCCAGGTGTCCGCCAGTTATTCGCCATCTTTGCCATGTCATTTTCTTGCGTGTTGCATTTTGCCATGTCATCTTGTGCATCGCATTTGCATACGTGTTCGTTTCATGCATCCGAGCATTTTCCCCGTTGTCCGTTTTGCAATCCGACACTCCTATGTCCTCCGGCGCCCCCTTTTGTCCCCTGTTGTGAGCGGTTGTTAAACGGTCTCGGAATAGACCGAGGTTTGCCAAGCGGCCTTGGTATAGCACCGGTCGACCGCCTGTCAAGTTTCGTGCCATTTGGAGGTCGTTTGATACTCCAACGGTTAACCGGGTAACCGCAAAGGCCTCTTTTGTGTGCAGCCCAACACCCCTCCAAAGTGGCCCAAAACCCATCCAAACCACTTCCATGTTCTCGGCCGTTCGATCACGATCGTGTGGGCGAAAACCGTGCTCAATTTGGAGCCTCCTAGCCCCTCCTACCTATAAATAGGACTCTCCCCCCCACACCCCCCCCCCCCTGAAAATCCCGGATCCCTACCTACCCTAACCCTAGCCCCCTTCTTCCTCCGTGCGCCGGACAACGTCCGCCGCCGCCTAATCAGGAGCCGACACGTGGCACCGGCGCCTCCCTCCGCTCGAGGCCCGCCGAGCCCACGTCGGCGCCCTCCCTGCCCGCTTCGCCCGCCGCCTCGCGCCTCGCCCGGCGCCTCGCCGCCTCCACTCGCCGCCTCTCCGTCAGCCGGCCGAGTGCCTCACCGCCGAGGCAGCCTTGTAGCGCCCGCCACCTCCGCCGCTGTCGCGCTGCTGGTCGCCTCCGCCGCCGCCATCGCGGATCCGGTCGGGCGGACCGATCCGCGACCCCCGCCCGCCGCCGCCTTCCCTCATGTTCGGCCGGTACTCCGGCGAGCTCGCGCCGCCACCTCGAGCCGCGTGCCCCGAAACCCTAGATCCAATTTCGGAGGTGATTTTTTCGTCCAAGTCCTTTTCCTGATAAATTTTATTGCCCTGTTCATCATGCCATATCTCCGCGTACGTAGCTCTGTTTTGCGTGCATGATATACCGAAATGTTCATCAGGATGTGCTCCTCATTTCATTCCATTGTTCCTTGTTTGTTTGAGGTGATCTTGATGCCCTAATCTTCGTTGCAAGAGTGCTATATAATGTTGTCTGCTGCCTGTTATCAGAACATGCTCATTTGTTATTTTTGCATCTTTTTGTGTGATTTTCTTTTTAGCATGAATTCTACATGTGTTATGAGCTACAACATGCCATATTTGCTGTGGTGCAATCCACTCTTCACGATATGTTATGTATTGATTGTTTCGAGCTGGCAAAGTAGCCTCTGTGATGTCGCTGATTTCAGAGACTTGGAATTTAACAGTCTTTGTTCTGCTGTTATTTTCATGCCATGTATTCATGTTGCTACAGTGAGATCCATGCCTCTTTTGAGTATGTTCAGTAAGGATGTTTTGGACATATGGTCATGCTCTATCCATCCATGCCTATGTTTGCATTTATGGAGTGCTCTAGCATGTCTTAAGCTTGCTCTACTTTTGCTATAAAATGTTCCTGGCAGATTGTTTACATGTTAATCAATTTTGCCATGGTTGTTGTTAGTGATCCATGCATGCTATGTTGTTGTTCTTGCCATGTCTAGCTTCTATGCCATGTCTAGTTGCTGGTTGTATGCTAAGTTTGTCATGCAAGGCCTCGTAGTGAGTGCATCGAGCTCGTAAACATGCCTACTTGTTATCTGTTTATGTTTTTGCTATGTTTACATGCTTGCAATTGTGTCTTCTGATCTCTTTTTGCTTATGGTCACTAAGGGACTTTTGTTGTATGCTTTGAGTAGCTTCAGGCCATGCCTTGCTTTGCCATGATAAGTTCCTGTAACATGTTGTTTGATAGCTCTGAACATGCTAACCTGATGTTATTTCTGCCATGTCCTGTGAATTCTTCCAAGTCTGTGAACCTGTTATTATTTGCAATCCTGTCATGTCCTTTTGAGCATGTTTTAGTGATTTCTGGAGATAGCTCAGTGTTTATGTTTTGTCATGCTTTACCTGTAAATCATGTGCATGCCTTTTTTTTCATGTTGAGGTCCTGTAGCATGTTGTTTTGGTGCTTGCAATATGCCTAGTTGCTGTTTTGGACAGCATGTCCTTTAAATTTGTATAGTGTATGTGTTGAACCGTTGCTCCGTTGTGAGTGAGCTCTATATGAAACTTGCTTAGTTTTGCATGTATATTCATATTACCTTGTTGCATCCATTTTTGATGTGTTTGATTGATGTTTGGATGCATTTTGCAACAATGCCATGTTTAACTTGTTTTGCTCGTATCTTCTGGCCGTAGCTCCAAATTAAATGAACTTTATATGTAACTTGACTAGAATTTCGTGTAGATCATCTTGGTGCATCTTAACTTGCTGTTTAACAACTTGAACATAAGGTTTATCCAGATCTGGACCAATTTCGAAATTTGCATATGAGGACTTACCGGAATTGTTTTATGTTGTTTCCGGCCTCATTTAAACTTGCTTTGATGTGTTGCTCTTGTATGCATCTTCTCTTGCCATGAGTAGCTTCATGTAGCCTTGTCATGCATCATACTTGGTTGAGCATCATGACTTGTTCATGTGTGGTGTGTTTACCATGTTGTGTGCTTCTTCTCAATAGTTTCCGTTTCGTTGCGATCGTGAGGATTCGCTCGCTCACGCTTGGTTCGCCTTCGTGGCTTCATCTTCTTCATGGACTCGCTTCTTCTTCCTTACGGGATTTCGTGCAAGATGACCGTCACCTTGGATCTCATTACTATCATTGCTATGCTAGTTGCTTCGTTCTATCGCTATGTTGCGTTACCTACCACTTGCTTATCAAGCCTCCCAAATTGCCATGAACCTCTAACCTTTGTCACCCTTCCTAGCAAACCGTTGTTTGGCTATGTTACCGCTTTGCTCAGCCCCTCTTATAGCGTTGCTAGTTGCAGGTGAAGATGAAGATTGCTCCATGTTGGATTATGTTTATGTTGGGATATCACAATATCTCTTATATTATTAATGCATCTATATACTTGGTAAAGGGTGGAAGGCTCGGCCTTATGCCTGGTGTTTTGTTCCACTCTTGCCGCCCTAGTTTCCGTCATATCGGTATTATGTTCCCGGATTTTGCGTCCCTAACGCGGTTGGGTGATTTATGGGATCCCCTTGAAGTTCGCCTTGAATAAAACTCCTCCAGCAAGACCCAACCTTGGTTTTACCATTTGCCTACCACCTATACCTTTTCCCTTGGGAGTAATTAACCCAAGGGTCATCTTATTTAGCGCCCCCCCCCCCGGGCCAATGCTTGTCTAAGTGTTGGCCCGAACCGAGCCGCCTGCGGGGCCACCTCGGGGAAACTCGAAGTCTGGTTTTACTCCTAGCATGTCTCATCCGGTGTTGCCCTGAGAACGAGATATGTGCAGCTCCTATCGGGATGTCGGCGCATCGGGCGGTCTTGCTGGTATTGTTTTACCATTGTCGAAATGTCTTGTAACCGGATTCCAAGATCGACCGGTCTTCCCGGAGAAGGAATATCCTTCGTTGATCGCGAGAGCTTATCATGGGCTGTTGGGACACCCCGCAGGTATAAACTTTCGAAAGCCGTGCTCTGCGTTATGTGGCGATGGGAATTTGTTAATGTCCGTTGTAGTAAACTTGAAGTAAACTCGCCTAAAATACATCAACCGTAATGCAGAATCGTGAGTGTCTCTTTCGGGGTTGATCGAAAGGAGAACACGGTTTCTGGGTTATGTTTGACGTAAGTAGGAGTTCAGGATCACTTCTTGATCATTACTAGTTGACGACCGCTTGCTTTTCTTCTCTCCTCGCTCTTATTTGTGCAAGTTAGCTACCATACATGCTTAGTCGCTGCTGCAACCTCACCACTTTACCCCTTCCTTCCCCATTAAGCTTTGCTAGTATTGGTACCCATGGTAATGGGATTGCTGAGTCCTCGTGGCTCACAGACTACTACACCAACAGTTGCAGGTACAGGTTATGCGATGATCTTGACGTGAGAGCGATGTTTACTTGTGTTGGAGTTCTTCTTCTGCGTCTTCGATCTTGGGATAGGTTCCTGGTCGGCAGCCTGGGATAGCAAGGTGGATGTCGTTTGAGTTCCTGTTTATGTTTCATCCGTAGTCGGATGTTGGTCTTGTATATGTTGTATCATTGTATTCTTGTGACATTGTATATCTTGTATGTATCCCCATCTATTATGTAATGTTGATGTAATGACATGCACCTTGCAAAAGCGTCTTCAAGATGCGCTTCTATCCTTGGTGGGACCTTCGAGTTCCTTTAGGATAGGGTCGCATCTTGGGCGTGACAATTTTGATCTGATGATAACCCGAATAGGCATCCAAAAAACTCAAATGCTCACAACCCGCCGTATCATCAATGATCTGATCAATACGAGGGAGAGCAAAAGGGTCAGCCGGACAAGCTTTGTTTAAATCGGTGTAATCCACACACATATACCAGGTGTCGTTCTTTTTTAGTACAAGCACCGGATTAGCCAACCACTCCAGGTGAAAACTTCAACAATGAACCCGGCCGCTAAGAGCCGGGCCACCTCTTCTCCAATCACCTTGCGCCTTTCCTCGTTAAACCATTGAACAAACTGCCTGACCGGCTTAAATTTCGGATCAATATTGAGAGTGTGCTCAGTGAGCTCTCTCGGGACACCCGGCATGTCAGAAGGCTTCCATGCAAAGATGTCCCGGTTCTCACGGATGAACTTGATGAGCGTGCTTTCCTATTTTGGATCCAAGTTAGCACTGATAATGAATTGTTTGGATGAGTCGCCAGGCACAAAATCAACCATCTTGGTGTCATCAGCTGACTTTAATTTCAACACCGGCTCATGCTCCGTAGTTGGCTTCTTTAAAGACGTCATGTCTGCCGGGTCAACATTATCTTTATAAAACTTTGATTCCTCTGTTGCACAAACAGACTCAGCATAAGAAGCATCACCTTCTTCACATTCCAGGGCTATTTTCCAGCTTCCATGTATTGTGATGGTGCCTTTATAACCCGGCATCTTGAGCTGCAGATATACATAACACGGTCGAGCCATGAACTTGGCATAAGCCGGCCGTCCAAACAGGGCATGATGTGGGCTTTTGATCTTAACCACTTCAAAAGTTAACTTCTCAGCCCTAGAATCGTATTCATCCCCAAAGGCTACTTCCAGCTCAATCTTATCAACTGGGTATGCCGACTTACCAGGTACAACACCATGAAAAACAATGTTGGATTGTTTAAGACTCTTGTCAGTCAATCCCATGCGACAAAACATCTCATAATAGAGGATGTTGATGCTACTGCCTCCATCCATGAGCACCTTAGTTAACTTATATCCACCAAGCTGAGGCGCCACCACCAAAGCTAAGTGACCAGGATTATCAACCCGGGGAGGGTGATCCTCCCTACTCCAGACAATAGGCTGTTCTGACCATCTCAAATAACGTGGAACCGCCGACTCAATAGCGTTTACAGCCCTCTTATGAAGTTTCTGGTCCCTTTTGCACAAACTAGTGGTAAATACGTGGTACTGCCCACTGTTCAGTTGTTTTGGGTTACTCTGATACTCGGACTGTTGCTGCTATTGCTGCTGATTACTCTGGCCGGATTGCTGATTATAACCACCTTGGTTACCCGTATGGCCCTGGCCGTGGAAACTGCCTCCGCCTGAGCCGGCGCCCGGGCCATGAAAGCCGCCACCACCTGAACCGCCGCCAGGTCCGTGGTTACCGTCGAACATGTTGGAATTTTTAAACGCCTTCATGATCGTACAGTCCTTCCACAGATGGGTAGCCGGCTTCTCCCGGGTGCCGTGTCTAGGACAGGGTTCATTCAGTAGTTGCTCAAGGGTGGGACCTGACCCGCCTGACCGAGGAGGTGGCCTCCCCTTGCGCCGTTGGTTGTTGCCCTGTGTATTGGTGTTAGCCACAAACTCGTCAGTCTTACGTTTATTACCTCCTTGATTCGTCGGGTTATGCTGGTGACCCTTGCCATTGCCGTTCTTTTTTCCTTCCCTACCTTCTCTTCATCAGACGCGGGATCCTTGGTACTATCTGAATCGGCATATTTGACCAGAGCCGCCATCAACTGGCCCATGTCATGACAATCACGCTTGAGCCACCCCATCTTCTGCTTCAGAGGTTCAAAACGGCAATTTTTCTCCAACATTAAGACCGCAGAGCCGGCATCCATCTTATCAGATGAATGTATTATCTCCTTGACCCGGCGCACCCAATGGGTCGTGGACTCACCTTCCTCTTGCTTACAGTTGGTCAAGTCCACGATTGACATAGGATGCTTACATGTGTCCTTGAAGTTCTGAATGAACCGGGCTTTTAACTCCGCTCATGAGCCAATGGAGTTGGGTGGCAACCCTTTCAACCAAGTGTGAGCTGTTCCATCCAACATCATAGTGAAATATTTAGCCATTGCTGCATCGCTGACCTCCAATAGCTCCATCCCCATCTCATAACTTTCAATCCATGCCCCAGGCTTCAAGTCGGCCGTGTAATTAGGCACTTTACGAGGCCCCTTAAAATCTTTTGGCAAGCGCTCATTACGTAGAGCCGGTACCAGGCAAGGGACACCTCCTGTCCTTGTGGCCACTCCTGCCTCAACAGAAGTTGCTGGATAAACCGAAAAAGCTTGATGAGCCGCCTACTCAGCTGCCAGTTGAACTACCCGCTCAGCCTCCTGATGCATCCTCTCCTGATCCACCAAGTTAAAGGCTCCATCCTGCGCCGGGTCATGCCTGCACGGCTAGTTACGGCGTTGGGCATTGCTTGACATAGACGCTGAGTCCATATGCCTACTATAGCTCAGGCTCCGGCTTGGGCGAGGGGTTGAATGGATTCTGTCTCGACTATAAGAGTATGCATCCTGCTGTTCCAGGGTTGTCTGAAGAAGTTCTCTGACCCTTCGTGTTTCGATCGCCGTTGGAGAGTCGCCTTCCATTGGGAGAGCCGCCAGACGAGCCGACGCAGCAATTAAATTCTCCAAAGGGTTAGAGAAGTGACCCGGTGGTACTGGCGTGTAATGAGGCGAAGCAGTATTCACATGGGGTGGTTCCATGGCCCTCGACTGAACCGGCGCCCCCGTCGGGGGTGTTGTGATCCGGTTTGCCTCCGGCGGGTTGCTGGGACCGGCCCCGGGTGTGCGGAAAAGGGTACTAGGATCGTAAGTCAAAGGCAGACGTGACTGAGTTTTCTGGTGTCTTCTCCTCATGACATCGTTTGACGCGTTCAGATCCACCGAGAGCCGGAAAGTTTCCGCTTGAAGCTGCTGAGCACGAGCATCCAAAGCCGCCCGCTCCACAGCCGTCCTGACATCTTCTGCTGCTAAATTTTCCTTGGCTTGTGCCACCACTTCACGTAGTTGTGCCACCTCTGCGTCATGCTGAGCCTTATCCCCCGGCTCAACCACAGCAGTCAACAAAGCCGTCATCTTATCCACGAGGTCCATTAGTACCTGAGCCGGGGGCGCGCGGGGTCTCCTGACCCGGCTGCTGCCGACCCGGTGGTTATTGTTGCCGCAGCCGTAGAATTCTGCCTGGGTTGAGTGCCAGCCATGAAGACTCCGGCTCGATTCGGCGGCTCAGAGGGGTCCGGAATACTGCTGCCATCGGAACAGCCCCCAAGCACGCCATCCTATAGTTGATACAAAGAATCTGTCTCGCCTGTGGATGATGCACCGTCAGAGCAGACGACCGTCTCACCACTGTCTATCGATCCTTCAAAAAATTCCCCTCCATGGATGCAACCCACAAAGGCCCGCCGCACGACGGGTTGAGCCCGGGCAGGTCTCGCGTGATGAGCCGTCTCGATGAGGTTGGTGCAGACATTCGGCTCAGCGCCTGACTCGCCGATCCGGCCGATGAAGACATGGATTCCACCAAAGGGGACTCGGTACCCATACTCAATCGAGCTGGTGTCGGGGCCCCAGCCTTTGTCGTCGATGTAGAGCTTGCCGCGACGAATCTTGGCCATCCGGCCCACAGCGTATCCCTTGAGCCCTTCAAAGTTTCCCTTCAATAACTCAAATCCACCGTGCGCTGGCCCCACGGTGGGCGCCAACTGTCGTGGAATTGTCACGACAAATGTCCTAGCGAAAGGACTTAGTCGTAGGGCCATCGCAACTAGGAAGCTTAAAGGGGTTAATCGGGACAAAGGACACGAGAGTTTTATACTGGTTCGGCCCCTTACGGTGAAGGTAAGGCCTAGTCCAGTTGATGTTGTATTGCTAGGTTTTGATGACCAAGGAGAGAATCCGCTAGCTTGGCTATCGATGTGTTCTCCCTCCTCCTAAGCCGCCGTCGGGTCGTCCCCTTATATACACGGGTTGACGCCTGGCGGCCTACAGAGTCCCGGCCGGCTCATAAAACGTGTCCGGCTCGGTGACTTCTTTTATATATGCCTTTCTTTACAAGTCTTTCTTTACATATGGCGGTTTACAATGTTGGGCCTTAAGCCGCCTCTGGTCTTAGGCCTTCTACAATTCTTAATAAACTATCACCCTGTATATTACTGGGCTTCTCTTGACAATCCTCCATTAGGGTTGACCCGGCCCCTCCTGGGCGGGTCATACCTGAAAGTTATATTCCCAACAAAGGTTATTTTTTTCCCTTTTTGCATGGTCATGATTTAACTAACATAGCTTTAACTTCTAGATACACCGAAGATATGGAGCTTGATGATGCCATTCATACTGCAATTTTGACTCTGAAAGAAGGGTAGCTATATCTTTCTTGTAGTTGGCTTATGCTGCCAATTTGGTTGCTTATTGAGTACTGAATGTTTTCGGACTTGCAGATATGAAGGTCAAATCTCTGCCAACAACATTGAAATTGGAGTTAACCGGGCTGACCGTGAATTCAAGTTTGTATAGAAAGTCAATTATGCTATTTTTACTGCAACATAGTTATCGATACAATTTTTCCTTTTGCCTCTTTTTTCAACCCTTACTAACTTCTTAACATTGTCACATTAACTTTCATTTGCTCGTTAAAAACTTGTGCTACTCTTAACTAATATGTTCATTTTTCTCTTGGTCGTGTAGTTGTTATTTACCTGCAATTTTTAGTGTGTGTCCAATATGTGTGCGCTTCTACTCCTATTTTATCGGTTGTATCTATCATAGGTTGTTTGATTAGAGTACAAATTCCTTTCTGCATTCTGACTAGTAACACTTCCCATTCAAAATGCAGGGTTTTAACTCCAGCAGAGATCAAGGATTTCTTTGAAGAGGTGGAGTAAGTTGCCCGTTGACAATTTACTGTCTCAAACAAGAAAAGTTTCCGGTCCATGAAGCTTGTCTCATGTTTTTAATTGGTCACTTAAACATATTGTAAACTGATTCGCTCCAGTGACACCGGAAGAACTTACATTTGAAGCTTTGTGGATGGCACTGTGGACATTGAAGATAACCTAATGTTAGGTGTATGTTTTGTTTGGCCAATCTCTGGATTTGCTTGGTCATTTTAATCTGGCCCCTCATGATTATCAGCTTGGAAACAAAGCACGAAAGAAAGTTGTTGTTGCCAATGGTAAATTTAAAGAAAGGGGGGAAATGAAGGAGATAGGAGGGAGAAAATAAACAGGAAGAAATTTAACCTAACCACCCCAAGAAGACAACAAGAATGTACGTTGGATCGACACCTGGAGGACAAACTCAAAGAAGTGCTTCCATCCACTCGAGCGCCGCACCTGTTAGGATTTAAAAACTCTAACCTAAACTACTAACCGGAGAAGAGACACTGGGACTTCCGTTGGAACGGCAAGCAGAGGGGACGAAAATCAATAGGCTTGACGGTGAAGCCTGAAGGGAAAAGTTTGGGCTAGCTACCTAGGGAACGAGAGGAAATCGTCCAACACTAGTACTTCAGTGGCCCCTGTTGACCTGATCTTTTCTCGGCCAAAAGAAAGTCCGACAATGCTTGTCGGTCTTGTTCAAAGAATCGATGGGAAGGATAATAGTGACTATAGCATAATAGCCCAACATCTGATGGAGACCATTTTCCACGCCAATTGTGAGACAACAATTGATTTTGGAAATAAATGAAAAGGAGGATAGTGTTTACGGTTTTGTTAAAACACGTCTAGATATGCCCTAAGTATTACACACCTAAGTCCTATGCCATTGATTTTACGCAAAGATTTATGTGGGTATTTTCTTGTTGTCTTTTCTTTTTTTCTATATGTTTGATCGAGTCACTTAGATATGCAATAACTAGACCGCATCTAGATGTGCCCTAGATAGACCAGTGTGTTTATAGCATGATAGGTCGGCCTTTGATGAAGATAACTTTTCCACACCAACCGTGAGACGACAATTGATTTCAGAAATGGTTGGGACAAAAGATGCCAAACAAAACTTAGAGAGATGAGATGAAGCTAACTGAAAAGGTTGCAGGACCCGAGGTCACCGTTGGCCGCAGTAACAACGAATGTCGCTGGTGGAGAGGGGGGATGCGGCTTTGCGAAATGGCTTTCCCCGTTGCACTGCATATGTTACAATGTTATCATAATGAATGTTTTTATTGACCCACATTTTTTGACATATATACATGTCCTGTTAAATAGAGACAATGATAATTACTCCTCCGTCCCATAATATAAAACGTTTTTGCAAGCAAAAAAACTTGCAAAAGCATCTTATATTGTGAGACCGAGGGAGTATTTGTTCAGTATTCCATCTGTTCAAGTCATATTATGCAAATTTTGATCAAATTTATATTAAAAAATATCAAGGTCTACAATACTAAAGTTATATAGTATGTAAACTGATTTCATATTGTGAATGTTATTTTTCCTATAAAATTGTCATACTTCATAAAGTTTGATTTAAACAAATTTAATGTGCGGGCTAAAAAGAAATGAAGGGAGTATCATGTTTGCCGATGCCGCAAATATAATTGAAATGTTTGCCGAGAATTGGATAGTTTGTTGTTTATAAAACACAAAGAGTTGTAAATGCTCATAACACACAATTTACACATGGGAGATAATCTCACCATTGCTTCCAAAGAGGCGAGCTATACCAAATATATTCTACTCCATCTCTTCAACCAAACATAGAAACCTAATGATTATATTCTACTGTACCTAATTGGCCCTAAGAGCATCTCTAGACGCGCCCCCAACAGGCCCACAGGCCATTTTTTAGCGCCGGTGCCCAAATACCGGCCAGTTCCTACATATTTTTAGCGCCATTAATAAATGGTGCCATGGACCCAGGCCAAACCCGGCGCTACTGGGGCACCTGGGCGCTGGAAATTGATTTTACAAGAATCGAATGGGCGGCCGAAGTTAGCGACATGCCGCTCATCGCCCTCATCACCTCGCCTCCAAAAAATCAATGCTGTGGTTGCTGCGCCGGTCAGCCTCCATTGATGCCTCACGGCGGCGCAGTTGAAGGCGCCGTGACGCTGGCCCCGCCTGCCTCCCGCCACGAGTCACCCGCATGCAGGTTTGAAGGAAATATGCCCTAGAGGCAATAAAAAGTTGTTATTTATATTTCCTTATATCATGATAAATGTTTATTATTCATGCTAGAATTGTATTAACCAGAAACTTAGTACATGTGTGAATACATAGACAAACAGAATGTCCCTAGTATGCCTCTACTAGACTAGCTCGTTAATAAAAAATGGTCAACTTTCCTAACCATAGACATGTGTTGTCATTTGATGAATGGGATCACATCATTAGAGAACGATGTGATGGACAAGACCCATCCATTAGCTTATCATAATGATCATTTAGTTTTATCACTATTGCTTTGTTCATGACTTATACATGTTCCTCTGACTATGAGATTATGCAACTCCTGAATACCGGAGGAACACCTTGTGTGCTATCAAACGTCACAACGTAACTGGGTGATTATAAAGATGCTCTACAGGTGTCTCTGATGGTGTTTGTTGAGTTGGCATAGATCGAGATTAGGATTTGTCACTCTGTGTATCGGAGAGGTATCTCTGGGCCCTCTCCGTAATGCACATCACTATGAGCCTTGCAAGCAATGTGACTAATGAGTTAGTTACGGGATGATGCATTACGGACGATCGAATCTCGGGCAAGTAACATACCGATGACAAAGGGAACAATGTATGTTGTTATGCGGTTTGATCGATAAAGATCTTCATAGAATATGTAGGAACCAATATGAGCATCCATGTTCCGCTATTGGTTATTGACCGGAGATGTGTCTCGGTCATGTCTACATAGTTCTCGAACCCATAGGGTCCGCACGCTTAACGTTCGATGACGATTTGTATTATGAGTTATGTGATTTGATGACCAAAGTTTGTTCGGAGTCCCGGATGAGATCACGAACATGACGAGGAGTCTCGAAATGGTCAAGAGGTAAAGATCGATATATTGGAAGGTTATATTCGGACACCGGAATGGTTCCGAAGTGTTTCGGGTATTTTTTAGAGTACCGGGAGGTTACCGGAACCCCCCAGGGAAGTAGTGGGCCTTAATGGGCTTTAGTGGAAAGGAGAGAAGGGCCTCAAGGGATGGCCTACCCCACCCCCCCCCCCCATGGCTGGTCTGAATTGGACTAGGAGGGGGCGGCGCCCCCCTCTTTCCTTGTCCCCTCTTCCTCCTTCCCTCCTTCTCCTTGTTGCAATAGGAAGGGGGGACCGAATCCTACTTGGACCGGGAGTCCAAGTAGGACTCCCCCCTTGGCGCGCCCCCTTGGGCCAGCCTCCCCTTCCCCCCTCCTTTATATACGTGAGAGGAGGGCACCCCAAAGGCACACCAAGTCTTCTCTTAGCCGTGTGCGGTGCCCCCATCCACAGTTACACACCTCGGTCATATTGTCATAATGTTTAGGCGAAGCCCTGTGCCGATAAGTTCATCATCACCATCAACACACCGTCGTGTTGACGAAACTCTCCCTCGTCCTCAACTGGATCAAGAGCTCGAGGGACGTCATCGTGCTGAACGTGTGCTGAACACGGAGGTGACGACGCCGGTGCTAGGATCGGTTGATCGCGAAGACGCTCGACTACATCAACCACAGAATTAAACGCTTCGCTTTCGGCTCACGAGGGTACGTGGACACACTCTCCCCTGTCGTTGCTATGCATCTCCTAGTAGATCTTGCGTGATCATAGGAAAATTTTGAAATACTGCGTTCCGCAACAGTGGCATCCGAGCCAGGTCTATGCGTAGATGTTATATGCACGAGTAGAACACAAAGAGTTGTGTGCAATAATAGTCATACTGCTTACCACCAACGTCTTACTTTGATTCGGCAGTATTGTTGGATGAAGCTGTTGGGGAACGTAGTAATTTCAAAATTTTCCTACGCACACGCAAGATCATGATGATGCATAGCAACGAGAGGGGAGAGTTTCATCTACGTACCCTTGTAGACCGTAAGCGGAAGCGTTATGAAAACACGGTTGATGTAGTCGTATGTCTTCACGATCGACAGATCCTAGTACCGAAAGTACGACACCTCCGTGATCTGCACACGTTCGGCTCGGTGACGTCCCACGAACTCATGATCCAGCAGAGTGTCGGGGAAGAGATTCTTCAGCACGACGGCGTGATGACGGTGATGATGATGCTACCGGAACAGGGCTTCGCCTAAGCACAGCTACGATATGACCGAGGTGGATTATGGTGGAGGGGGGCACCGCACATGGCTGGAAACAATCACCTTGTGTGTTCTAGGGTGCCCCTGCCCCCGTATATAAAGGAGCAACGGGGGAGGCCGGCCGACCTAGGGGCGCGCCAAGGAGAGGGAGAGTCCGCCTCCTAGTAGGAGTAGGACTCCCCTTTTCCTAGTCCAACTAGGAAGGGGGAAGGGGAAAGGAAGGAGAGGAGAGAGGGAGGAAAGAGGGGGCGCCGCCCCCCTCCTTGTCCAATTCGGACTCCCAGGGGGGCGGCCAGCCCTAGGCCCCCTCCTCTCTCTCTCACAAGGCCCATGAAGGCCCATTAGTTCCCCCGGGGGTTCTGATAACCCCCCGGCACTTTGATAAATATCCGGTGACCCCCGGAACTCATCCGGTGTCCAAATATAGTTGTTCAATATATCAATCTTTATGTCTCGACCATTTCGAGACTCCTCGTCATGTCTGTCATCACATCCGGGACTCCGAACTATCTTCGGCACATCAAAACACATAAACTCATAATACCGATCGTCACCGAACGTTAAGCGTGCGAACCCTACGGGTTCTAGAACTATGTAGACATGACCGAGACACGTCTCCGGTCAATAACCAATAGCGGAACCTGGATGTTCATATTGGCTCCCACATATTCTAAGAAGATCTTCATCGGTCAAACCGCATAACGATATACGTTGTTCCCTTTATCATTAGTATGTTACTTGCCCGAGATTCGTTCGTCGGTATCTCAATATCTAGTTCAATCTCGTTACCGGCAAGTCTCTTTACTCATTCCGTAATGCATCATCCCATAACTAACTCATTATTTACATTGCTTGCAAGGCTTATAGTGATGTGCATTACCGAGAGGGCCCAGAGATACCTCTCCGACAATCGGAGTGAAAAATCATACCTCTCCGACAATCGGAGTGAAAAATCCTAACCTTGATCTATGCCAACTCAACAAACACCATCGAAGACACCTGAAGAGCACCTATATAATCACCCAGTTACGTTGTGACGTTTGGTAGCACACAAAGTGTTCCTCCGGTATTCGGGAGTTGCATGATCTCATAGTCATTGGAACATGTATAAGTTATGGAGAAAGCAATAGCAACAAACTAAACGATCATCGTGCTAAGCTAACGGATGGGTCAAGTCAATCACATCATTCTGTAATTATGTGATCCCGTTAATTAAATGACAACTCATGTCTATGGTTAGGTGATACGTCCATTTTTCATCATGCTTTTATATCGATATTTATCGCATTATGGGCTGTTGTTTCACGTTATGTCACAATACTTATGGCTTTTCTCTCTTATTTTACAAGGTTTACATGAAGAGGGAGAATGCCGGCAGCTGGAATTTTGGGCTGGAAAAGGAGCAAATATTATAGACCTATTCTGCGCAACTCCAAAAGTCCTGAAACTCCACGGAATATCTTAAAATAAATAAATAAAAATCCTCGCCAAAGATGAAGGCCAGGGGCCCACACCTGCCACGAGGGTGGGGCGCCTCTAGGGCGCGCCTCTACCTCGTGGCCCCCGGTGGCTCTCCGACGCCCATCTTCTCCTATATGAAGTCTCTCGATGAGAAAAAAAATAGAAGGCAACCTTTCGAGACGAATCTCCGCCGCCACGAGGCGGAACCTTGGCGGAACCAATCTAGGGCTCCGGCAGAGCTGTTCTGCCGGGGATACTTCCCTTCCGGAGGGGGAAATCGTCGCCATCGTCATCACCAACGCTCCTCTCATCGGGAGAGGGCAATCTCCATCAACATATTCAACAGCACCATCTCATCTCCAAACCCTAGTTCATCTCTTGTATCCAATTCTTGTCTCCAAGTCCGGGATTGGTACTAGTAGGTTGCTAGTAGTGTTGATTACTCCTTGTAGTTGATGCTAGTTGGTTTATTTGGTGGAAGATCATATGTTCAGATCCTTTATGCATATTATTACCCCTCTGATTATGAACATTAATATGCTTTGTGAGTAGTTACGTTTGTTCCTGAGGACAAGGGAGAAGTCTTGCTATTAGTAGTCATGTGAATTTGGTATTCGTTCGATATTTTGATGAGATGTATGTTGTCTAGCCTCTAGTGGTGTTATGTGAACATCAACTACATAACACTTCACCATTATTTGGTCCTAGAGGAAGGCATTGGGAAGTAATAAGTAGATGATGGGTTGCTAGAGTGACAGAAGCTTAAACCCTAGTTTATGTGTTGCTTCGTAAGGGGCTGATTTGGATCCATATGTTTCATGCTATGGTTAGGTTTACCTTAATACTTTTGTTGTAGTTGCGGATGCTTACAATAGAGGTTAATCATAAGTGGGATGCTTGTTCAAGTAAGAACAGCACCCAAGCACCGGTCCACCCACATATCAAATTATCAAAGTACCGAACGCGAATCATATGAACGTGATGAAAACTAGCTTGACGATATTCCCATGTGTCCTCAGAAGCGCTTTTCCTTATATAAGAGTTTGTTCCGGCTTGTGCTTTGCTACAAAAAGGATTGGGCCATCTTGCTGCATTTTATTTACTTTTGCTACTTGTTGCTCGTTACAATTTATCTTATCACAAAACTATCTGTTACCACTTATTTCAAGATTTGCAGAGAATACCTTGCTGAAAACTGCTTATCATTTCCTTCGCTTCCTCGCTCGGTTTGACACTCTTACTTATCGAAGGACTACGATAAATCTCCTATACTTGTGGGTCATCAAGACTCTTTTTCGGCGCCGCTGTCGGGAGTGTAGCGCCTTTGGTAGGTGGAATTTGGTAAGGAAAAATTTATATAGTGTGCTGAAATTTATCGTCACTTGTTACTATGGAAAGTAATTCTCGAGGGGCTTGTTCGGGTATCTTCACCCGCCCAAGAGAGCAAAGAGTTGCTCCTCAACCTATGAACCTATTGAAAATGAAACTCCTTTTGAATTTCCTTCGGGTATGATGGAAAAACTGCTAGCTAATCCTTTTACAGGAGATGGAACAAAGCATCCTAATGAGCACTTAATATATGTGGATGAAGTTTGTGGATTATTTAAGCTTGCAGGTATACCCGATGATGTTGCTAAGAAGAAGGTATTCCCTTTATCTTTGAAGGGAGACGCATTGACATGGTATAGGCTATGTGATGATACGAGATCGTGGAACTATAAAAGATTGAAATTGGAATTTCATAAAAATATTACCCTATGCATCTTGTTCATCGTGATCGCAATTATATATATAATTTTTGGCCTCGCGAAGGAGAAAGCATCGCTCAAGCTTGGGGGAGGCTTAAATCAATGTTATATTCATGCCCCAATCATGAGCTTCCAAGAGAAATAAATTCTTCAAAGTTTTTATGCTCGGCTTTCTCATAATAATCAAACCATGCTCGATACTTCTTGTGCTGGCTCTTTTATGATGAAGACTATTGAATTTAGATGGGATTTATTGGATAGAATTAAGCGCAACTCTGAAGATTGGGATCTCGACGAAGGTAAGGAGTCAGGTATGACACCTAAGTTTGATTGTGTTAAATCTTTTATGGATACCGATATTTTCCGTAAGTTTAGCACTAAATATGGACTTGACTCGAGATAGTAGCTTCTTTCTTGTGAATCTTTTGCTACTTGTGTTGATCTCCCCAAGGAGAAGTGGTTTAAATATCATCCCCCCATAGAAGTAAAAGTAGCTGCACTTATTAAAGTTGAAGAAAATACTGTCACTTATAATGATCCTATTGTTCCTACGTCCTATGTTGAAAAACCACCTTTCCCTGTTAGAATACAGGATCATGCTAAAGCTTCAACTGTTGTTCGTAAAAGCAATATTAGAACTTATACACCTCCTGGACAAGTTAAAGTAGAACCTAATATTGCTATTGTTAAAGATCTCTTGTCCGATAATATTGATGGGCATGTTATTCAGTTCAAGGTGAAACTGCTAGAATTGCTAAGCCTTGTGCTAAAGATAAACATAGACCTGTGGTAGGCGTGCTCGTTATTTCATCAAAATAGGAGATCATTGTTATCATGGCTTATGTGATATGGGTGCTAGTGCTAGTGTTATACCGCACTCTTTATACGAGGAAATTAAGCATGAAATTGCACCTGCTGAATTAGAAGGTATTGATGTCACAATTAAACTTGCCAATAGGGATACTATATCACCAATGGGAATTGTTAGAGATGTTGAAGTCTTGTGTGGAAAACTAAATATCCTGCTGATTTTCTTGTTCTCGCCTCCAAAGATAGCTTTTGTCCCATTATATTTGGTAGACCCTTTTTGAACACTGTTAGTGCTAGGATAGATTGCGAAAAGAATGTTGTTACTATTGGCTTGGATGATATGGTTCATGAGTTTAATTTCTCTAAATTTAGTAAACAACATCGTGAGGAAGAATTGCCTAGTAAGGATGATATTATCGGTCTTGCTTCTATTGCCGTACCTCCTAGTGATCCTTTAGAACAATATTTGCTAGACCATGAAAATGATATGTTTATGAGTGAAAGAAGGGAAATAGATGAAATATTTTTTAATCAGGAACCTATTCTGAAACACAATTTTCCTGTTGAAATCCTAGGGGATCCTCCTCCACCAAAGGGTGATCCCGTGTTTGAGCTTAAACCGTTGCCTGATAATCTTAAATATGCTTTTCTTGATGAAAAGAAGATATGTCCTGTTATTATTAGTGCTAACCTTTCAGAGCATGAAGAAGAAAGATTATTGAAAACTCTGAAGAAGCACCGTGCTGCTATTAGATATACTCTTGATGATCTTAAGGGCATTAGTCCCACTCTATGTCAACATAAAATAAATTTGGAAGCAGATGCCAAACCAGTTTGTGATCCTCAAAGACGGCTTAATCCTAAAATGAAAGAAGTGGTAAGAAAAGAAATACTCAAGCTTCTGGAGGTATAATTTATCCCGTTGCTGATAGTCAGTGGGTAAGTCCTATCCATTGCGTCCCTAAGAAGGGAGGTATTACTGTAGTCCCTAATGATAAAGATGAATTGATCCCGCAAAGAATTATCACAGGTTATAGGATGGTAATTGATTTCTGCAAATTAAATAAAGCTCCTAAGAAAGATCATTGCCCCTTACCTTTTATTGATCAAATGCTAGAAAGATTATGCAAACATACACATTACTGCTTTCTAGATGGTTATTCTGGTTTCTCTCAAATACCAGTGTCGGCTAAAGATCAATCAAATACTACTTTTACTTGCCCTTTTGGTACTTTTGCTTATAGACGTATGCCTTTCGGTTTATGTAATTCACCTGCTACCTTTCAAAGATGCATGATGGCTATATTCTCTGACTTTTGTGAAAAAAATTGTGAGGTTTTCATGGATGATTTTTCCGTCTATGGTTCCTCTTTTGATGATTGCCTGAGCAATCTTGATCGAGTTTTGCAGAGATGTGAAGAAACTAATCTTGTTTTGAATTGGGAAAAGTGCCACTTTATGGTTAATGAAGGTATTGTCTTGGGGCACAAAGTTTCTGAAAGAGGTATTGAAGTTGATAAAGCCAAGGTTGATGCTATTGAAAAGATGCCATGTCCCAAGGACATCAAAGGTATAAGAAGTTTCCTTGGTCACGCCGGATTTTATAGGAGGTTCATTAAGAACTTCTCAAAAATCTCTCGGCCTCTGGCTAATTTATTACAAAAATATGTACCATTCGTCTTTGATGATGATTGTGTAGAAGCATTTGAAATACTTAAGAAAGCATTAGTCTCTACACCTGTTGTTCAGCCACCTGATTGGAATTTACCCTTTGAAATTATGTGTGATGCTAGTGATTATGCTGTAGGTGCTGTTCTAGGGAAAAGAGTTGATAAGAAATTAAATGTTATCCATTATGCTAGTAAGACTCTAGACAATGCTCAAAGAAATTATGCTACTACTGAAAAAGAGCTTTTAGCAGTTATATTTTCTTGTGATAAGTTCAGACCTTATATGGTTGATTCTAAAGTAACTATTCACACTGACCATGCTGCTATTAAATATCTTATGGAAAAGAAAGATGCTAAACCTATACTTATTAGATGGGTTCTCTTGCTACAAGAATTTGATTTGCGTATTGTTGATAGAAAAGGAGCTGAGAACCCCGTTGCAGACAACTTATCTAGGTTAGAGAATGTTCTTGATGACCCACTACCTATTGATGATAGCTTCCCTGATGAACAATTAAATGTCATAAGCACTTCTCGTAGCACTCCATGGTATGTTGATTATGCTAATTATATTGTTGCTAAATTTATACCACCTAGCTTCACTACCAACAAAAGAAAAAGTTCTTCTATGATTTGCGACATTACTTTTGGGATGACCCACATATTTATAAAGAAGGAGTAGATGGTGTTATTAGACATTGTGTACCTGAGCATGAACAGGAACAGATCCTACGCAAGTGCCACTCCGAGGCTTATGGAGGACACCACGCTGGAGACAGAACTGCACATAATGTATTGCAATCCGGTTTTTATTGTCCTACTCTCTTCAAGGATGCCCGTAAGTTTGTTTCGTCTTGTGATGAATGTCAAAGAGTTGGTAATATTAGTAAACGTCAAGAAATGCCTATGAACTATTCACTTGTTATTGAACCATTTGATGTTTGGGGCTTTGATTATATGGGACCTTTTCCTGCCTCTAATGGATATACACATATTCTAGTTGTTGTTGATTACGTTACTAAGTGGGTAGAAGCTATTCCAACTAGTAGTGCTGATCATAACACTTCTATTAAAATGCTTAAAGAAGTTATTTTTCCGAGGTTTGGAGTCCCTAGATATTTAATGACTGATGGGGTTCACACTTTATTCATGGTGCTTTCCGTAAAATGCTTGCTAAGTATGACGTTAATCATAGAATTGCATCACCTTATCACCCACAGTCTAGTGGTCAAGTAGAATTGAGCAATAAAGAGCTCAAATTAATTTTGCAAAAGACTGTTAATAGGTCTAGAAAGAATTGGTCCAAGAAACTTGATGATGCATTATGGGCATATAGGATTGCATATAAAAATCCTATGGGTATGTCTCCGTATAAAATGGTTTACGGAAAAGCATGTCACTTACCTCTCGAACTAGAACATAAGGCATATTGGGCTATTAAAGAGCTCAACTATCATTTCAAACTTGCCGGTGAGAAGAGGTTATTTGATATTAGCTCACTTGATGAATGGAGAACTCAAGCCTATGAAAATGCCAAGTTGTTTAAAGAAAAAGTTAAAAGATGGCATGAAAAAAGGATACAAAAGCGTGAGTTTAACGTAGGTGATTATGTATTGCTATACAACTATCGTCTAAGATTTTTTGCAGGAAAACTTCTCTCTAAATGGGAAGGCCCCTACATTATCGAGGAGGCCTATCGTTCCGGTGCCATAAAAATTAACAACTTCGAAGGCACAAATCCGAAGGTGGTAAACGGTCAAAGGATTAAACATTATATCTCAGGTAATCCCATAAATGTTGAAACCAATATTATTGAAACCGTAACCCCGGAGGAATACATAAGGGACACTTTCCAGACTGTTTCAGGCTCCGAAAAGGAATAGGTATGTGTTACGGTAAGTAAACCGACTCCAAAACAATTTTTAAGGCAATATTTCTTCGTTTTGGAATATTTAGAAAAATAGAAAAATAAGTAGCAGTCCAGGAAGGACACGAGGGTGGTGGGCGCGCCCTACCCCCTGGGCGCGCCCCCCTACCTCGTGAGCACCTCGTGTGCCCTCCGGACTCCGTTTTCTTGCACGATACATATTTTAGTCGGTAAAAATTCATTATATTCTCCCGAAGGTTTTGACCCCCGTATCACGCAAATATCCTCTGTTTTTGTTTCGAGCTGTTTTGCTGCAGATTAGATCAACATGTCGTCTCAGGATTCAGAGGAGGATTGCCCAGTTTCTTACTAGCCTTTAGATAAGAACATATTCAAGGACACCTATCCATATATATGGTACCCCGATGAGGAAGATGAAGATGAACCAGTTCCCCCTCGTTTCAAGCAAGAAAGCAAAGAGGCATTATGCAAAAGGATAATTAAGCTTGAGATCGATAATGATGAGTTGAGGATTGATAATTTCACCCTCAGACGCAAGTTGGAGAAAGAGAAGGGCAAGCCTGCATCATCGACAACACCTTCACCTTCTTCAACAACAAAGAAGGAGACATAATCACATGGGTATGGGCACTCCCCTTGGCAACTGCCAAGCTTGGGGGAGGTGCCCCGGTATCGTATCACCATCACAACTCCTATCTTTACCGTTTTTCTTAGTTCGATCCTTTTAGTAGTATCTTGATCTAGTAGAATAAAGTCATGGCATGATCAAGTTTTGAGTTTTGTTTTATGATCTCTCTATGTAATCGAGTCCGTGAGCTATATATAATAAAGAGTAGTGTTGAGTCAAGGGCTTGATTATTTTGCCATGATCTTGAGTGAATAAAAGAAAAGAAGAAAAAGAATAAAAAGAAACAAAGAGTTCATATTGATCTTATCGAGAGTAATGACTTCACATAGAAAGAGTATGATGATTAAAAGTTGTTGGGAGTTGGCAGACATAGCTTTGGTCATCGTTGCAATTAATAGGAAGTAATAAGGAAAGAGAGGTTTCACATATAGATATATTATCATTGACATCTTTTATGATTGGGAGTACTCATTAAAATATGACATGCTAAAGAGTTGATGTTGGACAAGGAAGACAACGTAATGGTTTATATTTTCTTATATCTGAGATAAAGTATGTTGTCATGGATCCTCTAACATGTTGAGCTTGCCTTTCCCCCTCATGCTAGCCCAATTCTCAGCACCAAGTAGAAAATACTACTTGTGCTTCCAAATACCCTTAAACCAGTTTTGCCATGAGAGTCCACCATATCTACCTATGGATTGAGTAAGATCCTTCAAGTAAGTTGTCGTCGGTGCAAAGCAATAAAAATTGCTCTAAACATGTATGATTGATTGGTGTGGGAGAAATAAGCTTTATACGATCTTGTGATGTGGAAGTAATAAAAGCGACAGACTGCATAATAAAGGTTCATATCACAAGGGGCAATATAAAGTGACGTTCTTTCGCATTGAGATTTTGTGCATCCAACCATAAAAGCGCATGGCAACCTTTGCTTCCCTCTGCGAAGGGCCTATCTTTTATTGGTGTCCCCTACCTTATGCAAGAGTCACGGTGATCTTCACCTTCCCTTTTTCATTTTACACTTTGGCAAGCCCAAATGTTGGAAAGAACATTATATATATATATATATATATATATATATATATATATATATATATATATATTGTCGGTGTACTAAAGTAGGGGTACCTTAGTACCCCGAACCTGCACGGGCAATGCAGGCGTCCTGTGGCAAGCCTTGTCGGGCGCCTGCCAAGACCCTCCGCTGCCCTTCGGAAAACAAGACCCGGCAAGAGGAGAACTCAAGATGAAGAGATAAGGCCCGGCAAGAGGAGCTTGCCGAAGGGATCTTGCCGGAAGGCTTGGTGGGCGCCGAGCCCCAAGCGCGACAAAGTTCCTGCCAGGGCAAGGCGCTTGCAGGGCGGGCAACCTCTCTTCATCCTCGCTCCAGCTCACCCGCCAACGTGTCACCACGGGCTCTCCCAAGCACGCGGTCGACGGGCTGTGCAGCCAGCGGGAGTAGCGATAAGCGGCGCCGACAAGCTACCATCGTGGCAAACGGAGGCGCACTTGACGGTCCTCGTTAATCGTCTCGGGCGATCGAGACGGGCATTGATGACTCTTGTCCCTTGCCGTCGAGTTAGGTATAGATTATCTGATATCTGTACAAAGCGTGTACCAACCTATGTTTTACTATCTTACCCTTGTCTACTTGCCACATGTGGTGACCCCTTGTGCCTATAAAAGGAGGCCCAAGTGCAACGTAGAAGAGGTTGGGGTTGGGGTCGGTTGGGTTCGGTTCGGTTCGGTTCGGTTCGGTTCGGTCCAGCTCCGGCTTAGTTCATCATACTCATACGAAACCACACTCAGGCTAGGTCTTGTAGCTCCCATTGCTCCCTAGCAAGAACACAAGATAATCCACAAAGCAGCAGTAGGAGTATTATCTCTCCGGAGAGCTCCGAAGCTGGGTAAATCTGCTCATGTGCATCGCCTCGATCCGCTCTTTGTGCAACCTCCGCTCCCCTCCGGACCACAAGGGACCCAGGTCCCATAGGTGCTCGTGGGGCATCATCAGCTTCCCCGACATCTTTGGCGCGCCAGGTAGGGGCGTCGAGGCTGTGTGAACCCGATCCGGCGGTCACACGAGCAACTTCACAACATTGCCGACATGGCGCCAAGAAGAAGTCTTCGGCAGCGAGAGCCGTCTCGCTGTCGAACCCACCACCACCGGAGCTGTCGTGGTGGGGGGAAACGCTGCGGAGGAACCGCGCTGCCGAGAGAGCCCACAATGCCGCCAGGTCCAAGGACAAGGCAGCACAGGCCGGCGTCCGAGTCCGCACCGCGCCCTTCGCAGGAGGCGCGAAATCGACAGCGTCATGATGCTCGCGGCACCATACGCCGCTGGATCAAGGCCAAGCTGGAGGATCCCGAGGCCCTCGAGACCCGCATGCACCTCAAAGATGCCGGTGCATTTAGTGGAGTATGCCGCTGACGGGATGCTGCTCCTCCTAACTTGGTTAGGAGTCCGAGCACCTCCGCTCCTCGCTACGCACGCCGCTGCCACCCACCACACCAGCAGAAGCCTTGGCAAGAGCCCAGCTACTTAGATTACCTCCAACGGCCGACAAGGTCGACGAATGGAGGGCCACAATTTAGAGTCTCATCGGCTTCGCTTAACGGCGACGCCCCGCTGCAACCGAAAGTGCCTCGCAGCCGCTGCAAGGCGACAAGGCGCGAGCTGATGGCGACGACTTGCGGGGTGCAGCCACCGTGCACTCCCTTCCCGAAGACCAAGATCGCCGACTCGCCGGATCCACCTCGACAGCGACTCCACAGCGCTGCCGGATCCGCGAGCTCGCCGTGACCAGCGCCAAGTTCTCCGAGAACGGCAAGAAGAAGACGCCGAACCCGTGTCGAAGCGCCAAGAGAAGCGCCACAATCGACCAACGCGCCGGGCCCACTGTCGATATGCATGCGCCAGGGGAACCAGGCGACTTGCCGTACGCGGTAGGTTGCCCTACGTTTACTCGTGAGCTGCGGCAAGTCCGGGGGCCCGACAAGAAAAACTTCAAACCAGATGTGCCGGAGAAGTATGATGGCAGGACACACCCATCGGAGTTCCTCAGCATCTACACCATCGCGGTGCAGGCCGCGGGAGGACGAGACGACAAGATCCTCGCCAACTACTTTCCTCTAGTACTCAAGCCAAATGTCAGATCCTGGCTCATGCACTTGCCGGATAGCTCTATCTCTTCTTGGGCAGATTTGTGCCACCAGTTTGTTGGCGCCTTCACAGCGTGCCACAAGCCTCATGGCCAGGAGAGTGACCTCCACCTGCTTGCCTGTATGGAGGAGAGTCCCCTGCAAGTTCATCCAGAGATTCAATCGAGTGCACTACAACATCCCAGACGCCCACCCCGCCAAGGTGATCGGCATTTCATCGTAATGTACGAAACCGCAGGATGAGGGAGGAGATGGCGATGTGCAAAGTGAAAGACGCGTGAGCTCACGCCTGGCCGACAAGTGTGCACGCTACCGAAGAAGGAAGAAGACTCCCAGAGAGAATGTGGGAGCAGAGTCGACAAGGAGGAGATTGCCCGGCAAGAAAGAGCCATGGCGAAACAACAGGAGAAAGAAAAACCAAGAAGTTCTAGTTGTCGAGCAGTCCGGCAAGGATGGTGCCGCCAACAAAGCTAAGGCTGGTGGCTCCGCAAGGAGGTTGCCGCTGACGCCGATGGCTGGCTGTGGGCGGCCGACAAGCCCGACAGCTCCAACAAGCAAGATCAGAAAATCCACCGCACCAAGGGCCACGATCTTCGAGCTGCAAGAAAGTCGAGTAGCTTGTTGAGCTACAGAGAGCTGAATACGAGCGGCGAGACAAGGAGAAGGCCCAAGAAGGTGCAGGTGCAGCAAGTAAAAAGAGACCCGGCTGGGGGAGGACGCCGCAGCAAGGCCAAGCAGCGGCAAGGTGACAGACCTCCCCACGGCCGCGACAAGGAAGAAGATGAAGATGAAGTGAGGAAGCTGGAAGAGCACTTTGAAGGCCTGCAAATGGAACACGTTCCAAGAGCTCAGAATGATACAGCTGATGGCCTCTCCAAATGTGCCGCACTTAAGTTACCTGTGGAACCAGGAATTTTCGTGCTCAAGCTGACTCAGCCAACCGTAACACCATCAACAGGACAGAGCAAGAAAAGAAAATTGGTTTCCGGCGACTACTTTCCGGCAGAGCTCCCTGAAGCCGCCGCCAAGAAGGTCCCTAAAATCAACGCAAATATCACTAAGGAGCAGTCTGCTCCGACAAACCATGCAGTTTGTATCGTTGAAGCAAACGCCTCGACAAGTTTCGCCCGCAGCTTGCCGGGATCATCAAGCTCCGGCGGACCCACGTGTTCTTGCCGCAGGTTGATGTTCCCGCAGGATAGAAGAGCCTTTAGTCCTTGTTGTCGAGCCACAAGCTCCAACATGGGCACAGCAAATCTTCCATTTCCTTCAGGCAGGAGAACTTCCCGAAGAGCAAGAAGAAGCGGAAAAAGTAGCACGGCAGTCAAGTATGTACCAGTTTGTTGACAACATCCTGTACAGAAGAAGACTCAACGGTGTGAAATTGAAGTGTATTTGCCGGGAAGATGGACAAAAGCTGTTGGCAGAGATACATGGAGGCATATGTGGTCACCACATTGGCGCAAGAGCACGTGTCGGCAAAGCTTTCCGGCAAGGCTTCTTCTGGCCAGAAGCCCTCCAGGATGCAACTGCACAAGTAACAAAGTGTGAAGCGTGCCAGTTCCATTCAAAACAGATTCATCAACCAGCTCAAGCTCTCCAGACGATCCCTTTATCCTGGCCATTTTCGGTCTGGGGGCTCGACATCCTCGGCCCTTTCCCCCAAGCAGTCGGAGGCTTTGAGTACTTGTACGTCGCAATCGACAAGTTCACAAAGTGGCCAGAAGTGGAACCAGTGAGGAAGGTGACAGACAACAAGCAATCAAGTTCTTCAGTCAATTGTTTGCCGCTTTGGGATTCCTAACGTAATCATCACCGACAACGGCACACAGTTCACGAGCCGCACCTTCATGCAAGACGCCCAAGATCTTGGCGCCAAGATCTGCTTTTGCTACGTTGCTCATCCGAGAAGCAACGGTCAAGCAGAGAGCAAACGCTGAAGTGCTGCGGGACTCAAGACCAGAACTTTCGACAAGCTGCGCAAGTGTGGAAGAAAGCGGATCGAGGAGCTGCCGGTGGTTCTTTGGTCGATCAGACGACACCAAATCGAGCCATCGCCGCACACCTTCGCCTAGTCTACGGAGCAGAGGCAGTTCTCCCACGGAACTCGTGGTACGGGTCACCTCGAGTGCTCGCCATGATGAGTTTGAGCAAGAGCAGCTGCGACAAGATGACGCGCTGCTCCTCGAGGAAGATCGCCTTCGTCTTTGTCACGAGCTGCTCGTTACCAGCAAGCTTTGCGCCGCTATCATAGCCGCAGTTAATGCCGAAGCTTCAAGGAAGGCGACCTTGTTCTTCGCGCATTCAATCCGCCAAGAATTCCAACAAGTTGACGCCAAGTGGGAAGGCCCTTATCGGGTGAAACGAGTCACTAGGCCCGCGCTGTCCGCTTTGAGACCAAGATGGCATTCCGTGAGCAATTCCTGGAATATAGAACATCTTCGCAAGTTCTACCCATAAGGCGCGGTTGCCGGAACCTGTTCCGGCAACCACCCTTTTGTACAAGTCTTGCCGCTGTTGCATGTAATCCTTTGTACAAAGCCGGGCGCAGACCCCGTGCATTAGTAAAGCATATGTGTTGCGCACAACTTTTCAATACATGCCCTCATAATCATATATGCATGTGTTTACTAACATTTTGTGCAGCATCCGCACCCGGTAAGCGATGACGAGCCACTAGGCTCCATAACTTTATTTTCTTCTCGCCTTCTCAAACAAGAAGAAGGTTCATCCACCCACAAGTTAACCGGGGAAGGAGAAGATAATGGTGTGGGCCGCCAAGCGTCGCCGAGGAACTGTCGCTTTGCCGGAAGATGGACGATGTAAAAGCTAAGTTGCCAAAGTTTGAGCATTCGATTTTTTAAAGTTATTTTCCTTGAACGACCGCGCTTTGTATGGAAAACCTATGCGCCAAGGAACCAAATTAGACTGGTCGCGCCTTACTTTGTTTCGAGTCCGCTCAACAACTTAAGTGAGCTGCGGCTAGTCCGCGACAAGGTTGCTTGTCGGTAGCGCCCCGCCAAAGAAGCTGCTGAAGTTCCGCTTTTCGGCGCATGGGCAAGGGTGCTCGCACCGCAAGTTTCGAGAAGCGAGGAAAGTAACATACAAAGCCAAGAGTCGAGTAAAGGAAGTAACATAGCAAATATTGCCTGAAATAAAGTTATATTACAAAATAACTTATTGCGGCATCAAGCTAAATTGTTCTCGTAACTGAAATAACAGCGAAGAGGAGAAGAAGGGCGCAAGACCCCAAGCCCCGCAAGCCGAGTTGCCGGGGCTGCGGCAAGCCGAGTTGCCGGGGCTACGGATGTCGATAAGCCTTCGTCCTTTTCAGCATCCTTTTTCATTAAAACATCCTACTCGGATACAATCCGTGGAGAATGAAAACATGAAAGAGAGGATTACAAGTTTTAAATACGGATAAGGCCCAAAGCTTACAAATTAAAAGATAAGATGCCCGTAATCCTTTTCCTGTCCCTCTCTTGTGAGGTAGGTCAAGGAGGCGAGAAGGGCAAAAGAAGCGCCTAGGCAAGCTACAGGTGCCGAAGGCACCAAGGAACATCCTGGCTCTCCGAGGGCTTGACGGAGACGGCGGCGCCGAAGCGGGCTCAAGACGGGCGGCAGGACGTCAAGACGCTGTCGAGGGCACTACGCCTCGATTCGACTTGGGCCTTGTCGCCATCCTCTTCCCTTCCGCAGCCTCCCTACGCTAGTCGCCCGAGGAGACGACCCCGGGGAGTTCAAGGAGCCGGCGACGCGGATGATGGGGTCGCCGGTGACGCACGAAGGGGCCCGACAACTAATCGGGCCCGCTACCCTCGCCGTCGCTGTCGCTCTCCTCCTCGCTACTCGCCGAGGGGAATCTTCTCTGCCGGAGGAGCTATCCACGCAGCACTTCGCCCGAAAAGCCGAGATCCCGAAGACCTTGACGGAGAGGAGATCACCTCCATTAACTTAAAATGGAGGGTAAACCCCGCCATCGCTGTGGATGCGAGTGAATGTCTTCCACCCACGATCAAGATGCATCACATTAGGGGCTGGGAATACAACGCGACTCGCGTCGCTGATCCCACAGCCCCTCATGTGCAGTCTCGATGTCTCGGCGGATCCGACTCCATCGCGCCATGAACGGAGCTGGAAGCCGGAGGCGACGACGAGGCGCCGGCGCAGCTCGACGAAGAACTCGCAAGGGTCGCCCCTGATGGACCGCCACGGGAGGGGAACCGCCGGGCGGAGGCGGAGACGGCGCGCCGCCCGTCCCGAGCCCGACCTCGCCCACGACCTCGCCCCTCCCTCTTCCCCTTGTGGCTGGCTCTGCCACCCCGGGCGTGGGGTTGGGAGGGTGCGCTGTCTAGGCGACCCTCGCCGCCACCGATGAAGAATTAAGGTTCCCTTTCTCCATGACGAATGAGAGAAAGGGAGCAAAAGCTGAGGAAAGGAAGAGATAGGAGAGTGCGGGCTTCTGCGCCCCTTCCGCTCTTCTTAAAGAAGCAAGGTGGGGCTCGGCCGCCCGCCGATGAATCAAGGCATAGGAAGAGCAGGGAATCGGGCAGACCTGCTGCCTCTGCCGCAACAGCCCAGTTTCCCACTTCCACCGTCCGCGACCCCAAGAGCATGGGAACCACGTGGCGGGATGCGAACCGAGGCGACGGATGAGGCGACCTCGCACGCCGCCCACTTCCCCCACGACACCGCAATTGATGCGTGTCGTTACGGGGGAACGCGGCGGATACGGAGTGGATTTGGTTTGGACCCAGGCCGCGCGTGCCCGTGCCCTGTATTGGGCCTGGCCCAACAGCGCTCGGCACCGCAGTATGGCCCAGACCGGGGCTCTGTCCGTGTACTAAAGTAGGGGTACCTTAGTACCCGAACCTGTCACGGGCAGTCGCAGGCCCCTGTGGCAAGCCTTGCCGGGCGTCCCGCCAAGACCTCCGCGTCCTTCGGAAAACAAGACCCGCAAGAGGAGAACTCAAGATGAAGAGACAAGGCCCCAGCAAGAGGAGCTTGCCAGGAAGGGGATCTTGCCGGGAAGGCTTGGTGGGCACCGAGCCCCCAAGCGCGACAAAGTTCCTGCCGCGGCAAGGCGCTTGCCGGGGCGGGCAACCTCTCTTCATCCCCGCTCCAGCTCACCCGCCAACGTGTCACCACGGGGCTCTCCCAAGCACGCGTGTCGACGGGCTGTGCAGCCAGCGGGGAGTAGCGATAAGCGGCGCCGACAAGCTACCATCGTGGCAAACGGAGGCGCACTTGACGGTCCTCGTTACCTCGTCCGGGCGATCGAGACGGGCATTGATGACTCTTGTCCCTTGCCGTCGAGTTAGGTATAGATTATCAGACACTGTACAAAGCGGTGTACCAACCTATGTTTTTACTATCTTACCCTTGTCTACTTGCCACATGTGGTGACCCCTTGTGCCTATAAAAGGAGGCCCAAGTGCAACGTAGAAGAGGTTGGGGTTGGGGTCGGTTGGGTTCGGTTCGGTTCGGTTCGGTTCGGTTCGATCCAGCTCCGGCTTAGTTCATCATACTCATACGAAACCACACTCAGGCTAGGTCTTGTAGCTCCCATTGCTCCCTAGCAAGAACACAAGATAATCCACAAAGTAGCAGTAGGAGTATTATCTCTCCGGAGAGCTCCGAAGCTGGGTAAATCTGCTTGTGTGCATCGCCTCGATCCGCTCTTTGTGCAACCTCCGCTCCCCTCCGGACCACAAGGGACCCAGGTCCCATAGGTGCTCGTGAGGCACGATCAGCTTCCCGACATATATATATATATATATATATATATATATATATATATATATATATATATATATATATATATATATATATATATGGATGTAGGGGAGCATGAGTTATTATTGTTGACATTACCCTTGAGGTGAAACGCTGTGGGGCAAAACTATAAGCCCTTATCTTTCTCTTTGTCCGATTAAAACTCCAAAACCACAAGTATTGCATGAGTGTTAGCAATTATGAAGGACTAGATGATAGTTGAGTATGTGGACTTGCTTTTTAGCTCTGACATAGACTCTTTCCGATGTTATGATGAATTGCAATTGCTTCAATGACTGAGATTATAGTTTGTTGGTGCTCAATAAGGTTTCTGATTCATACTTTTTCATTGTGAATAGATCATCACTTGAATATAAGTAATCATATGACAAAATCTATATATGTTGCTGTTATGAGAATAATCATGATGCCTTCATGTCCGTATTTTATTTTTATCGACGCCTCTACCTCTAAACATGGGGACATATTTATTGTTATCGGCTTTTCGCTTGAGGACAAGCGAGGTCTAAGCTTGGGGGAGTTGATACGTCCATTTTTCATCATGCTTTTATATCGACATTTATCGCATTATGGGCTGTTGTTTCACGTTATGTCACAATACTTATGGCTTTTCTCTCTTATTTTACAAGGTTTACATGAAGAGGGAGAATGCCGGCAGCTAGAATTCTGGGCTGGAAAAGGAGCAACTATTAGAGACCTATTCTGCACAACTCCAAAAGTCCTGAAACTCCACGGAATATCTTAAAAGAAATAAAGAAAAATCCTCGCCAAAGATGAAGGCTAGGGGGCCCACACCGTGCTCACGAGGGTGGGGGGCGCCTAGGGCGCGCCCCCTACCTCATGGGCCCCCTGGTGGCTCTCCGACGTCCATCTTCTCCTATATGAAGTCTTTCGATGAGAAAAAAATAGAAGGCAACCTTTCGAGACGAATCTCCGCCGCCACGAGGTGGAACCTTGGCGGAACCAATCTGGGGCTCCGGCAGAGCTGTTCTGCCGGGGATACTTCCCTCCCGGAGGGGGAAATCGTCGCCATCGTCATCACCAACGCTCTTCTCATCGGGAGAGGGAAATCTCCATCAACATCTTCACCAGCACCATCTCATCTCCAAACCCTAGTTCATCTCTTGTATCCAATTCTTGTCTCCAAGTCCGGGATTGGTACTAGTAGGTTGCTAGTAGTGTTGATTACTCCTTGTAGTTGATGCTAGTTGGTTTATTTGGTGGAAGATCATATGTTCAGATCCTTTATGCATATTATTACCCCTCTGATTATGAACATGAATATGCTTTGTGAGTAGTTACGTTTGTTCCTGAGGATAACGGAGAAGTCTTGCTATTAGTAGTCATGTGAATTTGGTATTCGTTCGATATTTTGATGAGATGTATGTTGTCTAGCCTCTAGTGGTGTTATGTGAACGTCGACTAAATAACACTTCACCATTATTTGGGCCTAGAGGAAGGCATTGGGAAGTAATAAGTAGATGATGGGTTGCTAGAGTGACAGAAGCTTAAACCCTAGATTATGTGTTGCTTCGTAAGGGGCTGATTTGGATCCATATGTTTCGTGCTATGGTTAGGTTTACCTTAATACTTTTGTTGTAGTTGCGGATGCTTGCAATAGAGGTTAATCATAAGTGGGATGCTTGTTCAAGTAAGAACAGCACCCAAGCACCGGTCCACCCACATATCAAATTATCAAAGTACCGAACGCGAATCATATGAACGTGATGAAAACTAGCTTGACAATATTCCCATGTGTCCTCAGGAGCGCTTTTCCTTACATAAGAGTTTGTTCCGGCTTGTCCTTTGCTACAAAAAGGATTGGGCCATCTTGCTGCATTTTATTTACTTTTGTTTTTTCTTGTTACAATTTATCTTATCACAAAACTATCTGTTACCACTTATTTCAGTACTTGCAGAGAATACCTTGGTGAAAACCGCTTATCATTTCCTTCTGCTCCTCGTTGGGTTCGACACTCTTACTTATCGAAAGGACTACGATAGATCCCCTATACTTGTGGGTCATCATTAGGAAACATAACCATCATTGATTCAACGAGCTAGTCAAGTAGAGGCAAACTAGTGACACTTTGTTTGTATATGTATTCACACATGTACTAAGTTTTCGGTTAATACAATTCTAGCATGAATAATAAACATTTATCATGATATAAGGAAATATAAATAATAACTTTATTATTGCCTCTAGGGCATATTTCCTTCAGTCTCCCACTTGCACTAGAGTCAATAATCTAGATTACATTGTAATGATTCTAACACCCATGGAGTCTTGGTGCTGATCATGTTTTGCTCGTGAGAGAGGCTTAGTCAACGGGTCTGCAACATTCAGATCTGTATGTATCTTGCAAATCTCTATGTCTCCCTCCTTGACTTGATCGCGGATGGAATTGAAGCGTCTCTTGATGTGCTTGGTTCTCTTGTGAAATTTGGATTCCTTTGCCAAGGCAATTGCACCAATATTGTCACAAAAGATTTTCATTGGACCCGATGCACTAGGTATGACACCTAGATCGGATATGAACTCCTTTATCCAGACTCCTTCATTTGCTGCTTCCGAAGCAGCTATGTATTCCGCTTTACACGTAGATCCCGCCACGACGCTCTGCTTGGAACTGCACCAACTGACAGATCCACCATTTAATAAAAACATGTATCCGGTTTGTGACTTAGAGTCATCTGGATCAGTGTCAAAGCTTCCATCGACGTAACCATTTATGACGAGCTCTTTGTCACCTCCATATACGAGAAACATATCCTTAGTCCTTTTCAGGTATTTCAGGATATTCTTGACCGCTGTCCAGTGATCCACTCCTGGATTACTTTAGTACCTCCCTGCTAAACTGATAGCAAGGCACACATCAGGTCTGGTACACAGCATTGCATACATGATAGAGCCTATGGCTGAAGCATAGGGAACACCTTTCATTTTCTCTCTATCTTCTGAAGTGGTCGGGCATTGAGTCTGACTCAACTTCACACCTTGTAATACAGGCAAGAAACCTTTCTTTGCCTGATCCATTTTGAACTTCTTTAAAACTTTATCAAGGTATGTGCTTTGTGAAAGTCCAATTAAGCGTCTTGATCTATCTCTATAGATCTTGATGCCCAATATATAAGCAGCTTTACCGAGGTATTTCATTGAAAAATTCTTATTCAAGTATCCTTTTATGCTATTCATAAATTCAATATCATTTCTGGTCAACAATATGTCATCTACATATAATATCAGAAATGCTACGGAGCTCCCACTCACTTTCTTGTAAATACAGGCTTCTCCAAAAGTCTGTATAAAACCATATGCTTTGATCACACTATCAAAGTGTATATTCCAACTCCGAGAGGCTTGCACTAGTCCATAAATGGATCGCTGGAGCTTGCACACTTTGTTAGCGCCTTTTGGATCGACAAAACCTTCTGGTTGCAGCATATACAACTCTTATTTGAGATATCCATTAAGGAATGCAGTTTTGACATCCATTTGCCAAATTTCATAATCATAAAATGCGGCAATTGGTAACATGATTTGGGCGGACTTAAGCATCGCTACGAGTGAGAAGGTCTCATCATAGTCAACTCCTTGAACTTGTCGAAAACCTTTTGCAACAAGTCGAGCTTTGTAGACAGTAATATTACCGTCAGCATCAGTCTTCTTCTTGAAGATCCATTTATTCTCTATGGCCTGCTGATCATCGGGCAAGTCAACCAAAGTCCATACTTTGTTCTCATGCATGGATCCCATCTCAGATTTCATGGCCTCAAGCCATTTTGCGGAATCTGGGCTCATCATCGCTTCATCATAGTTTGTAGGTTCGTCATGGTCAAGTAACATGACTTCTACAACAGGATTACCGTACCACTCTGGTGCGGATCTTACTCTGGTTGACCTACGAGGTTCGGTAGTAACTTGATCAGAAGTTTCATGATCATATATGGAACTACATTGTGGAACAAAGGGAGTAGTTACTACCACTATATAATTTTTTGGACACATTACAAATGGTGGGGTACATATACGAAGAGAAGAGGCGCACGCACGCAGTCGGTCTCTCGCTGTCTCGCACACATGAGAGTTACATAAAGGCACCGTTAACAAATAAACCCTAAGACCCTAGGTGCACGATCGCTGCATGCGCGGGTATCGGCTACGTGGTGGAGCACACCTTTGTAGGAATAGTCAGCTTGCGTGATAATTTGATCCGTAGGAGTTGATGGTCGGGGCCACAGGTGAACGACCTGGAGGCGGTGGCTCGCCAGTTGCCACAGATCGAGTAGCAACGTTTAAAATATCCTTTTTTTTAGCGGGGTAAGAGTTCCGATATTAAATGGCGCGTTATAAGTACTAAGTAGTTTTTAGAGCGATTGGTATGGAGCGAAAATGGAATTCCTAACTACTACCTCCTTGGCGTATGGTTGTATGGGTTTATGTTGCGAGATGTTGAACCTGGTAGTTCAAGGGCAAATACTATGGTTTAGATGTTGGTTTTCAGTAATGAAAATCAGAAGGGGGAAACCCTTCTTTGATTAAAAAAACTACTACCTCCGTTCCAGTTTACTAGTCCCCATCGTAGTATGAGTCAAAGTTTGTCCACGAATTTTACTTGTAAAATGTGAATGGAAAACGAATTATTGTTATACCCAAACAAAAAAGGACTGGAGGGAGTGATTGCTCTGACACGGACGCGACCTCTCATAGCGCAGGCATTGAACCGGCGCGCAGGCCAAGAGGGCCCCACTTGCTGCAGGCCCGGCTGAACACGCCTCCTCGCCGCATGCACAATGGGGAGTAACTTAGACTAGTAACATCACATTTTTCTAGGCTATGTTACTACCTCCACAGTGGGTAGCAACATATATGTGGTGTCATGCCATGGTTCATTTATTAGCCTATAGACTCATATTGTCTTGATATGTGTGATGTTACAGTAACTAGCTAAGTTACCACCATCACTTCTCTCATCATTAAATATGTGCCACATAAGCAAAATTATCTTGAAAAGTGTGATGTTACTAGTGATGTTACTCCCACTATGGACAGCCTCAGACCGCCCTGCCTGCCTCCATTGAATCTGCGCATGTGCCGACAACACGGTCTTGACTTGTTGTGCTCGCAGTGGTAGCAGGAACTAGACGTTTTTCTTTATTTATAACTCTCCTCACATTTTTTTGGCTTTGAAGTGAATCATGGTTGTGGACATTATCTATGAATGTGCAGATATCTGTGAACATGAGTTTGATGTGGAAGTTGAACTTGGAATGTCGGGCTTGCGCGTGAACTATACCATGTCCAATGCTTCGTCTGTTATTGTTTGGAAAGTAATTAATGTTATTACATGACCTGAAAAAATTTATTTTGTGCCACATCAGTAGATGCACGGACATCACAACAGGCATGCTGACTGGATAAACATTTGAACCTAGCTATTATGAAGGAAATTTTGTATTGACAACAGTATTAGATAGCAGGAGATGCCTAGCCTGCTCTGCCTCTGCTAGCTTATTTCTGGCTTCTTCCATCTCTTCTTTGTCTTGGGTGAAGAGAGCATCTGATTGCTCTTTTTGCTTCTTCAGGAACTCAGCTACATTCTCAAGGGCTACTGCACACTTTCTTTCAGCCTTTACTAGAGCCACGAGGACACGAACAACCAACGACTCCACCTTGCTTGTGCGTAATCCAGCATCATCTGGGAATTTGCACCTTGTGTCTAATCCAGCATCATTTGGGAACTGGCACCTTGTGTGTATTCCAACCTCATTTTGGAAACATGATCTCGAGGTTGACCATACTTCCCTCCTCGCAGGAACTTCATCCTGACATGAAGTTACTTCTTTTTTAGATCAATACTCAGAGCAACCCATATCCATTTAGTAGAAGCCAAATAAACATGACTCGCAGAAGTGAATTCAAAAGGAAAAATATAAAAATAGACTACAAGGTGAGAACACCCACTTCCTACATCAAGCTAAAAACGAAAGCATTAGGACGATTAAGACTCTTCTTATTACACATCGAAGAACACGAGGCTAAGAGAAACAGAAACTACAACATATACACATCGAAGAACACGAGGCTAAAGGAAAGTAATTGAAAGGGTGTTACTTACCAAAGCTCATTTTACAGGTTCGGTGCATCTCCTCTTTAACTTGCCATGCTCCATGAAGATGTCCCCAATATCCCGTGTTTGGTCTTCATTGCTCCTCTGCATGTTCGCACTCGTGGTCTTAAAATCTCAACATGGCAAGAAAAATATACTACTAGTAATACTCACGCATCTTGTGGGCAACATTAAAGCACTCGTCTGCCATGTTAGAGCATCTCCAACAGAAGCGCAACGCGCGGCGCTTTAAAAAGTGTTTACAGTGCTGAGATTGAGAAGTAGAGATAGAGAGTAGAGGATAGCTCTCAGCATAGATATATCATAGATAGATAAAAAATAGATAGTTCAACTACTCCTCGTCGTCCGACAACTCCTCGGTGATGTCCTCCTCCAACGTCCCAATGTAGGCATGAAGATACCGATCATTGTCGGATTCCCAGGGCGACGCTGCTCCTAGCCTCATGTTGAATTAAGCGTCCGCTTTCCGCGTATGCTTGTCCTCGCGATAGGCGGCTCGCTGCGCCCTCCTCTTCTCCCTCTCCGCCCTCCTTTGCGCGTAGAACTCATGCTCGTTGATGATGTCCCGCAGGAAGCGTTCGCGCCACAGCGCCATGGCTTCCTTGTCCATCTCGGCGATGCCGAGACGGTGCTCCCGCCTCCAGTTGTCGCGACGATCCTCGTCGGTGATAAGCCGCGGCAGAGGCGCGAGCTCCTGCGCCCGCTCCAGCATCGACATGTTGGGGAAGTTCAATGTTCTATGAGGCCACCGGAGGTGCCACGCCACCCCATCGTACGCGTGAGAGGCCTCGTTGGCGATGTCGAAATTGCCGAGGCCGAGGCGCATCCCACGGAACCGGATCTCGGCGGAGAAGCCGCCGGAGGGGCGCGCGCAGACGCCGCGGTATCCCCAAGTTTCCCGGTGATGCGGCGGCATGGTGGCGCGGCGGTGGTGAGGCGATAAAGAGCGGGGAGAGAGCGGTGGTAAGGCACAGAGCAGGGAGAGAGCGGTGGCAAGGCACAGAGCATTGGGAGGACGTTGGATTTTATAAAGCGCGCAGGACGCCGGGCGCCAAAACTAGCGCGCGCCCGGCCGATTTTCCCCCGCGCGCGATCCTTTCCCGATGTCCCTGCTATCTCTACTCTCTTCTCTACTGTTATATTTGTTTTATATTAATATTTATCTCTAGTTCTCTACTCTCTACTCTTATAAAAACAGAGTTGGTGATGATGGTGTGCCTGCCATCCTGCAATATAGGCCGTCCAATTTATATCCGACAGATAGGAAGGAAACTATGGCAATTTTGCAGAAAGATACCCACACCCCTCTCCAGATTTGCAAATAAGGCCTTTCCTTGTTCATCCATTTCTCTCACAAGATAAACTACTCATACAAATGCATCTTGATACTTGCAACGCATGGGCATCTTGCCAGTTCTAAAAAACTTCTCATCATTTGCCACACTACTGGTTGCAGATGAAGAACCTACCCAAGCACAGCGCGATACAGGAGCGACGCACAATTACAAGCTGATGTTCTATTGGACAATGGAGGCTATAACCAATTACTTTTACGGGAACAATAGCAACCAGGAAATTTGAAGGGTAGGAATGAACAAAATTGAAACTGCACATGTACTGCTAAGTGATTCAATACACACATTACCAATCGAGGAGGAGAACGATGGTCGCGGCGGCCTCTGTGCATCATGGTCGGCAATGGGAGTCAGTTCATTTTCCATGACGGTGATGCTTCTGCGCTTGGCGTCGGCTTTTGGGAAGTAGATCCAAGACCGTGGAAGACGGTGCCGGGGAAGAGGCTCCGTGTACGATTTACGACGGTGGACCGCTCCAAAGGGCGTCTTTAGGTCGTCAATGAGGCAGATGCGCTGCGGTGGACGAGTGCGTCGATGTAGAAGGGGAGGAGCACGAAGGCTGCGGTGTCGTGGAGAAGTCTATTTTGCGGTGGGTACAGAAAATGGGGAGTATTCAGGTGTACTACTTTGGGTGCCGGGTGGGGTTGGCTGGGTAGGGTGAACCTGAAGTTACGAAAACAGCCCTCTACCAAGCGTCATCCATAGGCCTGTTCCGAAGGCTATGATGGTAACTTCGCACTGCTTGAATCAGGGTCGCGGGAGATTTTCTCGCCGACCTCAAAATTTTGTCACAGTGAACTCCCCGTGTGGCATACTGGGTGATTGGGCTAAGCAACTAGCGGGTAGTACTAGTAACTACTAGTACTCCCTCCGTTTTTATTAACTTTGCATATTAGGTTTGACCGAAGTCAAACTTCCTAAAGTTTGACCAAGTTTATAGAAAAATATAAACATTTACCACCGAAGTCAAACTTCCTAAAGTTTGACCAAGTTCACAGAAAAATATAAACATTTACCATAACAAATATGCATGATGTGAAAGTACATTCAATAATGAATCTAATGGTATTTATTTGTTACTGTATTGTATATGTTAATATTTTTTGTTATAAACTTTCTGAGAGTTTACAAAACTTGACTTTGACCAATGCTAATACGCGGACTTAAATAAAAACGGAGGGATTACACATTTGTTTTCTTAGTTTGTACTGAATTAATCATTTGTTGTAATTGTTAAATAAATATATTAGGCTACTGACTTCGAGTGTACTGGTCTATACAATTCAATAGTTGCAATCATTGTTGAATTCCAAGATGTATACGGGATCTATAGTACTTCACAATATGCTCAAACTCACATAATCCCAGTCAAATGAGAATCTAAATGCATTTCATAGTTATTACTTTGTAGGATGCAACAAAACCAACCATAACTCTACATCATCCATTATAAAATCAACATTTTGAACACATCCCAATGTGGGAATGAAACGGGTAGAGAGAGCTTGCGAAGATGGAGCAGATAGGGCGGGAAAGATTGTATGTATGTGGACGAGAGAGTAGGAGACAAACCTAACGAGACAGAGAGAGAGAGAGAGAGAGAGAGAGGGAGAGAGAGAGAGGAAGAAGTTAGGTCTGTGAGAAAGATGGAGACATGTAATATACGTGAGATGTGTGTGCATCGGGATTCTGTACACGTGGAAGGAGAAGAGACAACATGTTTGATGAGAGAGCTGGAAAAACATGGATGAGAGGGGAAGGATCTCATGGGTGGAGGGATTGATCATTTTGTGCGGGGGAGAGAGGGATTGGTAATTTTGTGCGAGAGAGAGGGGGGAGGAGTTAGTCAGCCGTCGTCACATCATCCTGCTTCCAAATGGCCCCGCATTCTCTAGTGTAGTGTGGTCGCCGTCTTCGATCTCCTCGATGCTCTCTTTGAAGATTGAGGTGTTGTGCATGCTGGGGTGCAGAGAAGCACAAGCGAGAGTGGTCGCCATATAACCTTGGATGGGGATGAATTGTGTGCTCGGGGGAGGGGGTGTGTGCGTGGTGTGTGTGTGTGTGTGTGTGTGTGTGTGTGTGTGTGTGTGTGTGTGTGTGTGTGTGTGTGTGTGTGTGTGTGTGTGTGTGTGTGTGTGTGTGTGTGTGTGTGTGTGTGTGTGTGAGAGAGAGAGAGAGAGAGAGAGAGAGAGAGATTGAGAGAAATCAAACCTATGGAGAGAAATGTGTGTGTATGTGACGGAAAGCTACATGCTAAATAGGGTTTTCACGAAGAGATTGTGCGTGCGAGATAGAGAGCGATGTGCGGGCCTTGAGGTGGGCAGGGGCCGGGTGAGGGTGTCAAAATGTGTGCGTTGATGCATGTGTTACATGCGATCGTGTGAGGGGCGGAAGAATCGAGAGAGATGGTTGTTGTGTTACGGATGCCCCCCCCCCTCTCACACACACACACACACACTAGTAAAATAGAAGACCGTTCTCTCATGTATACACAATGTATCGGCATCTGTCTATGTCTCACTCATGCATGATCATTTGCACATTCACACCTCTCTATGTCTCTATCACACGCACACCGTCTCCACATTGCCCTTCCGCCACAACACACATATGGACACATACACACGTTCTCTCTTAGCCACACACACAAAATCGGTATTAAAAAAACTAGGGCGCACCTAAAACGTCCAAATCCAAATAAACATGAATTGGAGCTAAATTCAAATATATGGAAATATTGTAGCATCAAGAACTTTTCCGGGAAAAAAAAGTTGAGTAATATTCGGGGATTGTTTTCACACACACAAAAAGGTTCGGTGGATGTCCTTCGAGCATGACATGCTGACGCACCGTTTGATCGACCGCGCGGCCGCGGTTCACGCGCTTGCACAGGATTCCGTATCGTGGTTGTGGTAACTAATATAAGCGCTGCCTCAGTCTAATGTTTACGTGTACTAGTACGGTTTTCTTTTAAGTTCGACCAACCCTATATAAAACTAAACTAAGCTCCCATACACGCACTCATCAATATGCCGCCGCCGTTGCGCATGCCGGCACCCGCCTGCTCCAGCCAACAATTTCTCGCACATCACCGTCGTGTCGCCGCCATCCATGTGCCATGAAGCCGAAGGCTCGCCCGCTCACATCGTCTGTAGTCCCTCTGTAACGCCCTCGATGCGGCTATATCTCCCACGTGTCGAAGCACGACTTAGAGGCATAACCGCATTGAAAGCAATGTCGCAAGTGAGGTAATCTTCACACAACCCATGTAATACATAAGGGAAAGAGATACATAGTTGGCTTACAATCGCCACTTCACACAATACATGAGTAAAGCATTACATCATACAGATACAATCAAGGTCCGACTACGGAACCTAAATAAAAGAAGACTACCCCAAATGCTACACAGATCCCCGATCGTCCCAACTGGGCTCCGCTACTGATCTACTGAAATGAAACAACACAATGAACAAGATCTTCATCGAGCTCCTCCTTGAGCTCGGATGCATCACCTGCACGGTTTCGCCGGCACACGCAAACTGGTTTTGAAGTATCTGTGAGTCACGGGACTCAGCAATCTCACACCATGAGATCAAGACTATTTAAGCTTAAAGGTAGGACAGGGTAGTGAGGTGGAGCTGCAGCAGCGACTAGCATATATGGTGGCTACAATCGCAAAAGAGAGCGAGAAGAGAAAGCAAGGCACGGTCGAACAACTATGATCAAGAAGTGATCCTGAAACTACTTACGTCAAACATAACTCCAACACCGTGTTCACTTCCGGACTCCGCGAGAAGAGACCATCACGGTTACACACGCGTTGGTGTATTTTAATTAAGATCAACTTTGGGTTTTCTACAACCGGACATTAACAAATTCCCATCTGCCACATAACCGCGGGCACGGCTTTGAAAGATAATACCTGCAGGGTGTCCCAACTTAGCCCATGATAAGCTCTCGCGATCAACGAAGGATATTCCTTCTCCCGGAAGACCCGATCAGTCTCGAATCCGGCTACAAGACATTTCACAGCAATAAAACAAGACCAGCAAAGCCGCCCGGATGTGCCGACAAATCGATAGGAGTCGCACGCACCTCGGTCTCGTGGCACACCGGATAAGTCAGCCTACGAGTAAAACCAGCCCTCGAGTTGCCCCGTGGTGGCCCCGCAGTCTGCTCAGTTCGGACCAACACTCGAAGGAGCACTGGCCCGGGGGGCTAAAATAAAGATGACCCTCGGGCTCCGGAAACCAAAGGGAAAAGGGTATAGGTGAGGCAAATGGTAAAACCAATGTTGGGCCTTGCTAGAAAAGTCTTATTCAAAGCGAACTATCAAGGGGGTCCCATAAATCACCCGACCGCGTTAGGGACGCAAAAATCCGGGAACATAACACCGATATGACGGAAACTAGGGCGGCAAGAGTGGAACAAAACACCAGGCATAAGGCCGAGCCTTCCACCCTTTACCAAGTATATAGATGCATTAATTAAATAAGATATATTGTGATATCCCAACAAGTAAACATGTTCCAACAAGGAACAACATCTCCATGTTCCAACAAGGAACAAACTTCATCTTCACCTGCAACTAACAACGCTATAAGAGGGGCTGAGCAAAGCGGTAACATAGCCAAACAACGGTTTGCTAGGAAGGGTGAAAAGGTTAGAGGCTGACATGGCAACATGGGAGGCATGGTATAGCACGTGGTAGGCATCGTAGCATAGGCATAGCAAAAGAGCGAGCATCTAGCAAGCAAAGATAGAAGTGATTTCGAGGGTATGGTCATCTTGCCTGAAATCCCGCAAGGAAGAAGAACGATTCCATGAAGAAGACAAACGGACGTAGTCGATCGAATCCTCACAACTCCGGAACGAAACCGAAGCTAACGAGAGAAACAAACCGGAAAGAAGCAAACAACATAGTAAACAACCATCACATAAACATGGCATGATGCACAATCAAGTATGATGCATGTCCGGTTTGAATATGCATGGCATGGCAATATGCACAAACAAAACTACAAGTTAAGTGGAGCTCAATATGCAACGAATTGCATATTGACGAAACTTCACAACATTTATTTAGTTCTCTCCCGATTAGGTACTCAACAATATTAAATGTTATTAAACATGGCAAGAGGTGAAGCAAACGAAACTAACTATTTAGGCAAGATTAAATGAGGCCGGAAACAACAACAACAATTCCGGAAAAATCCTCATGTCCATATTTCGAATTTGGAACAGATCTGCCCTGAACACAATTTTAGAGTTGTTAAACATGCAAAGTAATGCTACCATGTTAAACTAGGCATTTTTCTACCCCATTTACATATATAATTTATTTAAAATGGAGCTACGGTTATTTAGTTATGAAATAAATCATTTTAGCATGGCATTTAAGCAAATTAAAGCAAACAACAATTATAAGCATTTTAATTGTTGTTATCATGATGCGGATGACATGTGCAAGTTTTAAGCAATTTTTAATAAAAGTTGACATGAGCATGTTATGAAGCATTAGTCGTCGTGGCGGAAACGAAAAAAGGTGCCACGGCAACGACAACGGAAATGGTGCCACGGCAACATTCCGGTTCCGGTAGCTCACGGAGATACCGGTGAAAAAGAAGTGGGCGTGAGCGAGTTGAGCAAGATGGTGGGGTGATCCCGATTACCGGGTTCCCACGGAACGGTGGCATGGCAAAAGAGGGGCATCGCAAGGATGATTCAATCACGGTCGGTCATCTCGGTGGTTATACCTTCGAAGCGTGCGTTCGGGGCGGAAAGCGTTTCGTAGAGGGAAGTAGACGTTCTCGCGATGATCGCCGAGGGAAGTAGTGGTACACGGCGTAGGGGGAAGTAGTCGTTCATGTCCCGTGGATGTTCGGGGTCCACGGGGTCTCCGAGGGTCGACAGTAGTGGTTCACGTTCGTTTTCGAAGAGGTACTTGACGGGTCCGATGGCTCCGGGGTTGTCGTGGTACTTGCGGGTCGTCGAGGTACACGGTTCGTAGACGTCCGATGCGGTACTAGGTGAACCGAAGGTGTACTTGGCGGTCTCCAAACTTGCCGGTTGACGAAACGAAGGGGTACTTGGTCTTGATGTCCACGGGCACCGGAAGTGAAGATGCACAGAGGCAACAACAGTGTACAGCGCCAACCCAAGGTGGTCAGTGCGGCGGCCACCTGCGGTGGTGCTCAGGACGCGCAACAGTGCTAGTGCTTCATGGAAAAGGCGCTGCTGGTCATGCGTGATGAACTGGCCGAGGAAGAGTGGTCGAACAAGGCAGGGGCAGCTCGGTCACGCGCGTTGCGGCCGGCAGAGGACGAAGCAGAGGGGTGGAGCAGCTTGGGTGCGGGTGTGAGAAGCAAGGCGGTGACGCTCGCTGGACGTGCAGCTAACAGCAGAGGTCGAGGTCGCCGACGGAGAAGGAGGCTGGAGGGTGCGGCGATCTTGATGGCCTTGCGGGCCATGGCGGGCGACGGGCACGATAGGAGAAGGCGGCGCCGTGGCGGTGTGGCTCATGTGGTTGAGGCCGAACGGAGGGAGGAGGATGCGTGGGCGCTGACGAGGGCGGCGGAGCACGGGCAGGAGGTGATGCGTGCCGTCCTCCTCGCCCTAGACATGACGAGGCATGGGAGATCTTGATGCAGGGCTCCGGCGACGCAGGGCGCCGCGGCGGGGCCTGAGCGACGATGAGGAGCGACGGGATCGAGAGGCATGGGAGGAGGCCTCCAAGCGTTGGGGACGAGGCCGAGGAGGAAGGGGCGCGAGGGAGGGGATCGAGGGGAGATGAGGACCGAGCGATGAGCGTGTGGCGGCGGACAGAGGGAACGAGAGGAGGGTTCGGGCGCGGGGTGGCCCCCTGGAGGTCGCCGACGGCGGCGGGTGGCGAGCGAGAGGAAGAGATGGGGATCGGGAAGAGGGAGGACGAGGGGATCGAGCGAGGGAGCTCGGGCGAAGCGGCGCTGGAGGGAGGACGAGGGAGATGGAGATCGGGCTGAGCGAGGCTAGGGTTAGGTAGGCAGGGCGCGACTGGGCCATGGGCCTTGGGCCGGCGCAGGAGATTGGGAGGCCCCGGCTGCTGGGCTCCTTCTCCCACTCTCTTATAATCTTTAGCAGAAAAAGAATTAGAGATAAGAAAAGAAGAGAGGGTTAGGGAAAGAATTTGGGAACGAGGACAATTTTCCCGGGCTCACAAAAATATGAAGAATTTAACAAAAATGGCCCGAGGATTTTTGGTGGATCTCCGGAAAATGATGAAATAATATTGGCAAGGTTTTGAGGTCAACTCGGAGCAAAAAAGGCATGGGATTTATTTTGCAAGTGAGTTATGGTGATTCCAAAACAATGGAATATTTATTATAGCTCCCTAATATTGGGACGATATGTTATAAAGAGAAAACACCATGTGAATCCCTCGATTTAAATGGACCGAAAAATCCATACAATCTATTTAGATGAGTTTTTAAAATTAAATGGCATGATGAGATGATGACATGATGCAATGCAAGAGATGACATGATGAAAGCACACACAAAACAAATCACACGACAAAACTCGGAAACCCTGGAAGGCAACTGAAGCTCCGGTCTTGGGGCGTTACACCCTCCTCGCGATGCCGCCGCGCTGCCAAGCACGCGAGCAGCTGGTGGAGCCGCGTCTATGCATGCAGTGTACGAGGAGGAGGACGAGTGCGTGCTCCAGCATGACGGCGAGGAGGAACTAGCGTGTCATTGTTGTCTCCGCTCGCACGGAGGAGGCGCGCATGGTGGCTATCGCAGCGGAAGCTGGTCGCGCCCGCACCGAGCCCGCAAACCGCGTGCGGACGTGGAATCTACCTTCGAGACCTTGAATGCCACATGGATCCTGCAATCTGAAGGAGCAATTTGGGTCAGTCGACTCTTGTGAGCCGTTGGATGCAGCTTGGATGGCTAGAAGGGCTTCTTCAACCTCCGCATTGATGCATTGTTCATCTTCTCAGCCCGCCCCATGCTGAACCGCCTGCCGCTGCCGCCCCGCCCTCCCCTGAACCGCCTGCCACCGCCATGCTCTCCCCCGCCACCATCCGTTTAACCCCGGGCACGATCCATTTTTTCTAGCGAACTGCATTCCACACCCAACACTCATAAGATAGATCATGGGCACCCTGCCACCCTAATATAGATACTGGGGTAGCTTCTCTGCCGTCTTCTTCCTTCGCTCTGTCGAACTTCTTTCACAAATCGGCTGACCCAAATTATACTACTAGTACGAACGTATTAAGTACAGTAGGAACACGAAGATACGAGTAGTAGTACCAACTGCAAGAAGAATAGTAGTAAGACATAGTACCAGTACTACTGTACATACTAAAGAGTTCAAATAACGAGAAAGAACATAAAGTTCAAATAACGAGAAAGAACATAAACATAGTTCTGCTGGGGGCTCAGCACAACACACCCCTGAAATAAAACTAAGAAACTAGTCCGCTTGACACTGCAGTAGAACCAGCATGAGCGACAACACTGCCACCTTACTTGGAGTCCGAGTCCGAGTCCACGTCCTCGACTTTGTCCTCGTCCCTCTTCCTCTTCCTCTTCGCCGACGCTTCTTTGCTTGAACCTGACACTGGGCTCTACTTCTTCATCCAAACCTTGTAGATATTTAAACAAAGGTAGGCATCCATTGCTGCATACAGGATGTGATCTTCATCTAATGTCTTCGACTCCCATGCATGATGAAACTCGTGGTGAGGTTTCTTCAGTTTAGCGTATGAAGGATCAATCATGGCTGCTGCCAGGGTCAGCATTGAAGGATGAGAGGAGGACACCAGGCTTGCCTTCTGGAGATCGAAGGGCCGGCCTACAACGAGGCATATCCGACCCAGGACATCCCTGTCATTCAAAAAGTCTACAGTAACGAATTTCACTCTTTCATCCTTGAGGAAGTTCTTAAAATCGTGGCACTCAACGTCGGCATGGCATATGTGGTAGACCAAGCACACGATATGTACGCAAACCTGGATCATAGTGGGCTTCTTCTTCTCTGCCTCTTTTAGAATATTCTCTCTTTCTAGGACTATGGTGTACTCAACATCTAGCCCAGCGACCCACTCATCCTTTGAACTGTTGAACATGCATAGGAAGCGAGCAAGGCATGCTTTCACCATCGCGGATCCACATGTGTAGATGATGATGAACTCATCGCCGGTGATGGCTCTAACCTGGTACTCAGCGGCGACCATGGAGATTTGGGAGGCCATGGATTTTGGAGGAGGGTTAGGAGAAGTTAAACTGGTGTAATGTGAAAGGACGAGACGACTGGGAGCGAACTGTTGTAAGGTAGTAGTATAAGACGGGGAAGAGTAGGGCATGCCAATGGCATGGGGTTGTTGGCTTGCTCGGTGGATAAACGGCTGCAAGCCCCCAAAGAGTTCCCGAGTACTATGCAGGACCCACTAGATGTCATGTCTACTTGACCCATATCGTAGGCCTGACGGTATAGCTTATGCCTGTTCGCACGCCATGCCGGTGCGTGGATGTAACTTTACTTAATTCCATCAACTGTCGCGCCTCCCACAACCTTCGCCTCCCTCGCGCGGTCGCACCCTTTGAGACTTCGACCGGCTATAAATGAGCAATTTGTTTTGCCTAGTCCGCATGCATGATACTCCCTCTAGTCCTTTTTACTTCCGTCAACCGTTTGCAAAGTGTTTGACCAAATTTATACTAAAAATATCAATATCTACAATACTGATTATGATGAGTATAAGAACTACGTTTCATAATGAGTATAAAAATATTGATTTGACATTGTGAATGTTGGTACATTTTTCTATAAGTTTGGTCAAAGTAGAGGTACATTGACTTCGGACAGAACTTAAATGCACAATGCAGACTAGTTCCTCCGTCCAGGTGTGTGCCATGTCCTATCTAGTCATCACAACAAGGTTAGCTATTAGAGTACTACTACTGTTGGGGATATGACTATCAGGTATGACCCGCCCAGGAGTGGCCGGGTCATCCCTATGGCGGTTCATCTCAATGAAGCCCAAGAGCATATTAACAATGGCGGTTCATAGGTAGGCTTAGTAGAGGGCCCAAACCCAAAGGCGGCTTAAGGCCCACGGATATAAACCGCCATGTATATAAACTTGTATTGTAAGGCATGTAAGAAAAGTCACCGAGCCGGGTTGTATAAGCCTGCCGGGACTCTGTAGGCCGCAGGGAGTCAACCCGTGTATATAAGGGGACGACCCAGCGGCGGCTTAGGACAAGAAACAACAGATCAAGAGTCAGGTTAAGCGTATTCGCTCCCTGCTCATCGAAACCCTAGCAATACCACCTCAAACTGGATTAGGCTTTTACCTTCACCGTAAGGGGCCGAACCAGTATAAACTCCTCGTGTCCTTTGTCCTGATTAACCCCTTTAAGCTAACCTCATTGCGATGGCTCCACGACTAAGTCCTCAAACTAGGACATCTGCCATGACAATTCCACGACAGTTGGCGCCCACCGTGGGGCTGTCACACGATGGTTTCAAGTTCTTAGAGGTCAACTTCAAAGGGATCAAGGGATACGCCATGGGCCGGATGACCAAGAGTCGCCGCGGCAAGGTCTACATCGACGACGAAGGCTGGGGCCTCGAGGCCGGCTCAATTGAGTACGGGTACCGGGTCCCCTTCGGCGAAATTCACCTCTTCATCGGCAAGATCGGCGAACCAGGCCCCGAGCTAGACATCTGCACCGACATCATCGAGAGGACTCAGCGTGCGAGACCTGCCTGGGTTCGGCCCGCCATGAATCGTGCCTTGATACGTCTCCAACGTATCTATAATTTTTTATTGCTCCATGCTATATTATCTACTGTTTTGGACATTATTGGGCTTTATTATTCACTTTTATATTATTTTTGGGACTAACCTATTAACCGGATGCCCAGCCCAAAATTGCTGTTTTTTGCCTATTTCAGAGTTTCGCACAAAAAGAATATCAAACGGAGTCCAAACGGAATGAAACCTTCAGGAACGTGATTTTTGGAACGAATAAGATCCAGGAGACTTGGACCCTACGCCAAGAAACAAAAGAGGAGGCCACGAGGTAGTTTGCGCGCCTACCCCCCAGGGCGCGCCCTCCACCCTCGTGGGCCCCCTGTTGCTCCACCGACGTACTCCTTCCTCCTATATATACCTACGTACCCCCAAACGATCAGATACGCAGCCAAAAACCTAATTCCACCGCCGCAACCTTCTGTACCCACGAGATCCCATCTTGGGGCCTGTTCTGGAGCTCCGCTGGAGGGGGCATCGACACGGAGGGCTTCTACATCAACACAATAGCCCCTCCGATAAAGTGTGAGTAGTTTACCTCAGACCTTCGGGTCCATAGTTATTAGCTAGATGGCTTCTTCTCTCTTTTTGGATCTCAATACAATGTTCTCCCCCTCTCTCGTGGAGATCTATTCGATGTAATCTTATTTTGTGGTGTATTTGTTGAGATCGATGAATTGCGGGTTTATGATCAAGTTTATCTATGAACAATATTTGAATCTTCTCTGAGTTATTTTATGTATGATTGGTTATCTTTGCAAGTCTCTTCGAATTATCAGTTTGGTTTGGCCTACTAGATTGATCTTTCTTGCAATGGGAGAAGTGCTTAGCTTTGGGTTCAGTCTTGCGGTGTCCTTTCCCAGTGATAGTAGGGGCAGCAAGGCACGTGTTGTATTGTTGCCATCGAGGATAACAAGATGGGGTTTTTATCATATTGCATGAATTTATCCCTCTACATCATGTCATCTTGCTTAAGGCGTTACTCTGTTTTTATGAACTTAATACTCTAGATGCATGTTGGATAGCGGTCGATGAGTGGAGTAATAGTAGTAGATGCAGGCAGGAGTCGGTCTACTTGTTTCGGACGTGATGCCTATATACATGATCACACCTAGATATTCTCATAACTATGCTCAATTCTGTCAATTGCTCAACAGTAATTTGTTCACCCACCGTAAAATACTTATGCTCTTGAGAGAAGCCACTAGTGAAACCTATGGCCCCCGGGTCTATCTTCATCATATTAATCTTCCAACACTTAGTTATTTCCGTTGCTTTTTATTTTGCTTTTATTTTACTTTGCATCTTTATCATAAAAATACCAAAAATATTATCCTATCATATCTATTAGATCTCACTCTCGTAAATGACCGTGAAGGGATTGACAACCCCTTATCTCATTGGTTGCAAGGATTTATTTGTTTTGTGTAGGTGCGAGGGACTCGCGGGTAGCCTCCTACTGGATTGATACCTTGGTTCTCAAAAACTGAGGGAAATACTTACGCTACTTTGCTGCATCACCCTTTCCTCTTCAATGGAAAACCAACGCAGTGCTCAAGAGGTAGCAAGAAGGATTTCTAGCGCCGTTGCCGGGGAGGTCTACGCAAAAGTCAACATACCAAGTACCCATCACAATCCATTATCTCCTGCATTACATTATTTTCCATTTGCCTCTCGTTTTCCTCTCCCCCACTTCACCCTTGCCATTTTATTCTCCCTCTCTTTTTTGTTCGCCTCTTTTTCGCTTGCTTCTCGTTTGCTCGTGTGTTGGATTGCTTGTTTGTCATGATGGCTGAAGATAATACCAAATTATGTGACTTTACCAACCAACAATAATGATTTCCTTAGCACTCCGATTGCTCCTCTTACCAATACTGAATCTTGTGAAATCAATGTTGCTTTGTTGAATCTTGTCATGAAAGATCAATTCGCCGGCCTTCCTAGTGAAGATGCCGCTACTCATCTAAATAGCTTCGTTGATTTGTGTGATATGCAAAAGAAGAAAGATGTTGATAATGATATTGTTAAATTGAAGCTATTTCCTTTTTCGCTTAGAGATCGTGCTAAAGCTTGGTTTTCATCTTTGCCTAAAAATAGTATTGATTCATGGAACAAGTGCAAAGATGCTTTTATCTCTAAGTATTGTCCTCCCGCTAAGATCATCTCTCTTAGAAACGATATTATGAATTTTAAGCAACTTGATCATGAACATGTTGCACAAGTTTGGGAGAGGATGAAATTAATGATACGTAATTTCCCTACTCATGGTTTGAATTTTTGGATGATTATACAAAAAAATTATGCCGGATTGAATTTTGCTTCTAGAAATCTTTTAGATTCGGCCGCCGGAGGCACTTTTATGGAAATCACTTTAGGAGAAGCTACTAAACTCCTAGATAATATTATGGTTATCTCAATGGCACACTGAAAGATCTACTAATAAAAAAGTGCATGCGATAGAAGAAATTAATGTTTTGAGTGGAAAGATGGATGAACTTATGAAATTACTTGCTACTAAGAGTGTTTCTTCTGATCCTAATGATATGCTTTTGTCTACTTCGATTGAGAATAATAATGAATCTAATGATATGCCTTTGTCTACTTTGATTGAGAATAATAATGAATCTATGAATGTGAATTTTGTTGGTAGGAATAATTTTGGTAACAACGCGTATAGAGGGAACTTTAATCCTAGGCCTTATCCTAGTAATTCCTCTAATAATTATGGAAATTCCAACAACAACTCTTATGGAAATTTTAATAAGATGCCCTCTGAATTTGAGACTAGTTTTAAAGAGTTTATGAATTTGCAAAAGAATTTCATGCTTTGCTTGAAGAGAAATTGCTTAAAGTTGATGAATTGGCTAGGGACGTTGATAGAATTTCTCTTGAGTTTGATTCTTTAAAACTTAGATCTATTCCTCCTAAGCATGATATCAATGAGTCTCTCAAAGCCATGAGAATTTCCATTGATGAGTGCAAAGAAAGAACCGCTAGGATGCGTGCTAAGAAAGATTGCTTTATGAAAGCGTGTTCTTCAAATTTATATGAAAATAAAGATGAAGATCTAAAAGTTATTGATGTGTGCCCTATTAAATATTTGTTTTGCAATATGAATCTTGATAATGATGGGATTGAATATGATCCACCTTTACCTAGAAGACGTTCCAAAAATTCGGAGTTTTTAGATCTTGATGCTAAATTTGATAAAAGTGGGATTGAAGAAATCAAAACCCTAGATGATAATAAACCCACTATTTTGGATTTCAAGGAATTTAATTATGAAAATTTCTCTTTGATATATTGTATTTCCTTGTTGCAATCCGTGCTAAATTCTCCTCATGCTTATAGTCAAAATAAGGCTTTTACCAAACATATCGTTGATGCCTTGATGCAATCTTATGAAGAAAAACTTGAGTTGGAAGTTTCTATCCCTAGAAAACTTTATGATGAGTGGGAACCTAATATTAAAATTAAGATTAAGGATCATGAGTTCTATGCTTTATGTGATTTGGGTGCTAGTGTTTCCACTATTCCCAAAACTTTGTGTGATTTGCTAGATTTCCGTGATTTTGATGATTGCTCTTTAAACTTGCACCTTGCGAATTCCACTATTAAGAAACCTATGGGAAGAATTAATGATGTTCTTATTGTTGCAAATAGTAATTATGTGCCCATATATTTTATCGTTCTTGACATAGATTGGAATCCTTCATGTCCTATTATTCTTGGTAGACCTTTCCTTAGAACGATTGGTGCAATTATTGATATGAAGGAAGGGAATATTAGATTCCAATTTCCATTAAAGAAAGGCATGGAACACTTCCCTAGGAAGAAAACAAAATTACCATATGAATCTATCATGATAGCCACTTATGGATTTCCTACCAAAGATGGCAATACCTATATCTATCCTTGCTTTTATGCCAAGCTAGGGGGGTTAAACGATAGCGCTTGTTGGGAGGCAACCCAATTTTATTTTTAGTTTTTCCTTTTTGCTTCTGTTTAGGAATAAATATTTGTTCTAGCCTCTGTTTAGATGTGTTTTTATGTTTTAATTAGTGTTTGTTCCAAGTTAAACCTATAGGATCTTCTTGGATGATAGTTATTTGATCTTGCTGTAATTTCCAGAAACTTTCTGTTCACGAAAATAATTGTTAAAAATCACCAGGACGTGATAAAATACTGATTCCAATTGCTGATGATCAATAAACAAATTGTCTAGGTCTTCCTATTTTGACCAATTTTTTGGAGTTCCAGAAGTTTGCGTTAGTTACAGATTACTACAGACTGTTCTGTTTTTGACAGATTCTGTTTTTCGTGTGATGTTTGCTTATTTTGATGAATCTATGGCTAGTAAAATGTAACATCCCAAAATTCTAAATTTTGGAATGTTATATTAAGTAAATATTTATGCTTGTTTGATTGATTGTTGTGTGACTGATTGTGTGAAATTGAGTGAAATTTGAAACTTTTTGAAAGTTTAATGAGAGGGAATGAAATGACTTTCCCAAACTTTTCACTTTGCTTTTTGATCTCCATGAATTCAAATCCTTTTTATCACAAAACCCTAGAGTGAAGATGATATGACTTCTTCCATATGAATAAATGAAAAGGGTTTTGAAAAGATTTGAATTTCATTTGAGAATATTCCAAATTCAGAAACTTTATGTAACTCAATGATTATCATGAGAGAAGATAAAATGACTTCTTCAAATTTTAAGAAAATGAGATGGAAGATTATTGAAAGTCCCTTTGAAGGTATTTTGAAACCCACTTTTAATTTTGACTCATTTGGGGTTTACTCAAAATATTTTTCTCCAAAAACAAAATATATGGAAATTATGGTAAAATGATTCCCTACAGCATAAAAATGGAGAAAAATAAATTTAAAATCATTTTGGTATACTAAAAATGATTTTCCTTAGGTTTTATTGTTTCAGCAGCACTGTATGACTTTTGTGAATTTTTTTGGATTTTATTTGAACTTGGAAATATGTTCATATCTTAGGAAATATTTTTCTGAATTTTTTGATATATTATATGTATCAAATATCATTTTTATTCTTCTATGTTTATTGTTTGTTTTGTCCTCTGAAAAAAAAGAGAAAACCCCTAGCTAACCTAACCTAGCATCGCAGCCCACTAGGCCAGCAGGCCGGCCCATGGACACCTCCACACGGCCTCGCTCCCACAGCTGCTTCGCCCCGGTCGCCCGCTCGCCTCTCGCTCGCACTGTGCCGCTGACCGTCGGGCCCGACCCTTTCCCTTACCTCTCGCCCACGGCATGCCCGTCTGGAGCAATGCCCGTGCCGCCGCCGTATCCCGTGATCCTCGGGATCGCATCCATGATCTGCCCCTCCTCCAAGTCGACCCTTCCCTATAAATACCCCTAGCGCTCTATCGATTCCGCCCTAAAGCCCAAAGCCTAGCCCTCTCCATCACCGACAATTCCTTGCCGGAGCTCCGCCTCTACCACCGCGCCATTGCTGCCGCCATACTCCACCCCCGCCTCCCTCGACGTCTCCTGAGATCACCCCGGCCTCCACCCGCTCGCCCGCACCTTCCCGTGACCTCTCCTGACTCGCTCGAGCACCGGAGCACCACCACCGTCGACGCCCGAACAACACCGCCGCTTCGACCTCGCCGCCTCGTCCTCCATCCACCTCCGCCGACGACACGACCACCACTGGACTCTCCGTCGTCCGCTGCACCGTCTGTGGCCTCGCCGGAGCTCGCCGACGACCGGAGCGCCGCCGGTGACGACGTCCGAGCCTCATCGCCGGCGACCACCACCGCTGTAAGCTCTGACGACCTCCCCTCTGTTAGATCTTCAATGCACGGTCTAGATTAGAACGGATCGAATAGTTATTTTTATTTTATTTTATTATAGATCGGTTTTAGTGCGGTTTATTTACGGTTAGGTCGGTTTAGATCTAAACCGGTTCACTGGTTTTCTTTAATTCGTACGCGCGTTAGCGGTTTGGTTATATATCGGCCGAGCGCGGTTTAGCAATGGATCGCCCACCGTTTAGCCCAGTAACAGCCCACCGCGTAGCACTTGTCCGATTTGGTTTTTTTTGTTCTGTTAAAAAAAACAGGAATAGTTTCAATCTTAGATTGTTTATATCTTTTATGGTTTAGATCCAATTTGAGTGATTCTTTTTGCATTAGATTCAAAATTTCTCGAAGTTTCTGTTAGAACAATTGGATTTCAGATTTGAGTATTTTAAATTTGAGTTTGATGAAATTTGTTCAAATCACTAATTTGGCCGTATCTTGAGTTTTATAAAATATTTTTGATTGATTCTTTCTGCTACGGTTTTGTTATTGTTTTGTATATCCAGAGTCATACAGTGATTTATTTTTAGTTTATTTTAAATTAAGTTTTTAGCAAAACAGTACTGTTTTAGTTATAGTTTTGTTTTAGTCTTTTCTTTATTGTTTTTATTAGTTTCAAATTAATTCTTTTGTCACTCTTGAAAAAAAATTAGTTTTGTTTCTGTTAGTCAACAAAATAAAATTTGTTTTTATTTAAAAAATTATTATTTTTACTTAGTTTTCTCTGAAAACTTGTTTAGGTCGAGTTAGTGTTTCATAAAAGCTTTTATTTGTTTCTTTTTGCAAATAAAATTTTATGGAAAAATACCTTCTGTTAACTTAGTTGTTTTACTTTGTATTTTCTATTAGTTTATTAGTTTAGTATTTTCTTGGTTAAGTTTTACTTAGGACAAAACTATTTTGTGTTATGTCTTAGAGTTTTCTTTAGTAGTTTTGTGGTGTAGTTTTCCTTTTTATTTGGTGTCCCTTTTATTTGCATTTTTTTATTTGTTGATTTTATTATGAGTGTTAGAATTGCTTGCTAGTATGTTTGCTTATATGAATGTTATGTTTGGTAATAGATTTCCAACGGAGTAACGAATAGTTCTACCAAGTCTTTATTCCGAGAGCGTTATAATATCTTCATCAACTTACCAGGCAAGTTCACTTTGACCATGTTTTTCATACCTATGTTTTATTTGCATGTAGTAGCACCCTTTCAACAATCCCTCCAGTAGTGATATTGATTTCTTGTAGTTGAGTAGTATGCATGAGGTAGGAACCCATCACCCTGTTACCAAGCCCGGGACGTTATTTATTTTAGTGCTACGCTATAGTAGACGAGGTTTGGTATGAGTGCTCGGGAGTGGTGTGAGAATGGACGACTCTACGTCAATGACGACAACTCCATGGCATCTGCAAGGACGCATCTTCAAGGCCTCAAGACTTCAAGACTCGAGACAAGAATTAAATACACACTACTGGGTGAAGGATGGTTGACGGGCACCCTGGAGAAACCAGTGGATGGCCAGGATGCATGGAGAAGCGCCATGACATCTTGCGGAAAGCTTCACCCAGACTCAAAGAGACGGAAGAATACTTCATGCCCGAAGCTTACTGTGCAATTGCAAGTCACTATGGGCTCGGCTTGGTTGACCTTAGTTGTGACTCTGGCTGGGGCGGTGCTAGCAGATGTAGAACTACGGTAGGATTGGATGAGCACCGACGGTGGTCGAGGAACTCTTGAAGACCATGTTTCGGTCATCTTGTTCTCAAACACCCTGAAGTGCGAGAACGTAAAAAGAGGGATCGAATCTTGCGGGTAAAGTGTACAAACCTCTGCAGAGGGTTAAACCTAATCGATTAGCCGTGTCCCCGGTTACGGACAATTTGAGCCTCTGGACCTGGATCTATCTCGGAACTCTCAACACCGGACTGATAACTTAATTGTGGGCAACTTATGATGATTTGGGCTATGAGACATCGGTTGGCGGAACCATGTCATGATAGAAAACTCCATAGTACAGAATCTAGTTATTCCTTTGATGTAGGGAAAATAAAACCAGCTTTTATGCAAAACAAAACTCAGACACAGAGCCACAAAGCCATATTGCATATAGTATAGTTTTATCATCTGTTTTCTCATGTTGTGATCTTGCCGGTACATTCAATGTACTGACCTACACAGCTGCAACGTATCATGTTGCAGATACTTTCTTCCTACGAGTAAGAGTACGGTACAGGGTTACGGTCTACACTCAACCTGCCGATGGCGTTGATGGGTCTTGGATGATAGTTATTTGATCTTGCTGTAATTTCCAGAAACTTTCTGTCCACAAAAATAATTGTTAAAAATCACCAGGACGTGATAAAATACTGATTCCAATTGCTGATGATCAATAAACAAATTGTCTAGGTCTTCCTATTTTGACCAATTTTTTGGAGTTCCAGAAGTTTGCGTTAGTTACAGATTACTACAGACTGTTCTGTTTTTGACAGATTCTGTTTTTCGTGTGTTGTTTGCTTATTTTGATGAATCTATGGCTAGTAAAATAGTTTATAAATCATAGGGAAGTTGGAATACATTATGTTTAACACCAATATAAATAAAGAATGAGTTCATTACAGTAACTTGAAGTGGTCTTTTGTTTTCTTTTACTAACGGAGCTCACGAGATTTTCTGTTGAGTTTTGTGTTGTGAAGTTTTCAAGTTTTGGGTGAAAGATTTGATGGATTATGGAACAAGGAGTGGCAAGAGCCTAATCTTGGGGATGCCCATGGCACCCCCAAGATAATCTAAGGACACCATAAAGTCAAAGCTTGGGGATGCCCCGGAAGGCATCCCCTCTTTCGTCTACTTCCATCGGTAACTTTAGTTGGAGCTATATTTTTATTCACCACATGATATGTGTTTTGCTTGGAGCGTCTTGTATGATTTGAGTATTTGCTTTTTAGTTTGCCACAATCATACTTGCTGTACACACCTTTTGAGAGAGCCATACATGATTTGGAATTTGTTAGAATACTCTATGTGCTTCGCTTATATGTTTTGAGTTATATAGTTTTGCTCTAGTACTTCACTTATATCTTTTAGAGCACGGTGGTGGATTTGTTTTATAGAAACTATTGATCTCTCATGCTTCACTTAGATTATTTTGAGAGTCTTAAATAGCATGGTAATTTTCTTAAATAATCCTAATATGCTTGGTATTCAAGATTAGTAAAAACCTTCTTATGAGTGTGTTGAATACTAAGAAAAGTTTGATGCTTGATAATTTTTTTGAGATATAAAGATGGTGATATTAGAGTCATGCTAGCTGAGTAGTTGTGAATTTGAGAAATAATTGTGTTAAAGTTTGTGATTCCCGTAGCATGCACGTATGGTGAACCGTTATGTGATGAAGTCGGAGCATAATTTATTTATTGATTGTCTTCCTTATGAGTGGTGGTCGGGGACGAGCGATGGTCTTTTCCTACCAATCTATACCCCTAGGAGCATGCGCGTAATACTTTGCTTTGATAACTTGTAGATTTTTGCAATAAGTATATGAGTTCTTTATGACTAAAGTTGAGTCCATGGATTATACACACCCTTCTTTCTTCCACCATTGCTAGCCTCTCTAATACCGCGCACTTTTCGCCGGTATCATACACCCACCATATACCTTCCTCAAAACAGCCACCATACCTACCTAACATGGCATTTCCATAGCCATTTCGAGATATATTGCCATGCAACTTTCCACCGATCCGTTTATTATACACGCTCCATCATTGTCATATTGCTTTGCATGATCATGTAGTTGACATCGTATTTGTGGCAAAGCCACCGTTCATAATTCTTTCATACATGTCACTCTTGATTCATTGCATATCCTGGTACACCACCGGAGGCATTCATATAGAGTCATATTTTGTTATAAGTATCGAGTTGTAATTGTTGAGTAGTAAGAAAATAAAAGTGTGACGATCTTCATTTTTAGAGCATTGTCCCAAGTGAGGAAAATGATGATGTAGACTATGATTCCCCCACAAGTCGGGATGAGACTCCAGGCGAAAAAAAAGAGGCCATAAAAAAAGTGAAAAGGCCCAAATAAAAAAATGAGAGAAAAAGAGAGAAGGGACAATGTTACTATCCTTTTACCACACTTGTGCTTCAAAGTAGCACCATGATCTTCATGATAGAGAGTCTCTCATTTTGTCACTTTCATATACTAGTGGGAATTTTTCATTATAGAACTTGGCTTGTATATTCCAATGATGGGCTTCCTCAAAATGCCCTAGGTCTTCGTGAGCAAGCGAGTTGGATGCACACCCACTTAGTTTCTTTTGTTGAGCTTTCATATACTTATAGCTCTAATGCATCCGTTGCATGGCAATCCCTACTCACTCACATTGATATCTATTGATGGGCATCTCCATAGCCCGTTGATACGCCTAGTTGATGTGAGACTATCTTCTCCTTTTTGTCTTCTCCACAACCACCATTCTATTCCACATATAGTGCTATGTCCATGGCTCACGCTCATGTATTGAGTGAAGATTGAAAAAGTCTGAGAACGTCAGAAGTATGAAACAATTGCTTGGCTTGTCATCGGGGTTGTGCATGATTTAAATACTTTGTGTGGTGAAGATAGAGCATAGCCAGACTATATGATTTTGTAGGGATAACTTTCTTTGGCCATGTTATTTTGAGAAGACATAATTGCTTTGTTAGTATACTTGATGTATTATTATTTTTATGTCAATATTAAACTTTTGTCTTGAATCTTTCGGATCTGAATATTCATACCACAATTAAGAATAATTACATTGAAATTATGCCAAGTAGCACTCCACATCAAAAATTCCGTTTTTATCATTTACCTACTCGAGGACGAGCAGGAATTAAGCTTGGGGATGCCTGATACGTCTCCAACGTATCTATAATTTTTGATTGCTCCATGCTATATTATCTACTATTTTGGACATTATTAGGCTTTATTATTCACTTTTATATTTTTTTGGGACTAACCTATTAACCGAAGGCCCAGCCAAGAATTGTTGTTTTTTGCCTATTTCAGAGTTTCGCAGAAAAGAATATCAAACGGAGTCCAAACAGAATGAAACCTTCGGGAACGTGATTTTTGGAACGAATAAGATCCAGGAGACTTGGACCCTACGTCAAGAAACAAAAGAGGAGGCCACGAGGTAGGGAGGCGCGCCTACCCCCCACAGGGCGCGCCCTCCACCCTCGTGGGCCCCCTGTTGCTCCACCGACGTACTCCTTCCTCCTATATATACCTACGTACCCCAAACGATCAGATACGGAGCCAAAAACCTAATTCCACCACCGCAACCTTCTGTACCCACGAGATCCCATCTTTGGGCCTGTTCCGGAGCTCCTCCGGAGGGGGCATCGATCACGGAGGGCTTCTACATCGACACCATAGCCCCTCCGATGAAGTGTGAGTAGTTTACCTCAGACCTTCGGGTCCATAGTTATTAGCTAGATGGCTTCTTCTCTCTTCTTGGATCTCAATACTATGTTCTCCCCGTCTCTCGTGGAGATCTATTCGATGTAGTGTGTTTGTTGAGACCGATGAATTGTGGGTTTATGATCAAGTTTATCTATGAACAATATTTGAATCTTCTCTGAATTCTTTTATGTATGATTGGTTATCTTTGCAAGTCTCTTCGAATTATCAGTTTGGTTTGGCCTACTAGATTGATCTTAATTGCAATGGGAGAAGTGCTTAGCTTTGGGTTCAATCTTACGGTGTCATTTCCCAGTGATAGTAGGGGCAGCAAGGCATGTATTGTATTGTTGTCATCGAGGATAACAAGATGGGGTTTTTATCATATTGCATGAATTTATCCCTCTACATCATGTCATCTTGCTTAAGGCATTACTCTGTTTTTATGAACTTAATACTCTAGATGCATGCTGGATAGTGGTCGATGAGTGGAGTAATAGTAGTAGATGCAGGCAGGAGTCGGTCTACTTGTTTCGGACGTGATGCCTATATACATGATCATACCTAGATATTCTCATAACTATGCTCAATTCTGTCAATTGTTCAACAGTAATTTGTTCACCCACCGCAAAATACTTATGCTCTTGAGAGAAGCCACTAGTGAAACTTATGGCCCTCGGGTCTATCTTCATCATATTAATCTTCCAACACTTAGTTATTTCCGTTGCTTTCTATTTTGCTTTTATTTTACTTTGCATCTTTATCATAAAAATACCAAAAATATTATCCTATCATATCTATCAGATCTCACTATCGTAAGTGACCGTGAAGGGATCGACAACCCCTTATCGCGTTGGTTGCGAGGATTTATTTGTTTTGTGTAGGTGTGAGGGACTCACGCTTAGCCTCCTACTGGATTGATACCTTGGTTCTCAAAAACTGAGGGAAATACTTACGCTACTTTGCTGCATCACCCTTTCCTCTTCAAGGGAGAACCAACGCAGTGCTCAAGAGGTAGCATGCCTTCGTGGGATTTATCCATGGAACGGAATCTGAGGATAGATCAGCATCTGGTGGTGAGGCAATCGTTTACTCTGATGGCGAGTCATCCACCGATGAGACCGAGTCATTGTATCAACTGCAAGATGGCCGGCTTGGGGGCTGTTCCGATGGCGACAGTATTCTGGACCCCTGCGAGCCGCTGAACCGGGTTGCAATATTCATGACCGGCACACAGCCCGTACAGCACTCACCGACTGCAGCGGAGCTGATTTTCGGGTCAGCAGCAGCAGCCACTGCCGAGGCAGGAGGCCCTGAGCGCCTGTCGACTCAGGTCTTAACTGATTTACTGGATAAGCTGAGAGCACTGTTAACAGCGGTGGTTAACCCGGCGGAGCAAGATCAGCATAATGCGGCGGTCGTGAAGTTGTGTGATGAGATAGCACATGCCAAGGAGGAGCCAAACGCAGAAAATACTAGGATGGTCGAGGAGCGGGCTGCTTTGGATGCTCAGGCACAACGAATTCAGTCACTGTCTTACCGGCTCATGCTAGATCAGAACGCTTCAAACGAAGTCATGAGGAGGAGGCATCAGACTCGTCTGCCGTCGGTTTATGAGGCAAGAAATCTCTTTAACACGCCAGGAGCAGAACTAGTAACCCGGTAGTGGTAAACCGGGTCGAAGCACCTGGGACGGGTACGCCGATTTAGCCACGCATGACGGACACACCTCGTCAGAACAATAACCCGCCGCAGCACGTGCCAATGCCACCGGGTCATTATCCTAACCCTTTGGATAACATGATCACCGTGGCGTCACGAATGGCGGCTCTCCCAGTTGATGGCGAGTCGCGGACGACGGTTGAAACACGGAGGGCTAGAGAGCTTCTTCAGACAGCACTGACTCAGCAGCAGGCTTATTCTTACAGTCGTGACAGGATTCACTCCACCCCTCGCCCGAGACGGAGTTACAACAGACATATTGATGAGCCAGCTGTGTCAAGCAGTGGACGGAACCATAACCAGCCTTGTGGACATAACCCGGCGAGCGGAGGTGCTGATGCTCAGAACATAGTGGATCAAGGAAGAGCACGTCGAGAGGCCGAGCTGGCGGCACAGTATGCGGCCCGTCAACCTACTCCGATTTGTCCAACCACTTCTGTGGAGCCAGGTGTGACCTTTAGAAATTTGGGCATGCCATGCTTAGTACCGAATCTACGTAATGAGCGTCTGCCCAAGGATTTCAAGGGTCCTCACAAGGTGCCTTAATATACAGCCGATTTAAGTCCTGAGGCATGGATTGAGAGTTATGAGATGGCCATGGAATTGCTAGATGTCAGCGAGGCTGCATGTGCTAAATATTTCCCCTGATGTTGGAGGGAATGACCCGCACTTGGTTGAAGGGGCTCCCTGCCAACTCCATCGGGTCATGGGCCGAGTTAAAAGCCCGATTCATCCAGAACTTCAAGGATACATGTAAGCTGCCCATGTTAATTGTGGATTTAGCCTCCTGTGTCCAAGAAGAAGGTGAGTCGACAACCCATTGGGTGCGCTGGGTCTCAACAATCCTGCACTCGTCGGATCGCATCAATGCTGACTCAGCGGTGTTGATGTTGGAGAACAATTGTCGTTTCACGCCCTTAAAGCAGAAACTAGGGTGGCTCAAACGCCACTGCAATGACATGGGGACACTCATGGCGGCTCTAGTTAAGTATGCCGACTCTAATAGTACTAAGGACCCCGAGTCTGATGATGAAAGGCCGGGAAAGGGAAAGAAGAGCAGTAACACCAAGAGGTAGCAGCATAACCCGGTGAACCAGGGAAACAACGGTAAGTGCAAAGCTGATAATAGCTTTGACTTTGTGGCTAATACCAATGCACAGAATAATGGTCAGCGCCGTAAGGGTAAAACGCCCCCACGGACCGGAGGATCCGGTGTCAATCTTGAACAGATATTAAATCAGCCCTGCTGTTGGTGTCAAAACCGGCGGATCTCGGGTAGGGGGTCCCGAACTGTGCGTCTAGGCGGATGGTAACAGGAGACGAGGGACACGATGTTTTACCTAGGTTCGGGCCCTCTTGATGGAGGTAAAACCCTACGTCCTGCTTGATTGATATTGATATTGTGAATATTTACAAGAGTGGATCTACCACGAGATCAAGGAGGCTAAACCCTAGAAGCTAGCCTATGGTATGATTGTAAGGTTTGTTGTTCTGTCCTACGGACTAGAGCCATCCGGTTTATATAGACACCGGAGAGGGCTAGGGTTGCATAGAGTCGGTTACAATGGTAGGAGATCTACATATCCGTATCGCCAAGCTTGCCTTCCACGCCAAGGAAAGTCCCATCCGGACACAGGGCAAAGTCTTCAATCTTGTATCTTCATAGTCTTGGAGTCCGGTTGATGATGATAGTCCGGCTGATGATAGTCCGGCCGATGATGGTAGTCCGGCTATCCGGACACCCCCTAATCCGGGACTCCCTCAGTAGCCCCTGAACCAGGCTTCAATGACGATAAGTCCGGCGCGTGTATTGCTTGGCATTGCAAGGCGGGTTCCTCCTCCGAATGATAGAAGATTGTGAACACCAGGATAGTGTCCGGCTCTGCAAAATAAATTCCACATTCCACCGTAGAGAGAATAATATATACACAAGTTCAATCTGCTGACGTTTTCTGTGGCAGGACGTCACGCCACTACCAAGCCATTATTTAAATCGTTTTTTACTCTACCACCTCAGCGCATTTAGCGAAGCGGTTTCCTTGGCATGCCTTGTCGAGCGAGATCGTGTTTCCCTTAATCTGGGATTCTCATCAATACGGACGTGGGTAACCCAACCGCGCCATTGATGGTGACGCTTGCGAGATAAGCGAGTTTTACCAGGCGGTGGGGGCGCGCGAGACTTCGCCCGCCCATATAAGGGATAAGGATTCACCTTCTCACCCACGCCTTCTTCCTCCTTTGCTTATCCATCTCCGTGCACTCGAGCTCCAGCGCCCAAGTTCGCAAGATCTCGTCTCAACCTTCTCCGACCATGTCCGGAGCGGAGGTAAATGGTTGGCCTCCACCGTTAAGGAGGAGCACATCGCCAAACTTCGCGGGCGCGGATACCTCTCCGGCGACATCACGCCGGCTGCCCGACGAGGGCAGCTCATCCCCACCCCAGCCCCATGAGAGGGTCGTTTTCCTTCCCACTTCCTCCGCTGGACTGGGCTTTCCACTTCACCCCTTTGTCCGGGGCTCATGTTCTACTACGCCCTGGATTTCCATGATCCGGCGCCAACTTCATCCTCAACATCTCGGCATTTATCGTCGTGTGCGAGGCCTTCCTCTGCATCCAGCCCCACTTCGCTTGTGGCTCAAGACCTTCAATGTCAAGCGAAGGTAGTGAAGGGCACTCAAGCGGAGTGCGGAGGCGCCATGTTGGGCAAGATGCCCAATGTCCTTTAGTTGAAGGGCCTTCGTGGAATCCGTCAAGGGGTGGCAATCGGGTGGTTCTATATCACCGAGCAGCGTGACCCTACATGGGCGGCGGCCCCGAGTTCAGATCTGGTATCCCCACGCAGCTCACCTCCCGGAAAGAGAAGGGCTTGCTGTGGCGTAGTTCGGAGGAGCCGACGGACTCCAAGCCTGTATCTGAAGCTGGTGAAGAAGCTCGAGCTCGTTAACGTGGTCCAAGTCATGCTCGTCCGCGGATTCTCCCATGCCGAGAGCGGCATTCAATCTGTGGGAGTTCGATCCGGAACAGCACCAGCGCTGAGCGGGCTCTTCGACACGACGTCTGAAGGCACTGGAGGGTGTTGTTCAAGGGCGCGAAGTTTCGCATCCGCGATTGAAGATCGCGGATTTCGCCACCGCCAAGCTAACGAGGTAAGTGATTCTACCCTTTACGGGACACTTGCTTTTCATAGTTTGACTCTATCGGGTTTTAATTCCCCTTTTCCTTTGACAGACTGGATGAGGAAGGCGGAGCAGATTATCTTCCGGCTCCTATGCCGAAAATCCAATAGACGCCTGCCTAGCGAGGCTGCTGGTTCCGCACCGCACGTGGTGCCGGAGAAGAAGGCCAAGAAGGAGGCCACGGTGCTCGAAAGAGTTCCCGCTTTCGGTGTCCGACGACTCGGGCGGACTCCTCCCAAAACGAGGAGGAGAAAGAGGACTCTCTCCCAGAGGAGGGAGAGAGGAAGACGAAGGCTTCCCCTGCAGGGGAGGCCGAAGGGTCCAAGAGGGGAAGGACTATTCCCCCGGACAGCTCCGCCAACGTCAACGTTGGCGAGGAAGAGTGGCCTTCAAGGGCCAGGCCTCCGGCGAGATCGTAAGTATCCGGATTCCTGAATGATTTATAATTTCTTTTTCTGCGTCACATAGTGTCATTCTGATGCCGCATGCTGCCTGTAGTCCGGCCAGTGATGATCTCCCCGCTTCAGCGAGCGGGTCGTTGGCTCCGTCGGATGTAGACTCCATCCTGACCGCCTCCACCCCTCGCGACACCGAGGACGCCGAGGTGGGAACCCAAGAAGGGACCCATCAGGGGGAGGCTCCGGAGGCGCCGCAAGGCGTCCTCCCGGACTTTGCGCCGGACTCCAAATCAGAACCCGCAGTGGTTCCAGAGTCCGGCCGGCGGCCCCTTCCAATGAAGGGCAAGACCGTGACGCCGGCGACTTCCGTCCAACCGGAGGCGCCGGGCAATTTGTTGGAGGCGCTGCAGAGCGCTTCCATCGAGGAAGAACACCGCACTATTATGAGTGCGGTGATTGAAAAGTGCAGCTTCGCCAAGGCGGGCTGACCGGCTTCTGATAGCCTTCTATCGTGCTTTGAGGTAAGAAGTTAAAATATGCAATGTAATACCGCATAGACAGTAGCCCCGATGCTCGGTTCGGTGTTCGGAAGAAAAGCGGACCGAGGATCTGAAAAAAAAGATATACGCAGGTTGCTAAAAATTATGTCAATATGGGTTGCGAGCTGCGCTGCTGACCTCTGCCGCACTGATTGCGGAGGTCGGTGCTTTGAAGCAGGAGCTCAAGCGGTCCGAGCAAGAGCTCGGCCGCGCCAGGAAGCAGCTCCAGGACAAAGAAGGTGAGTAACACCACTTTGAACTTGTACCTTCTGAGAAAAGGATTTAGGTTGCAAAAATAACAAGGATAACATGGGTACTGCAGGGCCACGAACGATGTGGCGACCACGAAGGAGGCCGTGTCATGCGTCAACGCAATGCGCCACGGAACGGGCAGAGCGAGAAAAGCAAGATCGCGGGTGGCGGTGGTTCAGCAAGAGCTCCGGGCTCTCATGGAAAAGCATGAGAGTTTGGGCGTGACTCAAAGACTCGAGAGTCCGAGCTTGCCTCGGCTCTCGAAAGTGCCAAAACTGCCAAGGCCGATGCCCATAAGTCCCTTCAGGAGATTGAGTTGGTGAGGAAGATAGCGGCGGGTAAGGCATTTTTCATGCAAAGCAAGCATGTGAATGTAAATTACGTGTTACTTACCCGAATTCAGAGCTCTCCAGGGGCGTTTGCATATCTGCCTCGCAGCGTGTCTGATGCCGTCGCATTCTACCGAGCCGAGGAGGGGAGCTCAACGGAGAAGGTCTTCTGGTCTCAGTATGCTGAGGCGGCCATCCGGTGCCCCCTAGCGACCAGCTGAAGAAGCTGGTCGAGCTTCACAAGGTGGCCGAGCGGGCCATGAAGGGCCTCATAGTCCGGCTGTGGCCTGGAGAGGCCATGCCTGGGAGCTACTTCGCCTCGTCTGCGACGGCTGGTGGATGCGTGCCCTCGGGTGGAGGTTATCAAGCGCTCCGCTTGTATTGAAGGTGCTCGTCGGGCCCTTGCCCGCGCAAAGGTGCATTGGGGCAAGCTGGATGCGGAGAAGCTAATCACTGACGGCCACCAGCGGGCAAGGAATATCGTCGCCGAGATGTACTATAAGACTGTCTGAAGGGCGCCGCAAGATTGCGGATGAGTGCCCTGTGGATGTAATTATTGAGTAAATTCGCAATGTGTTATCCTGTGCGCTGAAAACTTTGTTCATATCGCTAAGCAACGCTTGTTAATTTAAAATATTACCTTCATGCGGCCGCTTATTAAATCGAGAGATGGCAAGTCGTCGGCTTCAGCCCCCATGCCACGAGTCTTTGGGGTGTTCGGGATAAACTTGAGCACTCTTTTTCCCATTTTGGGTCCATCTAGGGAGGCGCCAACACAACGATCAAGGCAACCGGACTTATAGTGCTTGAACACTCTCACTTAGCCATAGAATTCTATAATTTTAAATTTCGTGAAGCCCCTAGTATTCGGAGGACCAATTAGAGGCGCTATCCACGCCTTCATCGGACATTATCCGAACTTCGCTCGAGCGGCGAGGTCTTTAAGGACCGAAAGGACCTCTCGAACAACGACCAGTCTCTCACCTTATCATGACAGTCAGTTTTAGCTTTCCATCGAGGCGTTAACCCGCTCAACCGGGCGCAATCGCAGTGGTTCTCCAGTGCTACCTTAGCCGATAGAACGGGCGTAAGGTGCCAAACATGGGAGCCGGGCAAACCCAACTATTGACCCAAGACATGATTCGAGCCGATTCATATAATGCTATAAGTTCGGGGTGCCGCACTTGTGAAAGTGTTCGGACTTTATCACACCATAATGCGGAGAACATAAGCCCCTGGTGTATTTGGCCGTACCAAAATGTACGGGTGCAACATGTTGTAAATGAACATATATAGATATAAGGTAATGCAATTATGGGCAAAAAGTGCTGCATTTTATTCGAGAAGATATGCTATGAGTGCGGAATGATACAAATAGTGCGGAAAGCAAGGGATTGGACGAATTAAAGGCGTCTCCCTCCAGGGGTAGGCCGCGGAATGTTGTATTTAACAAATTTAATGCTCGTGATGGAGACCACCTGAGTGTTCGTCGCGGCCTTTGTCCTTCCCTGGCTGTTGCATCATGAGTTCAGCAGGTTCGCCACGGACAGAGTTCTGTATAAAAAGAGAGAAATAAAAGAAAAAGAGCAACACACTTGGGAGCCCTGGTGTGGTCGAACCGCACTGGTCTGTTGTGGTTGTGCGTTTCCCCTATGCCCATGGTATCTCCAGGCGTAATTATGTACGTGAGAGTTTGTCTTACAATTTTGCGAGGGCTGGGGTTGAGGCCGCATTGCTACGCGTGCTCGGGCGTGCTGTGGTCTTGGTTGATGTTGCTCTGGCGCGTTTGGCGTGTCCGGTCGCTTAACGGCCGGACTCGAAAATTGCCTTAAAAGGCTGCTCTATACTTCGCCATGAGAGTCGCTGTATGTTCCTCCATTCGGAGGGCGTTCCGTGTTTCCATTGATGTGATGACTCCACGAGGGCCTGGCATCTTGAGCTTAAGGTATGAATAATGCGGCACGCGTTGAATTTTTGAACGCGGTTCGTCCGAGCGAGCGTGATAGCCGCTGCGAACGGGACTATGTCAAGATTAACTCCTCGCTTTGGAAATTATCCGGGATCCAAGACCACTTCGAGTAATCGAGCTCGTACAATTGGCTTCGACACCGGTATGATGCCTTTGAAGGTTGTCTTTGTAGGTTTAATCCTTGAAGGGTCTATGCCCATCTTGCGACTTGTATCCGATAAAGCAGGTTCAGCTCTGCCGCCGTCCATCGGGACTCTCGTGAGGTGAAATCCATCGACAATTGGGTCTAAAACCAATGCGGCGAATCCGCTATGGCAGATATCTTGGTCGGATGGTCTCTTCGATCGAAAGTGATCGGGCAAGAGGACCATGGGTTGAATTTTGGGGCGATGGCTCCATCGCAGATACGTCCCTTAGTGCACGCCGCTCCCTCTTGGGAATGTGTGTTGCGTATATCATGTTTACCGTCCGAACTTGAGGGGGAATCCTTTGTCCTCTGTTGTTCGGGCGGCGGTCTCTTCCTCGTCGTCATTGTGTAGCCCTTGTCACTGTTTTCGCGATTAATTTGCCTGCTGCTTCAATACCCAACAATCTCTGTTGGTGTGGTTAGCTGGCTTTTCGGGGTTCCATGTATTTGACAGAGCGGTCGAGTATTCGGTCCAAATTGGACGGGCCCGGAGTGGTTCTTGTGAATGGCTTCTTCCGTTGACGGGCTTGGAGCCTCGGAATCCGGCGTTGATCGCCAGATCCTCATTGCCGTCGCCACGCGGCGTTTGTTTTGTTTCGACGCAACCTGCCATTGCGGTCCTTGGTATCCGGACTGCCGCGTTTTTGCTGAGGTTGTTGCTGCGAGCTAGCCAGCTATCCTCTCCCGCATGAAGCGGGTCATGAGTAATGTGAGGGCTGCCATGGATTTCGGCTTCTCCCGTCCTAGGTGCCGGGCCAGCCACTCGTCGCGGATGTTATGTTTGAAGGCAGCGAAAAGGCCCGCATCCCGACGATCAACGATTTGATTTTTCTTTGTTAAGAACCGTGTCGAATTGCTCGGCGATTCGTCGGCTGCTGGATTATGTGGCTTAGGTCATCTGCGTCCGGTGGTCGCATATACGCGTGCCACGAAGTTGTCGAGGAATGCGGCTTCCGTGTCCTCCCAACATCCAATTGACTCTGCGGGCAGGCAGTTAAGCCAATGCCGAGTTGGTCCTTTGAGCTTAAGCGGGAGATATTTGATGGCGTGAAGATCGTGCCGCGGGCCATATGTATATGGAGGAGATAATCCTCAATCCAAACCGCGGGTCTGTTGTGCCATTGTAGGATTCGATATTAACGGGTTTAAACCCTTGAGGATTTGATGATCCATTACTTCGTCGGTGAAGCATAGTGGGTGTCTTGGCGCCTCAGATTGAGCAATATCGCGACGTAGCTCGAGAGAGCGTTATCTGCTGTGTTCGCCCGGCGAGTAGTTGTATCCGCGCGACGGTATTCGTCGTGGGTCTTGGGGCGCCCACGTGATCCATAGATAGATCTGGATTGTCTTGCCTTGTCCTCCAATATATCTCGCAAGTCCGCGCGTTCCCCGTGGCTTCATGCTTTTGAGCGATGCCGAGTACGGTTTTGGTGGAGGGCTTGCACGCCTCTCTCGCGCCCACGAGGTGGTCGGTCTGCCGTGACAGCGCTGGTGATGCAGGTTTGTACGCTTCCTCCTCTAATCGGGGGAGCAACTTGCGTTTTGGGTAACTTTTGGAGGGGCATTCATACTCTTCTGCCGCAAGGACCTCGGTCCATCTGTCGGCCAGTAGGTCTTGATCAGCTTGAAGCTGTTCCTGCTTTTTCTTTAGGCTGTTTGGCGTGGCCATTAGCCTGCGTCTGGCACGCTCTTGTTCGACGGGATCCTCGAGCACGACGAATTAAATGTCGTCGTCGAGGCTTGCCTCGTCTCCGGAGGGAGGTAAGTAATTGTCATCCTCGACCTCTTAAATGCCGCCCTCTCGTGAGGGCTTGCTTCCCTCCTCCTCCGCTGGATCGTCTTTGGAGGGAGTTGTCTTCGGCACTTTACGGGGTGTTATTATCTCCTGTGCGGAATCTCCATTCTTGCCGTGGCAGGATTTAGAGCGGCGCCTCTGACGTCGGCGCTTGGGCTGTTTCTTTAAGGAATCGGCCTCCGTTGCTTCTTCGCCGTCCCCATCTTTTGGGGTGTCCACCATGTATATGTCGTATGACGAGGTGGTCTTCCAATGTCCTGTAGGCACTGGTTCTTGGTAGTCTCCGGCATCGTCGTCCATACCATCGATGTCTTCGGAGTCGTAGTCGAGTACGTCGGTTAAGTCGTCGACGGTGGCTACGAAGTGGGTGGTGGGTGGGCTCTGAATTTCTTCGTCGTCCGCGTCCCAACCATCCCGGCCGTAGTTCGCCAGGCTCTCGGATAGCGAGAGATGCTTCAGTGAATTTATGATACCGCCGAGGGCGAAGTGCTGAAAGATGTCCGCAGCGGTGAATTCCATGATCTGCGCCAATCGGATTCGACCGCGGGGCGCAGGAGGTTCGAGTCCGCGGAGAGTCCGGCACCTCGAGTCATGAGCTTTATGCGGGACAAGGTAAGTGTTCGCTCCATCGCCGTAGAAGTTGCATCTCCCGGGCGGTGTCCAGCCATCCGTCCTCGATCCGAGCGATCGGCTCCGGACTATGGGTCGGAGCGGATTCGTGTCTGACCTCAAAGGTGCTGTCCGGTGGCGAGTTAGGTCATGCCCATCGTGACAGCGCGCACGCCTTCGGCGTGGCTCAGATCCATCAAGATCAAGTCCCGCGGATATCGGCCGTGAAGTTTAGGCTTCAAACCTGACCTAACGGCCGGGCGTAGCTTCGATCTGCTCCGGATGGCCAAGTGAGTTGGCCCGCGATCGCGAAGCCGCCGAATCTGAAGATCTGTCCAGGAGAAAAGTCTCACCCGGGACGGCGTCGTTGTTGATTGAAGAGGCCATCAAGCCTATCGGTGGCGACACGAGGAACTCGCAATGAAAGCACCAATGTCGGTGTCAAAACCGGCGGATCTCGGTAGGGGTCCCGAATCTGTGCGTCTAGGCGGATGGTAACAGAGACGAGGACACGATGTTTTACCCAGGTTCGGGCCCTCTTGATGGAGGTAAAACCCTACGTCCTGCTTGATTGATATTGATATTGTGAATGTTTACAAGAGTGGATCTACCACGAGATCAAGGGCAGTCAATGCCGTTGAGCCGGTGGTTTCCCATTACTTGCGCTGGTCTGAGTAGCCCATTGTGTGGAGTCGGAAAGATCACCCGCCCTGGGTTGATAATCCAGGTCACTTGGCTTTGGTGGTCGCACCTCAGGTCGGAGGGTATAAGTTTACCAAGGTACTCATGGAAGGAGGGGGCAGCATCAATATCCTTTATTATGAAACTTTCCGTCGCATGGGGTTGACTGATAAAAATCTTAAGCCGTCAAACACTATTTTCCATGGCGTGGTGCCTGGTACGTCGGTGTACCTAGTTGGTAAGATAGCTCTGGAAGTTGCTTTTGGATATGATCATGACTCTAGGTCAGAGACATTGACCTTTGAAGTGGTCAAGATCCACAGCCCATATCACGCTCTGTTTGGATGGCCGGCTTATGCCAAGTTCATGGAGCGGCCTTGTGATGTGTATCTACAGCTCAAGATGCCGGGTCACAAGGGAACCATTATCGTGCATGGAAGCCGTAAGATAGCTTTGGAATGCGAATAAGGTGATGCAGCCTATGCTGAGTTGGTTTGTGCAACAGAGGAGTTAAAATTTTATAAGGACAACGTTGATCCGGCGGATATGACATCTTTGAAAAAGCCAACTAGCGATCATGATCCGGTCTTAAAGTTTAAATCGGCAGATGATACCAAGATGGTTGATTTTGTTCCTGGCGATTCATCCAAGCAGTTCAGTATCAGTGCTAATCTGGATCTGAAATAGGAAAGCGCGCACGTCGAGTTCATCCGTGAGAACCGGGACATGTTTGCATGGAAGCCTTCAGACATGCCGGGTGTACCGAGAGAACTCGCTGAGCACACTCTTAATATTGATCCAATATTTAAGCCGGTTAAACAGTTTATTCGCCGTTTTAATGAGGAGGGGCGGAAGGCCATTGGAGAGGAAGTAGCCCGGCTCTTGGCGGCTGGGTTTATTATTGAGGTGTTTCACCCTGAGTGGTTGGCTAACCCGTTGCTGTTACTTAAAAAGAACGGTACTTGGCATATGTGTGTGGATTACACGGATCTAAACAAGGCTTGTCCGGCTGATCCTTTTGCTTTCCCTCGTATTGACCAGATTATTGATGCTACGGTGGGTTGTAAGCGTTTGAGTTTTTTGGATGCTTATTCTGGTTATAATCAGATCAAGATGGCAGTTAAAGACCAGGAGAAAATAGCTTTCATCACTCCCTTTGGCACCTTCTGCTATGTGTCGATGCCTTTTGGGCTCAAGAGTGCCCAGGCGACTTATCAGAGATGTGTGTAGAATTGTCTTCATGATCAAATTGGGCGCAATGTTCATGCTTATGTGTATGATATTGTGGTGAAATCCAGAGAGAAGGATACATTGATAGACGATTTGAAGGAAACCTTTGATAATCTCCGGGTTTATAAAATGATGCTTAACCAGGCCAAGTGTGTTTTCGGTGTGTCGGCAGGCAAGCTCCTGGGTTTTTTGGTGTCTAACAGGGGCATCGAAGCTAATCCAGAGAAGATCAAAGCCATCACTTCTCTGGCTAAACCGGCGTGTGTTAATGATGTGCAACGCCTGGCGAGTCGTATTGCGGTGTTAAGTCGGTTCATAAGCCGGTTGGGAGAGAAGGCTATCCCTTTGTATCAGATGATGAAAAAGACAGATAATTTTGTCTGGAGTGATGCAGTTAATGCGGCGTTTGAGGACTTGAAGAAACAGCTGGCTGAGCCGCCCGTGCTTGCTGCCCCTATTGATAAAGAGCCTTTGTTATTATATGTGGCTACTAATAGCCGGGCTGTTAGTGTAGCCATTGTGGTAGAAAGGAAGGAAGCAGGCAAGGAATATCCAGTTCAAAGGCTGGTTTACTACAACAGTGAGGTGCTTATTGAGTCCAAGCAGAGATATCCACACTGGCAGAAGCTTGTATATGGGGTGTTCATGGCCAGTAGGAAGCTTAAGCAATATTTTCTGGGTCATCCCATCACTATGGTTAGCTCTGCTCCTTTGGGAGATATCATCCAAAACAGGGAAGCAATGGGCCGGGCTGCTAAGTGGGCCATCGAGCTTGGACCTCACGGGTTAAAATATGTGCCTCGTACGACCATCAAGTCTCGGACACTGGTGGATTTCATCAATGACTGGACAGAGCTGCAGATGCCTGAGGAAAAGCCAGATAACACGTATTGGACTATTCACTTTGATGGGTTCAGGCAATTGGAGGGCTCGGGGGCTGGAGTTGTGCTCGCTTCCCCTCGAGGTGATAAATTTTGTTATGTTCTCTGTTTGATGTTTCCTTGCACTAACAATGCAGCTGAGTATGAGGCCTTTCTCCATGGTCTTCGGATGGCTAAGGAGATGAACTTAAGCCGGGTTAGGTGCTTTGGCGACTCAGATTTGGTGGCTCAGCAAGTCTCTGGTACTTGGGATTCAAAGGATCCACTCATGGCGGCTAATCGACGAGAGGTGGACGTTATTGCTGGTCACTTCAAAGGTTATCAAGTTGAGCACGTTGATTGGAGGAAAAATGAAGCGGCGGATGCTTTAAGCCGGTTGGGTTCTCAACGGAAAGCGGTGCCATCTAATGTCTTTCTTGACGTTTTGCATAACTCGTCGGTCAAGTTACCTACAGAGGAGGATTTGGCTATTCCTGACCCAGAAGCTCAGTTGGTGGCGGCTCTTCATGTAATTCCGGATTGGACAGTACCTTATTTGTCTTATATGACCCGGGGCGAGTTACTTGAGGATGAAACCTTAGCCAGGCAGATAACCCGGTGGTCTAAGTCAATGACAATTGTTAATGGAGAGCTACATCATCACAGTGTGATACGTCTCCAACGTATCTATAATTTTTTATTGTTCCATGCTATTATATTATCTGTTTTGGATGATAATGGGATTTATTTTACACTTTATATTATTTTTGGGACTAATCTGTTAACCGGAGGCCCAGCCCAAATTGTTGTTTTTTGCCTATTTCAGTGTTTCGTAGAAAAGGAATATCAAACGGAGTCCAAACGGAATGAAATCTTCGGGAGCGTAATTTTTGGAACAAACGTGATCCAGGGGACTTGGAGTGGACATCAAGCAATCAACGAGGAGGCCACGAGGCAGGGGCGCGCCTACCCCCTGGGCGCACCCTCCACCCTCGTGGGCTCCTCGTTGCTCCACCGACCTACTTCTTCCTCCTATATATATCTACGTACCCAGCAAACATCCAGGAGCACCATGAAAACCTAATTCCACCGCCGCAACCTTCTGTACCCAATAGTTCCATCTTGGGGCCTTTTCCGGAGCTCCGCCGGAGGGGGCATTGATCACGGAGGGCCTCTACATCAACTCCATGGCCCCTCCAATGACGTGTGAGTAGTTTACCTTAGACCTTCGGGTCCATACCTAGTAGCTAGATGGCTTCTTCTCTCTTTTTGGATCTCGATAGAAAGTTATCCTCGATTCTCTTGGAGATCTATTTGATGTAACTCTTTTTGCAGTGTGTTTGTCGAGATCCGATGAATTATGGGTTTATGATCAAGTTTATCTATGAACAATATTTGAATCTTCTCTGAATTCTTTTATGTATGATTGGTTTATCTTTGAAAGTCTCTTCGAATTATCAGTTTGGTTTGGCCTACTAGATTGATCTTTCTTGCAATGGGAGAAGTGCTTAGCTTTGGGTTCAATCTTGCGGTGCTCTCCCAGTGACAGAAAGGGAAATGACACGTATTGTATTGTTGCCATCGAGGATAAAAATATGGGGTTTATATCATATTGCATGAGTTTATCCCTCTACATCATGTCATCTTGCTTAAGGCGTTACTCTGTTCTTATGAACTTAATACTCTAGATGCATGCTGGATAGCGGTCGATGTGTGGAGTAATAGTAGTAGATGCAGGCAGGAGTCGGTCTACTTGTCACGGACATGATGCCTATATACATGACCATACCGAGATATTCTCATAATTATTCGCTTTTCTATCAATTGCTCGACAGTAATTTGTTCACCCACCATAATACTTATGCTATCTTGAGAGAAGCCACTAGTTAAACCTATGGCCCCCGGGTCTATTTTCCATCATACAAGTTTCCTATCTATTTTATTTTGCAATCTTTACTTTCAATTCATATCATAAAAATACCAAAAATATTTATCTTATTATTATTATCTCTATCAGATCTCACTCTTGCAAGTGGCCGTGAAGGGATTGACAACCCCTTTATCGTGTTGGTTACGAGGTTCTTATTTGTTTGTGTAGGTACAAGGTGACTCGTGCATGGTCTCCTACTGGATTGATACCTTGGTTCTCAAAAACTGAGGGAAATACTTACGCTACTTTGCTGCATCACCCTTTCCTCTTCAAGGGAAAACCAATGCAGTGCTCAAGAGGTAGCAAGAAGGATTTCTGGCGCCGTTGCCGGGGAGATCTACGCCAAGTCAAGACATACCAAGTACCCATCACAAACACTTATCCCTCGCATTACATTATTTGCCATTTGCCTCTCGTTTTCCTCTCCCCCACTTCACCTTTGCCGTTTTATTCGCCCTTTATCCGTTCTCCTTCTTCCCGTATGTATCTTTGTTTGTGTTTCCATGTGCCTCCTATTTGCTTGCTTCTTTGCTTGCTAAAAATCTATTGATATGGATCCACTTAAAGTGTTCTACTTGGATCATCTTCGATCCTTATGCACTCGTGCTGAAACCCCAACTAGCCTAGTTGATAGGAAATCTTTAGATGAGCATGCTCATTTTGTGCGTCACCGTTTGACTAAAAAAGGGAGACTCTTATCGGATCAAATAAATAGATTGCTATGTTATGCTTGGAATCTTTGTGAAATTTGTGATTTTACTTGTTGCTCTAAGAACCCTAAAAAACACCTCCCCTACCTATGTGAGCTTAATGATAATGAAATCTTATCTTCTTATGCAAAGGGTGTTTATAGTTACTACAATATCGAAGAAATTGAAGAATTTGTTGCTTTTAAGGGTGCTTATGAAGTTGCTTCTTTGATTGAAAAGTATGATATTACTCTCTACGAATCTGAAAATTTGCTTAAATATTGCTATGAAAACTATGCTCATACTGTCTATGTCAAAGAATTTATTGAAAGAATGACCGTTGCTTCGAAAGAAAATAATGATGTGCATGAATCTATAGATAATTATGATTCCGATGAGTTGATTGAAATATCCCTTGATGAACATGATGCTTGCTATTCTTGTGGCCATGATGCCAATATTTGTGAAGATGAATTTGCTATAGTTCCTTATGTTAAACATGAGATCGTTGCTATTGCACCCATACTTGATAGTTCCTTTGATGAAAAGCATGATTGCAATGATGTTATTATAAATTCTCTTAATTTAAATTGTGTCAATGATATACAAAACCTCAAGCTTGGGGATGCTAGTTTTGCTATGACTACTATTTGTTGCAATGATCATGATTGGGGTGATTCTTCTTTTGATCTTGAAAATTTATTTAAGCCCCATGATGAATATGAGATTGATAATAGTGTTTGCAATATTATTGAAAGTGGGTTTGGAAGAGTGTCAACTTTAGATCCCACATATTTGGAGAATGTTCAATCTTATGAGGTTTTTGATAAAAGTGGGTTTGGAGAGGTCATGACTTTAGTTAATGTTAATCCCACTATTTTGGAAGAGTGTCAACTTTGGATCGTGTTAATAATATGTTTTGTGATAGCTATATTGTTGAATTTTCTTATGATCCTACATGTAATTATTATGAGATAGGAAAATTTGGATGTAGAAATTTTTCATGTTACTAAATTACCTCTCGTTATGTTGAGATTGCTATTGTTTCTTTTCGCTTCCTTGGATATGCTAGTTTTTGCTTGCCTTGATAATTTGATTGCTTATAAGATGCCTATGCATAGGAAGTATGTTAGACTTATATGTGTTTGTCACATGTTTTATGATGCTATCTTTGTGCTTCAATTCTTGTCTTTCATGTGAGCATCATTGAAATCTTAATGCCTAGCTAGGGGCATTAAACGATAGCGCTTGTTGGAAGGCAACCCAATTTTATTTTTGTTCTTTGCTTTTTCGTTCTGTTTAGTAATAAATAATTTGTGTAGCCTCTATTTTGGTTGTGTTTTTTGTGTTTAATTAGTGTTTGTGCCAAGTAGTACCGTTGGGAAGACTTGGGGAAAGTCTTTTTGATCTTGCTGTAAAAAACAGAAACTTTAGCGCTCACGAGAATTGCTGACATTTTTTATTGGAGAGTGATATTTAGTTAATTCTTTTTGAAGATGATTAATAGATAAATTCCTCACGTCCAGCAATTTATTTTATAATTTTTGGCGTTCCAGAAGTTTGCGTTAGTTACAGATTATTACAAACTGTTCTGTTTTTGACAGATTCTGTTTTTCGTGTGTTGTTTGCTTATTTTGATGAATCTATGGCTAGTAATAGAGTTTATAAACCATACAGAAGTTGTAATAAAGTAGGTTTAACACCAATATAAATAAATAATGAGTTCATTACAGTACCTTGAAGTGGTGTTTTGTTTTCTTTCACTAACGGAGCTCACGCGATTTTCTGTTGAGTTTTGTGTTGTGAAGTTTTCAAGTTTTGGGTGAAAGATTTGATGGATTATGGAACAAGGAGTGGCAAGAGCCTAATCTTGGGGATGCCCATGGCACCCCCAAGATAATCTAAGGACACCATAAAGCCAAATCTTGGGGATGCCCCGGAAGGCATCCCCTCTTTCGTCTACCTCCATCGGTAACTTTAGTTGGAGCTATATTTTTATTCACCACATGATATGTGTTTTGCTTGGAGCGTCTTGTATGATTTGATTCTTTGCTTTTTAGTTTGCCACAATCATACTTTCTGTACACACCTTTTGAGAGAGACACACATGAATGGAATTTATTAGAATACTCTACGTGCTTCACTTATATCTTTTGAGCTATATAGTTTTTGCTCTAGTGCTTCACTTATATCTTTTAGAGCACAGTGGTGGTTTCATTTTATAGAAATAATTGATCTCTCATGATTCACTTATATTATTTTGAGAGTCCTTTAGAACAACATGGCAATTTTCTTTTAGGCATAATAAAAACTTTCATATAAGCGCATTGAATACTAAGAGAAGTTTGATACTTGATGATTGTTTTGAGATATGGAGATAGTGATATTAAAGTTGTGCTAGTTGAGTAGTTGTGAATTTGAGAAATACTTGTGTTGAAGTTTGCAAGTCCCGTAGCATGCACGTATGGTGAACGTTGTGTAACAAATTTGAAACATGAGGTGTTATTTGATTGTCTTCCTTATGAGTGGCGGTCGGGGACGAGCGATGGTCTTTTACTACAAATCTATCCCCCTAGGAGCATGCACGTAATACTTGGTTTTTGATGACTTGTAGATTTTTGCAATAAGTATGTGAGTTCTTTATGACTAATGTTGAGTCCATGGATTATACGCACTCTCACCCTTCCATCATTGCTAGCCTCTTCAGTACCGTGCATTGCCCTTTCTCACCTTGAGAGTTGGTGCAAACTTCGCCGGTGCATACAAACCCCGTGATACGATACACTCTATCACACATAAACCTCCTTATATCTTCCTCAAAACATCCACCCTACCTACCTATTATGGCATTTCTATAGCCATTCCGAGATATATTGCCATGCAACCTTCCACCATTCCATTTATTATGGCACGTACCATCATTGTCAAATTGCCTTGCATGATCATGTAGTGGACATTGTATTTTTGGCAAAGCCACCATTCATAATTCTTTCATACATGTCACTCATGAGTCATTGCACATCCCGGTACACCGCCGGAGGCATTCATATAGAGTCATATCTTGTTCTAGTATCGAGTTGTAATCATTGAGTTGTAAATAAATAGAAGTGTGATGATCATCACTAATAGAGCATTGTCCCAAAAAAAAGAGAAAGGCTAAAAAAATAAGCCCCCCCCAAAAAAAAAGGGGCAATGCTACTATCCTTTTTCCACACTTGTGCTTCAAAGTAGCACCATGATCTTTATGATAGAGAGTCTCTTGTTTTGTCACTTTCATATACTAGTGGGAATTTTTCATTATAGAACTTGACTTGTATATTCCAACAATGGGCCTCCTCAAGTGCCCTAGGTCTTCGTGAGCAAGCAAGTTGGATGCACACCCACTTAGTTTATTTTGTTGAGCTTTCATACATTTATAGCTCTAGTGCATCCGTTGCATGAAAATCCTACTCCTTGCATTGACATAAATTGATGGTCATCTCCCTAGCCCATTGATTAGCCGCGTCGATGTGAGACTTTCTCCTTTTTTGTCTTCTCAACATAACCCCTTCATTATATTCTATTCCACCCATAGTGCTATATCCACGGCTCATGCTCATGTATTGCGTGAAGGTTGAAAAAAGTTTGAGATTACTAAAGTATGAAACAATTGCTTGGCTTGTCATCGGGGTTGTGCATGATGAGAGCATTCTTGTGTCACAAAAATGGAGCATGACCAAACTATATGATTTTGTAGGGATGAACTTTCTTTGGCCATGTTATTTTGGGAAGACATGATTGCTTAGTTAGTATGCTTGAAGTATTATTATTTTTATGTCAATATTAAACTTTTATCTTGAATCTTTTGGATCTGAACATTCATGCCACAATAAAGAAAATTACATTAAGAAATATGTTAGGAAGCATTCCACATCAAAAATTCTGTTTTTATCATTTACCTACTCGAGGACAAGCAGGAATTAAGCTTGGGGATGCTTGATACGTCTCCAACGTATCTATAATTTTTTATTGTTCCATGCTATTATATTATATGTTTTGGATGATAATGGGCTTTAATTTACACTTTTATATTATTTTTGGGACTAACCTATTAACCGGAGGCCCAACCCAAATTCCTGTTTTTTGCCTATTTTAGTGTTTCGCCGAAAAGGAATATCAAACAGAGTCCAAACGGAATGAAACCTCCGGGAGCGTTATTTTTGGAACAAACGTGATCCAGGAGACTTGGTGTGGACGTCAAGAAACAATCGAGGAGGCCACGAGGCAGGGGGCGCGCCCACCCACCCTTGGCGCGCCCTCCACCCTTGTGGTCCCCTCGTTGCTCCACCGACGTACTTCTTCCTCCTATATATATCCACGTACCATGCAAACATCCAGGAGCACCACGAGAACCTAATTCCACCGCCGCAACCTTCTGTACCAAAGAGATCCCATCTTGGGGCCTTTTTCGGAGCTCCACCGGAGGGGGCATTGATCACGGAGGGCCTCTACATCAACTCCATGGCCCCTTCGATGATGTGTGAGTAGATTACCTCAGACCTTCGGGTCCATAGCTAGTAGCTAGATGGCTTCTTCTCTATCTTTGTATCTCAATACAAAGTTCTCGATTCTCTTGGAGATCTATTCGATGTAACTCTTTTTGCAGTGTGTTTGTCGAGATCCGATGAATTTTGGGTTTAAGATCAAGTTTATCTATGAACATTATTTGAATCTTCTCTGAATTCTCTTATGTATGATTGGTTTATCTTTTCAAGTCTCTTCGAATTATCAGTTTGGTTTGGCCTACTAGATTGATCTTTCTTGCAATGGGAGAAGTGCTTAGCTTTGGGTTCAATCTTGTGGTGCTCGATCCCAGTGACAGAAAGGGAAATGACACGTATTGTATTGTTGCCATCGAGGATAAAAAGATGGGGTTTATACCATATTGCATGAGTTTATCCCTCTACATCATGTCATCTTGCTTAAGGCGTTACTCTGTTCTTATGAACTAAATACTCTAGATGCATGCTGGATAGCGGTCGATGTGTGGAGTAATAGTAGTAGATGCAGGCAGGAGTTGGTCTACTTGTCACGAACGTGATGCCTATATACATGATCATACCTAGATATTCTCATAATTATTCACTTTTCTATCAATTGCTCGACAGTAATTTGTTCACCAACCGTAATACTTATGCTATCTTGAGAGAAGCCACTAGTGAAACATATGGCCCCCGGGTCTATTTTCCATCATACAAGTTTCCAATCTATTTTATTTTGCAATCTTTACTTTCAATTCATATCATAAAAATACCAAAAATATTTATCTCTATCAGATCTCACTCTTGCAAGTGGCCGTGAAGGGATTGGCAACCCCTTTATCGCGTTGGTTGCGACGTTCTTATTTGTTTGTGTAGGTACGAGGTGACTCACGCGTGGTCTTCTACTGGATTGATACCTTGGTTCTCAAAAACTGAGGGAAATACTTACGCTACTTTGCTGCATCATCCTTTCCTCTTCAAGGGAAAACCAACGCAGTGCAAGAGGTAGCACAGTGTCAGGGGCGTTTCAACGCTGCGTTTCTCCAGAGGAGGGCTCGATTCAAAAATTTCACCTACTCTTACCAAGATAGAGGCGGTGGAATAGTTTTTTTAGTATGCAAAAGTACTCAACAAATGTTGTCGTTCTTCACAAAAAATGTGTTTACCAATGCATTATCGCATTGCATGCATGCATGAACACTAGTTACTCTAACCCCCCTCTCTTCTTTAATTCTTTACCACATCAGCATGTTTGCTATTCCCGTGTGCATGATACCATCTAAGATACCACCATTATGGCCAGCCTTAATCATCGCATGCAACAATTTAGTGCACCTTTAAATATGAACATGTGTGGGCGTGTATGTTTTTAATGACTTTAGACTACACCTAGCCCGGCATGCAAGATGACTTATTATGCACCGTTCCCCATACCTGCAGGAAGCCCGTTCGTCTCCAAATCTTTTCCTCTCCATGTGTGAAAACAAGATGCCTGCTTGACTCTCCTTCTCCCTCCGACGGTCCCACCACTCCACCCCGTGAGGAAAAATTTCCATGCATGACTCTCCCCCCCCCCCCACGCGCTTGTCCAATCCGTTGTGACCAGCAATATTTCCACCCCTTCCCTCTCCCGTAATTTACTTCAACAAATTGTTGGGGAACGTAGCAATAATTCAAAATTTTCCTACGTGTCACCAAGATCAATCTAGGAGATACTAGCAATGAGAGAGAGAGGGAGTGCATCTTCATATCCTTGAAGATCACTAAGCGGAAGCGTTACAAGAACGCGGTTGGTGGAGTCGTACGCGCAGCGATTCAGATCGCGGTCGATTCCGATCTAAGCGTCGAACAACGGCGCCTCCGCGTTCAACACACGTATAGTCCGAGAACGTCTCCTCCTTCTTGATCCAGCAAGGGGAGAGGAGAAGTCGAGGGAGAACTCCGACAACACGACGACGTGGTGGTGATAAACCTCGTGGTTCTCCGGCAGGGCTTCGCCAAGCGCTACGGAGGAGGAGGAGGTGTAGGAGAGGGGGAGGGGCTGCGCCAGGGGAAGGGTGCGGCTGCCGTCTCTCTCCCTCACTATATATAGGGGGAAGGGGGGAGGAGGAGGTGCCCTAGGGTTTCCCTAGGGTAGGGGTGGCGGCCACAGGGGAAACCCTAGATGGGTTTGGGCGCCCCCACCCATAGGAAACTTGCCCCCCAAGCTGGGAGGGGTGGCTGCCCTAGGGGAGGCACCCCCACCTCTCTAGGTTACACGAGATGGGGTTGGAGGGGCGCTCAGCCCCTTAGTGGGCTGATGTGCCCCCTCCCCTTGGCCCATAAGGCCCCCCAACGCTTGACGGGGCCTTCGAAACCCCTTTCGGACACGCTGGTCGTCACCCGGTACCCCCGGAACAATTCCGGACTCCAATACCCTTCGTCCAATATATAGATCTTCACCTCTAGACCATTCCAAAACTCCTCGTCACGTCCGGGATCTCATCCGGGACTCCGAACAACCTTCGGTAACCACATACTATTTCCCATAACAACTCTAGCGTCACCGAACCTTAAGTGTGTAGACCCTACGGGTTCGGGAACCATGCAGACATGACCGAGACATCTCTCCGGACAATAACCAATAGCGGGATCTGGATACCCATATTGGCTCCCACATGTTCCACGATGATCTCATCGGATGAACCACGATGTCGGGGATTCAATCAATCTCGTATACAATTCCCTTTGTCTATCGGTATGTTACTTGCCCGAGATTCGATCGTCGATATCCCCATACCTCGTTCAATCTTGTTACTGGCAAGTCTCTTTACTCGTTCCGTAACGCATGATCCCGTGGCTAACTCCTTAGTTACATTGAGCTCATTATGATGATGCATTACCGAGTGGGCCCAGAGATACCTCTCCATCATACAGAGTGACAAATCCCAGTCTCGATTCGTGCCAACCCAACAGGCACTTTCAGAGATACCTGTAGTGCACCTTTATAGCCACCCAGTTACGTTGTGATGTTTGGTACACCCAAAGCATTCCTACAATATCTGGGAGTTGCACAATCTCATGGTCTAAGGAAATGATACTTGACATTAGAAAAACTTTAGCAAACGAACTACACGATCTTGTGCTACGCTTAAGATTGGGTCTTGTCCATCACATCATTCTCCTAATGATGTGATCCCGTTATCAATGACATCCAATGTCCATGGTCAGGAAACCATGACCATCTATTGATCAACGAGCTAGTCAACTAGAGGCTGACTAGGGACATATTACGATCTATGTATTCACACATGTATTATGGTTTCCGGTTAATACAATTATAACATGAGACAATTATCATGAACAAGGAAATATAATAATAACCATTTTATTATTGCCTCTAGGGCATATTTCCAACAGTCTCCCACTTGCACTAGAGTCAATAATCTAGTTCACATCGTTATGTGATTAACACTCATAGTTCACATCGCCATGTGACTAACACCCGAAGAGTTTACTAGAGTCAATGTAGTTCACATCGCCATGATTAACACCCAAGAGTTTACTAGAGTCAATAATCTAGTTCACATCACCATGTGATTAACACTCAATGAGTTCTAGGGTTTGATCATGTTATGCTTACGAGAAGTGTTAGTCAACGGGTGTGCAACATTCAGATCCATGTGTTCTTCGCAAATCTCGATTTCATATTGTAGATGTTGCTACTAAGCTCCACTTGGAGCTATTCCAAATGGTTGTTCCACTATACGTATCCGGTTTGCTACTCAGAGTCATCCGGATATGTGTTAAAGCTTGCATCGACGTAACCCTTCACGCCGAACTCTTTTATCACCTCCATAAACGAGAAACATTTCCTTATTCCTAAGGACAATTTTGACCGCTGTCCAATGATCCACTCCTGGATCACTCTTGTACCCCCTCGCCAGACACGTGGCAAGGCACATCGTGGTACACATCATGGCATATCGTATAGAGCCTATGGCTAAGGCATAGGGGACGACTTTCGTCCTTTCTCTTTCTTCTGCCGTGGTCGAGCTTCAAGTCTTAACTTCACACCTCACAACTCAGGCAAGAACTCCTTCTTTGACTGATCCATCTTGAACTCCTACATGATCATGTCAAGGTATGTGCTCTGTGAAAGTCTTATCAGGCGTCTTGATCTATCTCTATAGATCTTGATACCCAACATGTAAGCAGTTTTACACATGTCTTCCTTTGAAAAACTCCATTCAAACAACCCTTTATGCTTTCTAGAAATTCTACATCATTTCCGATCAACAATATGTCATCCATATATACCTATCAGAAATGTTGTAGTGCTCCCACTCACTTTCTTGCAAATACAAGTTTCTTCCAAACTTTGTATAAACCCAAATGCTTTGATCGCCTCATCAAAGCGTATGTTCCAACTCTGAGATGCTTGCTCCAATCCATAGAAGGATCTCTAGAGTTTATATACCTTTTAGCATCCTTAGGATCGACAAAAACTTCTGGTTGTATCACATACAACCTTTCCTCACGGAGACCGTCAAGGAAACTATGTTTTGACATCCATCTGCCAGATTTCGTAAATGAAAAATGCAGCAACTGCTAACACAATTTTAACAGACTTTAGCATTGCTATGATTGAGAAAAGTCTCATCACAAACAACTCCTTGAACTTGTCGAAAACTTCCTTGAGACAAGTCGAGCTTCATAAATGGTGACATTACCATCAACGTCTGTCTTCTTATTAAAGATCCATTTATTCTCAATGGCTTGCCGATCATCGAGAATGTCCACCAAAGTCCATACTTTGTTCTCATACATGGATCCTATCTCGGATTTCATGGCTTCCAGCCATTTGTTGGAATCCGGGCCCACCATCGCTTCTTCATAGCTCATAGGTTCATCGTTGTCCAACAACATGGCCCTTAAGACAGGGTTACCACTCAGAAGTTGTACACACCCTTGTTGACCTACGATGTTTGATAGTAATTTGATCTGAAGCTTCATGATCATCATCATTAGCTTTCTCCTCAACTGACGTAAGTGCCACAGAAACATCTTTCTATGATGCGCTACGCTCTCGTTGAAGTGAAGGTTCAACAACCTCATCAAGTTCTATCTTCCTCCCACTCAATTCTTTCGAGAGAAACTCTTTCTGGAGAAAGGACCTGTTCTTAGCGACAAACACTTTACCCTTAGATCTGAGATAGAAGGTATACCCAATCGTCTTGTTTGGGTATTCTATGAAGATACAATTTTCCGCTTTGGGTTTGAGCTTTTCCGACCGAAGCCTATCGACATAAGCATCATAGCCCCAAACCTTAAGAAACAACAACTTTGGTTTCTTGACAAACCATAGTTCATACGGTGTCGTCTCCACGGACTTAGATGGTGCCCTATTTAAAGTGAATGTAATTGTCTTTAATGCATAACCCCCAAAGATAGCGGTAGGTTGGTAAGAGACATCATACACCATATCCAATAAGGTTCGATTACGACATTCGGACACACCATCATGCTATGGTGTTCCAGGCGGCGTCAACTGTGAAACTATTCCACCTTGTCTTTAGTGATTGCCAAACTCATAACTCATATACTTTCCCTTTGATCAGATCGAAGGAACTTGATCTTCTTGTTACGATGATTCTCAACTTCACTCTGAAATTTCTTGAACTTTTCAAACATTTCAGACTTATGCTTCATTAAGTAAATATACCCATATCTATTCAATTCACCGGTGAAAGTGAGAAAATAACGATATCCACCACGCGCATCAACACTCATCGGACCGCACACATCAGCATGTATGATTTCCAACAAGTCACTTGCCCGTTCCATTGTTCCAAAGAACGGGGTTTTGGTCATCTTGCCAAAGAGGCATGGTTCGCATGTGTCAAGTGATTCAAAATCAATTGACTTCAAAAGTCATGGAGGTTCTTTCATGCGCTTTACACCAATATGACCTAAGCGGCAGTGCCACACGAAAGTGGTACTATCATTATCAACTCTACATCTTTTGGCATCAATGTTATGAAAATGTGTATAACTACGACCGGGATTCAATAAACCATTCACATTGGGTGCATGACCATAGAAGGTATTATTCATGAAAACAGAATAACCATTATTCTCTAACTTAAATGAATAACCGTATTGCGATAAACATGATCTAATCATGTTCATGCTCAACGCAGACACCAATGCAAACAACATTTATGTAGGTTCAACACTAATCCCGAAGGTAGAGGGAGCGTGCGATGGTGATCACATCAACCTTGGAAACACTTCCAACAAACATCGTCACCTCGCCCTTAGCTAGTCTCCATTAATTCTGTAGCTTTTGTTTCGAGTTGCCAATATTAGCAACTGAACCGGTATCTAATACCCAGGTGCTACTACGAGTACTAATAAGGTACACATCAATAACACACATACATCAAATATACTTTTGTTGAAGTTGTCAGCCTTCTTATCTACCAAGTATTTGAGGCGGTCGGCTCATCGCTGGGACCATCCACTCATTGACTACAAAAAATACACTTCCGTGATGATACGTGTTTGTCACAACCCAAGAGGAATTAGTCGCGATTTTTGTCATGCATGTACATCCATGACAATTTTATGACAATGAATCAAGACATACCCATGTTATCTTTGTTCTCGAGCCCAAGTGTTCCATGACATTACCAAAATTATCATCACGATGAACCGTGTGCACTTCCATGACGATAAATCGCGCATCACGAAGTGCTTTCGTCAAGGGTGACCGACATGTGGCATCCACCGTAAAAAAGAACGGAACAAGCAAACAAATAAACGACAACAAGGAAATAAATAAGCGTTAAGCTATCGGGTCGGGTTTTGGATTCGATAACCCGTTAATGTCATACAAACATTGTAAGATAGACAGGTGCAATGGATAGTAGGGAAGAAAACAGGGCATGAAATAATTCACATTTATGTTGTCTAAGCAAACCGAATAGCAGGACATAATTTCACATATATGATGGCTAATTAAATAGGATAGCATGACACAATTTCACATGTATGATGGCTAACTAAACAGGATAGAATGACATACTTCAAAATATGATGACTATGTAAAAAGGATGACATGATATAACTATACGATGTGTCTATTAAAGTGGTTGGCATGCCATAAATCACAAACATGCCGTCGATGGAAACATGATGGCATGATATAATTCACGGACAGAATGACATAATTTAAAATATGATGACTATGTAAACAGGATGAGATGATATAACTATATTATGTCTTTAGAAAATGGGTTGGCATGCCATAATTCAGATACATGCTGTCTATGTAAACATCATGGCATGACATAATTCAAATATATGATTTATATACTAAGGAAGTGAGCAGAGGGCAATCGCATATATGATGTGTCAACTAAGGAGATGGCATTCAATATTGTGTATATGATGTAAAAACTAAGCATTGCAATACAACATATGCATTATATGAGTAATATAACCCTGCCAAGTTTGAGCATACACCTCGGGGATAATAGGACTGGTCATCGCCTCTGAATCCTCCTCTCAAGAGCTATCTGTAACCAGCAAGATATCTGCTTGATGGGTAGCATTGTCTCTCTGAAGACCTTGTTTTCACTCCAGATTTCTCCATCACCAATTCAAATGGCTGATGCACAGGAAGAGCAGTTGAATATACAAACATTGTCGACAAAAGCAATGAGAAATACAAAAAAAAGGACGGCATGATATAATTCACATATATGACGCTTGCCTAAACAACATGGCATTGCATAATTCACATACATAATGCCTTGCAACAAGATAACATTGCATAATTCACATATATAATGTCTTGCAACAAGATGGCATTGCATAATTCACATATATGGTAATTAGACACTAAACAGGTGGCATTCACACAAAGCATGTCTAAACTAAGCAAATGACATAGCAATGCAAGATACCATACGCACGATATGAGCAACATAACCCTGCCAAGTTAGGGCATGCACCTCGGGGAAGACTGGTCATCTGTCTCTGAATCCTCCTCTGAGGAGCTATCGGTAACCAACAAGACATGCGCTTCGTCGAGATAGCATTGTATGCTCAAGACCTTGTTTCCACTCCAGATTTTTCCATGACCGTGCGAATGGCTGATGCACAGAAGAGTAATTGAATGTACTAAAATTGTTGACAAATTTAACACGTAATAAAAAAATGATGGCATGATATAATTCACATATAAGATGACTGGCTAACTAGGGTGGCATTGCAAAATTCACATATATGATGCCTGACTAGACAAGATGGCATTGCATGATTCACATATACGATAAAGAAACTAAACAAATGGCATTGACACAAAGCATGTCTAAACTAAGCAGATGACATCTTTAATGTATACAGTAAGCAATGCAAGGCACCATATGCATGATATTACCAACATCAGCATGCCAAGTTAGAGCGAAGACCTCATGGGGTAAATAGGAGTGGTCTTCTCCTTCTGAATCCCCCTCAGAACAGTTATCTTCCTCTTGATTACGATCCGAAATGGGTGGAGGGGGCTGCCTTTGCGCCCACCATGGAATGACGTCTGCATGAAATTTTATTGCCACTCAAGGCTCGTCTCTTTTGCTCTACATGATCAGTTCCATTGTGTACAATAACTGGCATGCATAGGAATAAAACATAGTGAGATTATGTAAGGAGTGCATGCACAAATCCAGAGTGATGGTAGCAAACTGTGGATAGACCCAAAACCAATGATAGCAGGCAGATAATAGCTTTAGTTAAAAATACAGATAATGGCTCCTTTAATGTTTGTTTGCACCCAACATGAAACTCATAGTAGACACCGGAGATTAACGGATAGTAGACAGATAGTACCGATTCCTGCCCCAATATGTACCCCACAACCATTTAAAACTCAAGTTTCAGCATTAGTTTGGACCTGACTCGAGTCTAATAGGTGAACACGACGATAATGTAGCATGTCATCATATTAATTGACGCGTCGTGGCGAAAACGGAAGAGTGCGACCTCTCTTGCGGACCCGTGTAGTCCTCAAGGTCATCTGCTCGATTGATGATGGTAATGCAGTTATCGTGGCTGCGCGGCGGGAAGAAGATCGAGGCGGCGAAAGACAGTCGAGAGCGGATCCTGCTGTGGTGAACCCTTCCGTCGTTGGAGCAGCTGAGCTGGGGTGGAACACAGCGCTGCAGGAGCAGGACAAACCACACAAGGTTTTCCTTGACACATATCTGTAACAGAAGTAATTGAGTAAGGGCTTGTTTGAATTTGAGGATTCTAACAATGCATGGATATGAAATAGACAGGAATAGAATAGGAATACACGTGCAAAACAGAGAATCTAAAAATACAGGATTTCTGCCAATCTGGGTGTTTGATTCACAACAATTGGAAGATCACAGGATGCAAAAAAGCATGGTGAGATTAAGTCAAACCACAAGAAAATGTACGGTTATAATGCTATCATGCTACTATCTCTTAGTCTTGTGCTTGACGAATAGGAATATGAAAAGGAGTAGAAGTGGAAATTAGAATTCCTACGGTTTTTCTTTCAAGGAGACACTAAAGGAACAAATCCTACAGTTTTCCTTTGCACCAAATTCATGAAAAGTAGTACCATATGAAACTTTCCAATTCCGATGTTTTTCATTCACTTTTCCTTTCAAGCACTGGCGATTCTAGTAGGCAGGCTTGAGCAAGGAAAATCCTACACTAAAAAAATGTTTTTGTGCTACTTCTATTACTTTGGACCCAGGCCACTACCATACTAGCTCAACTCCCAGGCCCATCGACAAATACACAGCTCAAACGTGCAGAGATAAATAATGATGGCGTTCAAGAGAGTCCATCACGGATAGCTAAGTTGCCTGGTACCTCACTGCTTGTCATATAGTAGGATAAAATAATTGTATTTCCCGTTACTACGAGTGCTCAGTGGACAATATGTATAACATGTAGAGTAAAAAAGAGATGCAACAAGTGTACAACCTCTTTGGCGAAGCCATGTCGATCTCAGCGTGATTGGGTTGGCGGTGAGGATGCTCGGCTGACTTGGCTGTCGGAGGAGGAAGAAGATCTTAGGTGTCCGGAGATGGAGCCGAGGTACTGCTCGCTGTGATGGAGGGTTTCGTCGTTGGAGCAGCTCCGGTGAGTTGTACGATGCCGAGGCTGAAGCGAGACAAGAGAGACAACGAACAACGTTAACTTGAGTGGAATTCTAATAGCATCTCAATACATGACTTAAAATACATAACCACAAAGTGCTAGATGTAAAATACATCAGCCGCTCATCTCTGAACTTAAGCGTCAAACTGAATTTAAGCTGTCGGCCCGAACTTAATCGTCAAACTGAACTTAATTGTCGAAACTGAATTTTGCTTTGTCAAAACTGAATTTTCTTTGTCGAACCTGAACGCACTAGCAAGGTGAGGCTACGTCGGTCGACTGACTTTTTCATCTCTGGTCGGTCGATTTTGCAGCCATTGGATCACGAAATCAAGGGCTGCGGTTCATCTTCAACCTCCACCCCACAGCCGCCACCACCATCGGCCAAACAGCAGCCCCCGCCGCCCATGCCGGTGGTCGCCGCCCGCCTCGCCAAAAACACTCCCCAGCGTCGGTCCGCCGCCTCCCCGGCCATCGCTCTAGCCCCCGGTGCCGAGCTTTTCTCCCGGCGATCCCCACGCCACCGCCCCATCCTGAACCCTAAGATAGATAGTGGGGTACCTCTCCGTGAGCCCCCCTCCCTGCGGCTGGTTCTTTCTTCACCCAGCGAGCCCCCCTAAAAATCGATGACCCAAAAGTCGATTCAGTCGATCAAGTGTAGCTAAATTGGAGCAGCATCGCAAGCAAGAGCAAGAGCAAGAGCAGCAGCGCGAGCAAAAGCAATAGCAAGAGCAGACCAGGCGGGGGACCGAGAGCAAGAGCGAGCAGCAGCGCGGCGAAGCTAAAGCAGCAGCAACTCCTGATGTGGGCGTCGCCGCCGAGGAGCGGCGCCGTGGAGGAAGTGGCGGCGACGCCGCCGTGGATGGATCCGCGCCGTGTCGGCTTGGGACCGGCGCCGGCAGCACCATGAGATCGAATCAAGAAGAAAATGCGGCGATTAGTGTACAACCTCTTTGGTGGCGCCGATTAGGCGCAGCTTCATCAAGGAAGCGGTGATGATGATGCTTTTCGGTGGTGCAGGTGAAGACGGCGGTGTGGGAATGGAGGTGGTGCGAAAGACGAGGGGAACGTCGGGGCAGCTCCTTGGAGGTGGAGGACGGGGTGTTGAACCGGCGGGACGATGAGATCGACGACGGATCCTCATCCGGTACGGTGGATGAGGGACGTCGAGGTGTTGCTGTGGACGATGTCATTGGGGAAGAGGCTCCAGCTAGGTGGTGGATGGAGCAGGGTGTGGGGTTTCGTCGCATGTTTTCGCGGCCTCGGTGTACGAATGGGTGGGCGGATGGGATGGCAGTGTGGAACCATGGCTTAGAGACGCGCTTGTCTGAAATGTGGGGTAAGTTACGAAAGTACCCCCACCGATTTGAGGCGGTTCTTTCGGTTCAGGGGTACCACGGGCATTTCACGTGTCAGGATTTCACAGGAGGTGGGAGTTTTCGCGCACGTTGAAATTTCGGAATAGCAAGGCGCGGGTTGAGATGGAGGGAGTTTTTGAAGCACAACGAGACAAAGATATATCTTAAATATTTCGGGCTAACAAGGCGCGGGTTGAAGAGGCTGGAGTTTCGTAGCACGATAGACAGAGACACTAGCTTGAATTTTCAGCATAACAAGGCACGGCTTGAAATTTCGTAAGAACAAGCTTAACGTGTACCCAAAAAAAGACAATTTGCACCTCAACACGCACAACACACACACACAAACACCATTTAGGCTAGAGTAAGGTACACGTGCATTGCACGCATGAGATTTGGCAACCAAATTATGAATAAATACCACATTATAGCATGCAAGCTTTGAGTCATATATGCATGATGTAGATGTTCGTTTAATTCTTATAGTTCATTTCATTCAAAATCATCTAGTTTTTATAAGAAAGCTAATCTATTTTAAGATTCATGGAATTGTGCGTCGTAAGACATAAAGTAAAAACAAATAATGGCAAATCATGTAGAAAAACATTTGGGCAATTCTGATACGGAAGATTCTAGAACAAATAAGAAGTGCTTGTGTTTTGATGTTTGTGCATTATGCTTAAGTTCAACCATGGAGTCTTCTAGATTATACATGTGGCGAAATCTGGTGGAATCTAGATGATATCCAACGGCCAGTAGTGCTCAAATTTGCCATCTTTGGACCATCGGATTCGCCTCATCCAACGACCATCTTTCAAGTTAAAGTTACCCGCACACAATATAAAAAAATATAAAATATAATATATATAGGGGTATAGATATAGATATGTGATGCGAAAGTCGCCCATCATCTCCAATTAGAATAGTGTGTCCATGCACGGATTCGACGTGGCCAAATGATGTCTGCCATCGGTATCTCAAATTCAAATCAGTCTGACCTTGTTCAATGTGTATACATTACAACATGCTCGTTTCCAAACCACACCGCGCAGAGCTCCGTTATATTCATGCATGCATGGGTTTCAAACATCAGGATCTCTTATTCAAATATTTGAATTCAACTTTACATTGATTATGACCTCACCTATTCTTTTACACCCACACAGTAGTCTTCTCTTTATAATTATACCACTAACTTTCTCTCGTGCATGCATGCACACACACTACCAGTCGGCATTATCCATCGCACGCATGCAATCTTTTTCTTCAGGTCGGTCTCCCATGAAGGCACACACCCACACACATCCCCCTCTCCATCATATCGGGCATTCTTTGTCTCTCACGCGTGCATGCGCAATGATCGATGTTCCTCTATGTATGTGTGTATATAGCTAGGTCTTTCATAGTTTTCCATACAAACCGATCAATCGATATATCTAGTGAGATCTCACCCTCTTTCCCACGTCCACATCGATCAATCTATACCTCTCTATATAGGATTAACATATATAGCTAATACACCCACATTAATTATATATCCAACGTCCCCCTCTCATCATCCATGCCTTCGCTTCATCTCTCGAGACGCGTGCACAATGGCGAAGACAAAGGCGATGAGGCCCTGCCCCTCCCCTAACATCACTATATATCGAGGCTAATATGAATGTGATCATTAGACAATTGCTGCTAAAAATGGTTTAAGTTCATGAATTTACCCTCCTCGTAAAGGATTAGCAATGCTTGGCCCCTAGCTCATTTATTTTTCATGGCTCCGCCCTTCACGCAAGCAACAAAGCGCACATGTTCGCCCTCTCTCTAAATATCGATCTCGCACTTGTGCATTCCTTCATAGTCTCCTCCACTCGGCCCCTCGCACCATCTTCTAGCCCCCACGGATTTTGCCACATGTACAATCTAGCAGACTCCATGGTTGAACTTAAGCATAATGCACAAACCTCAAAACAACAGTGGTTCTCTTTTGTTCTAGAATCTTCCTTATCATAACTGCCCAAACTTTTTTTCTAGTTGAATTGCCATTTTTTTTACTTTATGCTTTACAACGCACAATTCCATGAATCATAAAATAGATTAAGGGCTTCTTTGATTCAAAGGATTCTCAAAGGAATTTTGGAGGATTCTAATCATTAGGAATTTTTCCTATCTTGGTTGTTTGATTTGTAGGATTGTAAACCATAGGAATTTTCCCATATGATTAATTTGCACTAGATTTCATAGGAAACATCCCATCCACTCAAACCTCTTTGAAAGAATTCTACGTTTTTTCTATGCACAATCAAACACTCGTACAATCCTGTAGGATTCAAGATGACATTCCACTATAATCCCATGTTTTTCCTATTCCCGCGTTCTTAGCTTTTTTATAAAAACTAATTGATTTTGAATGAGATGAACTATAAGAATTAAGCGAAGGGCTACATCAGGCATATATGACTCGAGCTTACATGCTATAGTGTGGTATTTATTCATAATTTGGTTGCAAAATCTGATGTGTGCAATGCACGTGTACCTTACTAGTACTTGAGTATGTGCAAAACACGTAAATTAGAATACCAATGGCACGCTACACGGTGTCTCTCTTACAGTTCATGAAGCCATGTGGCACATGTGGAGGCGTTGTCGTGACCTCCTTGCGTGGATTGATCACGTGACGTGCTGCTGGTTCCGTAAGAATGTACTCGTCCTCCACGAGCCATCTTGGCGGTACATGCCTGGTTTAAGATGTGCACGCACGCCACGCACACACTCATTCCCTCGCACGCACACACGGGTACACGGGCGGACGCAATTTTGTACCAAGATCCACCCCATGTGATAATTTGACGCGTGTAAAGTCGTTCACTTCATTGATGGTCAATTAATACAGCGCATGCAAATTGAGTGGACGTGAGGGCGGAAGAAAGACATTATTACTCCACTGCGTGCATGCGAGTAGTTAAATCGTGGGTTGCTAGTAGTACTTCCATTGGTCTCCTTCGTATTTTGTGCCAATTTTTGACAGTAACATAATATTTACGCATTTGAGCAGTGTAGTACTTGAAATTTATGTTCCGCTAAACTCATCGGGAGCCGTTTCGGGCCTCGAAACCAAAACCATCAATTAATCTTTACCTTGTTCCCATCACATTCGAAAGCCTGCTCACACCTACTAGTACGTACCAAACCTGAACGTGTTCCCACTATGCAGGTATTAGTACTAGTGCTAGTACTTAGGTTATAAAAAGGGGAACTACCTAACCGAAAATTACTCTACCTTTCCTCCTCATAAGTGCTTCTTCTTCGTCCGTCGTTGCCATGGCCGGTGAGCAAAGCTCTAGGTCGAGAACTACTCATAACAAGGGAGCGGCAACCAAGGCTGCGGAAAAAAAGAGAGGGCTCGCCGCCACGTAGAGACCTCGAAAGATCTCTCATGGGCAGGCGATGGCTCCCAGGAGCGCCCTAGCCGCGGAGGCGAACATGCCGAGCTGGCGAAGCTGGAGTCGTTATCCCTCGACGGCATGCCCGATCAGCTCAATAAGCACCTCAATAAGCAGAAGGAGTTCATCCAAGGCTTGATGGAGTTGCTGAAGGAGAGCCTCGACGACATGCCCGCTAAGCTCAATCAGCAGGGGGAGTTGACCGACGGCTTGGTGATGCTGCTGAAGAAGAGCATTGCCTCGGAGAAGAAGGTGACCGGCGAAATCCTGCGACTTCAGGAGGACAAGGCGAAGCTCTGCCACGAGATCGACCTGTTGAAGGAGAAGAACGTCGGCTGGAAGAAGCTGCATGAGAATAGTAGTTCCTCGATGAAGATGTTGCAGGCCCTCGTCATGGAATGTATGAGGAGTTGGCGAAGCTCCGCGCCGAGCACCCGGCTGCTGTCAAGGTACGTAATGCGGCCGTGGAGCAGATGATAAAGGCTCGCGTTGAGAAATCCCGCGTCATGGACAGAATGAAGAAGATGGCGGAGGAGGCGCGCAGGAGATGGAGGTCGTGGAGGCGATGAAGAAGCGATTCTGACTCCGCGGTGAGTTAGATCATTTGGGGTGATAATCTTCCTTCTTCTTTTGCTCCTGTGTTTCATCTTTTGCTTCGGGTGTTTCGCCGCACGTGTCATGTTCTCTACGAGGCATGAATAGAACAATGGTTTTTTTGAGGGAATGAATAGAACAATGGCCATGTTTGGATACTCTAACTCAGTTAGAGGTTAGAGTTAGATTCTAACCCTGAACTAACCCTGAACTAACTCTAGCCAAAGAGGTGTTTGGATGGCAGGGTTAGATGGAGCGCGGATACGGTGAGGCGCCTTCACGGGCGATGCGAGAGGGAGGGAGGGAGAGGACAAGAAACTTCGAGGAAGTGGGGAGGGATCTGCTGCGGGGAGAGCAAGAGAAAAAAAATGTTTTAGTGGACTCGAGAAGAACTAACCCAAATAAGTACCTCTTGGGTGGGTTAGATTTTTTGGGTGGGTTAGATGCATCTAACCCAAACTAACCCTCCTGTTTGGATATTTTTGGGTTAGTTGAGTCCAAACTAACCCAAAATAACTCTAACCCATGGATCCAAACAGGGCCAATGCTAACAATGAGATGACTAGCAAATTAGATCATTTTTTATCGCCATATGGCACTAGGCTGCCGTGTCTCGTGCTCCTCCGTCGCAGTACTACTCCAGTGGAAAACTTGAGTATACCGCACAGTTCTTTGCTCCTCCTCGATCAGGTCGTCGGCGCATTTATATGAGCAGTCGAATCACAAGGCCCCGCCTTCCAGCAGTAATGAGCCGTCAAATCACAAAGGCCCTCGCCTCTCGTGAAATCGACCAAGCTAGACTGCCCCGCCCTCTAGCCTTTTCAAAAATGTATACTTCTGTACATCAGTAGTATCGATGGATTGCGCCATGGAGCAAAACTTGAAATTAAAAAAAAGGTGGTACATATAGAGAGCGCTCGTCGCCAAATTATGCATATAGTACTATTAAAAAGGCTAGTCACAATAATGGTGTCCAACACAACCCACCCCTCAAATAAAACTAAGAGGGTGCTTGGATACGTTTTAGTCCCATGACTAAAAGTAGTGGGACTAAAACATGCTAGCCTCACCCATGCTTGGATCCAAATACTAAAAAGGCTAAAATAAAGTTAATGAGCATTTATTATCCTCCAAACCCTCCAATCCAGAACTTGCCTGTGTTAAAGGAGAGGAGTTAAATGAGTAGAGAGAAGACTAATCCACATTTTAGTAGGGGTACCCCTGACTAAAAAAAATTAGTCTCAAGACTAGTTTTAGCCCCTCTTTAGTCAGGGGTGCTTGGAACTTTAGCCTATTAAAGAGACTATTTTTAGTCAGACTAAAATAAGTCCCTTGGATCCAAGCACCCTCTAAGCATCCTGGAATTCTTTGACAGAACTAAGCACCCTGAAATTCTTTGACAACTAAACTATTGGCTATATGATGATGGCCATATATATTGTACGTATATAATGTGAAGAAACGAGTGGTAGTACTATACCAACTAAAAGATGAAATGTAAGAAATACTAGTATGTACGTACTGAAGAGTTAAAGTAACGAGAAGAAACATAACATAGTTCTGCTGGGGGCTCACCACAACACACCCCTCAAATTAAATAAGCACTCCTGAAATTAAACTTTGCAACTATTCCGGTAGACACTGCATTAGAACCACCATGAGCAATGACACTGCCACCTTACTCGGAGTCCTCGTCCACGTCCTCGACTTCGTACTTGTCCCTCTTCCACTTGGCCGATACTTCTTTGCTTGAACCGCACACTTGGCTGTTGCTCTTCATCCAACCCTTGTAGATATTGAAGCAAAGGTAGCCATCCATTGCAGCATAGTGGATGTGGTCTATATCTAGTACATTCCGCTGCCATGCATGATGATGAAACGTGTATGGAGGTTTCTCCAGTTTACCGTACGGAGGATGAACCATGGCTCCTGCCAGGGTCAGCATTGAAGGCTGACAAGAGGACACTAGCCGATTCTTTTGGAGGTCGAAGGTGTTGCCTACAACGAGGCCTATCCGATGCAGGACTTCTTTGTCGTTACCAAAGTCTCTGATGTGAATTTGACTAGGTTGCTCTCGAGGAAGTCCTTAAAATCCTGGCACTCAACATCGGCATGGCATATGTGGTAGACCAAGCATAAGTCATGCACGCAAACCTGGATCATGACGGGCTTCTTCCTCTCTTCGTCCTTTAGATCCTTCTCTCGTCCCAGGACTGTGGTGTACTCAACATCTAGCCCAGCGACCCACTCATCATCTGAGTCTTCAAACATGCACCTGAAGCAAGAAAGGCATCCTTTCACCGTCACGGAAGAACGGGTGTAGATGACGTCGAACTCATCGCCGGTGATGGTTCTAACCTTGTACTCACCGCCGATCGTGGAGATTTGGGACGCCATGGATTTGGGAGGAGGGTTAGGATTAGTGGAACTACCGTAATGTGAATGGGCGGACGACTAGGAGCGAACCGCCGTAGTATTGAAGGGCGTGCGGGGGCGAGTAGGAGCGAACTGCCAGCGTCACGAACAGCAGGTAGTGGCTTTCCATTCTCCCATGATACGGGCTTCCGAGAGCCCTTGGATCTGAGATCGAACTGTTGCATGGCGTGATTCTAGACCTATGGGTGAATATCCTATCCTGGAGGGTTATTCTGCAAATTTTCAGCAACTTAGCATGCGACCTTTGGATCTCAGATCCAAGGGCTGCCAAGACAGCCGTATCATGGTCGCGCCTACCATGACCAGTGGCGTCACTTTCATGGCGATCGCGCCTTGGAGATTTAACACGATGCGTTAGGCTATCTGATGTTGGCATGTCATACATAGTCATCACTTAGTCACTCATACTACAACAAGGTTGGCATTAAGGTTGGCTATAAGTGTATTTTTTTACTCCTCTCTATCTCTTTCTTCGTACTCCCTCCGTCCCATAATATAAGAATGTTTTTGACACTAGTGTAGTGCCAAAACGTTCTTATATTATGGGACACTGAAGTACTAGTATTATTGCATTTGCCAAGGAGTGACCTCTTCCAATGAAATGGTGTTGCTAAGTTTGCTTCATTTAATTATCTATAGACTCAAAATTGTCTTTTCACCTAGGTGCACGCGCTTAGCACCGTTTCTTCCTTGGGTCACCAAACTAGTCTCTCTCTTCTTGATTAACTTGCCACATCAGACTTTATGCCTATGTGGCAAGCTTAAGCACCTGTAGGAGCAAGTAAAAGTAAGTACAATAGTGCGCTTTACATGGCATTTTGCATATGTGGAGGAAAGAGGCAAGGAAAAGTGGAGAAGTGGGCTCTCATGCAAGAGCCAGCCTCTACTACATGGTGGAGCATTGGGAGAGGCACACAGTATGGAGGTGGTCAGAATCGGAGACTCACGCCACTGTCGTGCCCGCCTTGATTAAAATGATAATGGCAAGTCAAATCACGGGCCCCACCTGTCCAGCAATAACTTCATTGTCAAATCACACAACCCTACGTTTGCAGCAGCCTACTCCCTCGTCTTCTCGCGTCTTTGTCGAACCGACTAGGCGGAACTGCCCCACCGCCTACCGCGCAGGAAAAGCCCCGTCCTCGACTTTTAAATAATACACAGTATACTAATTTTGTATCCATGGATTGCGCCCGCGCCATGGAGCAAAGTGTCTAGAAAACGGCGGTACACATGTACGGAGTATACAGCATGCCCGCCGCGTTCGCGTCGCACCCCAGACGGTCGGTCGGTCTGGCACGCTGCTCTCCGAATGGAACGTGCGTCATATTGTGTTTGCACACACATGTGGGACGGCAATTGAGAACCGACCATAGGCACACTCCCCGGCCCCGCAAGTCGGATGACTTAATAGAAGAGGGAGACGAGCGATAGTACTAGAGAAGTGTTGTACTACGTTGGTGCCTGGACGATCCCTGCAAGACATGGAAGATCAATTCGTCCATGCATGTGACTAGACTCCAGCAGACATGCCTGGATTGGCTATCGTCTACATATCGTGCAGGTTGTGTTGTACATGGCTGTAGTTGTGGTGAGAAATCTAAAAAAAGGTTTCTTGTCATCTCGCAAAATTAGGTGTCACGTGCTTCGGATCACTGCGAGGGTTAAACAGCGACAACTGAGTTGGGCTAGTCATTGGGGGCACATGCACGAACAGTGACTACTCGGCCGCCATCTAGGTCAAGCCGGCAATGTTAATTAGGACATCTATCGACGGACCCCTTTTCTATGAGTTTATCTTTAATTTGGGCTTTGTTCCTCGTCTAGTTTGTCCGTCGGGATTCATGTTGTCTCCTTTGGGTAGTGAGGTTATGATTTCTTGTCATGTGGCATTTTTTCGTGTTATATGTTATAATCCGGCGCTTCAGATCAAAATGACGACAACTGCGCCTCCGGGCCATGTGCATGAAGACTTCTCGATAGTCATTGACGAGGTCAAGCCGGCTCCGGTAGACAAAAGAAAACTAGTACTACTCCACTATATAGGCAGGAGCCTCTACGCTTGCTTGCTAGTGTTGCTCTCTTCACACTGTCTTGGCCTCTCCAGATCTAAACACGACAGCGGTGGCCACTCTCTCTCTCTCTCTCTCTCTCTCTCTCTCTCTCTCTCTCTCTCTCTCTCTCTCTCTCTCTCTCTCTCTCTGCTCATCGCTGGTCACAAATCCAGCCAGATCCTCTCCACCGGGGAAGGTGAGAAGGCGCATCGTTCACGCGGTCGTCCTCGGCTACGGCTCTTACCCACAGCTGGGCGCGTCCTGATTAGCCTGCCTTGTCGTTCTCTCCCAAGCACCGCTGTCGAGGGAGGGCCTCCGAGCCCTTCTTCCTTGTTGTCGTAGTGTGGGAAGATCCGGCCTCCCGCCGCCCACCTAGCGACATCCCGGCGAACATAAGGTATAACTTCCTTCGAAACCGGCCTTGCTCTACTTCCCGATCTCCTGACGTCGCTGCATTTGTATCTTTTACTATTTCTCAGGCCCCCTCGTAGATAGGATCGATCGGCTGTTCAAAAAAGCACCTATTTTTTACGTTTAAGAGGTAAAACTAGTTCATGCACTCGAATCTAGTACTACTTGGTTCAAACAAGGAAGAAAGGGGGTGGGGGTGGGGAGGATTTGTTACTGAAGCTAGGACTTGGTCGAAAGAGGAAATAATGGGGCGAAAAGTAGCGAGATTGGCTATCCAAGCTGGTCTCTAGGTCTAATAGGAAATAAAGGAAGCAGTACAAACTCAATATAAACCCGATCTATTGGTTGAAAAAGGAAAGAAAGTGGGGACTGAGGGACAAGTCAACGAGTAAGTCCAGCACTAGATTTGCTAGCCTCACACAATATAAGGTGGCTATACCGAACAAAAATGGGACCAACCCGGATATCCTGCTCGATGTTTGTTGCCCGAGCCACTCTTATGTAATGCCACCGGTAAAATGTAGCGATCGCCTTGTTAAAAGTAAGGACACGTTAAACCAATGTTGTTTTCAATGTAATGCCTCGATAATATGAATCAATGGCACTTCTTTACATGTCCTGCTAAAATTTCCCATTAAGATAAGTTGGTTCTTTTCGTTAGAAATGCAACTGTCCTGGTCCGCCTACTCTCCCGTGCCCAAAGTAATGTCGTATTTAACGGTTTTCATAGTTAATCCTAATGCCCACACTAATATCTAGCAATTCCAGTGCTTTAGAAATTGCTACTGTCCTTGTAGGATTGCCATTTAGATAAGGAACATGCTTCTTTTCATTTGATGCATGTTTCATCACTTGTTAGTCACCCTCCTTTCCACCTTTTTTGTGCAAACAAAGATATACATTTCACACTCGATATTAGTTGAACTGCACAAATGATATCCAAATTATAGTTGAGCATTCCAGGAGCTTCACAACCAACCTTGATGTTGCTCAATTTTATTGCAACTAATGAAGAAGAAGCTCTGTGGGTTTCGTTTTCTGATGGAAATGGAACCGGGGCTGGAGCCCTTTTCTTAAAAAAATTGAAGAAGAAGCTGCTAGCTCACGGGACATTGCTTCATTTTAGGTGAACTGCACCAAAAGGTCCCATGAATTAAATCATCCATGTTGGTGACTGAAAGAGCCAGCTTCAGCATCCAAGTCTAAGCACCCCGGCCTCCATCCTTGCGACGCACGTGTCACATCCCAGTTAGACCATGCATTAGGGTGTGCATCATGTTTAAATTTCTTTTGAATTTGAAATGGGGAAGGCAGGAAATCCCTGAACACCCCCTTAATTCAACTAGGGTTTACTAAAATTATTTCAATGAACTGAAATGCCCTTCAAAATGCTCATCCTCTTTGCTTTGGTTCGAACCTATGTCAAAGGAGGTGTATCATTTTCTAGGTCAACTAAAGGTCCTTGGATTAATTCACAAGTTTTGAACTTGAGCATTTTAAATTATACAAAATATTTTAAATGTTCAAAATTGCCAAACCAAAATGTTTCATGTTGGAAATATTCCAACAAGGGGCCAGGAGCATTTTGGTGATTTTAAAACAGTTTTGGTATTTTAGAAAACCCCACAAAGTTGCAGGAAATTAGAAAAAGATTAAAAAGCGAAAACCTTACTCGACGCCTGCCCACCCGCTGCCCAGCCCAGCCAGCAGCGCCAACAGCTGCTTGGCTCGGCCAGCAGGCAGCAAGTGCTTTCGGCGGCGGCACCGCTTCAGGTGCCACGCACCTGGTCGCCGCCTCGCCGCTCCTCTCGCCACCGCCGACGAGGACCAACCTCCTCTCTCTCCCCGAACCCCTGGACACTCCCTCTCCTTCCCGGATCATCTCTCGCTCTCCCCATCTTGGCCGACGCCACCGCCGCCAAGACCACCACCGTAGTCGTGCTCCCGCCATCCGTGCTCCCCGCACCATGTCCGGAGCTCCGCCAAGACTCCACTACCCCTAGCCAGCCGAGTCCCGCTCGCTCTAGTGCCCCAAACCCATCTCACCGACCTCGACCGAGCTCGCTGTCGCGGAGATCCTTTCGTCGCCGCCATCGCTCCGGTTCATCCCCGACCTCGAAGAGGGTTTCTACGTCGCCCTGTGAGCCTACCTAACTCCCTTCCCTCTCTCTCGCTCCCTCGAGCAACGTAGCAACCGAGCCACGTTCACCCTTTTCGCCGCCGTGGCTCGTCACGCCGCGCCTCCGGTCACCCTCCGGCCACCCCATGGTGCCCGTTGCACCCACCGCACCCCAAGGGGTCTGCCCATGTACTTCCCGCACCTCACCGAGCCCTCTAACCCCAAGCCCGTCGTTGGCCGAACCCCGGCGGCCGCCCCGCTCGTCGCCGGCGCCAACTCCGGCCACCCCGACCCCAACTAACTCCACCAGTAGACGCGGGTTGCTCCTAGCTACCCGTAGCTACCTTCCGCGACTCGTTTGGTCGCCGGAATCGCCAAACACACTCCCTCCGCCGTGTCGGGCTCGCCGGCGGCTAGTCGCTGGTGCAGCCGACGTGGACGTTGACCACTGTGGGCCCTCGTTGACCCCGGCAGGTCACTGACAAATGGGGCCCAGCCCTGCTAACTAAATAGGGTTAGATTTAATTAATTTTTAGTTAAGTTAATTACCCTGACATACGGGACCCACTGTCAGGTTTGACCTGGACGTCCCTGTTGACTCTGACGTCATGCTGACGCATTAATTCAAATTCTGGATTTATTTTGATATAGTAAATTCCAGAATATAATTCAAATTTCAAATGCTTATAACTTTTAATCTATAACTCCAAATGCAAAGATTTATATATGAAAAATTATCAGAAAAATCCACTCTATCCATTGGTACAGGTTTCATGCATGTTAAAGCAAGTTAACTATGCTGTTTAACCAGAATAAGATAATGCATCATTAGGACTAACTCAAATGAGCTATCATTTGAATCCTTGATTCAAATGAGTTCATTCCCTGTTATTTCAGCTTGCATTAGGCCAACACACATCCATATTGCCATGTCATAGCATGCATCATATTGTTGCATATTGTCATGTGTGTTTACTTTCGGTGTGCTTTCATGATAGGTTCTGCCCCCGAGGATAACCTCGACTATCCATCTGAAGGGCAGTACTCTACCCCAGTTCCATCAGGCAAGCAACCCGTTGATCATTTCGATACAAACCCATGTTCTCGCTTCTGCTCTCGTTTACTGCATTAAGACAACGCGATTCAAACTGTTGTGTGCTGCGGTAGTTGAACCCACTTCCTTTGCATGACCTGTCATTGCCACAGTAACTAGATGAAACCCACTAGTATGTGTAGGAGTTGATTGAGCCATGTTTGTGATTCCTACCATGCTATGCTTGCTATGCTTAGAGTTGTGTCGGTCGGCTCATCGGGATGATGAACTGGAGTGAAAGGTTGTGTTGGTTCGAGAGTGAAAGTGTTGAACACGATTTGGTAAAGGTATCGATGAGAGGCCATGTAGGAGTACATGGTGGGTTGTTTCATTGAAGCGAACCTAAGAACTGAGATCTGTGTTTGTGATCCATGAAACAGTTACTACCACACATTGGGATCCTTAATTGACCCTCTCGGCTTCTTAACCACCCTTGTGCTTAGTCCGGAGTTGCAAGTAGTTTCGGTGTTTGTAGTATCTTTGGGGCACGCATAGCGCTGACCTTAGGGGTGGGTTGTGTTGCGGTAGGCACGTGGCCCGGTGTACCGAGTGCCGTTTGGTATCTCGGGAACCCTGCACACATCGTTCGGGCTGTATGGGAAACCTCGGCCGGACTCCTGGGATGGAACCGAATAGGCGATAAACCCGGACTAGGGACTTGAGTGTTTGGGTAGGCTGTGGCCAACACCCACGTTGGGCTTCCGCTTGAAGGTTGCCGAGTACATGTCGTAAACGGCGGTAAGTGGTGAGCGTGTGTGAAGAAGTACACCCATGCAGGGTTTAATATGATCTATTCGAATAGCCGTGTCCACGGAGAAGGACTTCTGGGTTACCTATATCAGTTCATAGACAAGTAAATGGATACTACTAAAAGCCTCAAGATAAGTGTGAGTATCGTGGATGGCCCTCTCGTGGGATGACGAGAGAGGATCCACGGTGGAGTATTGTGATGGTGATTAGTGGACTCGTGTACGACAAATGTTTTACAAAGTGGTGTCACGTAGGATAGCTTAGCCAAGAGTCAAAGCTGGCTTGTCTGCAAATAACTCCACTTCCTTCCTTGAGAATGTGCATGTATGATAGGATTCGTGGTAAGACTTCTGAGTACCTTTGTACTCATGTTTGCTAATTAATGTTTTTCAGAGGACAATACTACCCCTCCGACGGATTCTATGTAGATATTGACTTGACGAGTGAACTAGCCACCCGGTGGCGATCTAAGACTTGTGAAGGGCCATTGTAGATAGAAAGGCTCCAACAAGCTTTCTTTCTTTCTAGAGTCCGTACTCGAGACTAGTTTGCTTCGCATGTGCTTGTATGATTGTGTGACTTGAGTGTTGGGTCATGTGACCCTACCTGTATGACTATGTTATGTATGGCTCCTCGGAGCCTCTTAAATAAAGTACTTGAGTTGTAGAGTTTTGTTGTGATGCCTTGTTGTATTTACTCATATCGGGCATATTATGTGTATGATTGAAATGCTTGGTATGAGTGGGATCCGACAAAACTAGTTGTTTATCCTTGGCAGCCTCTCATATGGGGAAATGTAGTCTCGTGTTTACGGCGATAGTAGTCCGCTACAGCCCGGTTCACGGAGTCCTGCTAGCCCAAAGACTCTTGCTTGGACACTTGACTGGCGGCATGTGATTCATTTCGTTCCTATGTCTGTCCCTTCGGGGAAATGTCACGTGGTGATATTCGGAGTCCTGCCTAGCCTGCTACAGCCCGGAATACCGGAGTCCTGTTAGCCCAGTGCTACAGCCCGAATTCATACGTTGATGACCGACATGCTCGAAGTGATTCATGTATGCCTGTCCCCATAGGTTAGTGCCGCTTTGGGTTCACGACTAGCCATGTCGGCCCGGGTTCTTTGTCATGTGGATGCTAGGCGACACTATCATATCGTGAGCCAAAAGGCATAAACGGTCCCGAGCCATGGTAAGGCGACACCGTGGGGATACCGTGCGTGAGGCCACAAAGTGATATGAGGTGTTACCAGCTAGGTCGATGTGACTTGGAATCGGGGTCTGACAGCGTTGGCATCGAGCGGGGCTGCTGTGGGTTCGCTAAGCCAAACTAGTCGAAGTTGAGTCTAGAAATGCTTTAGTTATATGTAGGGGAATTGATTGTGGGAGGGAACGTAAGGCTCTTTTACTCCTTTACCTTATGCCCTCTGATCTGAGTCATCCTCTTCTCATTCGACGTGGGTTTAGGACTAGGCTCTCTTCTCTCTATCAGGTTCACGTGTTACTAATCCGTAGTAACTTATAGGATTGTTGGTTACATCCTCGCCAGTGCTACTAAATTTTAGTATGCTATCAATTGAACCAGAACCTTGATATGATGTTGTTGAGTGGTTTTGCAATCTGATTTTGAATGTCTCAAATCTGATTTTTGAGCATTTACAGATGTTATGCTGCCCGATTTTCCCTAGAAATTCTAATGCCTTGCATTGTGGCTGTGCTTTCAGATGGCCACCGCCCCGTAACCAAGTGGTTCGCTTGACCCGTTGCATTGGTGTGTGTGGTCACACGGCAATGTTGGTTCGGTGATGATTGAGTCTGTTATCGATGGTATCCTGAATATACCGTCGAGGAGCAGTTTAGGATTTCAATCAAAGCCAATACCTATGCACGGTCGGATTTATCCATCTTATCCGGAGCTCTTGAGCCACTTCACTCGTTCTTATGGGCTCGAATCACTATTGGAATGTCTGTGCAAGATGCAGCCTATTCCATGATGACTATTATTCGAGCTGTAACTGCTTTCTTTGGGCAACACGATTTTCGCTATATGCCAAATCCCTCCCCAGGCGCATGGCTACCTTCGTGGTTTGTACAGCGATGCATCCCATGAGGACTCACTCCTTCGCACTACTCTTTGAGATGTTTGGAGGACAAGGACCGTGAGAACCGGCCTTGCGTATGGAGCTTTTTAATGCCCGTTCTGACCACTGGGCTACTCTGACTAGGTTTGCACCTGCCGTGCAAGCCGGATATATGGACATGAGGGACTTGTACCTGTGCGGGCGAGTCTGCCAGACTTTATGGAGTGGCGTGAGGTTGGAGGCATCACTCCTCCTCGTGGGCCTCGTCCTGCCACCGTTTGTTGGACCACGGCCACATCCGAGTCCTTATGGTCCACAGTGCCCCACAGATTGTCTGCATTTCGGACGATCATGTTCCACTTCGAGCTTGGGTGGTGACTTCTATGAGGACTACTATGGAGCTGCACGAGTTAGCGTAGTATTCCTGGTATGGTAGTAGTTGTATTTCCACCGTCTGCGTGACTCGTGGAATATGACTTAGTGTGTATCGTTCCTAAGTGTAGAACAATAATGTATAGGAGTTGGAATGCTTCCGATGAGATGTAACGCCTTTCCTTATAGTTGTACTCCGTCGGGGCTTGTACTAGACTATGAATGGTGTATGACCGTTGGTATATATATATATGGCAGTTTTATAATACCATGTCATACGGATGAACATCTTTGCATTCCATGCTATCCATTACCTTCCGCACTTCCTTGTTAAATTCTGCCATCCTGGTTTAAACCTTTGCTTTGTCTCCCGGGATGGTCAACACTCATAACACTCCTGCTGCTCGGAGCAGGGGAGAAGCTAGTGCAGCCAGAAATGTGAATCTGCCGCACCGCCATCTTTGGCGAGGTTATCTTTGAAGCGAGCGCAATAAGCGTGAAACCAACCGCTTACTGGAGCGGATTGAACAAAACACCGCACGCCAGCCAAGAAATGATGTGGTTTCACTCAACGACTTCGTCAAGCTGTATCCCCCAAAGTTCAAATATTCCGTCGAGCCTCTCGGCGCGGATGATTAACCCGCAGCATCCACCACAAGCTGCGTTCCGCCAACGTGGCTGAGGCTGACAAGGTCACCTTTGCCGCTTATCATCTTGAGGGCCCTGCTAGTCTCTGGTGGGAAAATTATGAGGCTATGCGTCCGGTTGGACAAGTTACAACTTGGGCTGAATTCAGTGCCGCCTTCCGTGAGCATCATATTCCAGAAGGTCTTATGGACCGCAAACGGGAGGAATTCTGCAGTTTCACCCAAGGTAGGCTGACAGTGGATGCCTACAGCCGTGAATTTGGGAGGTTAGCACGTTATGCTCCCGAAGAGGTTTCTACCGATGCCAAGAAGCGAGCAAGGTTCCGCAAGGACTTAGCCCTGAGCTACGCCGAGATCTCCGTCTGCATGAGTGTACCTCTTTCCGAAGCTAGTCAATAAGGCTATCGGCCAAATCCGGGCAGACTGATTTTGAGGCTTCAGCATAAGCACATCCGTGATTCTGGATCTTCATCCGGCTCTGGATCCCAGAAGCGCCGGGTTTGGGTTCCAAATACTGCTCTACCACCCAGGTTCACCCCGAGGCCATCCTTTGAGGCGCCTCGCCCCAACCAGCAGTATCTTCCGCCCAAGACTTATGGAGGTCCCACTGCTAATGTTGCTCCACGTCCAAATGTGATAACTTGCTTCAAGTGTGGAGAGACGGGCCACTATATCCGAGAGTGTCCCCAGAACAACCCCAATCAAGTTGGAAAGTCTGTTGGCCGCGGCAAGCCAGCAGGAAAGATGCCCTATGCTAAACCAGTTGCCACCGCTCGTGGCCATGTCAATTATGTTTCTGCTTTGAAGAGACCTATGAGGATCCCAACGTTGTCCTCGATGCGCTTCTTGTTAATTGCCATCCGCAACCGTTCTTTTGATCTTGGAGCATCTCATTCATTTATTTCAGAGCTATGCTCGATTGCACAACACCACATTCTGTGACATGCATACCTCCATGGAAATTCAAACTCCTGGTTCTAGATGGCAAACTTCTAGAATAAGTCATGGGAATGAAATTCTTGTCGACAGATTAGTCTTTCTTGCATCTCTAATAGCTCTTAAGTCCTCGGACATAAACATCATCTTGGGTATGGACTGGATGTCAGCCCATTATGCTAAGATTGATTGCTCTACTAGAACTGTTCAACTTACCCATCCTTCGGGCAAGACAGTGAATGTTTTAACCCGAGTGTCTAAGCGCCAGCTGTATTCCTTAAATGCCAACCCCCTTCCAGACCTCGAAGATATCCCGGTAGTCCGTGATTTCCCGGATGTTTTTCCGGAGGAACTGCCAGGTGTTCCACCTGACAGGGATGTCGAGTTCGTGATAGATCTTGTTCCCGGAACCATCCCAATCTCTAAAAGACCTTATAAGATGGCACCCCTAGAACTAGCTGAACTTAAGAAACAACTCGATGAGTCCTTGCAGAAAGGTTTCATCCGTCCTAGTTCATCTCCATGGGCTTGCCCCGTCCTCTTCGTCAAGAAGAAGGATGGTACGGATCGGATGGTTGTAGATTACCGACACATCAATTTGGTCACTATCAAGAACAAGTATCGCTCCCGGGATCAACGATCGTATGATCAGCTTGCTGGATCCTCGATCTTTTCAAGATGGATTTGAGGTTGGGCTACCATCAAATCAAAATCAAGAACGGGACATTCCCAAAACGGCCTTCGTCACTCGTTATGGCCAATCTGAGTACACCGTCATGTCCCTCGGATTAACCAATGCTCCGCCACCTTCTCTCGGTTAATGAACTCAATCTTCATGGAGTATTTGGATAAATTAGTAGTGGTATACCTCGATGATATACTCATCTACCCCAAGAATGAGGAAGAACATGCCGAACATCTAAGGCTAGTATTAATGAAACTTGAGAGCATCGCCTTTATGCCAAATTCTCTAAGTGTGAATTTTGGTTACCGTAAGTGACCTATCTAGGACATGTAATTTCTGGTAAGGGCATTGCTGTCAATCCCGGCGAGTTCAAGCCGTCCTGATTGGACTCCACCTGAATCGGTCAAGCAAGTTCGAGTTTCCTCGGTTTAGCGAGCTATTGCCGCCGCTTCAAATCGAGAATTTCTCTAAAGTTGCTAAACCTCTAACGAACTCCTCAAGAAGGATAAAAGTTGAATGGGCGCCACAAAGCGAGTTCAGCTTTCAGGAACTGAAAAGACGCCTGACATCTGCTCCCGTACTTGTTCCACCAGATTTCTCTAAGGACTTTATTATCTATTGCGACGCCTCGCGACAAGGACTAGGTTGCATACTCATGCAAGACCGTCATGTGATTGCCTACGCTTCTCGACAGTTGCGTCCACATGAGTATAACTATCCCACCCACGATCTAGAGCTTGCAGCAGTGGTTCATGCACTCAAAACCTGGCGACATTACCTTCTGGGTAATCGTTGCGAAATCTACACTGATCACCAAAGTCTGAAATATATCTTCACCCAACCGGATTTGAATCTCAGGCAAAGACGTTGGGTCGAGTTGATTACAGATTTCGATTTAGGAATATCCTACACCCCAGGCAAAGCCAATGTCATGGCTGACGCACTAAGTCGCAAATCTTATTGTAACAATTTGATGTTACAACAAAGTCAACCATTTCTCCACGAGGAATTTCGTAAGCTTAATCTTCACATTGTTCCTCGAGGATTCCTTTCCACCCTGGTGGCGAAACCTGACCTTACGGATCGAATCATAGCTGCTCGGCGAGTATGATAGAGGATATCTCGGATCAAGGAGAACATTGCTAGCGGGCTGCTAAATGTTTCTCCATAGATGAACAGTGTTGTCTTCTTTGAAAACCGCTTGGTGGTTCCCAAGAAACAACAGCTACGACAATTGATCCTTAAGGAAGCTCATGACTCTCCTCTCACCATTCATCCCGGTAGTACTAAAATGTATCAAGACCTCGCCAGAGGTTTTGGTGGACTAGGATGAAGAGAGAAATCGCTCAATACATTGCTAATTGCGGCGCTCGTCGTCGAGTTAAAGTAGAGCATCAACGGCCTCTTGGTACCCTTCAACCTTTGGAAATTCCTGAATGGAAATGGGATAAAATCGGTATGGATTTCATTACCGGGTTT